>OZ004699.1:7587249-8837249 GCA_963924545.1 Pogonocherus hispidulus
TTTTGTACCCAATTTGAGTACTATACTATTACTATATATATATTTAAATTTATGATATGTTATATATAATGAAATGAAGTATTTCAGTGCAAGCTTTTTACTATCTATGTAAAAAAGTTGTTTTTATAGACATAGTTGTTTCCTGTTTTATATAAAAAAGGAGGCAAACTAATAACACAGAGCTATAGATTCTAGTGTATGTTAAAAAGTAGATACTTAATGCCCATATATTAAAAAAAAACTGTTCATATTTATAAATTTAAAACATCTTATTTTTATATTAGAAAGTTGATATACCTATAGACAAATTGTGTACCAAAGTTCAGTAAGCTAGTTATTTTTATTATCAATTAATTTCTCGAAAAAATGCAAATCCTCATTAAAAAATTAGTTAAATTGCGAAGAAGATGAAACTCATTTAAATTCAATTAAACCTTGAGTACAGTTGGAAAATGTATATCATTTATTTTATATGAGGAACTCTATATTTTACTTGTTTCTATAGAACGTTATTTCATAAATACATTGATATAGGGAGTGGGTAGACTGCCAGTGTTAGAAAACAATTTTCAGTTTATTAGAAAACATTAATTTCATGTAAAATATTACTCTCCTGTGGTACTCTTTTCAATATATCTTTCTTACTTTTAGAAGTAGACCCCATCGCCCTTTATATCAGTGTCAGTGTATTTATAAAAAAAGGGTCAAAAAATATGTTATATAGATAGGAAATAAAATATGAATAAATATATAGGTCATCCCATTTACTTCTTATTTTACCAAAGGTACAATTTTACTAGGACTATGCACATCAAATTCGAAAATTTACTGGTTGGGCAGATAACTATGTTGGGACGATTAGTTATGAAACCAAATTAAAAGAATATCTGAAAATTTACCTTTATACTTCGATGTTACTAATTTCTGAATATTTATCTTGTTAAGGAATATTTGTATTTGTTAGAATACGTTTGTTATGCTTAGAAAAATTTGTCACAAGGTAGTTGTCCTATTATGTAAACTGAAAATTATTTGGAGCAAGAAGTTTAGTCACGGCTTCTGATCTCAAACTGTGACAATAGAAATAAATTAAAACCAAAGTAGTAGGTAGAATGTGATTGATGAATCTCTAGAGTAGCAATCAATTCAGTTATCTAGCGCATAGGTACTTAATAGATTTTGGATAGGGATTTTGTAGGACATGATGAATTTAACAGAGGCAGACTGGGGAAATACAGAATTTCCATCATAAATTTTCTGCTTATATTTGAATAGTAAATATCTTGTCATAAACTGCTTTATAGATTATGTGAAAGGGTGTAGGTCGCAGGCAAATGCAGAAATAAAATAATTTCAAGATAGGTGGGCATAACGCAGACATTTTTACAATAACTGGATGCTTGTGCTGGATGCAATAGCAAATGTAGAAGAAAACAACAAAAACAAACTCCTTACTATTCATTGTCATGTGCTAAAATTTTTGATAATAGCTGCTAACATTATGTCTAGCATTTTTTGGAATCTAAAATATTAGATTTCAAACTGCCTCTGGACTGTCCTACAAATTTCCTGTCTACTAATTTTTGTAGTATTGGTTATGGTTCTTTTGCTTGAACATATCTTTATTGCTATGGTCTGTTTAACCCGGGTAACGGTTTTTCTGTGATGATTTCTTTGGATTCCCCTTCATTTCATTAACTATAAATGAAAAAAAATGTCTGATTCTTAACATAAATTGTATTTTTTTCAGAAATCGAGTTGTTTTTTAATTTGTAAAGTTACTTGCTTTTATTTAGGATGTAACAGACACCAGGGGAAATGAATTTGAGGAATTCTGTTTGAAACGAGAATTATTGATGGGTATTTTTGAGAAAGGTTGGGAAAAACCGTCACCGATTCAAGAAGCTGCTATCCCCATAGCTCTATCCGGGAAAGATGTACTTGCCAGAGCAAAAAATGGAACAGGTAAGGCAATATAAAAATAAAAGAAACTTGATATATTTCTATTAGTAAATAAGTAGTTTGATTGAAGGAATCACTTATCGGGAAAATTATTAACAGTATTTTTGGCATATTAGTAGACTCACCTAACCTCAATGTTAGATTCGGGGGGACAAATATGCAATACAAATAACTTGGTGTGTTTAAAACATGCTGTATTTTTTCAATAAATGCAGCTTTAAACATCCACATACAATTTTTATATAATTTATATATATTTATTACGTTTATTTGCGACATCAATTATTTAAAATATAAATACTGTAGCAGAGGAAGCTGTCAACTGTACCAAAACGTATCTTTTTATTTTATTACTTGAACAGCTACAGCAGCGAAAAAGTTAATATGATAAGTTACAGTAACGTGTATATTTTTTTACTAATTCAATTAATAAAATTAAAGTTATGTCATAATAGAACAGAATATTCCTCGCAGGTAAGACTGGAGCTTATTCGATTCCTGTATTGGAGCAGATAGACCCGAAAAAAGACTGCATTCAGGCGCTGATAATAGTGCCAACGAGAGAGCTGGCCCTGCAGACATCACAGATATGCATCGAGCTGGCCAAGCACTTGGAAGTGCGCGTGATGGTGACCACGGGCGGGACGAATCTGCGTGATGATATAATGCGCATTTACCAGAAGGTCCAGGTGATAATCGCCACCCCCGGCCGTATACTCGACTTGATGGAGAAGGGAGTGGCTGTGATGGACCAGTGCAAAATTCTTGTCCTGGACGAGGCCGACAAACTCCTATCTCAAGACTTCAAAGGCATGCTCGATATCGTGATCAAGAATTTACCGCAGGAGAGGCAGATCCTGCTCTTTTCGGCCACCTTCCCGCTCACGGTGGAGCAGTTCATGAGGAAGCACCTGCGTGATCCCTATGAGATTAACCTGATGGAGGAGCTGACGTTGAAAGGTGTCACGCAGTATTACGCATTCGTCCAAGAAAGACAAAAAGTACATTGTTTGAATACTCTATTTTCAAAGGTAGGTTTGCTTCGCCTTACTGAGTAATACTGTTTCACTAAACACTATTAAATTAAATATAAACATAAAACACTTCAGACTTTATACATTTGTACTTCCAAAACAAATCGACTTCTTATTCTCTTGCAGTTACAAATCAACCAAAGTATTATATTCTGCAATTCGACGCAGAGGGTGGAGCTGTTGGCCAAGAAAATCACCGAGCTAGGCTACTGCTGTTACTACATACACGCCAAGATGGCACAGGCCCACCGTAACAGGGTGTTCCATGACTTCAGGTCTGGCCTGTGCAGGAATCTAGTCTGTTCAGATTTATTCACAAGAGGTAAAGTACACTTATTTTTTGGCTATTTTCAATATCCTATATTCAATTCTTAATTCTATTTATATATTGTGCTATATATTGTTTAGTATGTGGTGTTGTGTAATCATATATGTAGCTAAAATTGTATTGGTTTAGAATTAACTTTTACATTCACATACTTTTGTGCAAAAAAGTTTATATTAGTGGTGAGAAAATTATTGCATAGAAATATCAGAAGGGGGATAATTCTCGTATAATTTTAGATTAATTTCTAGATATTTTCATAATTTTATCCAATCAAATGAAAGAAGTGATTCAATATAATAGTGTCTTAAAATTTTTCAAATTCTGCAGAAATGTGCAGAAAGTTAACTATGAAATTTGGAAATTTTTGAAAGTTTTTAATTTCTCAAGTCCTGGACAAGTTTTAGAAAAATAAAACAAATAATATTCTGTTCAATAATTCATTATTTGTTATTTCTATTATTCTCTCTTTTACTTCTATTAATTCTTATTCATTACAAGAGCTCGTAAAAAAAATTGATAAAATGAATCCCTTGTTTTTGTCAGGTATCGACGTGCAAGCAGTAAATGTAGTGATCAACTTCGACTTCCCCAAGATGGCGGAGACATACCTTCACCGTATCGGCAGGTCTGGCCGGTTCGGACACTTGGGTATTGCCATCAACTTGATCACATATGACGACAGATTTGCCCTGCACCGCATTGAGCAGGAGCTCGGTACAGAGATTAAGCCTATCCCGAAGATCATCGACCCTAAACTGTATGTCTCCAAGAACGGTGGCGATGACGAAGAACTTGAAGAAGCAACAAAGTAACGTGCGCAAGCTTGAGACAGAGCGCAAGAAAAGACTCATGTGTACATAGATCTAAAACAAATGAACTTATCGTATTTTTATTTTGATTATTGAAGAAAATATTTTCCGTTTATAACTTTTTATACACAAAAAAAAAAAAAGGAAACTGGAATTTGCTGTCGAGGCGCTGTCCGGCAGAATTCGTTTTCCAAACGATGAAAGTAGCTCAACCCGGGCCGGACGGTACTATTTTTTAACTGTGCGGTTGGACTCTTTGACACCCATCACATTTTTTTTCAAGAATGTTGCCAGACGTTGTTTCAGACTTGAAGCCCAATCCGACTGGGGATTCTCGATACAATCCTTCTTTACCGATGCCTTGTCTGTGATAAAAAATTTCAAACGGTTCTCGGTTAACCGCCCACAGCGGTTAGTTGGGAAGCAGTTGGTAGTCATTCTGATTAATTAATGCATCCTTTTTATGTAGAATGTTCTGTCGGGTTTTTTAAAGTTGCATTCCTTGTTACCCGTGCGATTTTAAACGTCAAGACTGAAACGCGTCTTGTTCCATTTTTTTTTTTAGCTGTCTGTTGTCGTTGGGTGAAACCCAACATCTGAATCTCCGTTCACCCAGCGACAGCCACGGGCTGACTCGTAGTGTCGAAGAGTCTGAAGCGGATCTCAAACAGTGAACTTTTAACGTAAACTTTCGTGGTGTGAACGGAGAGAAGGGACTCCTGCAAGTGCTATGGTAAAAGTGATTCGATGGTTTTTGAAGAAAGATATCGTGTGTAAGCTCATCTTTCTTGGGGGGAGATTCTTTGCCTTGGTCGGTTTAATGTGCCGGCTGGTATTCAACGGCTTATTGGTATTGTAAAAAAGGTCCGTTTGTTTCAATGCAATCTTGATCTATTTTTAGTAAGATGTGTTTTAACGGACAAAATTCTTGTTGTGATTTTGTGGGGATGTTCAAAATTTTTATGCAGAGCAACAAGAGTGTTTCGATGACATTTTTGAAATTTACGTGTCCAGACGTATAAATTTTCATTTTTGTAAGGGGGGTTCATTATTTATATCAGAGATTTGTATCGTTAGTTGTATGTGGAAATCGCTTTTCATTTGTCATTCTTATTTATTTTTACAGGGTAACAAATTTTTGCATACTTCTAACGAGAATATTTTGTTATAAAAAAATTATAAAAAAAAATGTGGAGAGCTTTTATATTGTTTGCGAAGGCTTTGTCATTTAAGTTAAATAGAGTGCAATAATCAGGCTTTAAACCGGTTACAATTATTAGGTTTCCTTTGTATTTTACTTGATTCTATACAATTTTCAATTTGATGTAATTAAATGTTTATTGAAATTGTCTAAAAAAAATAATAAATCCGTTTCTCCACAACAAATGTGTTTTATTGTCAAGGAAGAAAACTGGTTGAATATTGGGAAATTTAAATAAGCGCTAGCTGTAACAAATTGGGTAACTACAGATTGGTTTCATATTAAAATTTAAATGAGCTTTAGTTAAAGTTACCTTTTCGACTTTATATCACAGTTTAATAGGAATCTGTGTTTATATAAAGTTTCTTTAAATATGAATATATGAAGTCAGCTCTCATCCATGGACATTAGGTGCTTTCAGACTTGCTATGATGGTCAAATACTAACTACATAATTAGTACTGTTACCTATCAATTGCCAATGTGTTCAGCTGTCGTAACTAACTGTCCTAATCATCTTTATTTCAACTGGCTATTAGCAGAGACGTATAGAAATGAGTCTCTGCTATTAGAATTCGTTTCGAGATGCTAACATTCTGAATAAACTGGTGTAAAAATGTAAAAATTTGAATGTTGAAACATTAGGACATAAAAGATGTCCTAATTCCATAGAAAATATTGGCGATGCGAGCATTACCGCCATCTGTAGTTCGGCCAGCCGTAATAATAATCCCCATGGCAAATAAGAAATGAAATGCAGAAAACTGTGCTAGGAACCCATCGAGTTACATTAGTTTTGATAATATGCGATAGATGACTCTAATCAAAATAGCTATCGCGTATATATTCACAGTACATGAAAGCTCACATTCGCAATAGCAACTCCTAACGAAAATTCGCGACTTAGCTCATCTCTACAAATACCAAATAAAAGGACTTAATACCATAGAATATATTGGTACGCGAGCACTACTACCATCTACAGTTCAGCTGGTCGTATTAACCATATTAAATAAGAAATGCGATGCAGAAAACTGTACTAGGAACCCATCGATTTACATTAGTTTTGACAGTTTGCGATAGATTACTCTGATCAAAAAAATATCAAAATAGCATTCACAGTTTATATTCAGAGTGAATGAAAGTTCGCATTCGCTATCGTAACTGCTAACGAAAATTCGCGACTTAGCTCATCTACTAATTACAAATACCAAATAAGAGCTAGTAATTCCATAGAAAAATATAGGCAACGCGGGCATTGTCGGCATCTATGGCTCGACTGCTCGTATTAACAATTGGCAAATAAAAAATGAGATGTAGAAAACTGTGCTTGGAACTCATCGAGTTAAATTAGTTTGCGTACTATGCGATAGATGACTCTAATGAAAATAGCTAACACATTAATATTCACCGTACATGAAAGCTCGCATTTGCAATCGCAACTACTAACGAAAATTCGCGACTTAGCTCATCTGTACTGATTACAAATATCAAATAAGAGGTCTATTTGATCATATCAGAAAAATATTGACGACGCGATCATTACTGCCATCTATAGTTCAACTATTCGTATTAACACTAGGCAAATAAGAAATGAGATGTAGAAATCTGTACTTGGAACTCATCGAGTTACATTAGTTTTCGTACTATACGTTAGATGACTATAATCAAAACAACTATCGCATTTATATTCACATTGCACGAAAGCTCCGTTCGCACTTGCAACTGCTAACGAAAATCACGACTTAGCTCATCTCTACTGATTACAAATACCAAATAAGAGGTCTTAATATAATCAAAAAATATGGGCAACGCGAGCATTACCGCCATCTATAGTTTGGCTGATCGTATTAACCATATTAAATAAGAAATGAGATGTAGAAAACTGTGCTAGAAACCCATCGAGTTACATTAGTTTTGGTTACTATGCGATAGATGACTGATTAAAATAATGTCATCAATTTTTGAAACCAAAAAATTTATATTTTCCACAAGATATGTGACCATGTGAAGTGGTGATGTGTCACCATTTCATATAACAACTATAGGTACTATAATTCAGTAATTTTTATGGTAACAATTCAGTTGAATCATTAAATAATGTAAAACATCAATTTTACCCTGTTGCCATCTAGTAGTATATTTTTTAACGTAGGCTTCGACATTTATATGATAGCTACCTATCTTTATAGTGCTCTGCTGGTTTGATGTACCTTGAACAGATATTATTACTATTGTCGAACAGATGGCAGAGTGGTTGTAGCCATGCTCTTGGTCAACGACCAAGTATAATGCGATATTTACCATGATGTATATTTATTAATGAGAACTTCATGATTATTAGATTGCAGGTATTTTATGCATTACTTTACTAGATTATTCCTTACTATTTTATATTCAATAATTCGATGCGGTAAAATCCATCAAGGCATTTTCATGATTTCGAAATTATTTGTTTGATCCACCACTCATCCAGCTATACATACCAAAATGTTGAATTTAAAAATTCATACGCAACCTCAATCATCAAATTGAACAGAAACATTGTAACAATGAATATAAATAGCTTTAGCCTTAAAATGAACATAGGTACATCAAATAAATAAAGTAATGAAAAATGTAAAATTACAATTTCGTCAATCGAATTTTTACAAACTCTTGGTTGTTTGAATTCTTTTTGAAGTTTGCAGTTGATATGTCGTTTTCTTTTATGACAAGTTTACATTTTACATGAATAGGTAACCATTTCTATTTGGGACATTTTTACTATTTTATTATTACTAGGTAGGTATAGAGCTACACCGACCACGAAATGGAAACTGTTAAATTTCGTAGAAACTCTCCATACTGCAATAAAGCCAAAGGTAAAAGTAGGGACGATTTTGGCGTATCTACCGCTGTTCTCGTCTCTGTATATACGCCATACGCCCATAGTGGTATTAAGATAAAGACATTTTCTGCCTCAAATTTGAGACAAGATATATTAAAAAGACAATGGATACAATATATACAATATAAAAGACACAATAATTTAGTGGCTATAAAATAAAATAAAAATGAGCTTTCACAAATAACGAGTGATGGAGTTACGAGTTCTAGCACGTCTTTTTTACAAAAAAATATATCTCCCTATAGAATATTAGGTACAAACAAAATGTGTCTTCATATACTCTATTGGCATTCTGTTCAATTTTTATCCCTACACAATTTTTCGCATCTTTCAGTTTACAAAAAAAAATTATTTTCTTAACAAGTGAATCTTTTATCACATATATATGCTTATGACTAATGTTATATTTTTAAATTGAACACCCTGTATACTTCTTAATGTTGTTGATATAAGATTTAATAGCACTATCTACATATAATAATAGAGGGACTTATAACCAAAAGAGTGTGTCAAAAGCGTTGCGTGTTGGACAAAGACATTTTAACTCCTGTAGCCAGCAAATATCGTATGTTCTCTTTCTAACACACTATGCTTATGGCAATGGATGTAAATGGGTTATTACATCCATTTTCATAACAGATAAGAGATATTATAATGTTTACCCACTTAGCAGGATATTAAGAACCAGTAATTTTGGAAAATATATACACACTTTGCAGATAGATATAATTTTCCTTTGTTTTATTTTTAATTGTGATACCTAATAATATTCCTATTTGTTTCCTGATTGTTTCATATTTTTGGTAGCAGATCTCTACGTTAAACTGTAAAGCTATACGTGAATGAATGGCCAGCATTTTCAGCAATATGAAATGTGTATCTCTGAATGACGCAATCCTGTGCCACAACCCGCCGCTGCCTCTGGCAACATTTGAAGTTCTGAGCGAACCCCCTCGGGCACGCCGTTGGCCGGGCGGCCTCAGGTGGGTCGCATCGGGAAGAATGTAATTTCGCCAGGACGAGTCCCTCAAGGTTTGCGGTCCTCCCTTTTTGCAAACAGTCCGGCAGCGGCCGCCACGGCCCCAGAATGTGAATGATACCCTCGCTGCGGAGAGGAATTCTAATCTGCTACCTCGCAGCAGTCGCAGCCTGCACTTAAAATCGAATTCCTCTTTCCTGGCGGTATGTCTTGGAAAAGGAACAAATAAAATAACCGTGTGTTTACAGCTAGGCGAATGAGCTGTTTTAAAAGATTACGTATGTACCTAGGTGGGCTCTGTGCGTATTATTTCAGATATCAATCCAGGAAGAAAAAATAGAAATACGGTATTTATTTGGAGATGCCGAAAACAACTACTCCACGGCCAATGTGTCCAAACTGGCGTTGCATTACTCCGGCATCTCCATGGGAATCGCCACAACTTTCATCGAGACCAACCATCAGACACTGACACATTGACAATTGACAATTGACCATGACAATAACACTGAGTTATTTTTCTCAAAAATATTAAATTTCTCCAAAACAGCATCTCTAGGTATATCTATCGTAATATAAAGTGGATACTCGAAGTGGATGGTTCTTTATGGAACATCGTGAAAATAATTGTTTTGAAAAAAACATTATTGATCTCATTTAGATGTTCCAAGAAATATATAGAAAACACTCTATATACTAGTATTTCGGCTTATTAGGCCTTTTTCAATAGAGTAAATGTCTATTACTAAATGTTTCCAAGCGCGTTTTCGTTATTTATTTGTTTACGAGCACCTACCCCCGATTGATCCTACCATCTGATAAAGCCCGAGTTTTTAGTACCTTTTCTAACAAGGGCGAAAGTGTAAAATCTATCTGATCATTCGTAGTACAAGAATTTATTATTAAAGATTTAATTTCTAATTGCTCTAACAGATCTAAGCGCTTTCCTTTCTTTTCACGATGCAGTACCTTTACATTTTTCTGATCTATAAAATGATTGTTTTCTATACAGTGCGTCGAAAATCCTAAATTTTGTGCGTTATTTAGTATGGATTTTTTATGTTCTTTTACTCTAGTTTCAATACTTCTACCGATTTGACTCACATTACACGGCATTACAATCCACGCAGTTAATTTGGTATACTCCCGATTGTTTTAATTTATTAACCCTTTCTTTGTTGTTTACTATTGTACTACTACTGTAGCGTACTATTGGGAGGATTTTGATAAACAACAAAGAAAGGCTTAATGATCAGATAGATTTTACACTCTTGCCTTTTTTAGAAAAGGTACTAAAAACTCGGGCTTTACCAGATGGTAGGATCAATCGGGGGTAGGTGCTCGTAAACAAATAAATAACGAACACGCGCTTGGAAACATTTAGTAATAAACATTTACTCTATTGAAAAAGGCCTAATAAGCCGAAATACTAGTATATAGAGTGTTTTCTATATATTTCTTGGAACATCTCAATGAGATCAATGTTTTTCTCTCGTAATAACCGAGATACCTGATACCTCGTAATTCCATCGAAAATGAGACACAGTGTAGATACATAAGAAGAAGTCCATATTTAGGTACAGGATACCGTCATGAATAAAATGATTAATTCTTAAGTTAGTCAATTGTATAGTATATGAACCCGCTTTAAAATTTTGTACTCTATCTAAACAAAAAAAATCTACAGGTTGTTCCAATTATTGCAAGATATTTGGTTGTATCACAAAGTCATATGACCACCTTATCCACTCGTCAGAATAAGAAGGTACAGAAAACTTGTTAAAGATTATTAATGTTTAATATCAAAGAAACATCTGACCTATAATAGATAACCACGTGAGACCTCCACTATTTCGTCCACCGAAAGATAGATCCTTTCGAACCGATAGGAGAAATGAAACATTCATGGCGGTTGTGCCTGCCGCCGGCAATTCCAGCCACCAGACACGTCCGTTGCGTACCGTTCCGTAAACGTCCGAGGGGTTGTCAGTGACCATTTACAAGGGTCGGATTTCTTGTCAGGCCCGACCGGAGGGCCACCAGGACAGCGGGCAGGCTTCGCTGCCGGACATGAATTATGCATGCCGCAGATGCGGAATACGTGTAAGCCCAGACCCAGGATCCCTTGCTAGCCGCCCCCGGTCGCCCGCCGGTGATGTCCGGAACCTGGTGCATCCGGAGAGGTGTCATGGTATTTTGACCTACAGGGCGTCCATTATACCTTTCGCGGTTGATTTCTCTTAGGATCTATAGTCAAAGCCAGAATTAAGCAAAGTGCAATGACCGGAAAAAGAGTAGATCTATGTTGTCACATTTATTTCTAAAGTATTCTTATTTAAAACAGGAAACGTATTAATTACCTTATTTACCCATTTCTTTACTTGTCTTTAACGTCCCTTATCCCTATTGTACTTTATTAAAGCAAACACAATGTTTAATTTGTGTTTTACTTAATAATGTCAACGAATTCCCGAATATCTGGCAACTGCGAAAGTCGTAAAGTTGAAGTTCATCCTTATTTAACATACATATTCTTGTATGTCGCTTTCTTTTCTCTGAGCTTCAACGACGTTGATTGGTCGAATCACGAAACTTCAAGCAACTGCGCTCGAGGTAGTAGGAAACAGTAGCGTGATGCTGGGTTATTTCGTGCGCGTTTCTTAACGGTAAAAATTTGTGGTAAAATTATCAGTGTACTTATTCTTTGTGTCAGTGTTTTATTTGTGTTAGTTAAAAAAGTGGTAGTGCATGTACTAGAAGTATTCTATAGAATAGTATACGAGTATATATTAACTGTAATGTGCCTAATAGTAAAAGAGAATACGCACGCCCATGCATCACCGCATTTTACCAGATCGGCGAGGTCATTCCACTTTGCTTAATTCTGGTTTTTACTGCAATATTAAACAAAAAAAGCGATGCTCATACAGGGTTTTTCAATTTCGATTGTAAGTATCACCTTCTCGGAGGCCATAACAGATACGAAGTTGGTCAAATTGTGGTCAAAATTGCATCGTCATGTACTCAATCATAAATATGTCGAGGATGTAGTAACAAATGTTCCGTTTGCTGCTGAAATTTTTAGAAAACATGAAAAAAAAACCGATTGAATTTTTCCGTAAAAATATCATTGCAAGTTAATTTGGCCTACCACGAATTCCACTTGGAATTTTTAAATGAGGACGTTTTGTCTTTGAGCTATTGGCATAAATTTTATTTTTTTTTAATGCAACCTTAATTCTTTTAAACCTATCTTTTAAATAGAATTGGCATTACAAAAGTAATTCACTGTTTTTCAAGATTTCAACCATGCTTCTTCAAGGAATGTTTGAATAATTGTGATAACCGTACTTTTATCTGAAATATTAAGAAATTATTAATAAAATACCAAACTTAATTTATCACAAAATAAACAATCTTTCAAAAATTATTATACATTAAGTTTCATATCATCCTGCATTCTTATCCACTGTGGAAATGTTCACCATATTTTCTTGAAGTAGCCCTTTTACCCGGAAGCCCAGACAGTCGACACAATAATTATGGTTCCATAACACATCTTATCCCACTCGGTCACATTCTGAGCACATTCGGGCGCGGAAAGGAAGGTGTACGTTTGCGAATAGGGCTGTCAAGAAGACCGTACGAGCCCCAGGGGACTAGCCCGAGGTCCTGCTCTGGGTGGAGGGACGAAAAACTGTAGACGACGACGAACGGCGACTTCTAAGGAGCTGTGACATCTGCGTTAGGATCTAGTGATGGGCGATATCGTGATTTTTCAATAACAACATGAATCGTGAATGCGATCTTTTGATCTGGCCATCTCAGAAAGTGTATACATGATTTTTCTTAAACTTTGTATTTGTAATAGATACAGGGTGATCTCCAACTATAAGTAAAATATCTTGACAATCATGTAACTTTGGGTTGAACCAGAAGTAGATGTCAAGTGTTATTTTAAGTGAAACCCCACATACAGTGAGGACGCGTAGGTGGAATAAATTCATTTAAAATTTAGGGGTTTGTTTTTTGAAAAAACTTTACGATTAACAATGTCAATAACTGAGACCGTTTTAAAGTTTCTGTGGCCTGAAGAGGACCGAATTATTAAAAGTTCGACTTGCCTATCGTCAGAAAGTTAACGGTGAACAGTTTGACCATTTAATTTGATTTCTTGTTCTGTTTTTTTAATAAATCGGTCCTTTTCAGCAGTGGCGGCTCGTGCGTCAGTCAATAGGTGACGCGGACTGCGGATTGAGGTGCGGGCCGCAAGTCCGGAAATGAAAATAGCGCCGCAGGCGAAAATTTCAAGCAAATTCAAGGTTATTGCAGTTGCCTGTTGATTGTGAACTTTATGATAGTTGAAGCAGACAAATATTAAGAGGCGAATTCACCATCCAAAAGTTCTTTAAAATTGCCACGATTGTCCGAACACTCCGATTAAATGTGACCTCGAAATGCGAACTCTTGTCTGCCTAAATAAATCGCTGCGCGAATAGGTAATTGCATAAACCGTCTATTTAAAAGGACGTCATCGTTAAATATAGTCTGGAATTTTCCCTCAAAGCGTCTTCGATTGTATTCAGGTTTTTTCTAAATTCTGCGATCATTAATGCACACCGTTCTAAAGAAGCATCGTATTTACGACAGCCTCGCGTAACATTCCCAAAATTGTTAAATCCCTCCTTATTCCACACGCCTAATTTTTTTACACCCACAATTAAACACGGCATAAAAAAAGTTTTTTTAAATAAATACTTCCACACAACCACTTATACTCCGAATACCACTCATTCCGAAGCTTCCGTACGAACACTTTGTCTTTCGACTTTACCTTTTTTCGAAATCGGGAGAAGGCACAGGTCTCTCGCAATTTAAAAAATCTTTTTTGTCCTCATTTTTCCATCTAGAAAATGGTATTTTTAATAAAACACAAACTGGATCATACATAGGAAACATTTCTACGATTGATAGAAAACAATGATTAGGTATATATTATTATAAGAATTGTCTTTTAACCGGCGCAGCGTCACGTATAGAGGAAAACTGGCCAGGACGGTAGAAGTGATGTGATGTGCTATCGAAATCCGCGGCACTCATTCCCGCACAGGACAGTTTAGTCACGTATCGGCCGCATTGTTGCCATGGCAACCGCCGTTCCGACTGTCGCAGAAATACCACCTGATAGCGATCTGCGTCACTTGCTTATTATAGGAAGGGAACGGTACGGGGTTTAATGTTCGCTCTCAACGAAAGCGATGTGTTTTTAGAAGGCGTTCAGCGTGCAACGTTTTATAATAATTATTCTGTTTATTAACTATATAAACATATTTATTATCTATATAAATGTAAATATATCTAAATTACAAAATTTATATGAAATTAAAAATAATTTTAAATGATACAACCAAACACGAAAATTTTAGGTGAAGCGGCGCGTCACTTGCGTCATCTGGCGAGCCGCCACTGTTTTTCAGTCCACAAAGATTTTGAAACGGTATCAGTTATCGATATGGTCAATCGTAAATGTCTCGATAACTGTTGAGGTTGGCTATAGGACATGGTACATTCAAAAATGAAATAAAAAATAGGTGTTTCCATTTGAAAAAATGAAGCTGATGGAACTTATTTTTGGGTCACCCTGTGTACATGAGTTTACCATCAGAAAAACCGCAGCCAAAAATAAAAATCGACGTGTCCGAGCGTTTTTCCAAAAAAACAAACCCCTAAATTTTAAATTTGTTCCAACCCACGCGCTATCACTGTAAATATTGGAGCAGTCCGTTCCCGTGATATGTGAGGAGCAGATAGTCAACCTTTCCCTACAAAGAACCCTTCCCTCTGTCCTAGATGTATTTCTTACTGGTCCGCACCTGGTGCCGGCCGTTTGGGTAAATAATTTCCAAAGTTTAACATTCTTGCTGCCTCGACGACGACGGCTCATTATTTCTTTAGCCCTTCTCATGCGGTGTTACAACTCCTGGAGGATTTCAGTCCTCCTTGGCCGTGGAACGACGTAAGGTGATTCTCTACATTCTGTTCCATACTGCGAACCATTATTTTTATAGGTACAAAAGACTAAATTCAGAATTAAGTTAAAAATTGAATCACATTCACATTAGCATTTCAATTTCCATGTCACATGAAGAAGAAATGAAAAGGGCCGAAATTAATGTAGTAAAAGTAAAAAATATCGAAATGTTGAATAGATAACTATTGAATTCGGTCCACCCTGTACATGAAGCATAAAATATGTCATTACAAGCACAGATTAAGTTATTGTAAGCCTCTTTTTCTAAAAAGTCTAATCGTACAACGACGAGCGAATGGTTGAACTACTCTACAGGCGGAAATACGCAATGACGGTACCTTCACACATATAAAAGCAGACATCTATTATGTGGGCAGTTTGTTTGCTGGAGAAAAGGAACAACATTTAGTAAAAGGATCGAATTACCTACTCTATAGCCTTTTGTGTCCCCCATGAGGACCGGTGACATTTGACAGGTGCTTTCTTAACCCCTTCTTTGCGTACAGAACCACTTCTGACGTATTTAAAAGAATAGCAGGCTCTCTATATGATCATTTAAAAAATATTAGACTAAACAGTTGTAGGTGGATGGTTCTGTATTGGGATAGACACAAATATTTTTACAGATAGCCATTACAATTAAATGACAAATTGTTGACAGATTATATGATTGCCACCACACCATAAAAATGAAAATTGATAAACTCAGAAAATATCAGAATCTGCAATGGCAATAAAAAACTACTATCATATCTATTATAACATCCATAGGAATGTTTAGTCAAAATCTCAAGACAAATTATTAAATGTTGGGATCAAAAATGTCAAAAATAATATATGTAATACTCCTACACCTCTGATTTGTACACATCTATTTAAAACAACCATTCAAAATACAATTATTAACTACAGGTATAAATTTTCTTTGTAAATGATTCAAATCATTCTGTAAAGTAAGCAACATTCTCAATTCTTTTTAGCTATTTAGGTATATCTCCTTCATATCTGCATATAACAGAGACATAAGGCGGAGGTTACAAATGATATCGTTTACGAACATTATATATAACAATGGTCCCAGAACTGAACCTTGTGAAACTCCGGACGTGCTAAAATTTCTCTGGATGTTAGACCATGGCATACTACAAATTGTCTTTTATATTTCAAATAAGATGCAAATAAATTCATAAGAACATCAGTCAAGCCAGATAGACTTTTGAAATATATGAGACGATGGAATATATGGCAATCTGATGGAGATCATAACAAGATCGAAACCGGTCATTGTCTGGTATTTGGTCTTGATGAAGGATGTGGCCACATCCATGGAGATGTTGATGTAATGCAACGCCAGTCGGGGCATATTGGCCGTGGAGTAGTTGTTTTCGGCATCTCCTTCCAATAATTATGATGGAATATATATTTCATCTATCTCAAATTCTATTATATTTCAACCTACTTCTTTTCACCTTTTTCACGTGTCCTATGGAACGCCTCGTAGAGAACACTCTGTCACGTCTTATCCTAAGCTAAGGAGGTAGCAGTTATATAAGACGTTGTCACAGATATTTAACTAATAATAACATCGGCCCTTGCCTGGATAAATTAAATAACAATGCCTTAATATTCAATGTCATTGAATATTTATGAGGCCGTCCGAATATTACAAGGGATCCACAGTTGTCGCGCCCTCTCGCGCAATCTGCTGGTCACGTGACGGCGGTCCCATGCAAATTTTGCTAATTTATAGCGAATCTGTCGGAACTCTGACATGGGCCGGTCGCTTACTCTTACCAGGGCCTACTCCGGAATTAATGCAGCCCTCAGGGAAGACTGTAGACGATATTAAGAAGTTGTTCGCTCTGAAGGGCATTTTGATACACTGGGTGATCGTATTAAAAGCTCCCGCTTGCAACGCAACTGATTGTGATGAATTTGAAGAAGGATTTCCAGCCAATTTGCTTAAACTAATGTTTTATTAAGTTGAGTTTTAAAATTTTTTTCTTGTGTAACTGCCGTGACTTAAAATATAGGTAATAATTATAAATAAAGTATATACAGGGTGACCCATTAAGAATGGAAACACTCGCGTACAAAAGTTGTTTATGGATAGATCTCCAAAATCTCTATGTTTATACAAAATTTGAAGACGAAATTTTGATTTTCAAGGCTACTACGAATTTTTTAAGTGAAAAGTAGCAAAATTTCGTTAGCGATTTTCTTATAAAAAATTCGACTACACCACTGGATTTAGGAGCCCCTGTAATGCATTTGTACCTATTTTTGCGAAAAAAAGTTTGTTCCTAAAAAAGTTATGACAATATCATCATCACTAGTGTTTGCCTTTGTCGGTGAACCTATTCTTTTATAAAAATCGAATAGAACCCAAAGAGAAACAAAACTAAACATCTTAAACACTGGTCTAATTATTAATAAGAACCATAAAAACAAGTATACACAAAATAACCAACAATAACTCTAATATAAGCAACAATTGATAAAAAAAGTAATGATTAGAAAATTACATTTTTAAAAATGAAAAAGGAGTCTGTCAAATTGATTCACACTTTTTGAATAAAAAATTATAATGTAGTTATTTTTCATCTAAGAAGGTAATATTATAAGTTTTAGTATAATAACCACGAAATAATAATAATTTGACGAACTTAACTATCAATTATTGTTTATATTAGAGTAATTGTTGGTTATTCTGTGTATACTGGTTTTTATGGTTCTTATTAATAATTACACCAGTGTTTGAGTTGTTTAATTTTGTTTCTCTTTGGGTTCTATTCGATTTTTATAAAGGAATAGGTTCACCGACAAAGGCAAACACTGGTGATGCCGATATTGTCGTAACTTTTTTAGGAACAAACTTTTTTTCGCAAAAACTGGTACAAATGCATTCGAGGGGCTCCTAAATCCAATGGTGTAGTCAGATTTTTTATAAAAAAATCGCTAACAAAATTTTGCTATCTTTCACTTTCCGTAAAAATTCGGAGTATGCCTTGAAAATCCAAATTTCGCCTTCAAATTTTGCATCAACATACGAGCTTTTGGAGATCTATCTTTAAAATCCGGTTCAAATCGGTCTATAAACAAATTTTGTACGCTAATATTTCCATTCTTAATGGGTCACCCTGTATATAATATTCAAGTCAAAACAAATGAAATTTACAACATTATGTATGAAAATTTGCTTTGAAAATCGAGCTCGACAACGTGCTATTGGTTTTTAACTATCTCTAATAGTTTCTGAGCTATCCTGGACTCACGATTGAAATAACAAGACGTACTATTTCAATGTCACGCAGCGTACAGGCAGCCATTGAAAACGAATAAAAAATCATACAGATCAGTCCGCCATAATTCATGGGGCGCTATATATTTTTGCCGCGGTGTATCTCGGGGACGAATTTGCATACAGCGGGCAAACAATAAACCATATCGGCAACAAATTCGCACCGATCGCCGGCGACAGTGCGATAATTGAATGTGGCGCAAAGGCGCCAACCGGCATATTGCCCTGGGCCGGTGGGACATCAAGACTATTTGTTTCTTCCAGCTTTCAGTGGGAATCGATGCACCGGGAACGATGGTGCGATGTCCTTCTTATTAGGATTTGAAGTGCTGTCGATTTTTTATAAACATGAATAGTTCCACAGATGGAATATAAAAATAAAACATTTCACGTACTGCGCCTGTGCTCGATACTAAACTTTTTCGTTAATTTTTTAGATGACCGTGAGAATGGCCAAGGCGCTACTAGAGAGGAGCACCTTGAAGTAAATTTTTTAAATGGATTGTTATAAATATTTGGATTGTTATGATATTGTAAATGGATTGTTATGTTTTTGAAATCACGGCAAAATTCTCGTTTCAACGATATGTCCATCCTTTATTTTGGATGCGGGGTTGCCGAGCAACACTATATACAGGGTGCGGCAGCATAACTTCCTATTTTAAAAACTTAATAAAACCCATTGCATGAATCAGAACATTTTTATTTGTTTTTTATAATGTAGGCGCATGCCTAAAGTTTTGTTTTACATAGTTTTGAAGATCAAATAAGATAGGTGACGTCCCCCATTCTCCATACACTGAGTAAACCGATTTCTGGCGTTTGTCATGACTCTTGCCAGCATAACAGGCGTTATGTTGGCAATTTCTTCCTGGATGTTGGTCTTCAAATCTTGTAGGGTCCTTGGACGGTTCACATAAACACGGAATTTCAAAAAACCCCATAGAAAAAAATCACAAGGAGCCAAATCGGGAGAGCGGACCGGCCACTCCAAATCGCCCCTAATTGAGATGAGGCGCTCTGGGAAGTGTTCACTTTAAACAGCCACCGATGCTCTAGAAGTGTGTGCCGTTGCACCGTCTTATTGGAACCAAATGTCCCCTAAGTCCAACTCATCTAGCCGTGGAAAAAAAATCCTGTATCATGTTTACATACCGGTCCGAATTCACTGTCACTGCGACTTCATTTTCCTCAAAGAACCAAGGACCGATAATGCCAGCTGAGGAAATTGCACACCACACTGTGACTTTAGGTGAATGCAAAGGCCTTGATGCAGATTTGAAGACCAACATCCAGGAAGAAATTGCCAACATAACGCCTGCTATGCTGGCAAGAGTCATGACAAACGCTAGAAATCGGTTTACTCAGTGTATGGAGAATGGGGGACGTCGCCTATCTGATTTGATCTTCAAATCTATGTAAAACAAAACTTTAGGCATGCGCCTACATTATAAAAAAACAAATAAAAATGTTCTGATTCATATAATGGGTTTTATTAAGTTTTGATAAAAGGAAGTTATGCTGCCGCACCCTGTATTATACAATTACTTTTATATACAGTGTTTTTCACTTAATTATTTCACGAAAAGTTTTAAGTTTCGTATTAGAATATAATTATCAAAATTTGGTATACGGATAAATGCTTTTTATAAATTAAATTATCGTCAATCATTTCCGAATTTTAGCAAATATTATGGGTTTATATTTGAAAATCCATGTCTTGGGCACCTCTAAATGTTCAACAATATATTTAGGACCAGAGCACTAGGCTTTCCAAAAAGGCTTTGAAGGTTGTTTGTAAACGATACCCTGCACATAACTGGAAAGGAAATTAAAATTTTTCGTATTATTCTGCCTTTAAATAGAAGCAATAAAAGTAAGTCTGCAAGGAGAATAAGTGTATCTCTACTATTCGATTCATAGGTAACATATACGGCGATAACACTTATCTATTATATTTATTTTGATATAATCAATGAGTGATTGTATAAATCAGTGCGAAGTAACAGCACAGTTTTAGGTTACGGTGGACAATTATGTACACTATAAAAGAATTGGTTTTGTTAATTTTAGCAGCCACCGTAACAGTTAATGGTCTAGAAATAAGAAAAGTAGAATATGTAACGTACCACCTAGATATAAGAAGCTCCAAAGAGTTGGATTGGTGGGAGACGGCAGTGTTTTATCAAATTTATCCCAGGTCGTTCATGGATAGTAATAACGATGGAATAGGAGATTTACAAGGTACATGGAGGTTTTGGTATAAAGTGTTCGTTCTTTATCTTATAATATTAACGTGTATAATAATCATTTCTAGCAAAAATCTTATGGATGTATTTAATAAATGGTACACTTGTTCGACTTGATTGGATTAGCCAATCAGTAGGCAAAATATTCTACCTATATTTTTTGTAAAAACTGGCAAAAATATCAATAATATAAGTAAAGATGAAGTAAAAATCAGTTTTTCACGGATTTATGGACCGGTTTTGGTGATAGAATAAAAGTATTTTTTCTTCCAGGAATCATTCAAAAACTTGACTATTTGGTAGATATGGGTGTGACCTGCATATGGCTGTCCCCTATTTTCGTATCCCCCCAAGTCGATCAGGGCTATGATATCAGTGACTACTTCAATGTAGACACAGACTATGGTACTAATGATGACCTTAAACTTCTTAAAAACGAAGCACATGATCGAGGCATCAAGATTATTCTAGATTTTGTCCCAAACCACACCAGTGATCAACATGAGTGGTTCCAGAAGTCTGTGGCTGATCCCACTGGAGAATACGGAGATTTCTATGTTTGGAAAAACTGTACCAAAGATGAGAATGGTACTGTCACTCCACCCAACAACTGGGTAAGGAATTTTTGTATACTTTCACAGTCGTTTGCAGTGGTTGGATTAAAAACTATCGCATTTTTGGAGTCAAAAGCTGTGCATGATAAACAATAAACACTGTTCCTCCTTGACATAATTGTTTTGTAATATACTAATAAGAATAATCGATTCACATTTCAGAGGGCTGGAGACTCAATGTCATTTGTTCCCGTTTTTGTTTGATGTCTCTATCTTAACTCGTTCAAAATTCACAATATTGGATGTTTGCATTTTACAATATTGAAAAGTTTTTTCATTCTAGATAAGTAATTTCAAGGGCTCAGCTTGGGAGTACCACGAGCAACGAAAGCAGTGTTACTTGCACCAATTCTCAGCTGCACAACCTGACCTGAACTACAACAATCAGTTAGTGGTAGATAGCATGAAGGTAACATCATTTTTACTAACTTGCGAAGTACCATTTTGAGTAAGCCACCACAAAAATTAAGGTTGAGGTAACATCTGTCATCTGAGCTACTTAGAGCTTCAGACAACAAATTCAGAACCGGTTTCGAACCGTGCTTATATTGTTACGCTGCGTCTGTATGGTCTACTCTAAATAATTCTTTTGAAGGGATATCCTGATACAGTATCAGCATTTGTTTAAGAAACACGTATACTAGTACAGACAACCTTTACAGGATGTGCTCAGTTTCTGGATGAGTTTCGGTATCGACGGATTTCGTTTCGACGCAGTAAACACTCTGTTTGAGGACCCAGAATTTAGAGATGAACCTTTATCAAACGCCACAGGAGTAAAAGAAGGTGAATATGGTTACCTCAATCATATTTACACCGTTGACCAGCCTCAAACCTTCGACATGATATACCAGTGGAGAGAACATTTGGATAAGTTCGCAGAAATGGACAAGCTTGAAACGAAGTTAGTATTTGTTGAATATGTTTGGGTCACTTCCCGAATCTATAAATACCTTCTGTGTTTATCTATAAGGCAAGGATTTTCCTTGTATCTAAAAACTTTTCTTCTGTGAACAAATATAATGTATATATTTTTGTATTCCATAGTCAATTGTTTTCTCTTTCATACCTTCAAAAGTACATCATATTGCAAAATATATCCTAGAATTTTAATAATCTTCGTTACCCAAGTATTTTCCAATGTTGTTTTTAGATTTTTAAAGGTAAAACATGTTCTAGAATGTTAATTAACATTATTTTAGGGTGATGATGACAGAGGCCTATACAACTATAGATAAAACCATGCTTTACTATGGTCTTAATGACGGTTCAAGAAAAGGAGCTCATTTTACTTTCAATTTCAACTTCATTACAAGCTTGTCGAAGGGTTTTGGCATCCATGATCTTGCAGTATGCATTGAAATGGGTGGTGAGTATCTTGCTTATATTATTATTTCTTTTCGTTCAATCCCAATTGTTTTAGTTTATTCTATAAAGTTTTCACTTACCACTAACTTTCTACATCCTGAACTCCGTGCTATTCCCTATCTTTTCGACGGTATTTTTGACAGCATATCATTGCATCCTAAAGTATCTCAATACTAGATAACTTAAGCGTTTTCCGTTCTCTTACAGTTAAGATATAAATAAAATATATTTCCAGCTGGGAAACCACGACCACCACAGAGTCGCCACCCGTTTCGGCATCGAATACGTAGACATCTTCAACATGATGAGTGCGTTCCTTCCTGGGGTTATGGTCACCTACAACGGAGAAGAAATTGGAATGGAAGATGGGGAAGTCACCTGCGAAGAAGGTCACGATCCTCAAGCTATCAAGGACTGCAATACCTTCTTTCAAACTAGCAGAGATTTCGAACGCACTCCTTTCCAGTGGGACAACACCACCAATGCAGGGTTCAATGAAGGCGCGAAGCCTTGGTTACCGGTTTCCAACAAATCTAAAGAATTAAATTTAGCTGCTCAAAACGTAGTTAGATTGTCCAGTCATTATAACGTTTACAAAGATTTACTGAAGTTTAGGAGGAACTTCAACAGGTCTTTGAACTTTGATGCAGTGGCTATAGTGCAATTGTCTGAGAATATTGTACAAATCATTAGACAGACAAATGTTGGTGAGTTCAGTTTGGTATTTAATATCGGAGAAAGTGAAGAGATGGTGGATTTTTTGCATAGAAAGGCTTGGTACGAAGTCTTGGTGGCAAGTGCTGGAAGCTCTTACGTACTAGGGTGAGTATTCCGTTAGCCGGTCAAATTATTAACTTGGGTACTTACCAGTAAATAAATTAAGACCAGTGTCTTTCAACCAGTGTAGTACAACTATTTTGAGACAGGTCTGCTCTTCTTTGTAGACTACTAATAAAGCCTGTTAGAGAATAAAATGGACTATTAATAATGTTGCCTGATTCAAAATATGTACTAAGATGCTTGTATATAACTTTATTTATAATTTTATAAATTTTATGAGCGCTGTGCCTAGTTTGTTTGATACTATCTTTTTTTCAGAGATATGATTGCAGATGGAAAACTAAATTTGAGCTCGTATGAAAGTGTCATCGTTTTAAAATCTCTCTTTTCAGGAGCACCAAGAATTACTCTTGCCCTTCCTTACCTAACGCTTCTATGTTTAGGAGTAATACTACATCTACTGTAAAATTAAAATACTCTTAATAAGTTGTTTATTAATATATAGGTTATATAACTTAAACCTGCCTGGTACTATATTAGTTTTGTAAGGAATATGTTTGAATTTAATAAATATTTTTTTATAAAACAAGTTTATATTATTTTTGTACCTATACCATCTTGTATAACATGTTTTGGGGCATATGTGGTGTGATCTACAACTTTTTTTAGTCGACAGTTTTTTAAATGGCTTTGGAGTGCGTTATATGCACAATTCGAAAATATTTTCAAATCAAATTTTTATTTTGTTATGTATATATAACATATCTGCATCTGTAATAAATCCCGTACATCCTTGAATATACATTTTTATACAAAATCAGAATATAGAGGTACAAACCGTGATAAGGGTTAAGTGATTTTCTGTATCACCGATAATTTTATCAAGTAAAATAGTGATTAATAAGTCAAGGTCAGTGCACAATAAATTTTTCCTTTTCATTATAAGTGTTTTTCTACGTACTCTACTATTTTTTGTATTACCTGCTTGATAAAATAAGAATATAGGTAGTAATGCTATTTAAAAATAGAGAAAATGTATTATTTAAGTACTTATTGTTCCTATAAACATCAAGCTACTATTATTTACGAAACTTGCCAAGCTAATAAAAATATAAGAATGATTTACGTGACTTTTAATATTCTCATTTTATTCAAGAATGATAACGAATTTTCTGGAAAAATGTTTATAAAAATCTGTATGATAAGATTGTAAATTTGGAGTACTAACACACTAGCATGTACCCGTACAATCAATTTAAATATAGTTTTATGATTATAAACTTAAGAAAATATCATAACCAACTATTGTTATACAAATAATCAGGTACTTCAAATATCTATGTTGAATAGCTGAGTTGAAAGCTTAAAAAATTACCAATCAAACTACTATATCTAAAAATTACAAAAAATAAACTCAATCTGGTTCATGAAAAAAACAGGTGATAAAATAAATCAAATCACTCTACAATCCCAACAAAAATACTAAGTACACTCAGTACATGTTGATTAGAATTTATCAAAGTATCAGCGTATTCAAGTGTGTGATTCTATAAGTATAAATACTGATATTATAAATAACATCTTAAAGTAGTCTAAATACGAAGTAGCAACATGAAAGGTTACGTTTTGCTGGTCTTTGCTTCTATTTTAGCAGCTTCTCTAGCTCATGTTCTTGTTAAGAATGAAGCACAGTACAAATTGAAGGATGATGGGGGATCCCCAGACGAGGATTGGTGGAAAACAGCTGTGTTCTATCAGATTTATCCCAGATCCTTTATGGACAGCGATGGAAATGGAATCGGAGATCTGCAAGGTATTATTAATACATTTTCAAGTCATTTTATCTATTCATTATGATGATTATTATTTATTTAAATTCAACTATATATTTTATCTGGGTTTTCTGAACTCTGGACTAGGATGATTGCCTAAAGAACATCGTACAGACCACAAGAGAGCATTACGGTGTTTCTCATAACTACTAACATACCAAATGCCCTTTACACAATCATGTTGCAACATCGTTCATCAAGTCCACTACCTATGACACTCTGATGAGTACAGAATAAATGCGAAAATGTGGTTGCTTTCTGGGAGAAATGTGGCGGCTTTCACGGAGATACCGAAGTAATACAATGTGTAATAAATAAGATCGTGTTCCTTCAAGTCGATAGAGTTCAAATCTGCAGAAAAACATGTCACTATCTGTCTGCCATTTAGATAGTAATTGTTAGATAGATAGCAACATAAATCAGAAGAAGCCACTAAGGTGTAAGGTCTCACCACTACTAATAAAAAATATATTTGACTTATAAACCAAACCAGCTCGTTCCTTATGTGATAAGTTTCTACAACATTCTAGAACTATTTTTTTTTTCAAGGTATTATCCAGAAACTGCCCCACCTTCAAGACACGGGTGTAACTGCGGCATGGCTGTCTCCAATATTCAAGTCTCCCCAAATAGACCAAGGCTACGACATCAGCGACTACAGGGATGTAGACCCTGATTATGGTACCCTAGATGACCTAAAGCAGTTGCTGGAAAAGGCTAAAGAGTTAGGTATCAAAATTATCCTAGATTTCGTTCCTAATCACACCAGTGACCAACACGAATGGTTCAAGAAGTCGGTGGATAGGGAGAGTGGGTACGAAGATTTCTATGTGTGGCATGATGGGAAGATTGTCGATGGTATCAGGGAACCACCAAATAATTGGGTGAGTAGAAATACCACAGATATATTAAATATACAAAATATTAAAGGGCTATTACTAAACACATCTAAAAATGGTCACTCTTGCAGTTCTTCATATAATCCTTATCTCTAAATCAAGGACAAACCACACAGCACGTTTCTCTCTGCTCCATGGCTTGACAATTTATTTACCAGACCTTGAGAGGCATAATTTGAAAAAAATCGCCATCTTAGATACAAAAGCATTAATCGCAAGAAATATTATTCCAGAAGTCGGAGACTTGTGTGGGATAGGGTCAGAATATTTTGTGCCTATATTTTCATTATTTAATTTTAAAATTTAGGGTTTATGGGGACCCATACACCCTTGTACATTTTTATACATGTTTTCAGTTGTCCGAATTCCAAGGATCAGCATGGGAATTCAACGAGAAGAGGCAGCAATATTACTACCACGAATTTGCTGCCCAACAACCAGACTTAAACTACGCTAACCCAGAAGTAGTGGAAGCTATGAAGGTACTAATTGGTTTTTCACTTTTGAGTTGAAGGCCGTACAATGACTTTTTAATAAAGATTCCTGACTTACCCTGTTTTATCTTAAGTCTTGGCTTCTCTAAGTAGATGGATAGCATTATCCAAAATATTTTAATAATAAAATTAAATACTTATGTAAAAAAATTTCCAAAATGGAATAAGTAATTCCCTATTAATTTTAATAATGCGAAAACTTGTCTTATTTCATTTAGATGGGATTACAATCTGATCTATTAATTTTGAATTACTTTGATACTAGAAAGATCCTATCAGATCCTTACAAATGTATCCATTGTACAAATGATTGATAACGGTCCCATTCCTTGCTGTATTTTCATACCTAAATTAGAGCTTTTATACTTACTGCCTAGAAGGTTCCATTGATCTACATGATCTCTTTTACCTGTAATTAGAAGTACCCGAGCATTTAAAGTTAAAGCAATTTACATATGTAGTTAATAAAAATTGTCTGTTTACTTCATCGCTCCCTAATATTTCTCTCAGGATGTCTTAAGATACTGGATGGACTTTGGAGTCGACGGCTTCAGAGTAGATGCTGTGCCGTACCTATTCGAGGACCCAGAATTCAAGGATGAACCTCTCATCGAGGGATGTACTGATGCGACTAATAAGAATTGTTTGGATCACATTTACACTAAGGACCTGCCACCTACCTATGAGCTAATATACCAGTTCAGAGAGGTCCTTGATGAGTTCACTAACACCAATGAAGTTGACACAAGGTATGTATGTGTTGATATCACTAAAGTACACACATACATACATACATACATACACATGCTTTATGAAACTGCTCTCTGCAGTAAAAGATCGATATTATGATGCTACATATAAAAATGTGCTGTAGTCAAATTAATTCAGAACATGTATGTACATTACTAAGAAAATTAAAGCAAAATATTGGTTTTTCTTTCAAACCGCATTAGCGTTTAATATAAACCAATATTTTTCGTCATTCTATACCGTCATAAGGATTATATTTAATTATAGTTATTCTGGTTATGTTTTAGAGTGATGATGACAGAAGCCTATGCATCCATTGAGAAGCAGATGTTGTACTATGGGAATAAAGAAGGCACCGCCAAAGGAGCCCACTTTACATTTAACTTCATGTTAATATCCAACTTGTCTCAATATTTCACTGTTGACGATATAGTCAATGCTATCAAAACCTGGTTAACGTACATTCCAGCGCAGTATACAAGCAACTGGGTGGTAAGAAATATGCCTATCGATATTATAACTTCATATACATACTAAAACTTCCAGCTGGGCAACCACGACAACCACAGGGTTGCCACAAGACTAGGAAAAGAGAACGTGGATGGCTTCAACATGCTAACTGCCATCCTCCCAGGTGTCATGGTGACCTACAACGGTGAAGAAATTGGAATGGAAGACGGAGAAGTCACCTGTGAACAAGGCTATGACCCTCAAGCAATCAAGGACTGTTCAACATTCAACCAAACCAGCAGAGATTTTGAACGTACCCCATTCCAATGGGACGGTACAACTAATGCTGGGTTCACCAATGGAACGCCTTGGTTGCCGGTCTCTAGCAAGGCTCAGGAAGTCAACTTGGCTGCAGAAAGCATAGAAGGGGTTCCTAGTCATTTCAATATCTATAAGGAGTTGTTGATATTTAGGAAAAACTTCCAGAAAGAATTTATATTGGATACAGCTTCTGCTATAAAGTTGACTGAAACGGTCTTGCAGGTCTTAAGGCGTGTCGATAACGATGAATTCATTTTGGTGTTTAATGTTGCAGATACTGAAGAAACTGTTGACTTCTATAGGACCAGGGATAGTTACGAGGTTGTAGTTGCAAGCGTTGACAGCTCATACAAAACTGGGTAAGTGTCGTTGATTTTTTAATGGTAATGATTTTTCGGCACTTGTGATTTGAGCAATTTGAGGACATTTCGCTTTTTCAGATTACTGCTTCCTCAGTTATTGCCTTCTTGCTTTACAAATTGAAGCAAGTGCTGTGTATTATTATAAAATATGTAACTTTTTCAGAGATCCAATTGATATACTAACTCTTAAAGGCCATGAGAGTGTCATCTTACAAGGATTGTAACTATTCACTAAAGGAGGAATATATTATACAGTGTCAAATAGATGTAAGAAGTCTATCTTGAAGTCCATTAGTACTTTCCACACATACCACTTAATTCATTTGTAGTGTAATATAAATGTTAATATATATTCACATATTTCAAGAGTAGTGATGTGTACAAATATAATAAAGGAATAGTTATTTGTAAAGAAAACAATTATTGTAGCTGATGATGTCCAAGTGAGTTGAAACATCACAGAATCATACGACTTCCTCATTCAGTGGGAGAAAACCTAATAAAAGCGTAATTTATATATTCGCTATAAAAGCGAACTAACGACGAACACAGCCATTCCACGTTCCAGAAAGGACCCCATATAAATGGAGATTCTCCGTGGAGAAAACCGTATTTATACATTTTCCTAACGTTCCTTTCGGCCATCAAAGCGTCTCGAGAAAATAACGAAAGATGGCCGTATGGCCCATATTGGGTGGTTTTATGTCGGTAACTTCTGTAACGTTGCCAGTGTACGCAGAGAAAAGTGTTTGTTTATAACAGATCATAATATCTTCTATACAGATACAGTAAAGACCAGAATTAAGCAAAGTGGAATGACCTCGCCGATCTGGTAAAATGCAGTGATGCATGGGCGTGCGTATTTTGTTTTATTATTGGGCATATTTCAGTTAATATTTACTCGTATACTATTCTATAGAATACTTCTAGTATATGCACTTCCACTTTTTTAACTAACACAAATAAGTATAAACACTGACACAAAGAATAAATACACTGATAATTTTACCACAAATTTTTACCGTTATGAAACGCGCGCGAAATAACTCAACATCACGCCACTGTTTCCCTACTATCTCGAGCGCAGTCGCTGTTGGTTCCCGATTCGACCAATCAACCTCGTTGAAGCTCAGAGAAAAGAAAGCGTAAATGCAAGAATATGTATGATGAACAGCTTGTCGTCAACTTTACGACTTTCGCAGTTGCCACATATTCGGAAATTCCTTGATATTATTAAGTAAAAGACAAATTAAACATTGTGTTTGCTTTAATAAAGTAAAATAGGAATAAGGGACGTTAAAGACAAGTAAAAAATAGGTAAATAAGGTAATTAATACATTTCCCGTTTTAAATAAGAATACTTTAGAAATAAATGTGATAACACAGATCTACTCTTTTTCCGGTCATTCCACTTTGCTTAATTCTGGTCTTCACTTTAGATTGATGTAGTTTTATGTGAGAAGGAATAGCACTAGGGATAAGAATATTGACTAATGAAACTTCTCCATTAATATTGTTAATTCAATTCCAGTTTATGAACGGTTTTCTTACAGAAAACTGTATAAATGCTGCTAAACATATTTATTTATGATATTATCTACATATTCTTCTTTTTATTACAACTGAAAATATATTAAAACAATTGACAATTCACCCCTCCTAGCTTCCGAATAACCAACAATAGCGACTTACGACAACTTTATACTTACGGATATTCTTTTTCTGGAACATTACGCTTTTGTTACATTCTTTTGGCTGTATAATAATAATAATTATTATACATCGCGAGTTGACCGTACATTCCCAATATTCCAGGGGCGATTCCAGGACATATTTTACTGGAGGCTCAATATGGAGGATGTCAATTTGTTAAAATTTGTTATTTTCGCGTAAACTTTTTAATCTAAAATAAGTTTGACATTTATATATAATACACTTCGAAAGTTTGACATTTATATATATTACACTTCGAATTATCTTTAGATGCTGACAGTGCTTGGAGGTCCTATAGTTCATAATTTCAAGAAATATACAAGCATCCATTTGTAACCTGTCAACACTGGATCCATCGACCTCTAGTTCAGAAAAATCCTTATTCTCTTTTCTACTTTAACACGCGACGAAAGTTTACGCAACATAATAATAAATAAATGAAATTTACTCGCTAGAACAAAGCACAACTCGCTTCAGCTTTTTTATTTAATTAACAATTGAAGCATATTAAAATAAATGAATACTTTTATGAGTGTAACTTCTATAACGCAGCCAATATGGAGACCCAGCGGCACACCGGAACTCGGACGGGCTAACTTCCGCCCCTCCCGCTCCCCTATTATACCCTCGTCCTTCCAACTTTCGAAGTTCTTGCATTTGTTATGTCAGTGGACCTTACACAGACGCTGATTTATATGGCGAATGTATACTACCCGATAAAACTTTGGAAGTTCCATTTCGAAGTTGGCGATGTATGTTTTTAAATGAGTTCGATTATTTCCAGTTTGATTTTCCGTTTCCTTTCTACAGCCCATTTATAATGGGGAGTAGATACAAAGGAAATGCCGGTTTGCTACATCGAACTGAGAAATTGTAACTGTTAGAAATGGTATAATTTTTGTTACAAGCATTTATTTATATAATTTTTTTAATTTACGTATTTTAAAATAACTAAATTTATATATCCAGTCTTAGGAATAAGCAGAAGAGGACCACAATTATTTTTCACATCATGAGAGATTCTGTATACGCGATTCATTTTAAGATCGTAGCGCCAAAACGGCAGTAACCTATACTAACCTTGGGCCACTGACACTGACGTTTGAATTTGTATTCATCAAAGATTTGTTGTCGAGAACTTTAAACCAGGTAAAAAGCTTGTAAAACTATTTTGAAAGGGGTAAGTAGTGATATAAAATTAAAATAGATTTCAATATTTTTCGAGCATTCAATCTGAAAATGAAATTTAACCTCAAAATATGTCAAATTCTTTTTTGGACATACGGCATAACATACCTTTATCGAAATAGTCATTCTTAGAGAAAAGTAAAGAGCATACACTCTACTTTGCGTTCTTTAGCTTCTTTATCCATGCTTGTCTCCTGTAACTCTTTAATGCCCAACCTATAGTTTCTACGATAGCTCCAGATTTTCCCGCTTTTGGAAAAGTATGAAACTGATCTCGGGGTTTTTCTTTGTTCAAGACGGACAATGACGCTCACAACAATAATGATTCATATCTAATCAAAGCAATTAACTAATATAACAACGGATATTTCAAAATTCACAATAGACATACATACGCAAAACTGAACCAAAAACCCATGCGTTAGTTGTGCGTGCCGCCAGTAGGTAGCGTATTGCTTAACAAGAATTGGGTATACCTTTATAGATATGGGTATATAATTTTCTCACGAAAGCACAGATAAAGAGTTTGATGCGTCTGTCTCTAATAATAAGAAAGACGTATTAAAAAAAGAGCTAAAGAGAGAGACATGTCATAAGAGTAAGTAAGGCTTGCTTAATTTCCAGATGGAGAGGTTTCAGAAATTCAAGAATACATTTTGAAACACCTAGCAACTAGAAATGTGATAATTTCAACAAATTGTTTCTCTACTGTTTCTGTATAAGAAAAATTAATTATTACTGTGATCGGTATAAGCTTCGTTATAATGAATTCACTCGGAAGAAACAATTTTCATGTGAAATATTAGTTTTTCCAGAAAGAATTCCATTACTATAGTATCTTCTATACTATACTATAGAAGTTTCATATAACATGTGTTAAACTTTAAGTACGGTAAATGTTACTTGACGCTTTTGCTAGAATTAACCATAGCAATCGAATAAATATTCCGTAAGCGTTATTTCCTAACTCCCTGTATGTTTTGTGCGCCTGTCTAATATTGATATACATTACTAACTAGTATAACTCCAATTATAACTATGTTCGAGGATGTACGAGGATGTTCCTCTCTAGAGGAAAATTTTTCGAATTATTTTTTAAATAAACTTCAACATCCCTGGCAAGATTAGCATATTATTTCCTCTTTTTTCTGTAAAAGAACAGTGTAAGAAACTTTTCTACTAGAAAAAAAAATATATATCTCTTTAATGTCGGTCCCAGAGGATTCCGGAGGGCATAATTCATGTGGGACGGCAGTTTTGTCTAGTCGGTCTTGCTCGGGCGTTCTTTCGAGATGCCGTCCCCGGGGCCGGCAGCTGGTCGGAGGGTCAAAGACGGCCGTAATGAGTTTTCGATTCCGCCGGGACGAGCCCGTGTCCATATTGTCTCCTTTCTCTTTTTGTATCTCTCGCTCCCGTTGTCGATAATTCCATTCGCAAACATATCCAATTCGTCGTTTCACTTAGATACACTTCGGAGTTTATAAAAAAACAGTGGAAGTTTATAATAGCACGGTTTGGTTTCTCAAAAGTTTCTTTTATTTTATATATATACTTATATACTTTATAAGTATTTAATTCGTGGTTTCTATCTGTCTGTCAATTAGACAATTATTGTCAGACAGATAGTAGCAAAGACCAAAATAGGGTAAAACAGTGTTTTTCATCACTACTAACATAACAGCCTTGTTGATCGAGTCCACTACCTGTGCCACTCTGATGAGCACAGAATAAGTGCGAAACCGGTCAATGTCTGGTGGTTGATCTCGATGAAGGATATGGCGATTGGAGTAAAGCAATGGCAATCGAGGCACATAGTCCGAGGAGTAGTTGTTTTCGGCATCTCCTAAACTATCTACATATAGTTTATTCTTAAGTGAAGTTAAAAAAAATATCTCAGACATACTTAGAAACAAAGAAATTATATTCTTCCGCAAAGCAAAAATGTTTAATAAAAAATATTTTAATAATGGATACTATTTATTAAAAATCTACGAAATAATTTTATAATTCCCAGTTTAAACTGTCAATTATAGATAATTGTCAGTTTAAACTGGCAATTATACATAATTGCCAGATCAAACTGACAGTTATAAACTGGCAATTATAAAATTATTTCACATGATGTCCTTTTATAATTTCCAGTTTAAACTGTCAATTATAGATAATTGCCAGATCAAACTGACAATTATAAACTGTCAATTATACATAATTGACAGATTAAACTGTCAATTATACATAATTGCCAGATCCAACTGACAATTATCTATAATTGACAGTTTAAACTGGCAATTATAAGATTATTTCACACGATGACCTTTTATAATTGCCAGTTTAAACTGTCAATTATAGATAATTGTTAGTTTAAACTGGCAATTATGTATAATTAATTATGTATAATTGCCAGTTTAAACTGACAATTATACATAATTGCCAGTTTAAACTGACAATTATCTATAATTGACAGTTTAAACTAGCAATTATAAAATTATTTCACACGATGACCTTTTATAATTGCCAGTTTAAACTGTCAATTATAGATAATTGTTAGTTTAAACTGGCAATTATGTATAATTAATTATGTATAATTGCCAGTTTAAACTGACAATTATACATAATTGCCAGTTTAATTTTGGCAAAGAATGTGTGTCTGTGGTGCCACTGTTTAATTTGGACTACTCTGTATCCACTACCTAAATAAATCAGACAGTGTTTTCACCTAGTTTTTGTTTAGATAATAGAAAGGCGGCAGCGCACCTCGTTCCGTCTAAGTACACAATAAATATTGGGGAATAGGCCGAGCCGCACATACATCAGCCGCCACCGGGGGATGAGGCCCCCCCCCTTAAGGCTTATTTCCTTGGGGTCGAGACGTAATGCGGGCTGCTGACCCGGCCGCAGCCCACAGGACACTCGATTTCCACCAGGATTCCACCGTGGGCTGTACTACAGGGTCTGAAATACAGTTTTGGTGCACCTGAGACCACAGCGTAGCTTACGTAGTTTCGTTCTTAGGGAATACAGTTTTTGTTTGGGATAAGAACGTAAAACTAGTTCGTCGACTGTTTGTAGATGTATGGAAAACGAACTTTATATACAAGGTATACGCCGTAACTCCACAGTGGAGTTATGATATCGTAATAATACTCTACAATAGTATATTGTGTACCTCGAGCAATGTTTCCTAGCAATGATAGCTAGGAAAAGCCTACACTCCCGGAGTAAAAATTGTACGCCAACCGAGACTAGCAACAAACACAGCTGCCCAGAAATGTTAACCCTTTAGGTATAGGTACTTTTTCTGTTAACACCAAGGGCTGGTAGCCTTCTTTCGCACAGAAGTATGTTAGAAGTAACTAAAAAGGCTTCTGCTGATTCTTCGGAACTTCTCTTTGGTCGCTTTTTTCGATCATAATAATTATTAACAGCAATTGAACATCTGAAAAAGGCACTTTATATTCATGTTATATCTATAAATAAATATTACTCATGCACTTGCAATGAAATATACACTTTTCCACTTTTTCAGACAGTTCAAAAGTCACCCGATACAGCATTACAAAAAACTTATCTGCGACATTCGCCGAAAAAATATCTCCTCGATTGCAAAGAAAAGACCTTATAAGAATATCCTTTCCAGTTTATACGTTTCGGGCGTATCGTGGGGAGTAAATCTGCGGGTCCGTTGTCATATTTGTGCATATTTACCGAGGGGCCGACATAAGCCGGCATCGCATTGTGGCGTCAGAAGCTATCAGGCGTCTCCACGGCCCCCGCGATTTAAATAAGTCCGGACTTGGGCCGGCTCCGGGGAATGAGATTTGTAGGGATGGGTCGGACGGCGGTGTCTGCGGAGCAGTGATAGCTACAGATGCTGTGCCGTGGGCACTGTGACGAAAACCTGTGATTCCGAAGCACCGACTAAATATTATTTTATAGTAAAAAAATTAGGCAAAATAAAACATTTTTTATTAGGCATTTCCAATAGAATAAATGTCTATTACTAAATGTTTCCAAGCGCGTTTTCGTTATTTATTTGTTTACGAGCACCTACCCCCAATTGATCCTACCAGCTGGTAAAGCCCGAGTTTTTAGTACCTTTTCTAAGAAGGGCTAAAGTATAAAATCTATCTGATCATTCGTAGTACAAGGATTTGTAATTAAAGATTTTTTAATTTCTAATTGTTCAAACAGATCTAAGCGCTTTTCTTTCTTTTCACGATGCAGTACCTTTACATTTTTCTGATCTATAAAATGATTATTTTCTATACAGTGCGTCGAAAATCCTGAATTTTTTGCGTTATTTAGTATGGACTTTCTATGTTCTTTTATTCTAGTTTCAATACTTCTACCGGTTTGACCCACATTTACACGGCATTACAATCCACGCAGTTAATTTGGTATACTCCCGATTGTTTTAATTTATTAACCCTTTTGTTGTTTATCAAAATCCTCCCAATAGTACGCTGGTTGACACTATTCGTTTTACACCCGTTTCGTCCTAATCTGTGAGCTATTTTTTCACTATAACCTGGGACGTGATTAATATAACTATAGGTGGCTTCTTTTTCCCGAATATTGTAAAACTCCCGACGAATGAATTTCCTCCTTTTGTTTTTTATCATGTTATCTATTAGTTTTTCTTTATATCCGTTGTTTCTTGCAATTTTTTGATTGTACTTAATTCTTTTTCAAAATCTGCTTTTTCTAGCGGAAACATTAAAAGCCTATGTATTAAACTACGGAAAACCGACTTTTTTATTTGCCAGGACTTCTGCGAACTCGCTGGTATAATTGCGTCGGAAGTTGTTGGTTTTCTACAAACCGAGAATTTTAATTTATTTTCTACCTTTCTTATTGTTACATCCAAATAGTTTAATATTTCTATATTCTATTCTATATTTTATTCTATATTCTATTCTATATTCTATTCTATTTCTATATATTTCTATATATTTCTATATATTTCTTGGAACATCTACTGAGATCAATGTTGTTTTCAAAACAATTATTTTCACAATGTTTCATAAAGAACCATCCGCTTCACTTTACTTTGAAATAAATAAAATCGCTGTTATTTTTGTCACTGCGGAGCAATCTCCTCCAGTGGCTAAGAAGGAGCAGTGCCAAAGTAACAGGGAGTGGAACCGCAGCCCTGGGGTTTGGTTTTTGTCGCCAGCCGAACTGAATATGTCACTGTCGGCCGCAACCACCTAATTCGACCCGATGTATTCCGGGGAAATCCTTAAAAATCGCGGGCATTCGTTCCCCGTGAAAAATAGCCGCAATCAAAAGTGAATCATACCGTGCTTACTGTGGAAATTGTCGAATATATTTCCATATTTGAGTATGGGGTGTTCGAATTTTTCTCCCGTTGCAATTTGTAACTCAATGACGTGTTCGTTGTTTTTATTTATACTTCAAATATTTTCTGCTTACAGAAATTCAGGAAAAGCAGTTGTTAATTATGTATAGAGTGGTAAAAATGTTACAAAGGCACTCCATAATGATAAAAGACATGGACAAATGCGTCAGGCATTCACGATGTTTTGTTTTCGAGGCAAATTAATTGATGACAACAAAAGTTTGCTACTCCCTTTTGTTTTAGAGTTTTAAATAAAAGTTCTATTAGTCAACTTTTTGATAAGTATCGATAGGTAGCTGTATCGATTGTTTGTAAGAATTTTTGAGGAAGTAATTGAATTCAACAATTTTTTAATGCTTTTGTTAATTTTTAAATTATAGTATAATATTCAATTATATCCCTATATATTTTTTATTTCTTCTAAAAAAACAGCGATAGAATTTAAATATATACAATTTGCGATAGTAAAATAGGATGAAAATCATTCTAATTTCATTATACGAAAAATTAATTAATACCCAGAAAAATATTTTTCAAAATTACCAAAATCTGTTTCATTTATAAAAATATCTTCTTTCTACTGAGCCGAGTAATCATGTTTTTCGAAAACCTGAAAATAATTTATATTCATTAGTATATATATATTTTGATATTAGGTATTTAATTATTATTATTACACCTCTAATTTCCAGCGATTAAATGTTGAGGACACATTATTATGAACAAAAAATATACATTGACTATCTAGTGTCTTGCAACCTTTGTAAAGTGGGTGGGTATGCAAAGGAAATAATCTCATTACAAGTAAATACCAGAATTAAGCAAAGTGGAATGATCTCGCCGATCTGGTAAAATGCGGTAATGCATGGGCGTGCGTATTCTGTTTTACCATTGGACACATTTCAGTTAATATATACTCGTATACTATTCTACAGAATACTTCTAGTATATGCACTTCCACTTTTTTAACTAACACAAATAAGTATAAATACTGACACAAAGAATAAATACACTGATAATTTTACCACAAATTTTTATCGTTAAGAAACGCGCGCGAAATAACCCAACATCACGCCACTGTTTCCCTACTACCTCGAGCGCAGTCGCTTGTTGGTTCCTGATTCGACCAATCAACGTCGTTGAAGCCCAGAGAAAAGAAAGCGTAAATGCAAGAATGTGTATGTTAAATAAGGATGAATAGCTTGTTGGCAACTTTACGACTTTCGCAGTTGCCACATATTCGGAAATGCCTTGATATTATTAAGTAAAAGACAAATTAAACATTGTGTTTGCTTTAATAAAGTACAATAGGGATAAGGGACGTTAAAGACAAGTAAAAAAAAATGGGTAAATAAGGTAATTAATACGTTTCTCCTGTTTTAAATAAGTATACTTTAGAAATAAATGTGACAACACAGATCTACTCTTTTTCCGGTCATTCCACTTTGCTTAATTCTGGTCTTGACTTTAGGTAGTTAGGAAACGTCAGAAGCCGCTACTCTGACCAACATTGAATGCCACATGCATATGCTGAAACAACCTCAGGTTTTTATTTATTATTATTTATTACTATACCTAGTGCACTACGTGGCAGTTAATACGACACTATGGGCACTAGACTAGTGTACCAAACACATTAGTGTAAGAAGTGTGTAATTTGGTACCTACCATGACTTGAAGATTTTCAACGTTGATTCAGTTAATTTCAACTTCTGCACGAACTCCACTTCGCATGCCCCCGTACCTCCTTCTTCCGCCGCTTTTACGGTTTCGAGTTTCCATCAAGCAGCCGTCACAGATATTGCCGGAAAAACGTCCGTCGTACGGAACGACGCCTGGCGTCCGGTTCGAGAACACATGTCATGTTCCGGTATCCGCGCACGGGGGTGGAATTGATGCCCGTCGCCCCCTGGTTAATGGCGGCCGCCCGCGGGATGATCGCTTCGTGGTTGGAATGACGAACGGCTCCGGGTGGCTTTAATGGGGCCACTTTCTTATATTGCGGGAAGGGGTCAGCGCCAGGAACCTGGTTTCTGGCCACCTGACGAAAACACATGACAATAATGAAAAAGAAAGCAAAAAGAAATTGTAATAAAATTCGTCAAAAAAGTGAAATTTCATTATCATTCTATTAGTAAAAATAATAATAAATTAATAAAAAATACCCTATTTTAAAATAAAAAAAAATTAATAAACTAATAAAAATTAAAATTAAAGATTTTGAAATGGGGTGTTTTCCTATTTTTTTTTACATCGGCAATGGAAAGTAGTTGGAAAAAGAAGAGATACGTATTTCTGGAATTTTAATATTGGGTTCATTTAAGTTCATAAATTATTTTTTTATTGTGCGCGATATCTATGTGACGTCCCTAAGCGAAAATTCAAAATTTGCGCCATTTTTTAGTGATTTCTAGGATATTTTCATTTGTGCGGTTGGTGTCACTGTGTGACAACTTTACTTTTGTTTATGTTTGAATTGTTTGGTTAGGGTAAACATCATGGTAAACATGAGACATTGTTTTTAGTTTATATTTTTACCTGTGAATTGTTGTCTCTGCCTGTGACTGATTACAAGTGTATTTATTAGTAATAGAAAACCATCGTAATTTGTAAAGGTAATTTTTCAATATATTTAATCGACTTTGCAGTAATACTGTTAAGTTAAATACTAACCTTACGTTTTTCATCCCTTTTATTAACCGGTAAATTGTCTGACTTCGCCTCTACAAAACCTTGCTCCATGTTTAATAAAAGTTTAACAGTTTTTAAGTTTTTACTTCACAAGAAAACAACAATACAACACGTTATGTTGTCAAGCCAAACACAAACAGGAAATTTCAAATGTCAATTATCGAAATGTCGACTGTCGTTTTTCGTCGTTACAAACTGAATCTAGTCACATATTATCAGTGTGGCCTCTTTATAGATACATATTCCCTAGTTTTCGCGTAGTGACGTCACGAATATAGAATAAAATTTCAAAATTGAATTAAAAATGTTCTACCGATTCAATCTTAATAATTTTTATTCTAATAAATATAAAAAAATATATATTTTATAAAAATACAGGTTTCCACTTTCATTTCGATTGAAGGAAAATGCCCCATTGGTGAAAAGTATAAAAAACATGAAAACATTTTCACAATCAATATCATAGAGACAATCAATAGAGATAGAAAAAAGCTAACAACCGTACCTTAACTCTTCTACTTTAGAAATAAAAATCTCATCAAACCTCATCCTCTTGTCTTATAATTTTCGAGATACAGGGTGGTTCTCAATTTTATATTCGCATCCCAATAGTCTCGAATACACTTCGAGTAGTGTAGATTTAAACTTTAATTTTTTGAGACCACCTTATTCCAGAATATCTTGGACACGCTCGCAACCCGCAATACTCCCGTGTGTTAAGCCCGAAGTAAGCATCGCCGCGTCATTTAGACTCTTAATAGCGTCGCAACACGGTTGGGAGGCGCGACAGTGGCAAATGTGAATAATAGAAGCGTTCCGCGATAGTCGTACGTGAATGGCGATGATTGCATTTCGTAGCTGCCCTAAAAACGGAATAGGTACTGCATAATTCATGGCTGTGTCTGCTCTAAGGTCAGCGGAATGGGCTGCGGAGGTTGGATGGCGAGGAATCAAAGAACGAAACACCCTAATTCGCATGCTAACGGCGTTCGCTATGATGTGGCATCCACTTTTATTGCTTGATCAGAATATAACATTATATTGGAATGTGGGGGGCGTGAGGCGATGCTCGTTTTACTGCCGTTCTGCTTCGGGATTTTTTCGGCATATTCGCGGGGTTTATATCAGGGATATACAATGTTATGCCCTCGGAAATATTTCCTAATATTGAGAAAGAAAATACCCGGCGAGGAAAAATGGGGCAATTCGTTGAATACGCATTTCAGTTAACGCAAAAAGTTGCCCAAAGAATATGGGCCATCGTATCATTACGAAAGCCTAGAACTGCCACGTCGATAAATTTTTTAAATTCAGACTTTAAGCTTTGAATTTAGACTTTAATCTCTGAATTCAGACTTTAAACACCGCTTTCAGACTTTAAAATCTGCATTCAGACTTTAAACAGTGAATTAAGTCTTTGAAGTACGATTTAGCTTCGATTCAGTGTTTTATCTCGATAAATCCATTTTCAGTATTCTATTTTCAGATTTATAGAATATTTGTTTCTATATTCACTCATATATCCAAGAGTACAAATATCTTTAATCGTTTAAACATCTAGAAAAATAAATACCATCCCTTGGATATAATGTAAAGCGGATGTACACCAGTGGGGGGGTTAAGAAAAATTTCCAGGTTGGGGTTGTTCGTCTTCTGGTATTGGTTATTGACCTTAGTCACGTAAATAGGACGTAATAACATAAAAAAAATCAGTAATTGAAAACGTCTAGCGACATACATTAAATTATGACATACTATTACAAACATGTCACTGTATTGATTGATTCTGATATTGCAATATACAAAATATAAAAGAAATAAATTAAGAATAACTGATTAACCGTACCCACAACATTCTGTAGATTAAATTAAAAGGTGCCCGCAATTCGGATATCATTGAATAATACAATAGCCACATTAATGACCACCTCAACCCTTTACTTGTTGTTTCCTTTGTTTTTCATGCAACAGAATGGCCATATGTCGATCTAGCCGAAATTCTTTTAACAAATCAATTTTCACGGATACATTATTAAATATAACCCGTTAGGAACATCTGGTGACAAAAGCAGGGCATATGTTTTTTCTTTTCAACACCTTGGCCAATTAATAATCTTGAAAGGATACCTTCAAGCCGTGACCAATGTTAAAGGTAATTATAAAACCTGTAGAGGTGTCCGTGTTTGGCTTCTCAGTTTTTACTGTTTTAAATTTACACGTTTGGTTAAAATTGTTTGAAAAGGCAATAAATAATATTAAAAATATACTATAAAAAACTACCGGGGTTGTAGAATAACATACCATGTTCTTATGTGCCGAATATAACTGAGGGACTATTAAAATTTGGCTCTCTTTATAAATGTAAAAATAAACAGGGTGCTCCATTTCATATAAGAAAGGTAACTGCTATGCAGACACCCTGTGTACTCGTCAATATATTTTTAAATGTTGCAAGTAAACATACAAATAGCCCTCGTTAAACATTTTTTCCTTAATAGTGCAACCAAGAGAGATTTAGAAGAAATATACTATACTAAATCTCACCCTGTATAAGTAATAAACAGTTGTTCTTGTTTTCAATTATTCTAAACGAAAACTGACAAATAACTGCAATTTGTCTGACCAATATAAAAAACAATGATTCCCCTGCCAAGGGATACTTGATCCAAATCCAGCCTTTCCTCCCTAGGCGCAGCATACCTGCTGGACCACTTGTCCCTTACGACCTCTGACCCGGAGCCGCTCCCATTTTAATCTTCCCTGAGAGCATCACTTGCCCGCTGACCCGGAGTTCAAACTTTATTGTGATTTTTATAATAGTGAGGTTTTACTGTCGGCGTGACAGGTAGGGTGCTGTGGAAGATGAAAACGAGAGCGTGCCCGGGTCAGGGGTCAGGTGCGCCGGGTGGGTTCGGATGGTGGAGGGCAGGTCGGATGGTCAGAAGGCGACAGATTTTTGGTCCTGGAATATTGGATATAATCAATAAACACCTTCAGTCAGTTAAAATATGTTTTTTATTAAATAATTGTATGGTGGCACAACATACAATTCTTCTGGATGTTTATAACATATTATTACATTTCGTAGTTTGAAAGTAAGGAATTAAATTGAAATTTTTTTCTGATAGCTTTTCACAAAAACGCAAAAATAGTTTATCAAAAAACTGTCGCTTGTAATCCCGCTAGTGATTGAATTATTTCCGGAAATTCAGAATTCCGGAGTGCCAGACGAGGGATAATTTTCTTAAAATACTCGTGACTGAGGAAAAATTTCATGTATTAATTCAATCATAAGGGGGATTCGGTAAGAAAGTTTTGAAACTATTAAAATTTTAGAAATATTGAACATTTTTATCACGAATGAAAAACATTCAAACTTAAATATAAAAATACTTAATAAATTCATTTATTTTTAATTTATTTATATTTATTCCCCACTAAATTGAGAATAATTCTTGCTATAATTTCAAAATTACTTAAATTTAGTTACCTACTGAAATTTGTTACTGTTCAGTAAACATTAAATAAAATTTGGAATACAACAAATTTATGTTTATAAGCAATATTAACATAAGCTACTCTGTTACTATAGTCATTATTGTGACATTTAAAATGACAGAAAGAATTCCAGTCTTATTTTGAGAGGAGTTTTAGAAGGCTGATTATTTCCGGAATTTTTTTTCGTTGCCATGGTAACGATTAGAAATGAAGTGTGTGATTGGTTAGAAAAAGTGGGTACAAATAATTATGGTTATATTTCGTGTGATTAAAAAAATTTACACCTTTAACACCTATTCTTCAGTTGTTCTTAAAACATGGGGCACTCTGTATACTTCTGAAGTTTGGGGTTCATTATAATGGAAATAACCGCTGAATTTCATAGGACACCCAAGCCTAACTATATCACGATTCCCGAGACCAAGATAACTACTTAAAACACCCATAAAACGCCGCATCCATATTTATTGTCACATTGGCTTTATTCCGGGGGATACTGTCCATAATTCACAATTCAGAATCCCCGAATACATCCAATATGGTGTTCGGAACGCCGCATTTCCATTTTTGACTGGTCTTGATCCCTGGTAATAAATGTGCTTGAGGGTGCATATGCCTTCCGTTGACCAGGGGGTGGCTACTCGTGCCGAGCACACCCTCGCCTTTGAGAGAAAGGGTGGCTGACTGGACCTTATTATTCCACCCTATTTTTATCGTCTGCGAAAAAATATTTTATGCCAGAAGTTTCAGTGGTCGACTAATGGGGTAAACATGGTGGAAAATGGTGTTTGCAGCCATAAGCTGGAGAGTTATAGAATTGTTTTTCGACGATATACTGCGGTATTATTGTTTTTTTATTTTTGTCTTCAGAATATTGTCTGAAAATCTTCATATTTGAAAACCATTTGATGTGAAGACTTGCTCTATGTATGCCAGTCATTTATTAGAAGAAAGTCACACATTCAACGATAACTTTGATGTGCTCCACACAGCATCCGAAGGAACAAAACTTACGTTTTTAGAAAGTTTGGAAATTAATAGATATAAAAAATCTAATAATTTACTAAATGAACAAATTGATGTAAATAATTCTCCCTTACTAAATTTGTTTTAACAAAAAAATTTATTTGCACATTTATATACAGGGTGACCCATTAAGAATGGAAACACTCGCGTACAAAAGTTGTTTATGGACCGATTTAAACCTGATTTTTTTTAAAAGATAGATCCTCAAAATCTCTATGTTGATACAAAATTTGAAGACGAAATTTTGATTTTTCAAGGCCTACTACGAATTTTTTTTTAAGTGAAAAGTAGCAAAATTTTTATAAAAAAACTGACCAACTGAAAAATTTGTACCAATTTTTGCGAAAAAAAGTTTGTTCCTAAAAAAGTTATGACAATATCGTCATCACCAGTGTTTGCCTTTGTCGGTGAACCCATTCTTTTATAAAAATCGAATAGAATAAACAATGATCTAATTATTAATAAGAACCATAAAAACCAGTATACACAAAATAACCAACAATAACTCTAATATAAACAACAATTGATAAAAAAAGTAAGATTAGAAAATTACATTTTTAAAAATGAAAAAGGAGTCTGTCAAATTGATTCACACTTTTTGAATAAAAATTATAATGCAGTTATTTTTTATCTAAGAAGGTAATATTATAAGTTTTGGAATAATAACCATGAAATAATAATAATTTGACGTACTTACCTATCAATTGTTGTTTATATTAGAGTAATTGTTGGTTATATTGTGTATACTGGTTTTTATGGTTCTTATTAATAATAACACCAGTGTTTAAGTTGTTTAATTTTGTTTCACTTTGGGTTTTATTCTAATTTTATAAAAGAATAGGCTCACCGACAAAGGCAAAGACTGGTGATGCCGATAATGTCATAACTTTTTTAGGAACAAAACTTTTTTTCGCAAAAATAGGTACAAATGCATTCGAGGGGCTCCTTTATCCAGTGGTGTAGTCAGATTTTTTATAAAAAAATCGCTAACAAAATTTTGCTATTTTTCACTTAAAAAAAAATCGTAGTAGGCCTTGAAAATCAAAATTTCGTCCTCAAATTTTGCATCAACATAGAGCTTTTGAAGATCTATCTTTAAAAAAAAATCAAATTTTTAAATAAAAACAAATTTTTTACGCGAGTGTTTCCATTCTTAATGGGTCACCCTGTATGTAATTTAATTAAGCTGTAAATAATTGGGGATTTCCAATTGCAAATAGGTTTATATTTCCTTAGAATTCGTTTACCTGTTCTTGATTTAATTATATTTAAGGATCACTCTTCAATTATTGTAAGTAAAAGTATTTACATCTGATGAAGTTAAACTTTAGCGAAACAATTGTTACGTTTATTATATAAAGTTTTTGTGAAAATTTATTAAAACATTTATGTTTTAATCAACATACAGTATCTGATATGGATTTTCAACAAGTAAAGGTCGATAGTATCGATAATTTGAATAGTAGTAGTTGTATGGTAGTATTTGAAAAAGGTATCATTGTTACTATTATAAAATTATTCCATTTTGAGTCAGTTTCAAAACGACGTTCCAGAACCTCATCAGAATTCCAGGTAAATATTTACAGCCCCATCTTCGTGCTTCCATAAGCTCGTAAACTTTTACGGGCCATCTCTCTCTCCTCGGCGGGGTTTTTAGGGCCATTCGCCACACATACAGTCAATAACAATCGTATAATACGGTCTTCGTTTTTATTAGAGAACGCGACGTTCCGTAATGCTCCCGGAATATGTGACGATACAAATCCCGTTGTTAGAGGTTTTATAGGACGGCTGTGATTCCTGCTACCGCTGATTCCTGCTGCATTGGTTCCTGCTGCCTACCTGCCGGACCGATAGATCCTGCTGTAATCCTGGGAGAGGATCAGCGCCGACAAAGTTGTAAATTTCGTGGCTGCCTTAATGGACATCTCGACCGTAAGGGTGTATCTTGTTCATATCTACTTTATACAGGGTGTATTTACGAAGTGACAACCTTATCTAGCTCTACCATAAGTCAAATTAAAACAATTTAAGTTGGTGAAATTGTTAATATAATGCAGTACAGTGTTGTCGGTTCAAGCAATAAGACCTAAACATTCTAATGTAGATTTTATGGAAAAGTATTAAATACAAACGTTGTCAAAGCTTATAAATACTGAGAACAGTTTATATTATTTTAATTTTAGATACAAATACGTTGATATATGGCTTGCTGGGCCTGTGTTTGTTTAAAAAGGTACTTATAAGTGTAGAAGATAATGTGCTGTAATAAATTAAAGTAACAGTGAAACTACTGAATTAAAAATGAACGTTGCTACAATTTCAGCCACAATAAGAAATAAAGTATCTCATCCGAGCTTAGAAAACAACAGGAAAATTATTTTTTATGTCGCAAATCTGCAAATGGTAGGCGACACAGCCTTCGGATAAGCTATCTCCATCTAAATACATCATTTCGCCTCGCCCGATTTGTTTATAAAAGCAATTCCAGGAAGTGACTTTCCGACTTTTCTCCATTCCGCCGCCTGTCCACTACTATAAAATTTCCGTTTACTGTCTGCAGTGTCTGCTGCTGATTCCCATTTGATAAGGACGGACAGAATTGAAATATGACGTATAACACTCGCTAGATGAGCCGGCGTTCCAGATTTTATGTAGTGCCATTTTGAATAAAAATGTCACGGAATGGGCCCCAGCTACTTTTTGTCGCTGCATGATACTTTAGAATAGATCTTATACACTGTGTCCCGTTTTTACACTTTTTATCAGAGTGTGTTCTACTACACTCTCATGAATAATAATACCGGGATATCAAAAATTATCTTGGTCAAGGGTGGTTGTGGAATGTAAAACGTGTGTCTTACTTTAAATTTGAAATAATTATGTCAGTGTCACACTGACATCATCAATAACCTACAAATTTCATACCTATTTATTTCAGTTGTAAAACAATAATGAACTACAAATTATGAAATAACGGTTTTAGTAACAAGAAAAACTAAATTACAGTAATTGTTGGAAATGTCCCCCGTTTTGTTCGATGCACAAGTTAACGCGCCTCCTCATGCTGTGAAAAGCGTTTTGCAGCATTTCTGGCGTTATGGTTGCACATTGCTGAACAATTCTTTGTTGCAGTTCTTGCAAATTATTTACCGGAGTTGCGAAAATCTTGTTTTTTACGTAAGGAAATATAAAATAGTCCATAATTGTTAAACAAGGTGATCTCGGAGGAAACTCAACTTCTGTATGCAAACTTATCAGCCGGTCATCAAAAAACTCGCGGAGGAAAGCAATATTTTCTCGTGTAGTATGTGCTGTTGCACCGTCATGCTGGAAATAACCGTACCGAAGTTCATCATCGTTTAACTGTTGCACAAATTCAGCCAAAAAGTTGCGTCTGTATCTTTCTGTGTTGACGGTGAAATCGAAAAAAATTGGCCCAATTATTCTTCTGCGAGAAACTGCCATCCAAACACCAATTTTTTGAGCATGTAGTGGCGATTCAGTAAAAACATGAGGGTTATTATTGCTCCACATTCGCATATTTTGAGAATTGATGTATCCCGAAAGGTCGTGGAACCACGCTTCGTCAGAAAAAAAAGTTAAGTCCAGAAGATCGTCATTCATTAAATTATTGACAAACCAATGGCAGTAAGCAAGGCGTCTGGGGTGGTCTGCGGGTAGAAGAGCTTGATGTGCTTACATCTTATATGGATGCATGTTCAAGTCTTTCTTTAAAATCTTATGACATGTTCCATAAGAAAGTCCAATTTCCTGAGAAAGACGTTTCAAAGGTTTTGCAGGCTCCTCTTCCATACGTTGACGAACGTCATTGACAACTTCTTCTGTACGAACTCTTGGTCTACCAGCACCTTTTTTATGAGTCACACAACCAGTTTCGCGAAACATTTCAACACAATTGGTAAGGCACGCATAAAAATTGTCCGGTAATATTGCCACGTTTGGGAAGTGCTCTCGAAAATTGTCCAAACACAAACGTTGACTGTATTGCCAATTTCCATTAACTAGGGCACCCGTTCGAAAATAGGCTTCAATCATGAAAATTTTGTGCTGTGTGGTAAGAGGCATGATTCAAAAACTGGATTAGAAAATTTCAGCACAATGACTTGACAGACTCTAACACAACAAAACATATTCAAAAATTTAAAGTAAGACACACGTTTTACATTCCACAACCACCCTTGACCAAGATAATTCTTGATATCCCGGTAATAATAATAAAAATTCCAGTCGTTATGAATATTATTTTTTGTTTTTATTTAGACGTTTCAATATGTACTCATCAAGTTGAGCAGTCAGGCCATCAGAGGTCGTGGACCGATATCCAAGCAGGCTTATTGTTTCACCCGACAAAAGCCTAATTTCCGTAAGTGGTCGCAGTAGCCGGGAAGCCGGGCTGCCTCCGATTCTCGGCCCTCTGAGATTGACGAGTTACATTAGCAAATGGCCACCCCGAACCCTGTCGACCCCTCGGAATGGACAGCTGCTTCGGACAATAAAATTTCTCACCCGCAGCAGCGCCGCGCCGCCTTCTATTGCTCTCCGCCGCCGCCGTTTGCTTCTTCTTCCATAAAAATATCGTATTTCTAATTCCGCTTGGTGGGCGATCAATTCGAAATATTTATCTTTCTGCGTGCTGGAACGGTTTTTCTATGGTTTTATACAGTTAACAGGCCTACGTTTTTATATCGAACTGAATCTAAGAACTATGAAGTTCTTAGATACCTTATGACACCTATTTTTATTCGTCTTAACAGAATAGATAAAAATTAGTTTCAAAATTAGGAAGCGCTTTAAAAATATAAAAAAATCAAAGTATTATTTTAATTACATGTAAAAATTATTGTTATTTTTAGTGTTTAATGTAACATTTGTTGCTGTTTTGCTATTAATAAAATATAGTCAATCTTTCAAACCTCCATATAGTATGGCCACAGTCATGATAGTCATAACCCATACACTTGCAAGCTTTTTATGTTGGGTGCATTCTAAATCGTACATCAAACGCATCTGCTGCAGTGACACATAAAAGCGTTCCGTTTAGCAAATGCGTGTGATGCGCTCATGCATTTCGGAACGGCTTTTGACACATTGACAGTTACTTTTGTGAACAATTTATAATTTATTTAAATTCGTGATGGAGAAACCAGCAAAATTTCGGGCATTCTTGTTCTTGCAAACGAATTGATTGAAACTAGCAACACCACACCAAAGAATCAGTTCCCTTCCCTTCGAAAGTTGAAAAAATGAGGTTAAGTTGCACGCAATGCATAAACGCATCACCTCGTACAAGATGCAGCTCCTGCGTGCTACGAAGCCAAAAGTAGGAGGAGCTATGGATGCTACGACGTGCAGAATGCGTGAATTGGAACGAACGTAGGAAGCAAAATGTGCATAATGCGCGATTCGAAACGCACCCGTTATGTCCATACTCTATGTTGAATAATTTTCTAACTTTTATAATATTTTACATGTTACTATTTCCAAAATAATTGGCGATTCTTGCTAAGCAATACGCTACCTACTGGCGGCACACACAACTAACGCATGAGCCTTTTGTTCAGTTTTGCGTATGTATGTCTATTGTGAATTTTTAAATATCCGTTGTTATATTAGTTAATTGCTCTGATTAGATATGAATCATTATTGTTGTGAGCGTCATTGTTCCTCTTGGACAAAGAAAAACCCCCAGATCAGTTTCATACTTTTCCAAAAGCGGGAAAACCTGGAGTTATCGTGGAAACTACTTATAAGTTGGGCATTAAAGAGTTACAGAAGACAAGTATGGATAGAGAAGCTAAAGAACGCAAAGTAGAGGGTGAGCTCTTTACTTTTTTCTAAGAATGACTATTTCCATAAAGTTATATATTATGCCGTATGGTCAATAAATAATTTGACATATTTTGAGGTTAAGTTTCATTTTCAGATTGAACGCTGGAAAAATATTGAAATCTATTTTATTTTTATTACACTACTTACCCCTTTCAAAATAGTTTTACAAGCTTTTTACCTGGTTTAATGTTCTCGACAACAAATCTTTGATGAATACAATTTCAAACGTCAGTGTCAGTGGCCCATAGTTGGTATGGTTACTGCCGTTTTGGCGCTACGATCTTAAAATGAATAGCGTATTGTTTGATGAATCATTAAGTTATCAACAATGCAGAAACAATTGCATGTAATAATTTACAGAAAATCTCCCTAATAAAATTTCCCCTCTTGCACTTTGACACTAATACCTACAAAATGCGTACACACCAATTTTTAAACAAATAAATATAGAACAGCGACACACTCACATACACTGCGATGCATTTGATTGCGACATGTAAATTTCGACCGGTAAATTCGACTACTACATACATAGCTTACTAGATCGGAGAGACTAGGTGTAATAGCCACCTCGATCAACAACTATCTGTGCTAACCTAATTTGTCCTCGCTACGTACGACATCTGCACATAGTAGGCTTAGGTGCGACTTTAAACAGGCCCTTATTTAACCCTTCTGCATTTTTAACCCCCGGTGTGCCTCGTTCTTGCAAATAAAGCCCGACACTCCATACGGCCACAGGGCCCAGACTAGATCCGATTATTTTTCAGAAAGTTGCCCCTCATAAGGGTGGTTCGCTTATATGGAAAACGACGCTGTTTCTGTCGATTCGTGGATGACTAGGTGATTTTGACAAAAAAGAGATGAGTTTGTAAAAAATGAATTGAGATATCAGTGCCAAACAGTCGAAAAAATAATATGATAAATGATTGAGGGATCGGTATCGGATTTGTAAATTATTTTTTCGTTATAGACTGACTGATCTAAAGTGAAAAAAGAATGAGTGAGTGAGTACCAACTCTTATGCAGAATAAAATGTCTTTTATTGCAAAAAAAATGTCTTTACTAACATAATACATTCTGGATACAAAGGATGTTAACTTTTTGAACTCATTTAACGGAGAAGTAATTTTTTAATATTTTCAATTAATATTTTTGAAATTTGTACAGAACAACTGTTTATATAGATTTTTGAAGGCAAAGTAATCTAGATTTGACTAGATTTGATGTAACATTTCTAGATAATTTTTATCTCTTGCACCTTCAAGGTTTATTCTTCATGTCCAAACTCTTTTCAAGAGCTTCCCAATTAGCAAATTTGTTCCATTTTGTCACTTTGTCACGTCAAAAATAACGTTCTACGACCAATTCATTCAACACACACCTTATTTTACACAATTTTAAGAAATTTAATGGAAATTTGCATATGAACTAAAGAAAAAACATTGAGCTCCATGTGAATTTTTCGTATTTGTGTATGTGTTTAGCCCGTTACTGAAGAAACCATGGGATGTGCATCACCCTGTACATCGAAGTGACAGAGCCGACTATGCAAATTTCTCTCGAATCTCCTTAAATCATGTCCAAATTTCGTTATTCCACTTGATGTGAGCGACATGACGCCCCGGTATCGGAAGTTAAAAGGAACGAAGTCCAAATTGGTGGAAAATATTGTTACACGCATGGAAACAGACGGATAGGGTGACCTTCTCAGCCGTCAGGTAGAGAGTGTATTATAAAAAAAGTGTGGGATATCCCGGGGAAATTCTTGAGAGGGGCAAAGTAGGTAGAAGAAAAAAATCGTGAGAAAAAAGAGGTGCAGATACATAACGGATTTTATTTGCTCCTTATTATCATTATCACTTTTCCTAGTCAAGTATTTTAAAGGAGAAAATCCATAAAAACATTTCAATGTCTGACAAGTTTGACTGAAGCAAACCATCTTCATATTTTGCGGAAAGTTCATTAGTCGCTTACATAAATAAGGTTTTTCTTTATCTTTCCTATTTTGGGTTTTAAATCTGAGAAATTAATTATTTAATATCTTATTGGAATCTTATATAAAGCAGTTCAATAATTTTTTAACTAAGTAGGTTTATAATTGTCATTTTATTGTAATATTAACACTTATTTTATTTATTTAACAGATTTCATCTACTAATTATGGGCCAAATCTATGTTTTTGTAAGATTGTAGTCCAGCCAGATTTGTATACAGAGCATTGTTAAAAGGATTCAGAATGATTAGTATTTTGTGGGATGCTCTGTTTCAGAATGACAGTATCGTATTTTGATATTTATTTTTGGAGATCCTGATATTTTCTAAGTTCCGAAAAAAGTCTAAGTACAAAATATGAGTACAGAATATAGCTGTTTCGGAGATATTTTGCAGACAAAATTCATAAGGTAATTGATAGATACAAGGGTTTGTAGGAGCTTTATTTTGTGTATAAAATAAGGTCTTCATTTGCTTTGTAGCAACGAGAAAAGAAATGTATGTATGTAAACCTAGCGACTATAAGAAAATTAAACTTATAAATACTAAGTATATCAAGTGTACCTATATATTTTCACATTTCATTTTGCCACCTTATTCAAAACTAGGAATTTTAAAGAGGAACCGGAAACTGTTTAATTTAGAATGAAACACTTTGTATTTTTTATGCCAGGTCTAATTAAGTTGATTCATTTTAGTATAGTTATTGTAGGACTTAAAGTGAAGTAGATATTCCCAATATGGGTATTCAAATTTCTGTAGAGTAAACTTTAAGTCCTAAATTATTGTATTCCCGTGTATTCTTCTTTTTTTTAATAAATAGGAATCCTAATTACCTACAATCAAATGTGTCCGTTACTCATCATTTGATATGTGTACGTGTTCTGCCCTATAAGATGTAATAAAAATACAACTTTTCAACGCAGATGTACCCTCCAGCCCACGTTAAAAAGAACAACACGGCAGCAAGAGCGTATTACCGACGACTATATCCTTTGAGAGAAAATATGATCAATATGAACCCATCCAAGGAAAGAAAATATATAATATCGGGCACGGGATTAGGCGTAGCCAATCTGTCGCGAGCTCTGATGCGAACGAGTCCTAAGCCCCGCTAATGCAGGGACACGAGTCCTCCGAAAAGAGGACCTCTGAGCGGCTGAGCTCCTTTCCTTATTTCAGGCGGCCACTGGTAAATTCCGCCAGACACTTAGCAAGTTATGATTTCACTTTTTAAAAAAATAATCTATTGTAGGAGTTCTTAATATAGAGGTAGTTTTCTCATGTCAAACGGTCAACCATACACTAGCACTGGTCGACCCTTTTTTGTGTGAATCCGTAGGACTTTTGTACAATTGACTCTTTTCTTTCATTTAAATAAATAAGCTTAGCTTTTCCCGTCGTTTCAGATGGGCATTCATAAACTCAGACTGTTGCCGAGACGTGGCTGTTGCTTCTTGTTATTAACTTTGATATTCTTATAAAATAAGTATCAAAAAAAGTTAATATGTCATTATCTATCTGATGCTTATCATATCAGAGCCCGTTCCCTAATTTAGAAGAATTATTTGTAATCTCTGCTCTACACTTTATATTCCTATGAAAAAACAAATTATAGAAATTAAAATATATAAAATTTTAAAAATAGACCTTTTTTTCTAAAAGTATCATACATTAATGTAAATAAGGAATCCTTGAAAACTTAGAACGAAAAATTTTTGTACACTGGTCTTTACCATCGGCTTTAGTTGATGATTATAATGTGGAATGTTTGAATCCGTTGAAAAATATACATTCTTCGCTTTTAAATTACATATTAGATGAATTTACATTGTTCCACTCGTTGGAAAAGGTCATTTAATTCTTATTACATATTTCATGGGTTTTTGTTCTTATATTTCTTATTGTATTTGCTGCTTGTACATATTTTTAATATTTAATGTTATAACGTAGGTTTTACCTCTGTTTGCACATGAGGTTTTATTGGTTTCCTTTGAGGTATTTTTAAATTTCCATTTGGAGGTATTAATAATTCCCTATTTTAAAAAGTATGCATATAAAGGAAACCGTTGTTTTATCATCGACTATAATACACTGCAAATAAAGATAAATCTGATATAACAGAAACCATTCCATCCATCATTTCAAGATAAAGTAAAAAGGGTCACCAACCTTAGGGATGTGGCAATACCATCTGACCAAAACATAGCAAAAAAATATACAGAAAAGAAAGAAAAATATCAGCAATTAGCAGTAGAAGTTGAAAGAATATGGACAGAATCCAGAATCCAGTTCAGAAGAAAGTGTATCAACTCAGTCACAAAAAGCAGCCATACTTCATCCATGCAATATAATAATATAAAGAATATTATATAATATTAATAATAATATAATAATAATAATATAAAGAAAAATTAATAGCATGCTAAAAAATAAAAGGAGGAAATTAATTCGTCGGGAGTTTTACAATATTCGGGAAAAAGAAGGGACCTATAGTTATATTAATCACGTCCCAGATTATAGCGAAAAAATAGCTCGCAGATTAGAACGAAACGGATGTAAAACGATTAGTGTCAACAAGCGTACTATTGGGAGGATTTTGATAAACAACAAAGAAAGGGTTAATAAATTAAAACAATCGGGGGTATACCAAATTAACTGCGCGGGTTGTAATGCCGTATATGTGGGTCAAACCGGTAGAAGTATTGAAACTAGAGTAAACGAACATAAAAAATCCATATTAAATAACGCAAAAAATTCAGTATTTTCCATTGCATTGCATTGCATAGAAAACAATCATTTTATAGATCAGAAAAATGTAAAGGTACTGCATCGTGAAAAGAAAGGAAAGCACTTAGATCTGTTAGAACAATTAGAAATTAAAAAATCTTTAATTATAAATCCGTGTACTGCTAATGATCAGATAGATTTTACACCATCGCTCTTCTTAGAAAATGTAATAAAAACTCGAGCTTTAACAGATGGTAGGATCAATCGGGGGTAGGTAGACTTGTAAACAAATAAATAACGAAAACGGACTTGGAAATGTTTAGTAATAGACATTTACTCTATTGAAAAAGCCTAACAAGCCGAAATACTAGTATATAGAGTGTTTTCTATATATTTCTTGGAACATCTAAATGAGTTCAATGTTTTTTTCAAAACAATTATAATAAGATCGTTTCAAAACTAAAAATTATTTCTTGTTAGACTTGGTGTAACCCTGGTATTAAGAAAAATATACCAGCTAAGAACTGAGAAGTGCTTTTTGACAGAAAGAAGTAGATACAACTACTTTTGTCTGATTTTCTCTAGGTATTTAGTTCTGATTCGTATCTCAGAAATTCGTGTTTAATTGTGACATCACAGAAAGCCATTAATCAGCTTAAATTGCATGCGACACCTGCTGGCAAAGATCGCACCAGACACAAAGGCGTACCAGCGCGTGTAATCGAGACCTTTATTATGTGATTTTTACCCCAAACTACACATTCCGACCCCTGTTGTGATATTTGCTTTTTGTTGGAAAAACACTATTTCGGCAAATTCGGCAGGCGGAGTGTTTACACAAAATATAAAAAGGGTCTGTCTCGCTCTCTTTATGTCTGTTTGGGGTGAGCCGGGGACGTAATAATACTGTTACAATTGACTTTATTTGAAGATTTGTGTGCCATTTACAAATAGTTCTCGGGTAATGCGATTTTATCAGATTAATCATCGTGTCGAGAGGTGCTTCTGAAATTATGGTTAAGGACTCTTTTCATATCAGATCAGATTTTATCCTGACCTTTATCCTTTATCCTTTTTTCAGGATCTAGTTTAGGCGCCTCTTCGGGGGTACCAATATGAATGGCAGACAAAAAAACACTTGAATTCAAAATATTTAAGATAGCAGAATTTATGTAAAGGACCACGAAATGATGTAAAGAATATGGATTTCATACGCGCATCCAATTTTGTTACAACTTATCTTAAAACTTTTATCATCTCACCTTCCTAATCAAAGTCTTCACGGGGCCACCTCTGTCCTATGATTTGTGCTTTAGATACAGAGTGTTTTTACAAAGTAGTTCAAATAACTAAAATACCTACTGTAAAAAAATATAGTAAATGAAAGTAAACATTTTCAATAAGAATTAAATTTTAATGTCACATATGCCTAATCTATTATTTATTAGTATGCAATTAAATATACAGTGTGTTGACAAAATGATGTCAAACAATAATAAAATACTGAGGTATCGAGCATCAATATTTTTGTTCGTAAAAAAAACACATACACGCCATTACACTGCGTGGATTGTAATGCCGTGTAATGTGGGTCAAACCGGTAGAAGTATTGAAACTAGAGTAAAAGAACATAAAAAATCCATACTAAATAACGCAAAAAATTCAGGATTTTCGACGCATTGTATAGAACAATCATTTTATAGATCAGAAAAATGTAAAGGTACTGCATCGTGAAAAGAAAGGAAAGCGCTTAGATCTGTTGGAGCAATTGGAAATTAAAAAATCTTTAATTATAAATGCTTGTACTACGAATGATCAGATAGATTTTACACTCTCGCCCTTCTTAGAAAAGGAAAAGATTAAAAATCTTTTTACCTACAACTACCAATTAAGAAATATTTTCCTGGTCAATCTGAAAATTTAAGTATCTTATTCTTTGTGCAATATTTATTTATTTTTTAGTTGTGATCTATTCCAGCTATAAATACAATTTATTGATAATTATTTCCAGTATTTTGTTGGCTAAACAAGCAAATTATTGTAATAGAAGAACAATTTTTTTAAACTTCTATCATATCAAAATGAATATAAGTTTTAGCATACTATAATCTAAATACTCAAATTGGTTACCGATATTGATTAGGTATACAAAGTTTGGAGATGTTTTGCTCTTCGATCACCTTCAGAAACCTTTCTTTAAAAGGTTTCATTTCTGCGGACCCTCGCTTTTTCCTTACCAAAAGAAAACAGGTTAATTAACGGGATAAAAAAGGGACCCATAAAACCGGGACTTTGCCAAAGCCTCCCTAGGCCATCAAGCGGACAGAGAGTGATCCCCGGTATAAACGGTAGTGGTGAGAGTTGAACTGCGACTTTGGTGGAGCGGTGACAATCGCTACTGATGTGGAGCAGTGACAAAAAATACATCAGAGAAGAAAAAATATACAGTGTAAACGAAAGTACAATGATTTTATCAAAAGCTTTTCTTGTACCAATATTTCCCTGAAATCTGATATTGTACCAATGTTAGTTATTTTATAGAATAAAATACTGATCTTTTCCACATTTTTGTGATTTTCTTTTTGAGGTGTTTATTACTAGGGATAAAGATGCATCTTTTAGTATCTTTCGAATACTGGCAGAAATGCATTTGGCCTTGATATGGGACACACAATGACAATTTCAGTTGGTGTAACAGTATTACTTCTCCGAACCAAGCCTAGATAAAATTCCACCCTAGTCACAGCACAAGTTACGAAATTGCTTTTATTTTTGCCACAGAGGAGCAAGCAGCTCCAGTGACAAGGTAGCAGCGACAGTGGCAAATCGCTACCCAACCCTACTGCAAGGGTCCGAGGGGCGGCGGGGGTGGCGAGGATGGCGACCCTCTGTTATCAGCGAGCGGCCAGCCTTCCGAGGTATTACCATACCGACCCGGGAATAGCCGATATGAGCCCGGATAGCTGTCCGTCCTTTTCTTTATGTGGCGAGCTGCCCCCGAGAGAAAAATTCAATTACAGTCTCTGGTCGTGCCAGTTTTGTGCCACGGTTAAACTGCTCCAATGATGGGGATGAGGCGGTTTCTACCTTTGGCAAACATGCACTTCAAATGAAATATATACGGGGTACTTTAATTTTTTACATATACTGTATACAGGGTGTCGCAGTGTGAGCGTACAAAAATTTACCAGTGAGTAGGCCAGACCAAAATAAGAATAAAACTCTTATAAAAAACTAAGTCTTCCTTAATCGGCTACCAATTCTGAACAAAAAAGGTGCTCTTGTTACACAGCTAAAAAATCAACCATTTTCGAGTAAATTGAGTGTAAAGTACCGACTGCATTCCTTTATGCATAAAAATACATGCAAAGATTTTAAAGTTTAGAGTTAAACAAACACCATGTAGTTTTAATGACCTTTAATAAATGTACACGTCTCCCAAAAACTACCTAAAAGTAAGAAACAGTTTTTAAGTTAATGCGGAAAATTGGTTTTTTTTTTACAAAATAACACCCTGTAACTCGTTAGGTGTTCATCGGAGATTTTTTTTTTATAAGAATTTTATTCTTGTTTCGGTCTGGTTTACCCACTGGTAAATTTTTGTACGCTCACACAGGGACACCCTGTATATACATATACATAAATATGATGTGAATAAATATATATTGTGCATACGCGGAGAATTTCAAATAAATAAATAGACATATGTAGTTGAGTTTTGTAAATAATAGCTTGTCAATAAGTTAATCTATACAGGGTGACCCATTAAGAATGGAAACACTCGCGTACAAAATTTTTTTATGGACCGAGTTGAACCGGACTTTTTTCAAAAGATAGATCTCCAAAAGCTCTATGTTGATGCAAAATTTGAAGACGAAATTTTCATTTTCAAGGCCTACTACGAATTTTTTTTATGTAAAAAATAGCAAAATTTTGTTAGCGATTTTTTTATAAAAAATCTGATTACACCACTGGATTTATGAACCCCTCAAATGCATTTGTAAAAATTTTTGCGAAAGAAAGTTTGCTCCTAAAAAAGTTATGACAAAATCGGCATCACCAGTGTTTGCTTTTGACGGTGAACCTATTCTTATATAAAAATCGAATAGAACCCAAAGAGAAACAAAATTAAACAACTTAAAAACTGGCTTAATTATTAATAAGAACCATAAAAACCAGTATACACAAAATAACCAACAATATAAACAACAATTGATAGGTGAGTTCGTCAAATTATTATTATTTCGTGGTTATTATGCCAAAACTTATAATATTACCTTCTTAGATAAAAAATAACTACATTATAATTTTTTATTCAAAAAGTGTGAATCAATTTGACAGACTCCTTTTTCATTTTGAAAAATGTAATTTTCTAATCATTACTTTTTTTATCAACTGTTGTTTATATTAGAGTTATTGTTGGTTATTTTGTGTATACTGGTTTTTATGGTTCATATTAATAATTACACTAGTGTTTAAGTTGTTTAATTTGGTTTGTCTTTGGGTTCTATTCGATTTTTATAAAGGAATAGGTTCACCGACCAAGGCAAACACTGGTGTTGTCATAACTTTTTTAGGAACAAACTTTTTTTCGCAAAAATTGGTACAAATGCATTCTAGGGGCTCCTGAATCCAGTGGTGTAGTCAGATTTTTTATAAAAAAATCGCTAACAAAATTTTGCTATTTTTCACATAAAAAAAATTCGTAGTAGGCCTCGAAGATAAAAATTTCGTCTTCAAATTTTGCATCAACATAGAGCTTTTGGAGATCTATCTTTTGAAAAAATCCGGTTCAAATCGGTCCATAAAAAAATTTTGTACGCGAGTGTTTCCATTCTTAATGGGTCACCCTGTAGGTACATTGTTTGTAAATAGTGCATAAGTACGTTGTTTGTGTTACTTTTTACGTTTACCGATTGTCTTTATTTAGAAAAAAAATTGGTATTTTGCAACAGTAAAGTCATCAAGGTTCCTAACTAAGTCATTTTGTACTGAAGACAGTTGCTGGTATAAGACAAAACAAATATGACTTCACAATACACCTATTTTGATACACACAAAAAATTAAACTACAAACGGGCGTACAGCCTACAAAATTTTTCATGTTGTTACCTAAGCCGTCCTATCTGCATACACACACGTCCCTCCAGGAATTAACCCCCTGAAAAAACCACCCCACGCCACGCCGAGTGGACGAAGATAGAAGCCTTCGCTCGCAGCAGTTCAATTTCGAATTTATAGCTTTCGGCTTTGCGTATCGGCCCGAAAAGGCAGTATATTACTCGCAATGGACCAGCGGTCACAGGACTGCGAGACCAGCGTTTTATTTACTGCTGCTTTCTACCCTAAGGCCCGCCAGGGTATTCCTTCGGACCTAATTGAAATTTATTATTCATCTTGTGCAGATAGGATTCTGTTTTAGGGGCTCGCGATGTCTACTAGTCAATATATACGGCTAGTATCAAATTCCAAATAAGGTTTTATTTATAATAGAGTTTATAATACATATATACCGTGACCGGTGGAAATTTGGACACATATCTACAGGAAACTTCCTTACAATTAAAGTTTCAGGAAATTTTGTAGGTATTTGGTACCATTATTGATAATTTGGTATCATTTGGTAAGTTTTTGAGAAAATAATAATAATTACTTCATATTTACGGCCAAAAAACATAATGGTTAATGTTAAACAAAGAAGTAATGTTAAAATGAATAAAAGTAATGAAGAAGTAATGATTGAAACTTGTTGATCTTTTAAGTAATTGCCTTCTGTACATTTCATATTTCTCTTTTTTTCAATTTTCTCCATAGGGAGGGAAATTAATTCTTCGGGCATAGATTGATGGTATAAGAAGGGTAAAATTTATCAGCTTTAAAACATAAATAAAATAACTATTTTAGCAAAGGATACCAAATATAAAAATTAAATCACGCAGCTGTCAGTACACTAAAAAAATAATTACTTATCGAAAATATCGGCTCAGTCGATTCAGCCGTTGCATTATTTGATCAGTCGCCAATCCCCCTCACACTCATGTCTCTAACCTCAATTCTACATATTCAAATATTACAAAACGCAGTCATCAAGATAAGTTTTTAGTGCTCTTGAATGGAGTGTCCTTGTATATTTATCTGATCGAATGTGTTAGGTAAATCAGGACACTTAATCCTTTTTTTGGCCGATAGGGCTGATAGGTAGAAGTAACCTTTTTCAGGTAGTTTTTTAACGGGGTGTGTGCATAATTTTTACTACATTATAATACTCTGCATACGGTACAGGGCATTATGGCCCGCAGATGTTTTAGATAGGGCATTGAATTTGACACCGACGTGGCTTGTATCGATCTTGTGTCGTTAGGACTGAAAAACCCTCACTTTAATAAGCAGACAATCGGTTATTGATTATGCTTTTAGGATGCGATAAGATAGTTGAAAGTATTCTCTTTGTGTTAACAAAATTTTGTACCATTGTTATAATCCCACTTCTGATGACTTCCCCGGAGTTCAAACAGTAATATAGTTGAAAAAACAGATTTCACTATAAAACATGATCCAAAAAAGAACTAGCTTTGAATAATATCCGTAACAATAATATTAATAATAATAATATAAGTCCACTTTTACAGATCACTATTTTACTGTAAACCTTTCACTGTTCACAACGTAGACTTTTTTGTCTAGATGACTCATCGATACAGAGTATACCATATCCACAGGGAATTCGAAACACAAGTCTTTATATTTTGATCGTTATAATGGGTTTTAGTTTGGACAATCTCACAGCATTCTACGTTTTAAAGGTCATTATTTAAAATTGATTACATTATTATAATTTCTGTGGCAAACTTCAAAGGTTTGCCTTCATGATGCACTTGTAGTCATTGAATTATAGTTGAACCATTATAGATGACTAGTAGTTATACTATACGAAAATTTCAGAGACAATTTCTTTGGAGGAAACTAACTCTTTACTGATTGTAAACCCAAAATATCATTCTGGGACTATACGGTGTTGCTCTAAATAAATAACGGAAACACGACGTCTAAGGGCCCTAAATGTGACGTAATGCATGCCATATGTGTACAGGTAAATTCCTTTTGTAAGGGTTAGACTTTTTATTATATTAAAATGGAACTAACCCTTCCAGAATTAATTCGAGGGACCCGGAAGGAAGAAAAGGTCCTGCAGGTAGATTTTCGGCCTACTGTTCCATTGAAAATCGGAATTATTCAGTTGCTCTTTAGGTGTTCACACATACATATCTTGATGGCAATATGTGAGAAGTAGAAGTCAAGTTGAGTCGAAGTGCGAGTTGAGGTGTATCTTGCCAGTCAGTGTTAAGATTTCGCAAGAAGTGAAAAGTACGTCGCTATTTGAAGATTCTGTGAAAAGGTGCTGAAGATGGAGGAACTAGTTTTTGGTATATGTTATCTATTACATATTTTCTAGGTAGGTAAATCAGTTTTTCTTCGACCACAACAGGAAGTAATTGCAGTTTTATTGTGCCGATTTATGATCAAAAGTAATGACATTCGTATCTAGGAAGAGAATTATTGCAAGATTGTTGGAGATTATTTAAAATATTCCAACATGTATCCAGTCAATCAACGTATGCAAATCATAACTAATTATCAGAATTGTTTCTTGTTCCTTGTGAAAAGGATACTAACGAATAATCATTTATAGATCTAACAGCGATCAAATTACCTAATATTTTTTGGAAATTCTTTCCATCAAAACAGTCAGGTATTGGTATTATTATAACCTAAAATTGATATTTTTATATACTTTATTAAATTTTAACCTTGTTAATATGAAATATTACTGATTTTTATTTTAAAAAAGAATTAGTTTTGAGTACTTAATATATCTGTACTTTTTCTTCTTGCTGATCTTTATCAGCTATTTATTATGTACAAAATTTATGTGATTATGGCGAGAATATTTTTTTTCCTTTTCACATCAAGGGATATTTCTTGGATTATCATTATTAGAACAATTTATTTTACTGAGAACAAGAGGCAGTCAAAGTAAATACATTGAAAACTGAAATTGTTTAAACCTTTAGCTACCTTATAATATGTATAATATACATTCTAAATTGGTGTTTATATAGATCAATATTTTTTTTTATAAAACTATCCATGTGTAAAAATATTTCATCAATCATCCAATCATCATCGGGTCAAAGTTGGGTGTTGTCAAATAAAATAGTATTGCTTATAACTTAGGTACACATTTTTTTTATAAATCATACACAGTTACAAATATATATTAAATGTATACAGTTTGTTATTACTTAAGTAATAAGGTTTGCTCTCTTCTTAAAAAAGCAAGAGTCTCTATAGACGAAATCACAAATAAATAGCTGAGAAGAGTGTCTTTAACAGTGTCAAAAAATTGTTTGATGATTATCGCAACGGCTTGTTACGGAAATTCTCTAAAGTATAGCTGGAAAATCTCTACTTTTCCGAGTTATAAATGGCAACACGACGGAAACATCGTCTATTGTGGATCCTCAGCCCAATAAAGTATTTGCAATCGAACCCCGCTCGTTAAGAGACCCTTTGAATCGTGGAAATCTAGGTCGAGAGCATTTATTTTTTAAATAGAGCCGCGAAAAGCAACCATATATCAAAAATCTCTCATACAAATGGGCCCGATGATATGTCATTGTAAAATACGCGATATTTCAATGTCCGCGGCCGACTCTCCTGTAATATTTCAACCATGGGCGCGCCTAGGGGACAAGAAAAAATCCCCACTTCTAATAATATGACAGACGTACACATTTTACATACATATCTAAGTTAATTGTCACTTACGAAATGTGTACTAAGCTTTGTACTAAGTCTTTAAACTCTTCAAATCGCTACATCATCTATTATATTTTGATTTAGACGATTAGAAGATTAGTAAATTGTAAATTTTCAAAACAAGATGTGCTAGAAAAAGCACCGTTATGCCGCGGAGTACGAAATTTGTCAATTGTTTAATCCTTTTGGTGCGATACCTAGGTATAGAATATTGTCAAATATACATAGTTATCTATACAGGGTGTTAGTTAAACATGCGGCAAAAATTCAAGAGGTTATTCCTTAGACTATTCTAAGGATATTTTATCCTTTGATGATTTTTGAAAAAGCGCTTTGTTGCGAAGATATAGGACGAAAAAAATTTTCAACAAATAACAATTTATTACTAAAAATTACATGTAACATTTCTGAACCTACAAGAGTTGTTCAAAATGGCTACCTCCAGCTCGGATGCAACCATCCAATCTTCTCCTCGTAGACTCCCGAACTCTTTCAAAAACACCAGGGTCGTTTCTTATCGAGTTACACCCAGCAATTATCCGATCTCGTAAATCGTCCACATCTTCCACTGGCCTAGTATAAACTATTGACTTTAGATGGCCCCATAGGAAATAATCCAAGGAGTTTAAATCCGCGGATCGAGCAGGTCATACGTGATGTCCACCTCGACCAATCCAGCGATCTCCGTATGTCGCTGTTAAAAACTCTCGAGCAACTACACTTAAATGAGGTGGTGCACCATCATGCATAAACCACATTGCCTGTCTTGTAATGGTACATCCTCCAAAAACTGAGGTAGCGTCAAAACCAACTCCTTTTTCTTACATGTCTTTTACTGGATACGTCCAGTGTAGTACGCCATACTTTTATTTCACCTACATTAATAATGTGAAAAATACCAAAATTGGATTTGTTGAACATTTTTTTCGCCCTATACTTACCTTCGCAACAAAGCGCTTTTTCAAAAATCATCAAAGGATAAGAAAAATATCCTTAGAATAGTCCAAGGAATAATCTCTTGAATTTTTGTCGCATGTTTAACTAACACCCTGTATAGGTATATGAATGTATTCGTGGGAAAATGCTGTATTCAAATTTGTTAAAATGTACCTGCTATTATATTGTATACTTTTTTTAAGTGATATTCAAACATTTTTGACACCGTAACAATTGAGTTTATATAGAATCTAAAGTAACATCCATTGACACTAGAGGCTTTCCAAAATTTTCAAAAAAAAATAGTTACCTATAATTAGTTAGTTAGCTAGTTTAAAATGAATTTGTATTGTGAAAATTATACAAGTATTAGAAAAATATAAAGGAAATATTTTATCAAAACATAATCACTTATATTTGAAAAAGTTTTTTAATTCTTATATTTCCCCTCAAACAAATAATTTCTGGCGCGCCCCTGAGACCGGTGGTCCACCGCCGCCGCCAGACGGCCCCCGTATGCCGCCCATTTGCATCCGTGCGCACTTTCTTCCTTTCACAAAAATATACCCACTCAACTCTCACAGCTACTAGCGCCATACATCACCATCAGCCTGCTCTGATATTGATGGCAGGGAAAGCGACTGTCAAAATCTCACACACGCATAATATACAAATTTGTTGTTGTTTATTTACCGAGAAATTTATTTCATGCTTTATTTAGTAAGAGAGAAATTGATGGAGTAGGTACCTCAGCGAGTAGCGTACTGGAAGATGTTTCGGAAGTAGCTGAGGATAGGCAGTCGTCCTCTAAAGCTCATTTGGCGAAAGGGGATACTGGCAGTAAACGTACCACGTGCATGAACTGCACGTTACAGATTATTACCATCGATAAAAGTATTTATCGGATGACATATCATAATGACATCATTACGTCATTTGATTATAGTGACGTAAGTAAGTTCATTATGATCCTAGTACCATACTTGAGTCTATCGATCTTATTTTGATGCATTATTTTCGCAAATTCACATTTCTGTCTGTGAGTTCGCTTCAAAATTGTTTATAATATTTTCTTCTTTTATTTTTTCGAGTTTTCAATGTAGCTTTCAGCAACAGTATTGCTTTTCCAACCGCCGCGCCGCGCCCTGCCGTTTCCCTGTCCATAGATCAGCTCCAGAATCGACCAAAAATGAAACAGACGTATTCTTCAGCGTGTAGTAAGTTCCAAAAGGTAACAATAATATTTGACATTTTACCAAAGGTATGAATTCCAACTGGTTGTTTCGTACAATTACTATTTCTATAGGAGACAATAAAACGCTGATGGTTTGTGTTTATGTTATCTGCCCGCATTTTCACATATTGTCTGACAAATTCTACCAAATCCAATTCTGGAATATTCCCAGATGTTACAAAAAATTCTAGCATTACCCTTATTTTTGTATTTGGTAAAATAATTTTGAAAACTGAATCTTCATCTATCACATTTTTCTTAAGGATATTTGTCAGTTTCAATCTCCTACAAGCGCCACTTAGTCCAAAAATCATAGCTACTTTTGTAAGTAAACATTTTTCATCTGCTTCTGTCAAAAATTTTGGGACATCCTGTTGAGAAAATTTTTTTGATTTTTTAGCTCTGTAACCTTCTGATTTTCGTTCTAAATCTGTATTTATTATTTTATGGAAGCTATGTTTCTTGAATGTGGAAAATATATACATCCTTGTCTGCTCAATACATTTATTGCATAATTAAATGATTATGATTAAGGGTTTACCGATCTATATGTTCTACCCGTTCTTTGGTGTTCCGTTATTTGATTAATTTTCGAACGCCCTGTATATCTTTCCCGAAATCTCTGTCTTGCGGGCACAGCTCTCGCTTTCAGTCCCTCCTGAAGTTTTGCAGAATTATTGAATAGGATCCGGCAACTGCTGTGGTCTTCAAACAATATGCGTGGGTCCATCTTGCCGGGACTGTTTGCGGAGGGAAGAGGGACGGGGGAGGGGAATAATGCCGAATGAGATGATTAGTTTAATGTGCCGACCCAACTCTCCATCGCTCTGCTAATATTGATTTAAATTTTACTTATTGTTTCCTTGGTCCGTCTCCGCTGCGAACCCGAGATTAGTGTTTACCTGAACTTTGGGGAGTCTGGGGAGACCCCTTGGATTCAGGAATGATTTATTTCGACAACGTGCCAGGTTTCTAGATTTGAGTTTCCATTTTTCTTACTGTTAATTTTCAACATCTAAATATATACACGACATATAAACTCACAATTCTTAATAATATTATTATGAGATTTTTCTTTATTTAAGATATATTCAACCACAAAATATCAACAAGTTAAAGGTGAAGTAAATATTCATCGGTAAAAATGAAAAACTTTTAAAATGAATGAAATAAATGAAATTAATAAAATGAAATGAAAAAAATCCTAATTTAATTAAGTAGATACTGGAAGCGGATGGTTCTTTATGAAACATCTTGAAAATAATTGTTTTGAAAAAAACATTGATCTCATTTAGATGTTCCAAGTAATATATAGAAAACATTCTATATACTAGTATTTCGGCTTGTTAGACCTTTTTCAATAGAGTAAATGTCTATTACTAAACATTTCCAAGTACGTTTTCGTTATTTATTTGTTTACGAGCACCTACCTCCGATTGATCCTGCATCTGGTAAAGTCCGAGTTTTTATTACCTTTTCTAAGAAGAGCGAGAGTTTAAAGTCTATCTGATCATTCGTAGTACACGGATTTATAATTAAAGATTTTTTAATTTCTAATTGCTCTAACAGATCTAAGCGCTTTCCTTTCTTTTCACGATGCAGTACCTTTACATTTTTCTGATCTATAAAATTATTGTTTTCTATACAATGCGTCGAAAATCCTGAATTTTTCGCGTTATTTAATGTGGATTTTTTAAGTTCTTTTACTCTAGTTTAAATACTTCTACCGGTTTGACCCACATACACGGCATTACAATCCGCGTAGTTAATTTGGTATACCCCCGATTGTTTTAATTTATTAACCCTTTCTTTGTTGTTTATCAAAATCCTCCCAAGTACGTTTCTTGACACTAATCGTTTTACACCCGTTTCGTTCTATTCTGCGAGCTATTTTTTCGCTATAACCTGGAACGTGATTAATATAACTATAAGTGCATTCTTTTTCCCGAATATTGTAAAACTCCCGACGAATTAATTTCCTCCTTTTATTTTTTAGCATGCTATCTATTAGTTTTTCTTTATATCCCCTGTTTCTTGCAATTTGTTTGATTGTATTTGATTCTTTTTCAAAATCTTTTTTCTAATTTAATTAAATATATAATTCTGGTAAAAATATATCTATATTTTATAATTCAACAACTAAGAGCTTCTTATACTCGTATAGCAGAGAAGGCCTCGGAGCAAAAACTGTGGTTGCGAATGGCCAACATGGCCGTCGCGAGTCGACGCTGCCGACCCACCCCCTATGACTAATTACTGTCCGAGGGTGCAGGCGACCCCAACTTGCGACGAGGAGTTTTCGGAGCCCCGCTTTTTTGATTCAAGAGTTTTTGTTTGGCGTGTCCGAGCGGCCATCTTGAATCCCTCGGCCGGCTACTAATTGATCGGACACAGACAAGCGCCTAATGGATACATTGTGAGGATTAATAATTGAGTGTGGGGTTGGGTAATTAAGGGTAATTTGTAATGTTTCGGGTTTTAGCAAAAAATATCAACACTATGTGTGTATAAGTCATCTCTGGAAACTTGAAAACTGTAAGAGATAGAACAATTTTGAAATGTGAATTTCTTTTATGCTAAAATCAACTTATTTATTTTCGAATTGGCTTTGAATAATATTAAGTTTTCATTTCATATTTTCAAAATAACAAGTGAATTACTTTGCAATGTTATATATCTATTTAATTTTTGAGGCTACTAGATATAATTAGTAAATAAAATGCATTGAAGGATCGATACTGAAAATGAAAGTACCAAAACTGATACCTATCACTAAGCAGATGACACCGAGTTCTTTCTAAGTCTAAAAATATACGGGGTGTCTCATTTAGAGAAAAAATTGCCTTCAATTCCGTTTAAACCGGAAGTTGTTAAGTGTTGCCAGTAAGCTCATTATCATAGCCACATGTTAAATCAATAACTTCGTCAGTTCTCAATACACGGTGTCCCACCGGGAACCGCCTCGATCTATATATGGCAAACTATAATTAGGAAAAAATTGAAAATTGGGCAGTGTGCCAAAATCACTGGGGGCAAGCGATCTAAAATATTTTCAAGATGGCCGCACTTCCGGTTATACCGGAAGTAGGTGTCAACTTGCTTATTTCAAATGGAACAATCTTATATTATTATATTATTTCTGGATTCTACTCAAAATTCTAAACACATTTCATGTAGGATGTCCTATACCTATCTTCAACCGTTTTTGAAATATTGACAGGTGAATATTGACAGTTTTCAACTTTGACACCCTGTAAAATTTAAACGGTTTGAGATCGAACAAACGGTTTGCACATTCCTATCTTAACTTTTCATAAGCTATCGTTTGATACTAATTTCAGATTTTCTAGAAATTAAAAATTTTCGATTAAATTTAATCTCTTGGTTAAATCTGAAATTAGTATCAAACGATAGCTTATGAAAAGTTTTTTTTAAGTGAAAAATCGCAAAATTTTGTTTGCGATTTTTTTATAAAAAATGTGACTACACCATTGGATTTAGGACTCCCTCAAATACATTTGTACCAATAATTGCGAAAAAAAGTTTGTTCTTAAAAAAGTTATGACAATATCGGCATCACCAGTGTATGCCTTTGTCGGTGAACCTATTCTTTTATAAAAATCGAATAGAATCCAAAGAGAAACAAAATTAAACAACTTAAACACTGGTGTAATTATTAATAAGAACCATAAAAACCAGTATACACAAAATAACCAACAATTACTCTAGTATAAACAACAATTGATAGGTAAGTTCCTCAAATTATTATAATTTTTTGGTTATTATGCCAAAACTTATAATATTACCTTCTTAGATAGAAAATAACTGCATTATAATTTTTTATTTAAAAAGTGTGAATCAATTTGACCAGACTCCTTTTTCATGTTTCAAAATGTAATTTTCTAATCATTATCTTTTGAAAAAATCCTGTTCAAATCGGTCCATAAACAAATTTTGTACGTGAGTGTTTCCATTCTTAATGGGTCACCCTGTATATAGTCATATAAGGTACTCTATAAACCGGGGTCATATCAAACTTATGATTTTTTTAAATGGAATAACATATTTTTTATTTCATATTTTATTCATAATTGAATGATTTATGGAACTTTAATGGAACATCCTGTATATTTTTTAATTTTTTTAGGACAATCTTTCAGAGAAACACTGACATAGGAGTTGATGGGTCTTCTATCTATAATAATAAGAAAGATATGACCAAAAGAGTGTGCCATAAGCATAGTGTGTTGGAAAGACAACATAAATTGGTTGCTAGGCTACACGGGCTGTAGATCCTTTGTCCAACAGTGTTGTGATGTGTTGGACCAACACATTACTATTCTGGGCGCACTGTCTGGATCATAGATATATATCTTATTATTATTATTATTATTATTATTATTATTATAGGAAGGAGCATCCTAACTAAAAATGATAAAATATACAGGGCGTTTCATTAAAAAAAGAGCTACTTAGGTTTTCCATAACTTTTAGACCGATCCTGTATACTTATTTTTGTTTTATAATAAACATATTTTAAAAAACTTTAAAACTTTTGTGCTTAACATTTTTCTATACAATAAACTTATTGTATAAAAGTTGCAAAAGGAGACATAGAGCAGTAAGTGAAGTGTTTTGACATTGCACTTGACAATTTGACAATTTCTTTCGCACTGCAGAGATGTAAACACATACAAAACCTTTGGTAATTTTTACTGGATATAATAAAATGATTTTTTTGTTTGACACACCCTCTATTAGCAGAATGAAAAGATATGGTAATTCCTAGCCGTTTTACCTACGCCACCGCTCATATTCTTGGTTCCTTGAACGAGTTCCAGCGGCAGCAGAAGGGTTCATTTATTATCCATTGTCAACGTTTGTCGGTTCGATTTAAAGGGAGGTTTATTTTTACCATTTCTTGTAGCGCCCAAAAAACTTTCATCAATCTAGAATGCTCGCCAAATAATAAAAAACTCACCAGTCACTCGTAGTTTTTGCGGCGGATCCACCCGCCTGACTCAGCACATGCTACCCCGATATTCTTTCGATTTTTTTACGCTACATAACCTGCCCTAGCCGGCCCTTTTCGGAGCTGCCCTTTCCCTACCCAGCCGAGCGCCGTATCGCGCTACCGTCCAAGCATATTTTAAAATTCATAAAATCAGCGGAGCTGAAACTGTACAACTTCCCTGCCTTCGCTTTACGAGTGATAATATTCTCAAAGTCTGCAACCTGATACGCTTACGGACCCCGTGGCAAGGTCAAATTAATTTTTAATAGCCATTAAAACTAATTTTAACAGGCGTACATGTTCTTGGTAGAAATGCATAGTTTTTAATAAGCAAATCTAAAAATTTGCTAGGTCTATAATCTATAATAAAAAAAATATATGTTATAAAAACATATCTATAAAATATCTTTTAACACTGACGTAGTTTACCACATAACACCAAACCACTATACTGCACTCGTCTCACGTTTCGCCAACCAAGTTGATATCATCTGGAGATGATTAAAACTGGTTTAATCATATCCAGATGATGCCAACTTGGTTGGCAAAACGCGAGACGAGTGCAGTATAGTGTTATGTGGAGAACTACGTCAGTGTCAGCTTCACACCAAAGGTTCCAACTCCCTTCAAGAAAAAATATTTTTTCTATAAAACCTTTCACAATATTTTTTTATTGCGCCAAAATATCGCTAAAACATGAAATTATGTTGAAGTTTTAACCAATTGTTTATTTTAAATGTGTGAAATATTGTAATAGTATAATATATAATATTAATTTTACATGATTAGGACATAAAATCAAAATTTAAAAAAAACAGATACGCAGTATGCTTACGTAGATACGCAGTATGGCTGATACTCTTTTCAAATTATTACCTGCGATGCTTCAATCAATTTAAAATAATAAAAATTAAAAATGAAATAAAATAATTACTTGAAAAAAGTTATTATTTTGCATTTGGACAAGTTCAGGTCAAGAAAATATTGTTCGCATCAATTGAAGATGTTACTCAGATCATCAAGTAAAAGGTTATTCACGTTAAGTTTAAAGTGACGTCATTTTCAGTAATTAATTGTTGTCAATATTCGATAAACAAATGACCAATAAATTACCATAGGATTTGTCATTTACAAGGAGTTTTATATTTGGCAACCCTTCTCTGCGTTGTCAAGTTGTTATTTATTTATATTGGCTCTGTATTGTTTGCTGGTTTTTTGGTGTTTGGTTCTGCTTAAATTTTGCTGGTGTATTTTCTATTTACGTTTTCTAGTTATTTACTTTATTTACACTAAAAAAAGTTCTTCTCAGAACTAAAACCGTTGTGATTCTGTGACATTTTTACATTACATCTGTCAACGGCGTGTTTTTTGACAAGGTGATGTCACTTTAAACTTAACGTGAATAACCTTTAACTCATTACTTCTTTGTATACAGATTTTTTGTATCATTAATGAATTGCAAAAATAGATTTAGCCCTAGGTGTGACCCTTGGGGTACACCTGAAGTTACACTTGATTCCGTAGATTTCTATTTGATCTCTGAATTCTTTCCAGGGCTTTGAATTACGATATTATGTTAACGATGTGAAATATTCTGTAAACTATATCAAATAAGTCGAGATTATCGACTAGAGATTGTTGAAATTATTATAAAATAGTGATCCAATGATCACCAAATTTCAGGTTATTTTTTTAAGTTTTGTCTATCACACGACATGTATAACTTTTTATATTTAATCTAACCAGTACCAGTTGATACCAGCACCAACCAACAAAACGCCCATATACTTGAACTTGTGTTAAGTTAGATATTCAACCGGTAGGTTCGTATTTTCTGACCACTTTTTCCCAGCCACAGTTTTTAATTTAGTAAATTTCTTTTCAATATTGTGTTCGAAATTATTTCGATAATCCATCCAAGACGCCGGCCACTTTCGTTCCAAACTCCTCCAAGCAGATAAAACTGCTTCGGAAAGGCAACGACGAACGGCCACGTCTCATAATTCCCCTGTAAACCCAGAAGTTGTATCCCCCTGGGGGTGGAGGGAGGCACGACGAGGTCCTTTGTAAGGAGCGCTAACAAGCAGGACTGCGGCGACCGTACAGAAAAGGACTAAAAGGAGCCTTCATTAATGTAAAGTAGGATTGATTCGAGGAGAGCGGTCGGTGTACCTGGGGGCCGAAGCCTGCTCGGACAGTGCGCGCGCATATGGCCGCCAGAGCTGGACACTGATCGATATTAAGAAGATCGCAAAGTAAGCAAAGACTACTCCCCCGGATGGACCGACGATCGACCACACTGTGGACGGAACGGCTAGCTTACATCCCAAGTAATACAGTTTCGGAGAACGGATTTCAGTCTGTCGGCTTTTCCATTAAAAATTATAGATTTAATTAATCAATTATAACCTCAAATATCTCAGAAAACCGTTACAATTAGGTATAGGAAATGCTTCATAGAATAGAAAGAATCGTGAGAGACTTTAATGAAAACGATATAATATAGGGTGTTTCATTTATAAAAATTGAGAAAACTCTGGTTGCGAGTTTTGATTCGCCCTGTATAGAAGTAAAGATATTTTGAACGAAATTCTATAGAAAGTAAAACTAGATGATATAACAGAATTAATGGAGCTAAAAATTATCTACTATTTATTTTCTTAAATGAGATACAGGGTGCTCAATTTATTGCGATTAAGATACAAAAATGCTCATATCTTCTGAACCACCCTGTATAATACTAGTAAACCCTATAATGGCGAATTCAGAAAAATTATGCGAATTTAAATATGAAATAAAAAATCTATAATTCCATTAAAAAAAAAACAGCTCTTGATATGGCCCCAGTTTATAGAGCACCCTATATAACTATACATATTTTTAAAATGTGCGTCGTCTTAGGCTCTATGAGATCCTAAAATATATATAGTTTTTGTTTATTATGGCTTAGGAGTTATGGAACTTTGCCACAGTATTGGGCCAACCTGTATATAACTACGTATACAGAAATCATTTAATGGCATAGAAGTTATCGTGATACAAAGTATAAACAGATCTTCTATTCGGAGAGTACGTGTAGGTATACATCAAAAGAAGTTGAAGGAAGCGCATTGGATATACGGTTTAGTTATTTCGGCTTTACTTCTTCAGTCTACGACAAATGTACAAGGATATATGGCACTCGTATGAGTATATGGATAAATGGTACTCGTATGTTGGACTGATTAAAGGAAAGCACTCTGTATCTATATATCTATTCAGATCACTGCGACATGCTCTGTATAAAAGATGTTCTAGATGGTTCATTCGTACCAAGTCCTTTGTGTCCATCTAATTCAGTTTCCCCCAATTCCCGCAATTCTTTCCCTGACGTGTTCTGTGACAAAGTAAAAATATCGCAAGCGACAAACGGCCAAACAGACTAATGGCCAGTTCTTCCTGGTAATTTATGACGCCACTTCCTGCGAGTCAATGCAGGAAAGGTCCTGCTCCCGGATCGTTGAGTCGTTGTCCTTTTCTCATCTCTTTTTCTGCCGATCGGGGCCGCACTGATGAATGGCATCTGTTTCACATGCCAATTCGGTCTTTTTTGCCTGGAAAGGATCTGCTGCTTTCGGCTACGGTGTAATTTTCTCCTAACAGGACTCCTGAATCCTGTTCCGTACTGGGCGGACGTAATGTCTGGAAAGGACAACTCGATTTTCTTTATACTATATTTTTATTGGATATCGTTAACGCATTCTGTGGTCATCCACATTCAGCCAATGTCAACCAATTGTAACAAAGAGATTTTTTTGTATTTATAAAAATCTAACGTATAATTTTCTAATTGTAATTCCAGTCTACTACCCATTGAAGTGAAAGTGTTGTCTGTTATTTATGGCACAGATCTATGAGTCCATAACTGTTTTGGAAATTGCCTTTTGTAAAATATAAAAAGAACAACTGAAAGTATTTAAACGGCAAAGTATAGCCTCAAGTATACTGTAATATCCGCTTACTGCTGAACACTGGTGTTGGTAATGGTTTAAATATTATTCAGGTTTTGTTTTAAATTTATTTTCTAAAGCTTTTAAGCCTTAAGTCAGATAATCATCAAAGACGTCCAATGTATTATGTCGGCGACTATGTCCAAAAGAAGGATTTTGCGCCAAATACAGAACAACACTGTGAGAAAAAATCGTTCATTTAAAACCATTACTGTTACTGACATAAAAAAGGGTGTCGAGTCCCACAAATTTCCGCTACATAAAACCAATAAAGAAAATCAAACATACGAAACAGGCCAAGTAGAAACATCCTTCGTTTAATTCCCGTTACTCCACGTTTTGCGTTTCACACGTTCCCGTTAACCCTTTTCTGTGAACCCTTTTTAGACTATATATATTGCATCACGAAAAAATAAAAAATTACCTGCGCAGGTATAAGTTGCTATCCGTGACCCATATGTTAGATGCGAAGAAGCAATCACGAGCGAAAAAAGGGTTGTCTGTAATAAATTTCACATGCATTACAAAAGGTCTATCTGTCTGTGCAGTTTGCTTTCGCTAATGGCCTTCGCCCTTTTGGCAATCGGATACCTACGTTAAAAATGCGATTGTGGGACAACAGATGAAAAAAATCGTCCCGTATATAAACATCACTGTTGTTTGGTTCGATACCCACATAAAAAAGTATGAAATATATTGAAATATTATCTATAGTTGATGGCATACAAATAGTTACCCCATAAATGTATAAGTAACGATTAGAATATACTTAGTTATAAGTGAGGTCTACTCTTTATTGTTAACTTACAGCTAAGAAATACTGATATACAAAAATACCAAAAGTGTTTTATTTATGACTAGAAAATTCGATTAAGAATATTTTTTATTTTAACGTTTATGGGTGAATTCATTCAGAGTGCGCTCATTCCCATTTCATCTTTTCGCCTAATTGCCTCCCAGCAGCACCTCACTACCCAAGAAAACCAGCCAAAAAACATAAAGTCATTTCCCCCGGTCTTCCGGACAGCATTTTTTACACGCTTACACACAACTATCAGACCTCAGCCACCGACGATATTCAAATGAACTTCCATTGTGGTCGGCTGAATAGAATTCCTTATGCTTGTTAACGTTGTAGGAGCAGTAAAGGGGGCGCACATTCATCTTGAAGACGCGTGCCGCGTATTGTGGGGTCAGAGGCGATAGGAAGGGTGCGGCTTGCTTGACTGACCACCCTTAGTGGTCAGCTCGGACCCTCGGACGGGCATGCGCCGAGAAGGAAGGGAGATCTGCCGGTCAGTTTAACTGGATTATCTGATGGGGGTTTAGAAGGGAAGCTGAGGGTACGGAAACTACTGGGTTCATGAATAAAGCACGTTACTTTGAAAACCTATTAATAAAATTTCTATTGATTCATTTATAATTTTGGTGTAGTACCTTGTAAAATGAAAACAGGAAGTATTAAAAAACTACAAATTCAGTATCAAGGCAAACTTTTAAAGTTCCTAAAGATTTGGCCTCAATTTTGCTTTTTTCTGAACGTAAAGTCAAGACCAGAATTAAGCAAAGTGGAATGACCTCGCCGATCTTGTAAAATGCGGTGATGCATGGACGTGCGTATTCTGTTTTACCATTGGGAACAGTTCAGTTAATATATACTCGTATACTATTGTATAGAATACTTCTAGTATATATTAACTGAAATATGCCCAGTGGTAAAAAAAATGTCTAGTTAATATAGACATTTTTAGATTTGTCATTAGGTGAAACATTGGGCACTTAAAAACTTGGGCTAGGTATAATCTTCTTTTCTCCAACGGATAAAGGCGATCTTCTTTTAACTATTGCCGGTCTTTTAAATATCACTATGAAAACACGATATTGTCGTTGAGCGTGAAAAACCTCCTATGTGTAAAATTCCATTTTTTACAGGAGGAAGGAAAAACAATATTTTCCTATTGTTTTTGGTTTAAAATTGCAAATAACTGATGAAGAACTATGTAAAGACTGATTATATTTAGTACAAAGGAGGTTTTACTAATAATTGATAAAAGGAATGAAAACCAACCAAGTCCATCTATAAACTAAAAATCGGTATAAACACGACATAAGAGGTTTTTCACGCTCAACGACGAATATCACAATAAATTATAATAACAAATAAAGTAATACACACTTAATGCACTTCCATTTTTTTAACTAATACAAATAAGTATAAACACTGACACAAAGAATAAATACACTGATAATTTTACCACAAATTTTTACCGTTAAGAAACGCGCGCGAAATAACCCAACATCACGCCACTGTTTCCCTACTACCTCGAGCGCAGTCGCTTGTTGGTTCCTGATTCGACCAATCAACGTCATTGAAGCTCAGAGAAAAGAAAGCGTAAATGCAAGAATATGTATGTTAAATAAGAATGAACAGCTTGTCGTCAAGTTTGCGACTTTCGCAGTTGCCACATTCCACATTGAAATTCCTTGATATTATCACCGAACATAAACAAAGTCTTTGTTTATGTTCGGTGATATTATTAAGTAAAAGACAAATTAAACATTGTGTTTGCTTTAATAAAGCACAATAGGGATAAGGGACGTTAAAGACAAGTAAAAAAAAATGGGTAAATAAGGTAATTAATACGTTTCCTGTTTTAAATAAGAAAAGAATACTTTAGAAATAAATGTGACAACACAGAATAGTGTTGGTAGTGCTGAAATTATTGTCCTGCTACTTCTCGCAGCAGGAACAACACCAGGTTGGCAGAAAACTCCGGTTGCACTACGAAAATGATGTGATTTCTGTCACATATTTAAATAACCGATGAGATCTGGAGATTATTAATACTACTTCTAGGATCGTTTGATACTATAAAAACATTTTTCATTATTATGCATGGACCCTGCTCCTTACGAGAGTACCTACTATATATCTGCAGTAAGCAGCACAGTCTTCCTATATTAATTAAACACGTCGGTCCCAAACTGTCCTATCCTGCGGCGGCCATTATGCGGCAGAGATATTATGCAAAACGGCGTGGCGCGATAACCGTTGAAGGTTATTGCAGGCTCTAGGGGCCCCCTGGACGGGTCATCCCGTTAGAGACTGATAACGAGACAACGACCGACCGCTGGCGGACCCTCGTCTTGTCTACCAAGGCCGCTCTCGAACCGTCGAACACTAATGCCTTTGCGATGTGCCAACGACGCAGATCTCGGACCCGATATACGAGGAAGTTGGGAATTAGAGGGACAGTAATTGCGAATATTAAAATTTACAGTCACCACCGAAAGGGCTGTAAAATGTTCTGGACGTTGACTACTCATTGAGCGAAATCGTTAAAACAATAAGTATTAAAACGAATAACTATTTAAAGCTATTACAGAATTTAAGACCATTGGGAAAGAGCTAAAACAGGATATATCTGAACTATACGAGTAGTTTGTGGTAAAATACTACTAATATACTTACATTCTTTCCTATTCTTTCAATCAAGTTGAAAAATAAGAAAAAATGCTTTTAAAACGTTTGTTTTGGTTTGTGGATTGCGCCCCATTTTAGATTTCTAGATGAGTTGTATGTGCAAGGGCTTCCCTGTGGTCTAAATTGCTCAGTTTGATAGAAGTAACCAGTATCTATTCTATGTATTATACCGGTGAAAAACAACTATTTCGCTGAAGCAACAAAATAAATGTTAGTTGTTTTGTGGTTGCCTTTATACAAAAACAACATGTATCAAACTCAACTTTACCCATTCGTTGGTAATAATATTTTATTGGGCAGTGCCCCGTGAAAAGTCTGTTAGTACCCTTAATTTAAGCTTTGTAAACTTCTTTGTTCAAATAGTCAAACCTTTTTATACTTAATTTTGCTTTGGAGTTGTCTTTTTTGTCCACTTTTTGTGTCCCCTTTTGGTTTTCTACGCTCTTGTGAATAACTTTTACCTAGGTCTAGGTAATCTGGAATCCTAGTGCTATATATATTGTCACAAAGTAACCTTCTTGCTTATTGCCAGTTGTCCTATTTCTACATATTGCTAGGATATTGCCGGGATATCTTACACTTGAGGGTGAATGACCGTTTGGCTACCTGATAAAATATAGATTGTTATTCGTTGTAAGCTTTTTAATTTTTATAGTACAATATTAAATTCATTAGTGACTGTTGAAAATGTTAAAACTTTTTTTTTTATAGTAAAATTTCTAATTTTTGGTCTTTCTCATCATTCTTTATCTTAATCAGATCCAATATTCCAGCTTCTCAGCTGCACCATAGCATTACCATGGACTAACTTAGAATTAATAACTTTATCGACGGCTGCAACATATTTTTCAGTAGGTACTGTAGCACTAACATGTTGTTTTATTTGGTTTTATTCAACATGATATAATTCATTCTTATCTAACTAAAATACTGTACTAATTGAATCGAATAATTAGTTTACAGAAATTCAACTGGCGAAAGAATACGAGCGAATTGTTCTTTCAACTCATCTAGGATTTATGTCAGTCTTGACAGAAGACAGTTCTGGGTTTTCTCTCCTGACAAGCATAATAAGTACTTCACTTTATTCCATTTTGAATTTTCGTAGAAAACATTGTAACAAGCACCACGCCTGATATATCTCACCAGTAGCTTTTTTTGAATTTAATGAGTTCGTTAAATTTATATATAAGATTTATTTTATCCTATATTGCCTTTGTATTACAATAATCGTATTTGTGATTCACTGTAGCGTTTACAAGCTGCACCAATTCCAGTCATTAAAAAATACGTATACAACAATTTTAATATATATAACCTACCCACATATTCAACAATTTATTTCATTTTTTATTAATTTCACACGCTCACAAATGGTAAAATCACCGTAACGGTTAAAGTTTCTTAAAAAAACCCCTTCTACGATTAACACAATCGAATGATTAATAGTTTTTAAAATGAAATAAATTTAGAATCGAGTCTGATTCGAGACCTGGCATTTTGGCAGTGTTAAGTTAACCAAAACATACTGGATTACGTTTGTAAGTCAATAGGGCCTAAAGTAGGGGGACATTTTTCTCTATTTAGTTTCCGAACAGTCATTGACTTACAATGCACGCAGTTTCGGGATTAATATCATAAAAAAATCCTTTTATATTTAATAGTTCCCTAATGTACTGATACCGATGGATGTACGGCAGGTAAGAAGGGTACGAAAACCTTTCTCGCTCTGATTTTTTTCATCAATACAAACACAATTGGTATTGAACAAATCGCTGGCATCGCAAGTGCTTGAGTTAAGCTGCCGCTGGGGTTTGTTCACTTTCTCACGTACTGACAGTCTGTATAACTTGTTTATTCTGGGCATATTTTCGGGTAAATACCTGGATCGCATTCGCATGGCCTCTGACCCTAATAAACTTACCCATAACTATAAATTTGGTAAATGAATTACACTTATTTATCAAAGGGATAAAGGTGTCATTTTTTGCCAATGTTGTGATATAATGTTTAAGTCATCAATCTGTTGTTGGTGACTTAGATGGCCGTACTGAAAAAAATTGAACTGTAAAAAGAAGGTGTCCTGAAACAATCAAAAGCCCGTATTATACACTGTGTCCAGTTTAAGATGAACTATATGAAAAGTTGGTTAATTTTAGACACAAGAAGAATCCAAGGTTACAATTCCAAAAATTCCTTCCTAATAAAGTGGATACTCGAAGCGTATGGTTCTACTAAAACATCGTGAAAATAATTGTTTTGAAAAAGACATTGATCTCATTTAGATGTTCCAAGAAATATATAGAAAACATTTTATATACTAGTATTTCGGCTTATTAGGCCTTTTTCAATAGAGTAAATGTCTATTACTAAATGTTTCCAAGCGCGTTTTCGTTATTTATTTGTTTACGAGCACCTACCCCCGATTAATCCTACCATCTGGTAAAGCCCGAGTTTTTAGTACCTTTTCTAAGAAGGGCGAAAGTGGAAAATCTATATGATCATTCGTAGTACAAGGATTTATAATTATAGATTTTTTAATTTCTAATTGTTTTAACAGATCTAAGCGCTTTCCTTTCTTTTCACGATGCAGTAACTTTACATTCTTCTGATCTATAAAATCATTGTTTTCTATACAGTGTGTCGAAAAATCTGAATTTTTTGCGTTATTTAGTATGGATTTTTATGTTCTTTTACCCTAGTTTCAATACTTCTACCGGTTTGACCCACATACACAGCATTACAATCCATGCAGTTAATTTAGTATACTCCCGATTGTTTTAATTTAGTAACTCTTTCTTTGTTGTTTATCAAAATCCTCCCAATAGTATGCTTATTGACACTAATCGTTTTACACCCGTTTCGTTCCAATTTGCGAGCTATTTTTACTATAGCCTGGAACGTGATTAATATAACTATAGGTGGCTTCTTTTTCCCGAATATTGTAAAACTCCCGACGAATTAATTTCCTCTTTCCTTCCTTGTACTACGAATGATCAGATAGATTTGACACTTTCGCCCTTCTTTGAAAAGGTACTAAAAACTTGGGCTTTACCAGATGGTAGGATCAATCGGGAGTAGGTGCTCGTAAACAAATAAATAACGAAAACCCGCTTGGAAACATTTAGTAATAGACATTTACTCTATTGAAAAAGGCCTAATAAACCGAAATACTAATATATAGAGTGTTTTCTATATATTTCTTGGAACATCTAAATGAGATCAATGTTTTTTTCAAAACAATTAATTCCTTCCTTTAAGTAGATACGGTGAAAACATAAAATGTGCATTTTCTGGGAACATCCAAAGCTTGTTTATTATAAAAGATATCTTCTTTAGAAGAATTTAGATTCTTTATACGTAAGAATCTATATGAAAAAATAGATTCTTTATATCCCTACTCTATTAATCCTTGATTAAAAGAGACACTCAGAATTTTTCACATTATCAGCCATTTAATAGATAACTATGTGACACGAAAGAAGTTTTTTTACTAAAACATATCCAGTTTCGAATAATTTAGATAACTCTCACTTCTGGCGCATCCAGACGCCTGTTGGAACTCCGAGAGGAGTCCGTACAGGAGCAAGGGGTCGCCAAGTGCGTCTTAACGGCGGGCGTCACGAGCACCATGAGACGCCTCCCTCGGACACTTTCAAATTTTCAATGCCTCCCGTGGGGTTCTTTTAAATTTTTGACACATACTAAAGTAAGGAACGTGGTCATCTAGGAGACTTGACGCCCCTGGACCCCCGTTTAGGGCATTCGGGGAATACATAATTCATGTTTTATTTCCGTGACGCGCTACTACCTACCGTGTTTTAGAGAGAATGTGGAAAGACGGCGTCAGAAGTGGGATTTGGGAGAGTAATTCGTTTATTCACGAATTCACATATATCGGGATCTATTCTGCATCGCTATATTAATTTTATCAATGCTGATATAGTTTTTAGTTAATCAAAATTTAGTAGATATATTTGAAAAAGATGATCCATGATTGGGGTAAACATTTTAACACTTCCATTTAATTCGACGTGACGTGATACAGAGTAGATCCCAATCTACCTATACAAGAACGACTTAAATCAATATCTACATATCTAGATATACAGTGCTTTCGAAAAGTAACGAATAAATTCATTATTTTAGAAATTGAGAAGTTTTCGAAAAAATTCCCTGACACGTCGATTTTGTTTTTAAAAAAGTCACTTTATGACATACGTCCCATATTTGTGACGTCATCGTTGTTCGAGATATGACATCATCGACAATTTTTTTAAATAGCAACCCCCAATTTTGACCACGCCATTTGAAAGAGCGTATCATTCTACATACGCATCATGAAAAATCATGGTTGCCTGACAGTAGCCTTAGCGACCGAGAATGTTTTTTATTGCTGTCAGATAAAAACTTGAAATTGTACTTTATTAAATAGTTTTTTCTGTTTTTTGAGTTATTTCTTTAGTTCTTATCTTTTATTTGGCAAAATCACTGCGTTTGAAGTGTTTATTGAGTAGTAACTTTGTCATTTTATAAAAAAAAATGGTTAAATTAACTGAACGAGAACGAATTGAAATTCTTTGCATGATCGGATTTGGAGATAGGATGCGCACCCAAAGAGAAGTAGTTGAATTGTTCAATGAAACTCATCCTGATCGACATCCCATTAGCCAAAGCATGGTAAGCAATATTCAGTCTAAATACCGTAACTTTGGACATGTTCGTGATCTTCCTAAATCTGGTCGACCGTCAAAATCAATAGATGATGAGGTTAGTGTTTTGTTGGCAATACAAGAAAATCATCACTCAACACTTAACCAATTGGCTTCTGATTTCAATATGGCAGCGTCCACAGTTCACAAAATTATGAAAAAAGCAAAGTATCATCCTTATAAGGTATGCCTTGTTCATGAGCTATCTGAAGACGACGTTGATCGGCGAAATGAATTGTGCGAGCAAATGCAAGAGCTATGCAATAATGATAATAATTTCGTAAAAAACGTAATTTTTTCTGACGAGGCCACGTTTGTTTTGAACGGCCATGTCAATAGGCAAAACTGCCGTTATTGGGCTACCGAGATTCCCCAATGGATGATGGAGTATCACACTCAAAGTCACCAGAAAGTAAATGTGTGGTGCGGCATAGTCGACGGAAGAATTCTGGGTCCCTATTTCTTTGACGTCAACCTAACTGGTGCAAGATATTTGGATTTTCTTCGAGACGACCTCATTCCTGCACTAATAACTTTATATGCAGATATAGAGGGACGTGATCTTCCAAGAAATGACATATTCTTTCAACAAGATGGTGCACCTCCCCATTATGTAGCACCTGTCCGTGTTTATTTACCCGATTGAGTGGCCAGCCAGATCGCCTGATTTGACACCCCATGATTATTTCTTGTGGGGATACTTAAAAAGCAAAGTATACGTTTCTAGACTGGTTAATTTAGAAGATTTAAAAGCAATAATTCGTCACGAGATACATCGTATACCTCTTGAAGTTATAGATAATGTCCAAAAAGAATTTATTAATCGTCTTGGCTACTGTCATGCAGCCAACGGTGCACAATTTGAACATTTAATTTAGTCGATTTTTTACATAATCATTATCATTGTCAGTATTGTGAAAATTAAATTTTAAGATCTTCAAACATTATTTTCTTGAACATTCTTTGTTTTTGAAAAAGTGCCTTTTTTAAAAACAAAATCGACGTGTCAGTCGATTCTCAACTTCTCAATTTCTAAAATAATGAATTTATTCGTTACTTTTCGAAAGCACAGTATAAAGATCACAAATGCAATATCAAAACTATTTAATAACTTAACTACCTTTTGTCAGTAATTAATTTAATTACTTCATCTAACTTTCTTTTATTCCCTTCAGATGTTTCAAATAGATAATTGCTCTTCGTTGGTTAAGTAAATTTATTTACTTACCAACTTTTCATTTTTCATTTTTCAACTCAAACGTCTCGTTCATATATCACTGTTTTAATTTTAAGTGCTCGCTTTGTAACCTTATTTTTCATTTTCCTTTCTTCTCTTAAAAAGAGGAACGCAATATTCTGTGTATTTCATCCTGGAAATTTCTAGCATAAGTTTGGTGCTGATGGGCTCTTCTTTACAATGGTCTAATTCTCTTACCGTTATAGTGTTTACCACATTCAGCAAAAATTTGATAAGTTTAATTCTTAATTCAAATTGTATGAAAGCAATTGACTGGGGGCAGCTATTGGATTTTGCCTGTCTAATGTCTGGGTCTTGAAATGGTTTGGAACCTTTGGTGTGAAGATAACACTGATTCAGTTTGCCATATAACACCAAAACACTATTTGGGGGAAAATCTCCCCCTAAATAAGGTAAGGTTACTTTTTTCTTTAATGATATATTTTGATGAAATTAATACCTATATTTACATATGTAGGGATTAGAATTAAATTGGAATATTTATTTGCAGTCTCTTTCCTTTATACCTAAGTGTTACTTTTAAGATATGATTAATAATTAAAATCAATGAATAAATCTTGTGCCACAAGTAAATTATACACATAGTTTTAAAATATCAAATATCTGCGTGAAAATTGAAGATAAAGAGCTTCATGTAATTGCTCCACTATCCCTGACCATAAAACACCCTGTGAAGCTAGCTCTGCGTCAATATCCGACGTTAGGTCCACCAGAGTCATCCCTTCACCCACATAAATAAGGATTAGGCCGGTAATTCCACCCCCGGTCGGCCATCCATCCCTTAAAACTTATTTATTTTAAAATATTGGCAGCACGGAAGGCCCGATGTGACCGTTTCGAGCCCGACACGGTCCACTTATTTTAATTTTATGCCGATTTTATATCGAGGGGTGGCCGGATGGTTTAAAATATACGTCGTTTGATGTTTTATGTTACCCGGACTTAATTGTCTAAAGTGCATTTTGTAAAATTGGATAGCCTCGTAAATCCTTGTTTTTTCTATTTACGAAGATGAATGGTGGCGACGATACGAGAAGAAATATGGTCCCAGGATGGGAAAAGGCAAGGGGTAGAGGTTTTATAAATTGAGGAAAAGCGAACCAAACGTTTTAAAGATTATATGCACATGAAAATAAAAATTTTCGGACTGCCAAGGCATGTGGAAATTGAAATTTTAAATGAAATTTCATTAATTTAAGCTGAATTTATAAAAGTAAGTGGTAATTGCCATCCACATGGGAAGTTTGTCTGGGTGCTTTCAATATGTAACTCTCTTCAGTGTATCCTTTAGCTTTAGATCCAATCTTGTTCTTATATGCTAAAAAACAAGTTATATACCTATAAATTTAACATTTGCATCCCGTCTTGACTAAGATGCGGCATTTTTTAGTATTTGAAATAACAGTACTCATACTAAATGCACTAGTTATAAACAGAAAAAACGCTTCTATTGTACTGTCAAAACTGCAAAGACTACTTTGTAAATATTAGAAATATTAATATTACAGATTGTTGTATGATAAGTAGTCACTTAAAATGTTATCTATAACTTTAAAACCAGTTCTATTAGCGGAATTATTCAAGGAGATTATTAAAGGCAACAAATAAGTCTATAAACTGACCATACAATTATTTTTCAAAACCTCTCATAATAGGCCATGGGTGGTTTAAGTTTACGCAAAAACATGACAAGAGATTTATACGTCAAAACATATGCAAAATCAAATTTGACACAAATTTATCACTTCATGTGGTTCAGATTAGTATAAAACTAGCACAACAAGCCTCAGCCCTTCGTTTTAATTCTAGTCATTATAATGAGTTGAGACTTTATACAAAATACATTTTGCTTTTAACAGGTACGTAATTAAAAAAGTAACAATTTGGAGACATTTAAATGTAGAACAAAATAAAGGGAAGGTACGGTATAATATTATTTCATTTAACATATTATAACTAGAAAATGGGAAATATTACAAGGTACTCAAGAATCGTAAACTATGTAAAAAGATATCATAATATTAATTAATTATGTAATAAGATGTCTAATTAGAACTGCGATTTTTTTTCGATTAAAATATTTACATATACTCATTATTGAGACCAAGATACTAAATTCAGACTGGATCTCAGAAAATAATTCTATTTACAAAAATACATGACTTTTCCGGAAAAAAATATCGCAAAAGAATATGTTGTCGTCTCTAACTTCTAGATATATGAAAAAATACTAGAAGTCTGCCATTTTACTTTATAATCAGGACCTAAGAATTTTATCGATTAACGATTTTTTGAGTAATGAATGCCCCCTAGTAGCTTTGATAGCGCTTTTTGTATATAAATAACATCACCAATAATGTATTTCATATAATATATTCTAACTCAAAGAACTCATACCTACCCTTAATAATATATACAATTCAGTTGCATCCTGTATATATATTTTTACAGTAGTACTTTTCAATTTGGACTAAAGGAAAAGCGAAAAATGTAACTGCCTTGTATAATACAAAAAATTAAAGCAAAATATGTAAAAACTATATCCTGATTTGCAAATAATCGCAGCCCTAACGACCTTAGCAAAAACGTACATTATTCCGGAAGTAATAGATATGATTCCTGAAATGTCTTTATAACAATGAAAACCCGTTTTCTGGTAAAATGGCCACAATTTGACCGAAAAACCGGCTAGCAATCTGCCGCTGTCACGCGCAGACGGACAGCAAAACATTCATTTAGCTCCGCAAAAACCGGCAAAATATCCGCACAGATCGGGTCCGCAGATATTGCCGGGCGGGCGATAAGTTTTTGCGGCCGATCGGGCCCGGAAAGCGGCAAGAAGGCGGCGGACCATTGTCCGAACTCGGAGGAGACAAGATAACACCCCGAGGGGAGCCCTGACGTTTACAAATGTACCGGGCAGGGCAGATATTGGGGTGGTTTTGCCGACGCGGGGGTTTTGGTGCAAAAATCCTGCGGATATTACTGGGAATAGCCAGTGTCGGACTTAGATCAATTAAATGGAAGGCTGAAGACCGATACCGATATTTTGTTTTCTATACAGGGTGAGTCAGTTTTTTGTAGACAAACTTTAAGGGAACACATGTTTTTGAAAAGAAAAGTTCCTATAAACTATGTCCTAGAAGGCTTCGTTTGCGGGATACAGGGTGTTGAATATGCAACAGGGTGTTGTGATAACAAATAATTTATTTTGATTACATTGGAAAGAGATAAAGAATAAGATATTTCGGCTTTTTAGACCTTAACAAACCATATTTAGGTAGGTATCGTTGAAATAATTAAATATTTAGCCGATAATTGATAATAAATAAATTACTTAATTTAGAACCGCATCAAACATTAAAAATCAAAATAACTCGGAAACGCACAGGAATTTCGAAACAGAAGAAGGGACATTATTTTTGGTAAACTGTATGCAAATAATGAAAATAACAGTTTTTTTTAAAAATAGTCATAGGCGTAGAAGTTCTGTTTAAGAAAGGGGTTAAGCACTCCCTCTACTCCGCCACTGTGCAAGTCTTTGAACATTCTTATCGCTTGTTTTATGTTCCTTAATTAATAGGCAATATCCCCCAAACATGAAAAAAATCTAAGCATTCGTTTATAAGTTATAATGAAAATTCGAGAAAAAAAATTATATTCAACACCCTGTATCTCGGAAACGAAGCCTTCCAGGACATATGCTTATAGGAATTTTTCTTTTTAGAAACATGTGTTCTATCTTTCCTTAAAATTTGTCTACAAAAAACTGACTCACCCTGTAGATTAGCAGGAATAAAAAAACATGCCAAATAAAAAAAAATCCTAGACTTAACAGTACCTCAAGTATATCGATATCATGTATGAAGCCTTCTCACTTCATCAAAACAGTTTGTAATAACTGTTACTTGTTAATTTCTTGACATTTTTATAGACACTGTTCTAAAGGTTCTAAAAACGTAAATAAATCAGTAAAAATACATATTCAAAAATTGTCTTAATGTTTGGCATGTAAATTTGACCAAATTCTTCACCAACTTATAAAATTTAGACTAATAGTATTTTAGAATATAGAACTAATCTTAAAGTTATTTTTCTACAATATGATATTCGATTGCTTGCAAAATTGCCTAAAGAAAATACCTTTGAAAATATTCCTTTTGATATTTAACACTCTGTATAAAGTTCACGACGGCCCACGTCCAAAATTAATTAAAAAATGAAATAATACCTAAATCTAGGTAGGTACCTAAAGACACCATTTCCCTCGTCCTAATCTTAGGTCAACAGTTACGCCGCCCCCGATGCGACCGCCAAAAGCCTGCCTCCGCCAATAATTTACGAGGAACCTATTAATACAAGTCGACCGCTACCGGCCTGAGCGGCGGTATATTAGGCGATTTACCGGAATCCTCCGGCGGCGGCGGAGGCCAGTCGGGGGCGGCTGACCCCTGCCGCCCCCACGACCACAATAAGCGCCGTTACAGTTCCGTGTCACATTTAATCTGCCTGTTCAAACAGAACTGTTTAATTAAGGGATGAAAGCGGACCCGTAACTTAAACACAAGTGTCCGCGCGCCCCCTCCCCAGGCTTACGCGATTTACGCAAATAGCTAAGGTCGCGGCCGGCTGAGATGCCGGCTGCTCTCATCTACAGACTAGCCCAAGTTTTGATCACCACAGTGTAATAATAATAATCAAATTTTACCTGAAGATAGTAGTGCATACTGATGGTTGTATTCGTGGTTGAAAAACATAACAACACGATCTTGGAGGTAATGCAAAGAGCGCTGAGACTGATAAACTGATAAATGATAGGTGTAGTGAAGAAACACTGTCAGTCAATCCTACCAAGATAGTTGTGATCCTCTTCACTAAAAGAAGAAAGTTGAAGGGACATGTAGAACCCATCTTAGGTGAGAAGACTATCCAATTCTCGGGGGAAGTATCTGGGGGTAACACTGGACATGAAACCTACTACTCCTTCTTTCCCCATCTGGGAAAAAACGATTGACAAGGCGACTTGGACATTTCTGTATGTCGACGCTTGATAGGGAAAACTGGGGGACTAAAACCGAGGATGCTACATTGGATGTACACCTCAATAGTGAGACCTAAAAGATTTCATGGAATTCTAGTATGGTGACATAAAGCCACTTAAAGCATTATAAAATAAAAATGAAATATGATACAGAGGTTTAGGCTGTATAAGTATAACTGAGGCCATGGCTTCAGCTCTAACAGCTGCGTTAAAAGTCCTGCTAAATCTTCCACCATTCTACGTGATGCTAGAAACAGAAGCAAGGATAACAGCGTACCAAATCAGGAATAATAATGATTGGACAGATGGTATCCAAGGAAAGGGACATTCCCAGATAAGATACATCGATGTCAGAGCCTATCCTAGAAATTATATCTGACAGGTGGCTACAATATTTAACAGACATATCCTTCAAAACGGACAGTGGAACAGGAGCTGGAGTATTTGGAGTAATACCTAGATGCCGTAGAAAGTATAGTCTAGTGACTTATCACACGGTATTTCAAGTAGAAATTTTCAGAATATTGATGTGTTTAGCAGAGAATCTGAGGAGGGAGTACACGCGTAAACTCATCTATATATTCTCCGATAGTCAAGCCGCTATAATTGCTTTGAACTATAACAAAATTAGTTCAAGACTTGTTTGGGATTGCCTCCAATTCCTAATGGAACTGGCAAACACCAATACAGTAAGACTTTGTGGGTGCCAGGGCATCAGGGGATTGAAGGAAATAAATCTTGTTAGAAAGGGATCTGAAATGGCTTTCATAGAACCTGAGCCAGTCTGTGGAGTCGCTTATAGCGCTATCAAAACTGCTGTGGAAAATGGGTGGAACTAGAACGTAGAAACGACTGGGTCTTAAAACCAGGACAAAGTCATGCAAAGGCACTTATGGAAGATCCTTCGCAGACAAGAACTAAGATACAAGAGCTTAGGAAACATCTCTATAACCTAAGTTTGGCAGAGAACCCGGTATGTCGGGTCTGTGATGATGCAAATGAGACTGCACTGCACGTTCTGAGTGATTGTGAGGGCTATGCTCGATTGAAGCTAACGCTTCTGGGTAAACCATTTTGGAATCTTGTGAGTTGAGAGAAATTTCAGCGCATAGATTTTTGGACTTTATGCAAAGAACAAATGTGCTCACTGAATAGGATCTGTGTGGGATGCACACTAGCCCTAGCTGTGGCCGCAATCTTTTGGGACTCGCTCAGAAAAACCGGCAACCCACATGAAGAAGAAGTAGAAAGGGGTATGCAAGTGTAATACGAGCTTTAACAACATGAAGCTGTTGGCCTTGCAACCGATGTTTTGCTATTTCTTGATATTTTTTGGTCGTCGCAGTATGGAAAATGAAAGATATCAAGTTGAATTAAAATAAAATATGATTATTAAAATGTATTTAAGTATAAACAAGCTTATCATTTTATTTGAAACTGTCATTATTCTACCCAGTAATCGGTTTATTTGTTGAGCATTGTAAATAAAATAATAAAACTAATAATAAAATAAAATAAAATAACAAAATTATTATTTTAAATAAAATTAATTCTCCCACACCAGTTTCTTACTTTCTTGCTATAAACCACATTGTGGAATTATATTATTATTATAAATAGGTATGGGGAGTAAATAACGTATACGAAATATTGACATATCTTCTATTTATTCCGATATCTACATTCAACAAACGGTTAAACTTCAACCTTGGACATAAATGTATAATTCAACGAGGGGTCGCCCAGAGTTGTCCTGGAGTGGTAGGACTGGTGGTGATTGGCTCACCCTCCGACGCTGGACACTCTCCCTCGTACACCCCTGTGGGGCTATTGTTAGGGATATGTGTACCTGGATGCACGTCAAAATGGACGCACGACTGAGGTGACTACTCTGTGGACATTTACAGAAAATCAATACAACGAGTGGAAATAAAATGTCCTTTTATCAATAGTATAACAGCGGTTATTCCATATTTTAAAGAAGACGTGGAAATTTGTCGACATATATACAGCGTTGTGCAGAGAGAAAGTATTTTTTACATTTCTAAATGGAATATAATAATCATTAAGGTTTATTATTATGATCAGAAAATTATTTGTTGTAACTTTTAATAAAATTAATATTGAACATACGGTTTGCAACCTGGTGTGATGGTTTAAACTATAAATTGTATTTTACTATTCACTGCGAAGTAAATAGAAAAATTATATTTTATATTGTTTGAAGTCAAATTATAAAACAAAAATATTTTGACCCCTTATAAAGATATTGGAGGCGACGCCCATGATTGTATCTATATAGTAATCACTTAACTAATTTATATTTAAACTGATTAGCTAGGTAGGTATATCTAAACTTACATGTTAGTTTAATATTCAATTTTCTTAACTTAGGTATAACTGTTTTCCACGTATATAAGTATTCCTCACAATACCTTGTCTAAGTAAACTAGGTATTTCACACAAATTTATTACCAAAGTACATATTAATTGTAAGTAAGCGGTATTTTCTATATATATTGTAATAATCAGCATTAGGTATAAATGTGTAAAATACTTTTTTTTGTATAAAATATGGGTTGATATTTTATTATCAATACTGATTATCAAACCATTGTCCTAGTTCTACTAATAGATATCAAAATAATGATTAAAGTGTGTAGGTACCAAAGCAAAAGTTTCAGCCAAGTTAACAAGAAGTCAAATACGCCGTATAATCAGCAACGTTGTGATGTTCTTCAGCCATAAAGCAAATTTACATATAGTCCCAATTACAAATAGCCCTTAGCTCTATTGTTATAGGTAGGTATATTGACATAATCCCATTTCATGTCAATAAAATCGAATAGAAGAGAAACGGCTAAGGAACTTATTATGATCATATTTTGGGCCACAAACATTTTCTTACCAACAACACTTAGAATAATACATAGAAATATGTATATTTCTCTTACCCACTGAAAAATAAATTTACCATAAATATATAACTACACATATTAGTGTTAGTGGTGGTAAGAAACACACCGTATAGTGCCCTCTTTGGGCCTTTGCTACTATCTGTCTGAAAATTATTGTCAATTTGACAATAATTGTAGGACAGATAGCTGCAAAGACCCAAAGAGGGCACTATGGTGTGTTTCACACCACAACTAACATTCACGATGCCCATTAGGCAATCATGTCGCAACATCGTTCATCGATTCCAATATTTATAGCACTCTGACGAGCGCATAATAAGCGCGAAACTGGTCAGTGTCTGGTGGTTAGTCTCAATGAAACATGCAGAAGTAATGCAATGTCAGTCGGGGCATATTGTCCGTGGAGTAGTTGTTTTCGACATTTCCATCAAATATACATTATTATGTCTCATTGAATATTCTATATCTAGCAATATATATTGACATAATTCTACATTTGTTTATTTGAAACAAAGATAACTTCTAATGTGTATTACACTAAACAAAATAAACTAAAGAAACTGTTAGTTGACGTTTCGGAAAATGTCTTTATTTCCGATATATTTACTAGTACCTACTTTTTTTATTGAAAATCTTGGAGCGAATTTGCCAAATATGAAGGTTTTAACACATTTTATACTGTCACATATTGGAGCAACCAATTTTCTAAATAATTATAAATAAATTAATCGTTTTCGCTATAGAAATAATGAAATTTATAGAAACTTCAACTAGAGGGTGGTATGCTTTGTAGAGATAATAGATATTTATCTGCTTTTTCAGTGTGAGAATAATAATTATTATCTTTTTGGTTAGGCAAAAATAAGTTTAAAAAAGCCAGTTTTTACCGAAAACAAGAAATGTATGAGATATACGTATGTATTTACCTAAAATTATATAGGTATATGCCAAATACCTATGTAATTTTTATTTAATAAGGTAGCAGTATACTATATAAATAAATAAAAATAAAAATAAACTTAAAAATTAGAAACGAGTACTTTAAAATTACTTAACACTTACTTTACTAAGCTTCACCTACTTTTCCCTGTCAGGCAGTTCGGGACTAGGTTGGGAACCAAAAATAAATTATCATGCTAAAAAAATATACAGATAAATATTACTAAATGGAGAAACATCACATTAACAGCTGAATAAATAATACAATAACACATAATTTATTTATCTTCACATATTTCTACTAGGCATTATAAAACATACACATTACCATACCTACTCAATACGTTTATCTATCTTCATATTCCTCTACCAAATAATAATTTTAATTCTACTTGTATGAAGTACGACGATTCTACCTGAAACCGGTTTCTATAAGGTCCCGACGACTTACCCCCTGCAGCAAGTATCGCATAAAAACCCGAGGGGTGGCCAGTTCTGGACAGAGACTACTGATTTCTATTCGACCGTTACTAGAGAGTAGCGCCATCTGACACAGGGTAGTACAGTTATTACACAAAGGGTTATCGTCAATACTCTGCTGCAAGGGGTGCGCAACTGGACTTTCGTGGATGCGTTATGATAATACTGGGGTTTACCAGGGATGTATATGTGTCTTTTACCCTGTTTACCTGAATTGTAACAATTGCGTCAGTAAGTGTTTGCGCAGATGGATCGGGTGGTTTTAAAATACTTGTCAAACTGTCAATTTTAAAGGTATTGGATTGAAATAAAGTGCAAAACGTGTAGTTACAATGGAAGTTTATTAACAAAAAATTAGTAAAGTTAGTTTTTAAAAATTACATCCATCAAATGCCCTCCTTCTCGAGCGACGCATTCTTGGAGTCGGTCCTTAACGTTCCGCATTGCCCGCTCAAGCACATCACCAGGAATTAATGTGATTTCGTTGTGAATTGCTGCCTTCAACTCCTGAATGGTCCGGGGATTGTTCATGTACACCCTTGCTTTTAAATAGCCCCATAAGAAGAAGTCACATACCGTGAGGTCCGGTGAGCGAGAGGGCCAATGGAGATCTCCATTACGGGAAATCAAACGGCCAGGGAACAGAGCGCGTACAGCTTGCATTGATATCCTAGCGACCTCACGGTATGTGACTTCTTCTTATGGGGCTATTTAAAAGCAAGGGTGTACATGAACAATCCCCGGACCATTCAGGAGTTGAAGGCAGCAATTCACAACGAAATCACATTAATTCCTGGTGATGTGCTTGAGCGGGCAATGCGGAACGTTAAGGACCGACTCCAAGAATGCGTCGCTCGAGAAGGAGGGCATTTGATGGATGTAATTTTTAAAAACTAACTTTACTAATTTTTTGTTAATAAACTTCCATTGTAACTACACGTTTTGCACTTTATTTCAATCCAATACCTTTAAAATTGACAGTTTGACAAGTATTTTAAAACCACCCGATCCATCTGCGCCACCCTGTATTTATTGACTAATTATTTGAGTCCTGTTTATTGTCTCAAGGTACCCCAGCTCTGGGTAATTAGATCCATATGCTGGGAAAGTTGATAGAAACTTAAAATTCAATATATCAAAGGATTTAATATTACAAAACAAGAATGCAAACTATAGATTTACATTTTTTAAACAGTAACAATAGTATAAATAAAATATGAAATGAAATATGTATCTTTGACTATAGTTATGAAACAATACTGAAAGCTAGATAGAATCGTCATCAGAATCATTATCAGAGGCAGAGTAGGTTGATACAAACATAAAATGTCTGTTTATTTTATTTATTTTTAAGAATTTTGAAAAGGACTCATTAGTGGCTCGATCAGAAGGATGAGCACTGAGCAGCGCTGATGCAATTTGAAAATCCATTAGTTGATAATGTTCTTTATAAAATACCCTAGGGAATTTAACATAGGTGGTATTGAATTACCACATTCATTATTGCTAACATCATAATCACTGTGCCTCTTTGCCCTCAAGTTGATCTCCCAATTTGGCGTTCCCCTTTTTCTGCAACAATTTTTCCTGGTTTTTAAACCAGGAAAACTCAGTTATCTGAGATTTTCACATTATTAGCCACAGCATAATCATATGCAAGTGTTCTAATTTGTTTTGTGGACTAAGCCATAAAAAATTGTCAAACAATGTAAAATATACTCCGTTAGTTTACTTTCCTGGTCATCTATAAAACTTGTCCAGGTTTTGTATAACCCATATTTGTCTCTTTTCCTGCTTTCTGCTGTGATGCTTTTTTAATAATTATCATTTAAGTCATTTTGTCTATAGAAAAGGTTTGCGCTGCTTTTCTGTGCTGTGGAGTGAACTTCCTGATGCGACACCTGCCCTTAATGTGGTGCATTTCTAAGTTATTTCATTAGGTACAAGTCTTGCTATGAAAAAAAAACACGTGAATATATTGCTGTCAAGTGCATTTATAGTCCAAGGAACCAAAAACATATATTAATGTTAATTTTACCAAAACTACGTGGAAATCCTACTAAAACCTTTTTTTAGGATGTGGTTATTTCATTAAATGCCAACACAAGTGATCATATATCTATATCACAAACACAAACAGAACTAAACAAGTACGTACGTACGTACGCAATGCGTAGTTCGTATTATTTATGCTTTACTTGCTAAGGGTGCAGATTCAGACATATAGATGTTTAGAAGTTGTTGCTTCTCTGCAGTATATAGCGTGGTTAAAGGAGAGCTTTATTGTGATATACATTTGGAGCAATACCTATAGGAAATAGGGAAACTACGATAGTTCATTTTGTACTTTCATATGGCATAGAATCTCCTTACAGGCGACAACGACGTAAGGTCCCCTGTTTATTTCATTTATTCTTAGTAGGTACCCCTTATACTTTAGTGTCAGCCGGATGGTTAAATGACTTATTATTTAAATTTCAATTAAATGGAATATGAAAAAACTGATTATTAAACCTTGCAATTTATTTTTATTAATCAGTAATTAGTAGTCTCTAAAAAATGTTTAGCAGGTCAGTCTATATAAACTATAGATGTAACAATTTATTATTACTACATTTACTTCCAGAATTCTTATTTTCCGGCCAATATAGTAGTGTTACATTTAGGACAATGAGAATACTTGGGAAATTTTAATTTATGGCGAATGCGCCCGTGCTAAAGACATAATGGTTTGAACATCAGAAGTAAGGGCTTTTACCATTAAAATATTAGTTTTTATTGATTTATGTTTACTGTAGATGGACTAATACCAAGTCTATTAAAGAATTATTTTGCTTTAGGAAGGATATTGTTTTATTGCTTATATGCAGTGTGGCTGCCTTCTGTACTTCAGTATGCATACTATATCATAAATGTCATATTTATAATATGGTAATAGTAATAAAAATACACATAAAACATTTAGTTTTTGAATATCAAATATAATAAGTAAGGTACCATATGGAGTTAAGTATATGATTTACTATAACAAATAACTACGAATAGTAAGGACATCATTAAGACTATCCTCCATCTGCAAACGCCTTATTTAAATAAGGACTAAAACAAATCAGGTCAAAACAGCTATTCTCCTGGCTATATGCCGCGCCGAGCGCTGAATTACAAAGCAAGATTTGCCGTATTTTTGTCTAAACATAGTCAGAATAAAAAATACAAGGATTCGGATTGCAACGAAAACTACGAGGAAATACTCAGACCACACATCGTAGGATGCCACCAATTGCAGACCGGTTTCGACCTTTTTATGATCTCATCAGTGCAATATAAGTGAGCATAAGTGAGTATGTGATTTATTATTATTCAAAACTGTTATTTTCTTATTAATATGTATTTGTAATAATTGTTATAGTTATTTGTCTCTTGTTAGTGGTGGTGCAACTTAGGTTAACATTAACTTTCAGCTCCCTAACGATCACACATAGAGGTCGAATGGGTGGGGAGAGACGAGAAACCAGAAATTTGGAAATTTCGTTAGCAAAGTCCTCCGAGCGCAGCCTTTTGTTCCCGGCGAGTTGGTCTGGCGTACTTTGACGAGGAGTGGTCCACTAAAACTTTATAAACTCATACATGGTGCTTTGAAATGCCAAGTTTGTAATGTTAAATGTATTCCAACTCGCCAAACTCCACGGCTTCTCCTCCCCATTAATGGAATATGCACAAGTTTAATTGATCTTTGTGAGCGGAAAACACATAACGGGGAACTTTTTGAAATTATAAGCGCGGCAACTTCTTGGTGTACAAAGGACTCGCGTTGGGTTTGAATGCAGTTCGTTTCAATTTATACAAGGTCATCACGCAAAGGTTTCATGTCGATAATTAGTAAATATATTTTCAATTGTAATCTCTTTAGTGATTTAATTATTTCCGGAAATTTATTTGAGGCCACGAATATTTTGACATAGTTAATGACAGATCAGTGAACAGTCGCGACGCATCAGTGAACCAATAAAGCGGGCTGTATGGGATTGGCCTATTGTCACTATTGATACTATTTTTATACTTTGCAATTTCCAAACTCTCAAATGCATCCAGATATCTGGAATTTGTTACATCCCTATTAGTTTTAAATTGCTACTATCTATCTTATAGTTGCTCTCAAACGCATGTTGGACGACACTAGACATATCTGTTCTACCATATTTGAGATGAGCCATATGTTCCTTGAATCTAGTTTGAATAGACCTTCTAGTTTGTCCAACATACTTTTGCACATCTAATTTGGTAAATCGCCGACTGTTCCTTAGTTTCTATTTTGTCTTTTGAATTATCTAAAAATTAGTTGTAGTATGTTGTAGTATATTACGTAAAACCTAACCTAAGTGCTTTCTTAGGCTGCAGCAGAAACATTACTTAAAAATTCAAGAAACTCTAATTCAGCTATAACACTGACATTTGATCTACTTTATTTGGCGTTAAAAAATATATTCTTACTTAGTATGTATTGCATACCATGTATTCTCTACGGCAACTGAGATATTGGCAGTTTATAAATGCCTGTTCGATTCGAGGTTGATTTTTAACGTATCAGTAGAACTTGTTGGAATCCTACGAATCTCAGCTAGGCTATGTCGACATAATTCTAACTTCATTCGCTATACGATAGGAAGGGCCTGTAAGCAGTAATTTGGTTGGACTTGAGTCGTCGCTGTATATAAAGACAATGGTTAATTAACTACACAGAAGTCTTCTACAGGGCGCGAGAAGTCAAATTGAATAAAGAACCTAGCGTGTGATATATTCCGAATCGAGTGAAATCACATTACGACTTGGCAAGTCCTGCTGAAATTCGACGGATTGCCTCTGGAAATTATTGTACAAATTGCAATAATACATGCATATTGGCAATCGAGAGATTCTCAAACCGACTGGTACTTGCATCTGCCGCCGCAGGCTAACCTGATTCCCAGTTGCTCTTCCCCATTGCCTTCGATCCTATTTTGTTCGCATTTGCCGACTTCACATGTTCCGCAAACTATCTTAATCATCTCTCGGTTTGCTAGTGATTGCAGGAAATGCGGCGGTGCCGCCACTCATTAAAAATAGATCCGTCTCGCCACCTCCTTTTGCCCTCAGTCGCTTCAGAGTTAACACCAGGTGACGTAATTAATACATAAGGTACATTTGACCGTATAAATAGTCAAGTTAGATGGCATAGACTCCTGAATGACAAACAAATTGATTTATGTGATATGACCTTCACACAGTGGAGGCCGAAAAATGAAACAACTTGGGTATAGAATTAGAAACATGGATATAGTTCCAATTGTTACAATTTATTTATATTTTTTGGCTGTTAGATACTAATTATTTTCTCGTTTAAAACGATTCCTAATATTTGTAAATATCTACGTATATTTATATCATACATAGACTATAGTGGAAACGTTGTCTGGAAATAAATTAACAAAAGTATTTAATTGTTGAAAATAAATATTTCATATTAATAATTCTATTACAATAAATTTTTAAATCCAACGATTAATACATCGATTTTTAAATACAACGATAAACAAATACTTATTTTTAAGAAATACATTTAGTTCCCACAATTAAATATTTATTTGAAACTGCGCTTGCGCGCACTATCTTCGCCAACTCCTCGGACAGTGGCCATTCTAGCAGTTATGGTACAGCCATTTTTGTATTGTGTTGTGTGTTTCTTTGCAGATAAAGTAAGTGTAATTAGCCATTCAGTGAATACTAATATAACGAACAAATTGTTTAGTGTAAGTGCCTACGTAATAATGGTATATTGTTTTTGTGTATAGTTTTATATCCAATAATACGCAAATAATAGGTATTATGGATTATTTATAATCTCAATGAGGTTGGAAAATCTGCACCAGACGTTCTAAGGTGACGTCTGAGGACAATGGAGGTATAGTTTCGTCAGATAGAGTTATTGAATACAAAATATATACGGTGAGGACATAAAGTTCGTCCCCCCCTCTCTAATTTTTGATCCGCTGGGTATATTGTGATGAAATTTGGAACGATAATATAACACTAAATTCTGCATTTTTTGACACATCAATGAAAGCTCTGAATGTCAAAGTGACAGCTGGGCGCGCAATACGAATATTTTTTTAATTGGAAATGGGGGTCGAGTAATAACTCATTTTGAAACTATTTTTATACTCAAAATATTCCCCAATTTTGAGAAATATTGGTTCAGTAATTTCCAAATAAAAACCAGTAATATCAGTTTGTAACATATTCTTATTACCTATTAGGTGTCATTGTTGATTGTTGCTGTCATGTTTGACAGTAAATTTTTGCTCTAAATTGTCTAGAATGGCTCGCTCCTTTACAAGATAAATTTGAAGCGGTTATTATTTTTGACGAAGCTAACCCAACTTACCATGCTGTTGTTCGTATATGTTCAATGAACGCTATCCGGAACGCCAAATATGCAGAAAATATTTACGAAAGGTAGTTTCAAAATTTAAAAATGATAACGTAGAAATGGATATTACTGGTTTTTATTTGGAAATTGCTGAAGCAAATGTTCTCAAAATTTGGGAATGTTTTGAGCATAAAAATAGCTTCAAAATGATTTATTACTCGACCCCAATGTCCATTCAAAAAAATATTCCTTTTGCGCGCCTAGCTGTCACTTTGACATTTAGAGCTGTCATTGATGTGTCAGAAAATGCAGAAGTTAGTCATATATTAACGTTCCAAATTTCATCACAATATACCCAGCGGTTCAAAAATTAGAGAGGGGGGACGGACTTTATATCCTCACTGTATGTATGTATATACCTATCAATAAATTTATGTTAATTAACCTAGTAAAATGTTTTCTTTTGCTAACTCAACTGGTTCTCTACTCAAATAATTTATAAAAATAAAATAACTGTTACTTATTTCAGTTAGAATATAATTAAAATTTCAACATTTTTTCGGCATTCCTTCGGCATCTCCTGAGTAGTTGTTTTCGGCATCTTCTTCAAATAAATTAAGTGTATCAAATAAATCCGTTTGCGAAAACTAAGCATTTAATTCAGCAAATTAAATATTTTTCTCCTCGACAATAAAATTGATCAAACATTAAATATCTATTTAATATTGCCATTGAAATAAATACCATTGAAATAAATACTATCTTTAATTCGCCAAAAATAATTTAATCGGTGGTAAGAAGTTTTATTTATCTCAATGAAATCCTTTTCTTAGTGTAGATACCTACTGGAATTGCAAATATATTTTATAAAATGTCTGAGACACAAACGAATTTTCGATATTCTGCAGCAGCTATATAATTGGTAACATATTTATGCAACATGCCCTAATTTAACCAATTCTGGATCTCTTACCGTTTCCGAAATCTTCCTAGTGTCCATATATTTCGATATACTATATAAATCTGCCTCAGTATTTTAAAATAATACATAAGCGAAAGCCAAAATGGCCTCTCCGTACGCCAGTGGTCACGACGCGAACCCGAAACCATGAAAGGGTTAATTCTCGACACCCCCTCGCCGGGGGTGTCGAGGAGGTGTCAGATAACATGGTGGCGGATCGCCATTGGCGTTGAACAGGGAGATAACCCTTCGGGTACATTTGATACGAATTGTTAACGAGGCGATTATGTATTAGAATGTCTGCTAATTTAATATCGCCCAGCCAGCAGTTATTAATGCGTTAACAGAGATTGGGCTATCGCCGGGGTATTAATTATTATCGCGGAATGATTAATGGCGGGAGGTTTTTCCGGGAAAGAGTGTGTGGCGTGGATACTGATATGAGTGTTGTTGACTGGCGTCTCGGTAAACAGCAAGCTCTGAGAACAGTCGGTTTAAAACCTCTCAGAACAGTTTTCGCCAAGGAGAAAAGGCAGTCGTTGGTCAGATCTTTTACACATTATTGAGTTCTATATAACTATTTTGCTTGTTTCATCATCTCTTCACATTTCCGGTGCGTGTATGAAAAAACAACAGACTTGTACATGTATTTACGGATGTTCACTTTTTCATCGTAGTTTTATAAATAATTACACCGAGGGAACATTTTTTTTATTATTAATGAATTACGTTTACAATAAACAAATGCTGATTTTGGATATGGCATAACAAATATAAAATTCTCTGAAATAAATAATAAGTTTGAATAAATTTAACAAACTTTGGTGCATCAAAATATATCAAATAGGAAGTAATATTACCATTTGTTAGTTGTAAAACAGATTTGTTTTTATGAAACAAATATATCATTTGACTTACAACAATTACTTCGTATTTAACATTTTACGTATTGGTATCTAAATAAATTTTTTCATGCTTAACTAATATTTTTATAGGCTAATCTGTATATTTTGACCCATAAAAAATTATAAATTTGTATTACAGCAATAAGTTATTGGAAAAATAAATTATCTGTTTATAAGTAATAAGTAGTGGTAGTTATTAAATTTATTGTAACTTACTTCATAAACAATATATATTTTCTTCAATAAAACACATATTTTAAAATAATATATATTTATTTTCCACCTAATAAACAAACACAATATATTATACAAGGTATCCAGAAACTCTCCTGACAAATGGAGGCCAATTTAAGAGATAACTAAGATAAATAATGATAATTAGGCACAATAATTCTAACACATTATACAATTTAAAAAATTCATCTATATTTTTACTACATCTGATACGTGTAACTATTGTTATATACATATACTGGTTGAGAATGAGTTACAGATTTGTTAAATTAATTTTCTGTAAAATAATGCTAATGAGAACAAACAAAATAATTTATTAACATTTATAAAAATGAATGTGAGGCGTGTACGAGGTATACCTACACACTTACTTGTAAATACTGATACTGGTTACGGAATATTCTTGATCCTGTGATTAATTCTGATAGGTGTATTCGAATAATAGGTGTATTCGTGTGCTTTCTCAAATGTTATATCTTGTTTACTTTAGGTACTAATTTTTCTAAATCCACTCCTTCAATTAAGATTGGAATATTTCTGGGACTATACCATCCTCTATATAAAAAATGATTAACTACAAAAACCAAAAACAAACAAATACTATAAGATTGTAAGGAAAATATATATCACTAAATTAGAAGAGATTAATTACCATCCCAAATTTTTTAACAGCCTGTTTAGATATAGAATACATGTTATATAGATTTTCTAAAGCAATTTGATCAAGACAATTTACAACGTTTATAAAATTTTTAATTACGTCACAAATGGCCCAGATACTTATAATGGACTATTTGTTAAAATATTGTGGTTGTGAATTCCTAGTGGATAAATTATACATGTCCATGGTTTATTTATTTATCTATTTATTTATTTATTTATTTATTTATTTATTTATTAATTTTCGATACACTGTCCAGATATAAATTCTAATACGTTATCAAATAAATTACAAAGAAACAAATTATTTAAATAGAAAAAAAATTAAAAAAATATAAATAACATAAAAAAATGGAATATAGAATTATAAGCCAGTGACACAGTTAGTGTAGTCCTAAGTACGGAGCACACCAAATTATTTTTTTTAAATTTTACTAAGTAGGTATATATATCTACATATTTTATTTTGTATTGGGGTAAAATTGTTACACGTACAGGCCAAAACTTTAATATATTTAACTTTGGGACAGGAAGATGGAGCTCATATACTTCTTTGGAGCAAAGAAGTATATGCGCGAGTCTGTATATTAGATATATAAAAATGAAAGTAACCAGAGACATAGGATAGTCTCTGATGTGACTAAAAATTTCAGGATAGGTAGTGTCCAATCAATAATTTTAAAAATGAGTATTGGTTACAATAAATGATTTATTTATTGTAACCAAATATATATTTAAAGTTACTGAATATATATTAGATTAGGTAATGATAATTGTAAATAATTACGAATAGTAAGGACATCATTAGATCCTCCATATGTGCATGCCATCTGACAGGTTGTAGAACTAGTTTCGACACCCCGTTATTGTAATAATAATTGTTAATTTAATAAAAAAAATTGTATAAATTGTATAAAAAAAATGGGTGATTACTATCCATTTGATCGCAATTTAATTAAATTTGACAGAATTCATTGGGTATACACTTATCAAACATACTAGGTATGTCTCATTTATTTTAATTTTGCTTTTCCCATATACACTGCATAATGAATTGGACTTAAAACCAGGCACTGAAATAAAATTCTGTTGCAAAACGTATTCTCATATTTTTTGTCTGAAAAATCTTAAAATTTAGAATCTTGAAGTCACTATTTTATAATTTTTCGAACTTTCGACTGGTGCAGTATTACGAAAGCGTAGAAAGGACAACGTGTGAAGCAATTTTATAATAATTGTCAGTTTAAACTGTCAATTATACATAATTGCCAGATCAAACTGACAATTATCTATAATTGACAGTTTAAACTGGCAATTATAAAAGGACATCGTGTGAAATCATTTTCTAATTGCCAGTTTACATTGTCAATTATAGATAATTGTCAGCTTGATCTGGCAATTATGTATAATTGACAGTTTATAATTGTCAGTTTGATCTGGCAATTATGTATAATTGACAGTTTAAACTGTCAATTATAGATAATTGTCAGTTTAAACTGGCAATTATGTATAATAGTCAGTTTAAACTGTCAATTTTACATAATTGCCAGTTTAAACTGACAATTATCTATAATTGACAGTTTAAACTGACAATTATAAAATTATTTCATACGATGTCCTTTCTATGCTTTTGTACATTATGGGCACTTGTTATTCCATTTTTTTCATAAGGCCTATGTCATCTGAAAATCAGAAGACACTGTCATGTTAACTCTAAGCAACTCCATCGGGTACATAAATATTATATTTTATAGGTAGGCATTAATTTCCTTCTCTAATATTTTGGTCCCAGCATTCCCCATAACGGAAATGAAAATGCGTGAATATACATTTCCTGGGCGTGGCTGTCTAGCAGTAAATTTAATTTAAGAAAATTTGCGGAAATGACAATATCGTACAGATATTTCCCCAACATTTCTCACCTTATCTTATTCAGAACCGCATTCCTCTCAATCGAAATTAATAGATAATAGACAAATTGTAGTTTCCAATTGGATGATGGCAGCTCTCGTACATGAAAGAAATTAAGAGAAGTTATTCTAGAAATAATTCATAGAATGTAAATAATATTATTACGAATATATTGAGATATTATTTATTACTCGAGTACTCGATGGAAATTTCCACAAGGATCTAGAAACCTAGTTCGCCTATTAAAGACCACGGCATGCCGGCGAGGGAAATCAGTCTTAATCAGACAGCGATGGAGAGCGAAGAAGCAATACTTAAGTGAAATAACTGCAATCTTTGAAGTGTTTTCGGCGTGTATTAAACTAGATATTGTACAAGAAAAAGTGCCCTGTTGTGTTGGAACAGTTAAATAAAGATTTTTTAAAAGTCTCACTTATCTTTAGAACCCCAGAAGGAGCAACAATATAACTATAGTAAATATAATATAATAAATATATTTCTAACGTTAACTTTTATTTAAAATTTTTACAGAACTGACATTAATATATTTGAATAATGTCTTGTAATAAAAATTTTATAATACTACCCTCTATTATTTTAGCAATATTATGAAAAGCATGTTTTATAAATTAACATGCAATTATAAAAATTTATTTTTACATACCGTATAAAATTGACTTTCATTATTCAATCAGAAAGATTTTTATATTATTGTTGGAAAACAAATTTAGATGTTGTTGAATACCTTGTATTAAATTTAACCAATTATCAAGAGTAGTACAATCACGTGAAATCGTCTATATAGCGTAAATAAACATTTCAATTAGCCACATAATAACCCATTTGTTAATGTTTAATGGGCACCGGCAATGGAGGCAGAAATTATGGAGAAAGATAGAGTGAGCAGTCCCCCTCCCTACGTGGTCTCTAGAGGTCAGGCTGCCCTCTCTGGCAATTATTCAGCAAGGGTCCGTCCGAGAGGGTCGGAGGGGCGAGGGGTGGACTGAAATTACAACGTCGAGGGTGTAAAGGGTTGCTGCAAAACCTATGGCCCTTCTCTCTGCCCTTTTGCCTCTCCCCTGCGTCTTAACTAACGAATTGTGATGCTACACTTGCTCCGGTTTCTTGCTCGGAGGATTCTAATCGAGTCTACGATGACTTGGTAACTAGGAGGTGATGCTTTGGTGGGTTGTGAGTCGTGGTTTTATTATCAGAACGAATTTTAACGAAAAATTGTATGACAAAAATCTACTTTGCAAAAGAATGGTTTGTGGTTTTTGATAATTTAAAATGTAAATATTTCACAAAATAATTTCATGAATTTTTAATCAAGATTCGATCAAATCACCTTGTGTTCTACCTTGTCTATACATAAAATGCGACATGGTATTACCTGATTATATAGTCATGAACTTCGTAAGATTGCATGTGCAAAAATCAAAACAATTTTTTAATAATAATAATAATAATAATATCTCTACCCCTCATTCTAATCACAAGGATTAGCCCGAAAGTCTGAGACTTGTGTGGGAGAGGGGGCGGCATATTATTATTTCGCGGGCCGCATTTGCGCCTCAGGAACGACTTACGTTGGTAGGCCCTAACCACCATTCAGTGCTGGAATGAGGGAAACCTGGAAAACCTCATTAGTTAGGGGGACAAGTCAAACATCAACTGATTTTAATCTCTCACATTAACACCAAGTTGATATTCTTCCCATCCTAGGCCATCGCCAGGATGGTTGCCAAGCCATCCCTGCGAAGAAGCCTTGATCTACGAGCAAACAATTTAATGAAAAATTGTTTGGCGGAATGGGGATTAGAACCCACGACCTCTGGGTTGAGCGATCGAGACGCTAAGCCCTGAGCCACCTGCTCGGCTGGTTTTATTTCAAATAAATATTTATTCTTCTCTATTTGACTCGTGGAGGAATTGTTGAAAAAAAAATCTCTCTCTGTAGTACGGACGTAAATTTAATTCAAAATAAATAGTTCAGACAGCACAAATACACTAATTAAAAATGTGCACGAAGTACCAAAAACGTGCTACGCACCCGAACTCTACTCAGGTGGTAGATAAAACCAGTAAGGAGGCAGGCAAGTATTTTCAGTGACTTGAACAGAGACGCATTGTATCCACTCACGGCATGTTGGGTGGCGTTGCAAATTTTTTAAGAAAAGTTATAAAAAAATGAGGAAATATAAAAAAGATTTTTAATGTAACAATTGCAATGATGCAGTTTTAAGGGGATTTCAGACACACATAGTAGAATTATAGATTTAATTCTATAATTCAGTATTGCTTCATTTCAGTTTCAACAACCATCATGATCCACAATCAAATTAACACTTTAGTTTTTTACGTTTAAACTGATAGTGAACTCAAACTCGCTTGTAACCTTCTGAAATGTTTTCATGAAATATTTTTGGAATGAACAAACAGCCAGTGCACAACTAAATCCGAAATAATTTTCCGCGCTGGTAATCCGGGCATTTATCCATCAAGAAAAGGTCCGACTGCGCTTCAACAAACAACAATCAACGGCAGAGTCCGCCGCCCCCAAAGGCCCTCCGTAGATGAAACGGCTGGGCGGATGAGACAGTGACGGCTCGTCGTAAGGGCAAAAGCCCATCTTTCAACTGAGCGGCATATGCAGAAAGCAAATAAAGTGACTGTACTTTTTTAATTTTTCATAATTTTAAACCTTGTTAAAAATATCAACACTTATTTTTCATTCGATAATGCTAGCACATTTATATTGTTTTTAATTTTTCATTATACAGGGTGAGTTTTTTTCGATGTTTAGTGTAGGGATCTGGGAAAGTATAAGAGATACAAAAAAGCTTAAATGAGGAAAGATGTGCAGTTTTATGATCCTTATTAAATGTTACTTTTATTTTTTGAAAAAACGTCATGGTTGACTAGATATTTGGAAAAATCCGAATTCGGCCAATTCCTTCAGATGCGTGTAGCTTCGTTGCTATTTATTTTACAAAAAAACTTTAAATTACAAAGTTTCAGGTTTTTGCAGTGTTAATAAGACAGGGTGATCAAATTGTTCGTGTAAACTTCGGTTTTTAAGTTATAACATAAACTTCAAGTTTTTTAAATGTAAACCATAGTTAGCTATGAGCTAGAAAAAAATGTCTTTTTTTATGCTTTCCAACGATATAATATTTGGTATTGTTATTTTGAAAAATGGTGAACTGCAGCCGTTTTTAACTTTTCAATTGCTCGTTGACGTAGATGGCTGTGAAAACAATCGAAATGTTTACTGACAGTTACTGTAGCATTATTTGACAGTTAACTTTTCTTTCTTAAAAGTCGTTTCAATTGCCAAAGACAATGAATTTTTCAAACGAGGAAAAGCGTGATATTATTGAGTGTTATATTCGTTGTGATAAAAACTCCGTTCGAGCTGCACAGCAATACTTCGAACAATATTTCGATCGTCGACAGCCTAGTCTACCTACATTCAGAAGACTGTATGACAATTTGGGACAATATGGTTCTTTCTGTAATCTCAAAAATAGAGAAAATAACATAAATGAAGCTGCAGAAATAAATGTACTAGCTTGTATTACACAAAATCCCTCAATTTCAACACGGCAAATTGCATTAGAGGCAGGTACGTCACGGAGAACTGTCGTAAGAGTACTAAGGAAACATAAATTTCATCCATACAAACTATCAGTATCACAGACGTTGCACCATGGTGACTCTGAAAGGCGATTAGAATTTTGTACATGGTTTACGAATATGTGTAGGGTTGATCAACAATTTAAATATAAAGTACTGTGGACTAATGAAACCCGTTTCACAAATTGTGGAATTTTCAACCGACACAATGAGCACCTTTGGATGCAAGAAAATCCGCATCATGTTGTACAAAGGAGGCCGGAAATTAAGTTTGGATTTAATGTTTGGTGTGGTGTTATTGGATCAAGAATACTCGGACCGTATTTTTACCAAGGCACTTTAACTGGTGCAGTTTACTTGCACTTTCTGCAAAACGAGTTTGAGAATATGTTAGATGAATTAAACCTAGAGGATCGTGCTATGCTTGAATGGTTTCAGCACGATGGTGCACCCCCACATAATCATCTCCCTGTGCGAACTCATTTAAATGAAGTTTTTCCCAATTCATGGATTGGAGGAAATGGACCAGTCGCATGGCCTCGGTGCCCTGATCTTTCAGTTTTAGATTTTTTCTTGTGGGGGACAGTAAAAGATAACGTTTATCGGACAACCTATGCGACACTAGAGGATCTTATGGAAGCTGTTCAGGAAGCTTTTAACAATATTGATAGGGGTTCTGTGAGAAAAGCCTCAAATTCTGTTTCAAAAAGATGTATCTTGTGCATTAATAATAACGGTGGGCTTTTTGAACAATTTCTTTAATATCCTTAAAATAAATAATGGTTTGTTCATAAAATTTTTTGCATCTTTGTTAAGTATTTCATTCACTTATCACAATTGACTTCCATCAGTATAATTTTAAATTCTTTCTGATAATAAATCCGGTTGTTATTATTATTGTTTTATTTAAAATATGCCAGTTGCACACTGCTCCGGTGCTCTGAACCATACAGAGGTGCGCACGCAATGCCGACCAATTGTTCTGGTTTTATCCGTTGAATTGCGTATAAGTTTCACAGCCATCTACGTCAACGAGCAATTGAAAAGTTAAAAACGGCTGCAGTTTACCATTTTTCAAAATAACAATACCAAATATTATATCGTTGGAAAGCATAAAAAAAGACATTTTTTTCTAGCTCATAGCTAACTATGGTTTACATTTAAAAAACTTGAAGTTTATGTTATAACTTGAAAACGAAAGTGTACACGAACAATTTGATCACCCTGTCTTATTAACACTGCAAAAACCTGAAACTTTGTAATTTAAAGTTTTTTTGTAAAATAAATAGCAACGGAGCTACACGCATCTGATGGAATTGGCGGAATTCGGATTTTTCCAAATATCAACTCAGCCATGACTTTTTTCAAAAAATAAAAATAACATTTAATAAGGATCATAAAACTGCACATCTTTCCTCATTTAAGCTTTTTTGTATCTCTTATACTTTCCCAGATCCCTACACTAAACATCGAAAAAAACTCACCCTGTATTATTATTCACCGAACGGTTAATTACACTTACTTTACATGCAAAGAAACACATAACACGATACAAAAATGGCTGTGCCATGACTACTATCCACTATCCGAGGTAATGTCCACTATCCGAGAAGCTAGAGAAGATAGTGTACGCGCAAGCGCGGTTTCAATTAAATATTTCATTGTATCAGTTTGCATCATATTGAGTTTCAAAAACTATTACTTTATTGTTTTCGAGGATACGACAACAAAATTTGTTTTTAGTTTAACTTATTTCTTGGAAATTCTTGATTTTCCGAGCAAAGCCTTAGATATTACTCTCACCTCTTCTGTTTCCCAAAGATAAATGGTTATAATTTAAACCACCCATATGTGTCGTGTTATTTTTTGCATGCCTTCTTACTATAAAAAACGAGCCGCCACTGGGACGAGCCCGGGCCGGCAACGGTACAGAACAATGCCCGGCGGGCGGCGGGGCCAAGCCGGACTCGCAGCCTGCTTCATCAGGCAGGCTATTCAAAATCGCCCCCGGAATGCAAGCTATTTGGATTCTGTACGACGCCTCTCGTGCTCCTGGAATGGCGAGTCAAGACAAGACGGGCTGCTTTTTACGGTTAAAGCGGCCGCGCACGTGACTCCGTTAAGGTGTCCATTCATATAGGATTAAATCCTAAGCAAGACATAATGTCGATTTTTGTATAAAGTACAAAAATATCAACCATTACTCCTTAGAGCTAACAATAGTATATTATGATACAAGTTTATAAGTAAGCCTTTGAAATACGTAACTAGTTTATAGGCACGACTCGAAGCAGAGGGATCAAGTAGACTAAAATCTGCATAATGTCGCAAAATGTCAATCTTTTATTGTCTGAATTTAAAATTTCTTATTTTATTTAAATTAAAAAAAAATTAAGTGAACTCAAGTCAGGTAGGTAATTCAGCTGATTAACATGAAATAAAATATATTCATAAAATATCAAAAAATATACGTGGTTTTTCATATGAAAAATAATTCACATCTTTATGCTGGAACTGGTTTGCATCATTCAGTGTTTATGTGTATCAGTTAACAATAATTTTACGGCTTCGAGAACCGCTTCACGCGAAAGTTTCGTCCTTTCTCTAATCCTTTGAGATTTTTTTTCGAGACCGTACGTCGAGTCCTTCTACGTCTATTTCGTCTTCGAAAATCTCGAGTCGCGTCCGTCTCAACTTCTTTCTAATTTTATCTGCCGATGTGAGATTGTACTAACGCGACAAGCACCTCCCATGATAACTGTCAAATTAATTAAACTTCAGATGGGTTATTTTCCTACGAGAAATATTGCTAACGTAATCGATATTACCGACTGCCAAACACTTCTGATTACCAAAATACTGAAGCGAAATGAATTAGAAAATCGGTAAAAATTAATTTTTTAGGATAACACGTACAGTTTACATACTTAAACATCTTAAGGTAAATTTCTAACAGGCTCGGTAGCGTAATGGCAGCAATAGAATAGTAGGATTCAAAAAATCGTAATGCTGATTTCGCGAGTTTGAGTCACGCTGGAGGCTAACTTTTTTTTCATTCCAATTATTTATTAGCAATAGTTTGGAATTAATTCCTTCATTTTGGCAGTCTGTAAAATTCATCATTTTAGCTTACAAAAGTAAATATCTACAATATTAATGTGCTACTACAATTATGACAGCAATATATTTTTGGTCCTATTGATAAAATTGATAAAAATGTTTACTGAAAAATAAATTCTACTTTCAGAACTTAAAAAATTATGATGTTTTACCATCAAGAATAGAGTACCCTTACAATTCATCAAAATATTGAGAAAAGTTTAGTATAATTACATCATTCCAGATACAAAATTTCTTAATATGTATTTTCTTAAAAATAATAGATATTATTCTAGATGCTTTTGTCATCCGAAGGGTGACCTCAGGCCGCAGGCCTGGACCCCCGGTAAGGCTAGAAATGGGAACGAAAATCGCGACAGCGATTTTCTCCCATTTCTAGTCAATTTTATTACTCGCAGAATAAACATATTCTGCGCATATAATGACATATTGACGTGTAGGTTTAATTTTGCTAAATAAACCGGGATTGTCACAAAAATAGCGTATGTAACAAGTACAAAGTTTTTTATGTAACTATGCTTATTGTACACTTTTCAATAACTGGAAAACCACTAATGGTTTGCATTTGTTGAAGAACTAACTCGTCGACCACCCTGTATAATACACACAGCAAACTAATCTCACGTAATGGCAAGTTTATCTTTAATATAATTGATGGAGAACAACACATAAGCATTACTCCATTCGGAATAAGTTTGCCTCCGCGGCTAAGACTGAGGCTGAGACTCACAACTTACCTAAACACACTTACCGCTCGTTCGAGTCACACTACAACCACTCTACGAGAATTAGTTTCGGACCTTCAGTTTGCTTAACGTTGAATTTAGTTTACGCTGCTGCCTCTCTCTATATTTTCTCTTCGGCGAGGTTTCCGCCATGATTTTCGTTTGCTAGTTTTAGTTTAGTTCTGTTGGCAGTAATAATGTTAGTAAAGGAATTTATGACATGTTCTTCTAGGGATATCTTCTTATTATTAGAGGCCTTTATAACGACCACTTTCGTTATTTATTATTTTTAGATAAAGGTACAAAATATACTTACTATAGTGATGAAACTCTCTATCAGGGGTGAGCAGAGTGAAGTACGGTAGGGTTATTTATTATCTGGCCAAACTTGGGCGCCATCAATTGATATTTTTTGATGGTACAGAGTAAAGGTATAGTTCCTATCTAAGTGAAGATAATTGCAAAAAAACACTTGACAAGAACAAAGTTAATTTTTAATATAATTCTCTCAACTATACATTTACGAACGGTACATACATAAAAGACACACCTAAATCTAAATATTAGGACATACACACTCAAATGTACAAAAATGAGTTAAGGTTTTACAGCAATAAAGCTTGACAACAAAATGTAATTTGGCTATACTAAAGATCTACCAAATAATGCAGTTTTTAGATATTTACAGTCCGCGAGGTAATAGTAAGGGCCCTTAAATTCATTCGCACACACGACCTATGCATAGGGAAAGTTAGTCTAATTAGGCACGTTATACGTAACTTGGTTTAAGATGCACTTCCAAAATAAGTAATAAAGTACTCACATAAGAACAGTTGGTTTCGGGGTTAACGTTGTTCATATGTTCTGCTGCTAATTCACAAATCAAAGTACTGAAATGATTATTTTCTCGTAATCACACTAAGGAGTAGTAGAATTCGGTTACTAAGATTAATTTATCTTTTATATTTGCTTTTTCCAGCTTTTTTCTTCAAACTTTGGAAGCTGCCCAATTCACCGCACCTGCTCGCCAATGCCCATTTTCGCCATTTTTTTTTCTCCTCCTCGTTCCCCTTCGTTTTCCATCTGCTCACGTTCGTAACATGAGATGGCGTCACTATATTGTTTTGAACTTTAGATTATCCAACACTAGGACTATGTATTGAGATAGACCTAGCGCACAAACACACGGTTGTTTTCTATTTCCGGTTATACCGAAACTCTATGTAATTTGCTTATTTTAAATGAAACAATCTATATATTTTTACATTTTCGAAGATAGCATAAAATTCTGAGTCAAAAATATGTCATATATCCTATAGAACCCTCAACAGTTTCGGAAATATTTGACAGGCTCAAGGATTCACCAGAAACCAAAAACTTCATATCATTTTTCGTGTGGCACGGGTTTATTCAGTTCTTGGCAAAAGGAAAGAGCCTAAGTTATGCTATTCATTAAGAGTAAAGACAAATTCAATAGTGCAAATCTAAATCAATTTAATCTACAATACTGCATATCTTTAACCCACAATAAAAAACCATGAAGATAAAGTGCTGGGCTTGTTAATAATCTTAAATATCTCACCCTGTAAATACCCCTTGTATCCCAAAACTTGGGTATCCACCCCAAGTTGCGAACAAGAGCCCATGGCCATCGCAAACACAACGAGACAATGAACAACTCGTGGCGGGGGGCCGATTCCCAGTTCGAATCGTTAATCAAAGGGCCGTGGCGGGGGCGGCGGGAGCCGGTGTCCACCGCCGCCGCCGCCTGCCCCCAGATTTATTATTCACAGCTTCCGTAATGGAATTCCGTTTTAGCCAGGAGGTAATATCATCGCGATGCCGCTGAAGGGAATCTGTGTTCCGTGAAGAAGGTGCGTACTTCGGTCTGCGGTGAAATAGGAGGCCGTATACATGGCGTAAATATGATAAGTGTCACCCTCCGAATGGTTAGTCAAACTATTTTTTCCGCAGCATCTGTGGAAAGTGACGTTTTCTGACAAGGCCCTCGACTTGTCAGATCTTATAAATAGATCAATTAAATTTAATTTAAATGATTGTTTCAAATGCTTGCCTATTAATATATTAGTTACGAAACATTTGAAATCATTTCTATACAGAGTTATTCAGAACTTATCTCTAAAACTTTGAGTATAAGTGCATCCTTAAACGAGAAATCGATATCACCAAAAAAAATTATAATAAAAGTCTTTGGATTTCCCGTAAACAATGTTTAAAGTTATACCATTATAAAGGACTACGTAGATGGGCAACTGTACTTCAACGACATTTGATATACCACATTCCTAAGAATGTGGTATTTATCGTAGGAGTGTTAAACTGTAAAATTTTCAAAATGGCTCATGTGTACAGTAATGCTGAGTTAATGGACTGTTACCAGTGGATTATCAATTACGAGTTAGGTTTTGTGAGTGGTTGTTGCAGCAAAATGCTGAAAATCCCCAATTTAGTTAATAATTTGCGTTTATAAGATCAGCAACCAGGAATAACATTCGGTTTAGTGCGGCAAAATTGGATAAGGCGTGCCCAAAAGTGTGTACAAGTCGAAAAATATTATTTCGAACAGCTTTTGTAACAAGGTATGTGCAAATTTTTTATAAATTTCATGTTTCTAATACCTAGTAATCAAGTAGCGCAATTCTTCAAAATTAGTGTAACAAAATTTTATTCATTTTAAAGACACGTAACTTTGGTCACATCTATCTATCTTTAAGTTTATTTTAAAGTAAAAACGCTGCAAATCTTTTTTGCGCCGGGTGTCGGTATACTCTCAGAACTTTCGAAGTTTTTGTCGTGCTAGTCAGTTTACATTGTCAGTCCCAAGGTCACTCCATTACAGTGGACCAGGATCCAGCGGCGTGCAATGAAAAATTTTTAAATAGTTTTCAGAACCCGCCAAAAAATTTTTTATTTGCGCTACCACATTTGTACATGTATGTTGAACATCCCCAAATTTTATTATGGATAAGTTCTGAATAACACTGTATGCAAGGTAGGTAGTATTTACGGGTAGTATTTGAAGCACACTGAGTATTTAAAATATCTGAAGTACCTAGTTTATGGTCAATCGTTTATAAGTATAATTAATATATTTGTGAGATTTGTGTGGGAGATGAGCGGCATATTATTATTGTTTAATGATTATGCATTATTTGTTAGTTTATTAGATTATTATTAGTGATAATGCATTATTTGAATTAAGTTTAACTAGTATTTGGTATCTATATGTGAATGATTGTGATACTTATTTTGGAAATTTTGGCCCAATGACAACTTTCTTTCCAGAGCAGCCTCTTCGAGATGGTGATCCGCGCTACGCCTTTCCTCGCAGGAGCACTCACTTTGCAGAAGCGGGCGAAGGTCCTGCGGCGACCGCCGCCACCCTCAGGCCATCCCGCCGCCGACTCATTAGCAGGGAGCGAGCCCCTGCCCCCGGCGACGACGGCTGACCACATTCAGCGCTCGCCGCCCCCGCTGCCCCCGACTGGTTCCATTCTGAGTTTAAAGGGATGATGGGGTTGGAAGTTGTGGGGTCTTGATGTTTCCACAGTAAGTAGTTGTATTAAATAAAATTTAAAATTACTTTTTCATGCAGTCACTTTATTTTCTATTCCTAAAGGAAGGAATGGAAGTGCAGTCCTTATTGAAATCTACTACTTCATATAGTTCCTTCTTAAATGATCCTTTGCCACAGAAGTAGTTTTCCGAATATTAAGAAAAGAAAGAACATACAAAATAAAATTGCTGCACTAAAGTAAATGACACAATATACATAATTTGTATGTTATTATTAATTAGAAAACTTTAAATCTACTAAGCTTGAATAATTAATTAATAATCAATGCATTGTCATATTTATCACATTAATACATATAACTAAAATATAAAACCAAAATGTGTCTAATACTACTACTTACAAATTTGTAATTATAACAGGATGCTATCAAACATTTTGGATAAACATATGTTTACTTGTATTTTAAAAAAAACAAGTTAAATATGGTCTAATACATAAATAAATAACTTATAATAAATATTTAACCATTTCACGCCATAATTATTAATGATGAATTTGAAACTAAACTATAATTATGTTACTTTTAATTTTTTAGAGTAACGTCGACTTTCGATTTTCTGATTTTTATACACACGGTGCCGTTAAATGAATATTTTAAAAACCAAAGTCCAAAATAGTCGGTTGATAATGGATTGTTATACCTATAAATTAAAATAACATTGTTTATAAAAGTGTCCATGGCACCTTGGCTAAATTCCAAGTAAAAATTCACAACTTATACCTGCTGTCAACGAGATTATGTATTAGCGTACTATTTTATTATTTAAAAGTATATACATCGGAAATTCCATCAACTTTGAATTTTTAAATGGAACAACCTGTATATTTTTACATAGTAGGATTGTATATAAATATTCTATACAACGAATTTTTCGTATACCTTTGACATTTCCTTCAAATCTTTCCTGACAAATAATTGAAGCAAATGTTGTTATATCTTGAAATGATAAAAAAAATCAATAATTTTTCCTTTCGGAGAACAATAACATTTTTAATTCTTTTATTTATAATACCATAATAGGATTCACTTTAATTAAAGCTTAATATAGATGTAATTTACTTGATGGAACTACTAATTTCAGTTTTCATTAAAAATGCATTGTCTTGCAAATGCAATGTTAAGTTTCCTTTTTTGAATGAAATGTAACAAAAGTGTGCATTCTTATTAATAAAAAAATGACGCGCTCAAACATTATCTCGTTGACACTTAGTATACTTATAAAGATAACTAAAAATAACTGTAAAAAACATACATTATTTTCGGTTTCTTTAACCTTTCCCAAAGGAAGGTCATTTTACATAGTAAAGGTACCAAACAACACCCGACCTAACATTTCAAAATCCTCTTCAGTTATTTTTATACAGTTATTAGGTTTAAAATCTAAGTTACAAGTACGTTTTCCTGGACAAAACAGGTGTAGAATCCGAAATTCCCGATTCATGTAACAGTAAGACATTCCTATCTTCTCTCAACGCTTTCCTGCTGCCACCACTCCTCGACCTTGGCCTGAAATTACTTCCTGTGCTATGCTGTCTCATCAGACCTGCTGATTTGACACTACTTTGTCTCATCAGAGCTGCTGGCCTTCCAGCGTTGTTCTGTCTTAGCAGGGCTGCGGATTCTGGTGTATAGCTGGCCAATCTGCTGCCTATGCTCGTAGATCTTGCTCTGCTGGCTACGGTCCCATCAGGAAGATGGGACAACTCTTCTGGCTGCTGTCGAATTTTTGGGTTGATTTCCACTGAACAGCCTATGATTAAGCCTGAAGATTTGTTACAAAAGAAATTATTAATGTTTGTAATATAGAAAGAAACTGAAAATGATTAAATTGCAATTCCAGATAGTGCTAACTTAGTAACTTTTGCTTCCAGTAAGTGCTGTGATTATGGTTTCACTTGGTTTTTTTGGTGTTATTTTTTGTACTACTCTACTACTACTACTACTGTGTACTATTTTTAGTTTTTATATGTTATTAGTAATGATTGTTAGTGTTTAAATAACTACTAACTATGAATAAGTGATAAGACAATGATAAGTACAGGAGACGTTGAATATATATTAAGTAACTTCTTACCCAAGAATATTCCAAACACTAGAATTATTACAACTGATAGAACTGGTGACATTCCTATAAATTCCATTAAGACGCTATCGACACCATTTTCAAAGCTAATCCTCTTGCTTCCATTATGTACAGTATTGTCCCCACACACCTCCACTACTTTCACATTCTTCAGGTCTTCTCCTTCTTCATCATAAATCCAAACGTTCTTCTCGGGCGTCTGCGGGTCAATCGCCATCATTCTCTCAAACTGTTCAGTCTTCTTCTTCTTGTGCTTCAAGCAAGGGTCCTTGTAACTGATGCCTTTCTTCTTGACATAGTTTCTCAATTCGGCGAGTCTAAGGTCCTTGCAGTCGAAGTTATTGTCATTTACGATTAGGGTGTTTAGATTGGGCAAGGAGGTTATGACTTCCACGTCGAAACTGAGGAGGTAGTTCCCTGATATGTCTAGGACTTGTAGGTTTGGAACATTTTGGAATATGCCAGGCGCAAGGCTGTTTATACCGCAGTTGCTTATATCCAGTACCTAAAAAAATATGAAACTGTTTCATTTCTCTGATATTTATCAGTTTTACGTCTCACTTCTCTGTCTCTTGAAATAGACATTATATATATTTAACGGTGGCAGTTTGTGTCTGGTTTTACATTATTTGAAAATATATGTAAAAAATATGCGCAGTATTTTATTTCAGTACAGAATACTTACTCTCAGATGTTTGGAATTCAGACGTGGTTCATGGTTTATCGCCTTGAGATTGTTTCCTTTCAAATAAAGTTCTTGCAAGGAATTCAGACTTACAAACCACTGTTCTGTGAAGTAGTGCAGCATATTGTATGACAAGTCGAGGGTTTTCAGGTTGGTAAGGCCTTCAAATCCATTCAGATGGATTTGGCTGACTTTGTTGTGGGACAGGTTTAGCAGTTTTAAGTTGGTTAGACCAATTTCCTGGAAACAAGACGCACTTATTTTGTCATATGGCCGTCATTTTCAAAACACGGTACAAATAAGATGCTCAAACCATCTCAAAGATCTTCTTAGTAAGAAAATGCCAACATCATTAGCGAGTTGTTTGTGTTTAGTGAAGAAATTAGGCCTATTTTTATTTTAGGCAGTACATGAAAAATAGGAATTTATACACTGACAGAATTTTATATACATACAGTTGATTCTGTTTTATAGATGTATACTATAAGTAACAAGAAACAGGAAATACTGTAATGTAATTTATTATCAAATAGAGCAAGGACCTAACTGACACATTGAATTTATGGTGTCTGATATTCGGTTGTTGACATTGGTTACTTTACATGTGATAATACCTAACAAGATAAATACAGGATTTATACTACTTGTATACAGGTTGGCAGAGTATCGAATAACAAAGAAAATAAGGCAGTTATCTTGAAGTAAAAAAAGACAACGACAGGGAGAATATAAGTGATACATTTTGCAGATTCAGAAATTCTGTGCAATTCCTAACCCGTAGTTCTGTGAAATATAAAATAGTCACTTAATTTTTTATTTTAATAATTGTAAAAACTGTGTTGACGAATATTTTCGGGAAAATCGTAGTAGATTTAGTTTGCTCTACACTATATTGCCATTGGAGATTAATTTTCAATATTAAGCAATATGAAGCAAGTAATTGCATTAATACAAATCAGTTACTAGACTTGTTGTAGTATTTATGTACAGGGTCTCATCTATATTTTGAACTAACGCTTTGATTTTAGAAAAAACTTTGTTAATACGAAGGGTATCTTTTGAGGAATTCAGAATAAGATTCAGAAGAAAAAGGTATTTCCAGATTTATGAAAATATACAGTATGTTTAACAGTATGTTTGTTGGTAAATACATGTAAATTTAAAGAAAAATAATCAGAAGTTAGAAAGTAATTAAAGAAAGTAATTAAAAATAATATATTCAACAGTTTCTGTGCCAGTTTTTCTTTATATGAAGATACTATTATTATTATTGCTAATAAATACATCTGTAAACCTAGTATCCTAGTGGGGGTATCAAATTATCTAAATATTTTATAGAAACTTTGTGATTATATAGAAAGATTGAAACCACGTAAGGTTTATACTAAAACCAGCCATCGTGGATCTGCTGCAGATCCATATGTGCAATTGCTTTCAACAAATATTTACATATGTACGGTACTAAAACATGTTATGTTAATTTCCAGAAACTAGATTAAATCTGAAAATTTCCGAATGGTCATAAAACAAATATAAAGCAAATAATCAAACATACCATATCTCCGACTCTGATAGCATTTTCCAATCAATTTTTTTATTATGAATTGTCATAGTAGATAGTTATGTCATTTGAACTATTAGAAATATAAATAATTGATGAGAAGGAAATTTAAAACAGATGATTTTTTTTAAATCTTGATAAAGTCTGAACTCCTTTGTTCTTTGTCTTTGAAGTCTTATTGAGAAGTCTTTGAAACAGATAGGCAACCCAATCAGTACTGAAGTTATACATATCAGATTATCAGAATGTGTTTTGTATTATGTAACAAAACTGGCGATAATTTTTCTGTAGGAAAATTATTATTGGCAACAAATATTTTATGGTTGATGCTGATTGCAGGTTAAAGTAGGTCTATCCGAAATACAAAACAGTTTTGTTCAAAGCTGTGTTGTTAATAGCATCTAAATTGCATCCTGTGATAATAAGCTTGTTTTAGACAATGTAACTAACAATGTAAATACAATCATTTGTTTGTTGAAATTATGCTTTGTAGGCTTTATATTAAGATATTTTTTCCTTATTTAAGTTACCAAATCTTAGATATTTGATGCAAATACCTCCCAAGTATATTTAAAGAACTTACCAAAAATATATGGCTCCCAAGTTCACTGATCTGATTATACGACAAATCCAAAATCTCTGCTTGTGGCGGAATGTCTATTTCTATAGAATACAACTTTTTCCTCTGGCATGTCGCCCTCCTCAAGGTCTCTACGACGTCACAGCTACAATAATCCGGACACTTGATTTCCCTAGGTTTTGCTTCTGCCGCGTAGAGCAGCAAGAAGACACAAAATAGATGTTTTATTAACATTTTTTCAGGTAACACATATTTTCACGCCGTCTTTATTACATCTATTGCACACAATTGCCATGATTTTGCTCGTAGCGATATGAGTAACTAGATAAAGTGAGATAAGTGATAAGATAAAGTTCCCTGTTGGATGAAAAGTGAATAAAGCCGATGAATATAAACAAGTAAAATACCTACTGCAATATTACCTTCGCATTGAGATAAGGAGTATCGTACAATGTTTAGTGTTTATATTCAAACAAGTTGTTGATAACCAGGTGATATGAACGTTGATTGTAAAGGTGTCAAAGTCTTAGTAAATACTTCAAATAAATTTTATATACAGTGCATGGGTAAAGTAAGTGTATTTTATTTAGCGTAACCTATAGAAAACAAATAGTCTTGACAAATATGTGTGCCAAATTATATATAAAATAGAGATTCCAGTCAGTTCGATCCATTGTCACTAAATTCAATGAAAGTTGTTAAAAATTTTGTGGATAACCAAAAAATTTAATAATACAAGATGTTTTAGGTAGGTATCTGAAATACAAAGTTAATTTGGACTTCCGGTGTTTAGACAGATCATTAAAGAATAACTAGATCATAATATAATTCACTTCTATTGCACCAAAAGTTTTAAATTGTTACCTGAATTGGTAACATTCTGTATATCCATTACTCCAATCTCTAAGTATAAGCAAAGTTTGCTAAACTACTATAAGTTGCGGCACTCCTCGTCGGCACGTTGATGTTTGGAGATCACAAGCGAGCCGCAGACACATATTATTGTTGACGATAAATTGATGCGGATACCGGGGTAAATAGAAAAGTAGTTTAGTTCAGCCAGCGCTTAAAATCATATACCAGGAATGTTCCAAAAGTGAGGTAGTATTTAAACTTGGGATTTGCCTCTAATACATCATGATAATACCATAATAAGAATAATTCACTAGTTTTAAAACAAAGGGTTAAAAAATAAGATCATTATCCAAGATGATCTCATATAGGTGCCAATTTATAAAACAGAGTAGGTAAATTAAAATGTATGTCTTATAGCAAGTTCAGGATCAACTTAAAATGACTGAAAGCTAAAATATACGAGATATTAATAACAAACCACTATATGCTAATACTAACAACCTGGTTTTTTAGTGGCTAATAATTTGTGCTTTTCAGCTTGAAAATGTCACCAACATCAAACGACGCTGCAATCCACCTACCACCGAGGGCCCTTTACCCTTTCAAAGGACGGAAGGGTCGAGCAGAGGGACCGGCCGAGGTGGCAGTCGAGGCCGATCGTCAAACCGGGGCCAGCTTGATCTCCGATTGCAATTAATTCGGACGGCTCCGGCACTAATTTACATCTGCGGACAGCAAGGCTGAAGAGCCGGTACGCCTTATTGGCAGAGCGGCAAATGGAAGGGTTGAGTTGGATGGATACTTGCATGATGGGAAATGGCCCTGGATGCCTAATAGGTAGGGGTCAGTCTTCGAAATAATTCAATATATCGTAGTATTATGCCGTGGGGTTTTAGTTTGCATATCGATCTGGTAGAACTGGGGTGGATTAAAGTATTTCCAATGCCAGTTGAAATACTCGGTATATAAACGCAAGACAAGAATTTTGTCAAAACCATAGGAATCACCGAAACACATTAAAGTCATTTTTCAATAGTTGCAATCAGTTGAATATTTTTTTTTTATTTCTTTATATTAGTTTATACAGTCTGTCCATAAGTAACCCCCCTGCTAACTTTTGAACGAATCGAGTTAGAGAGTTTTAACAAAATACAGGATAAATCATGTAAAATGAAGTTGATTCTGACGATAAATTCGATTCTTCAAATTCAAATATGGCGCCACGGGTGCTATCAACTCAATTTTTTTAAATGGCAAAGTGTGTCGTGTTGCACCTCATTTAAAAGGTAATTTAATTCTCTACATTCTCGTTTTTGAAAAATGACAATTGAGTTATCCGTTCTCTAGTTACAAGCGTTTGTATTAACGATATTGAAAAATTTTGCTTTTATCAAGTCTCCTTGCCTTTGCTTTCCACTGTCACTGAATCGTCAAGAAGGTTCGAGAAAGTAGTTTAGCGTTCAATTTAGGAGTGTTTGGATGTTTCTACAGGTTTTTTTCTTATTTTTTTAAGTTATTGGATTTGATAGATTTAAGAGAAAATTTAAGAGGAGAGCGGTACTTAAGAATGCTGCGGGAGGAAATTTTTTCAAAGATAGAAAGAATAGCAGGCAATAACATTCATAGTATTGTATTTCAACAAGATGGGGCCCGGCCTTATTTCTATGGACCTGTTACCGATTTTTTAAATAACTATTTCCCGGGCAGATGGATTAACAGAAAGGGCCCAATAGAATGGCCGGCTCGCTCCCCGGACTTAACTCCTCTTAACTCTACAGAACTCCTTCAGTAAATATCGACGAAGTACAGCAACACATATGTGTAGAAATAATCTTGCAGAAATTTTAGGAAATATCAGGCAAGAATTTCAAAGTAGATTTTTTATGTGCCAAGAAGTCAATGGACAACATTTTGAATAACTTGTGTAATTCTTTTATTTTTTGTTTTAATAAATATTTGTTCAAAATTTGTTGTATTAAAATATTAATTAACATTTTATTCATGGATCAGATTAGAAACAGAAACGCTTGTAACTAGAGAACAGCTAACTCGATTGTCATTTTTCAAAAACGAGAAAGTAGAGAATTGAATTATCTCTTAAATGAAGTGCAAAACGGCACACTTTGCCATTTAAAAAAATTGAGTTGACAGCGCCCGTGGCACCATCTTTGAACTTGAAGAATCGAATTTAACGTCAGAATCAACTTCATTTTACGGGATTCACCCTGTATTTTGTTAAAACTCTCTAACTCGATTCGTTCAAAAGTTAGCAGGGGGGGTTACTTTATGGACAGACTGTAGATGCAATACATACTTTTTTAGTTATAGTAGATACACCAATAAATGAGTGAATAACTTGGTTGATAATTCAACAATAACAAAGTGATCAATAATATCAAAAATTTATACATGTAAATAACATATATAAGTAAACAATTAGAAATTTGCCTTTTCCTTAACTTCCTAGCCTTTTCCATACTTCAATTCATAAACTTAGTGAATATTATAGGGTAATGGACCATACCTAAAGGTATGTGTGTAAATAATAGTATTCCAGGTATTGTTATGTAGCCACCCGTATAATATCGTTCTATATGCATAATCTCTGCATCCCTATGTACCAAAAAATGACCGGTCAAAGGTTAATTGTGGTCGCGTGTCTATAGGCACATCCTTAATACATGTATATACCCAGAGCCAGCTAGTTATAGTAATAACCGGTCAGTCATCTGTGTCGGATGTTGACTTTGGACCAGAAGGTGCACAGACTGATGGATAGAGTTTGGAGAATAGGTCAAAGTTCAATAAAAACAATGTAGAGGGGTAAATGTTGAACTTATTTGAGTACACTTTATCTTAATATGGTTAAAATAATGTCAGGTGTAGTAAATTATACCTAGTCATAGACAATAATAACAATAAATTAAACAAGATTTTAATAATAGGTTAAAATTAACTATAAAAGATGTGATGGTGGTAATTACGTGGTTTACTGAACTTTTTTACTGAACTTTAAACTTTAGGGGAAATTAAAATTAGACAGTATTAGGCACATAATATGGATTTAGTTTGAATTCATAAAACTCATTGAAATCAAATAATATTGACATAATTTTTGCTTGCGAAACTCTTTTTGCCACACTTAATAGGAAAATTTAACTTGATCTAGCTCTAAAAGTAGTATGTAATTATTTTTTCAAGGCAGTAGCATAAAATTACGTGTTCTCTATTAAACATTTTTTGAAGTGACAGTAGAACCTGTAGATGTGTCTATGAATATCTTTTTCTTACGGGTGTTCTAGAATTTCATGTAAGTCATTATAAAATGAAATTAACGAAATATTTTCAGACACAGTTTGAGGTTTTCAATAATGTACCCTGTAATCCATAAAAGTTCCTCCACTAGTCCGAAAGTTTCTGTAACGGTCACTAGCAAAATTTTACCTGGACACTGTATTACTTTCGTCCCTTCCCAGGTAGAGAGCCCTTTTTGCACCTTCCCACATCTCTCATTTGCATTAAATTATAGACCCCAATATAACCATAAAACACAGTTCTGATTGGCGTGAATAATTTTGCAGGAAAATGAAAACTTTTACAAGACGTTTTCCCTTTATTTTTGTTTATATTTACTACTCACAGAACTCTTTATGATTAATATCGGTAATGTGTTGACAGATGAGTAACTATTAGGGTTTTTGCGGCGTGCTCACTCCCTTGTACGTCTGTGACCCGATGAACTTCGACCCCAGGTGAATCGTGACCACCCGGTGGACACCGGTCGGACAAGTTCTACAATTTGCCAACACTGGTAATCCTAAATATACTATTTACAGACTGGTTTACGCACTACATAGCCCGGGATATAAAGAACTACCTAACTACTAGATTATATAATAGTTTACTACAGAGCATTGGCAATTGAAATAAATTTCTATGTAGACGTTACTCTATGAAATACATAGGGGTTTTTACGTGACCCGTTCATTAGATATTTGTTAAAATGATTTATTAAAATCATTAAATTTGTGCATAGATCGATATAATATTGCCCTATACCTATTTTTTAAAAGGGTTCCAAACTATAGCGGATATGAACTTGTTTATTAAATAACCTTCCTTGAAAGCTTGAAGAAATGAAAATTTAAAGTGTGTATTAAAAATATATATGAAGGCCTGTTTGCGGGGATGGGTTGGCAACCATCCTACCGACATGGCTGGGATGGGAAGAATATCAACTTGGTGTTAATGTCAGAGATTAACATCAATTGATGTTTGACTGACCCCCTAAAGGGGAATGGGGGAAGGTTTTCCCCATTCCAGCACTAAATGGTTTTATAGGATAAGTCGTTCTTGAGGCGCAATTGCGACTTACTAAATAATAATATACCGCCCCCTCTCCCACACACTGCTCAGATTTTGTCATTAATACTAGTGAGTCGAATGAGAGTAGAGATATTAACGTCTAAAAGACCAATTTCTAAGTCTATTTCTCTTTTTCAACACCCGAAGCGCCCCCATCCTCCACGCTGAAAGCAAACAGCTAATAACCCCAAGACTAATTCCCGTCCTCGGTTTTTCTTGCGCCAACTGTTGGCACGCGGGGGCCCGAACAATGTCCTCGTCGCCGCCGAACTACAGAGCAGACTTGTCTCTGCGTTTGTCATGCCAGACCCGCGGGGGCGGCCGCGGGACGGCGGGGGCGACTGAAACTGGAAACTCGGGCCGTCCGAGTGTCATTACAAGAAGCGGCCATGGCTCGGACCACCCGCTACCCCCGCAGCCCCCGGCCGCAAGGGGTGAAACAAAAGACGGAATAATCCATAGGGCGGCTGACCAATGGCGTCGAGCGTGGCTCTCGAGCAGGGTAGATTGTGATTCCGGAGAACCCTGCATTCGTCTAATTGTAGTTGGTGTGGGGTTTTATGTGTTTACTAGGTGTACGAGTTGATGGTCTTCACTGGAATTTCTGTTTTACAGTTATCTGGCAACTTCTTATTCACGCACATATTGTGCACATATATTCAAGGACAAACTTTTAGAATATTCAAATGTATATCCAGTTTTAATTAATGAAACTTATTATTTAGATACAACTTATTCGTGACACAGCTCTATATGATTCATCAAATATATTTAGATAATAGTCATTACATGTATATGTATATGCAAATGTATGTATTTTAAAACTATTATAAAAGTTTTAGATTATAGAACGCACCGGTGTGTTTTCAGAATTAAATTAAACGATTAATTATAGTGGTGAGAAACACACAGTATTGCCCTCTTTTGTCATTGCTACTATCCGTCTGACAATTATTGTCAAATTGACAGACAAATGTAGCGACCTGATTTTCCGCAAGTGCCATTCTAACAGTGACCATAGATTAAATAGATTTGCAGTAACCTCTATTGTGTTTGAGGAAGACAATCCTAGTTATTTATTTGAAGGAGATGCCGAAAACAACGGGCAATGTGCCCCGACTGGCATTGCATTACTCCGACATCTCCATGGGAGTGGCCACATCCTTTATTGAGTCTAACAAAAAGATGGCACTACTATATGTTTCACACCACTACTAACATTCACGATGCCCATTAGGCAATCATGTCGCAACATCGTTCGTCGATTCCACTACCTGTGGCACTCTGACGAGCGCATAATAAGCGCGAAACCGGTCAGTGTCTGGTGGTTGGTCTCGATTTGGCATGTGGCGACTCCTATGAAGATGCCATAATAGACAATGGTAGCTCTAAATATCGTCCTTGCGGTTTTGAACTACGATTTAATCTGATTGGGGTGAGTTCTTGTAGACGAATGCAATTAATTCAATGAAACAATACACCTTTCTTCACAAATAATAATAATAATATATATTTACCAAATAATGCATGTACAGGGTATTCGCGTATATTTTGACCCCTACCTACAGGGGTTGTTAATAAAGTTAGGAAAAAAGTTTGAATACAAAAGTTGTTTGGTTTTTCATGTACTTATTATCTTTTAGCTAGGTCGAAAATAAAATTGTCGGAAACTTAGGAAAACCAATTGAACATAATATTTTTAAATGGGACACCCTGTATAATTTTACACGCTTGGGTAAACATTCTTTTCCTGATTTCAAAAATATATATTTTGTTGACATTTGCACTGACAGTTTTCGGAATATTCGAGAGCGAGTACCATAAAAAAATACAAAAAATACAAAGAACTAAAAATATTTATCAGTAGAAACCAACAGTAATAAAAAATATTTAATGATTTTCGATGTAACCTCCTTAGTTATTTAAACATTTTCATTTTTTTATATTTTTTTATGATTTATTGCAAACATTAAATATTAAAAATTTCGAAAACTGTCACTGCAAATGTCAAAAAAAAATATATTTTTGAAATCAGGAAAAAAATGTTTACCCAAGTGTGTAAAATTATACAGGGTGTTCCATTTAAAAATATTATGTTCAATTAGTTTTCTCAAGTTTATGACATGCAATATTTTTTCCGAAGATCTAAAGGATAATACGTGAAAGACCAAACAACTTTTGTATTTAAACTTTTTTTCTAACTTTCTTAATAACCCCTGTAGATAGGGGTTAAAATATACGCGAATACCCTGTACAGCTCGGAAACCGCAAATAAATAGGACAACCACAAAAAACGTAAAACCTTGAATATGGATGTAAGTACAACTAAAAATATTAAAACATTAAACATCAAATGAAAACTATATCTACATATCATCAGTTGAAAACAATATTTAGGTATAATAAATATATTGACAAATGAAATAACTTTTTTCTAAACTGAAAATTGACAACAGTAAGTCCAGAAAATAAATTATTTCGTATACATTATCCTTTTTAGCCTTAAAGTTGTCTTTCTATTCGTCTCGGTGTACGTCCACATTGCCTGACATTCCTCTCTTTGATCAAATAAGTCACACTCCGTCGACTACACTTTATATGTTACCAGTTATCTACCAAATAAATATCCATAACAACAGAACTTTCTGAAATGATATAAGGTGGTATCGATTTGCTGTTCGGAAGGAGGGTGGGGTGTTGGAGTGACAGCCAGAATTAACTATGGTACATTAGCTAGTAAGTTACTAAATATCATTCGAACTGCGAAAATCTAGTGGTGGCACAAAAAAACGAAAATCTTTTGTATAACGTTAACGAATTTTTGATTACAAGATAATAAACAATACATTTAGTTGATTTATAATGACGAAATAAACGCAAATATTGTTGATTGAAAAAGATAACAACTTTTACTTACATCTGTTTGTTTTATTTATTGGTCTTTGTTTAACTTTACATATTTATTGGCCTTGGTACAAGTTTGTGAAACCTATGCAAGGGGAGTAACTTCATTTATTTAATAAAAGGAAATGGCGGAAACAATAACTCTGCGAGTAATTGAGTAATGAGTAAAATTATCTAATTCTGAACATGTTTTTTATTTAATATACTTAAATACACATTAATATGGTCATATTTAAAAGGACGATGCACGATAATAACATTAAAAATTGCAGAAAAATGAAACAAATTACTATGATGCTTTTCAGGATATTTTAGGGTGATCCGGTTTATTTCAATTCTGGTCGTGGTTTTGGCTCGCTCAATAGTACTTTGCGATATTTTTTTTAGTTATATGAAGTTATATCCATTGCGTTTGTGATATGTAGCTAATACGGAAAAAACAGAAGCTTTATTAAAGTCAAAACCAGAATTAAGCAAAGTGGAATGACCTCGCCGATCTGGTAAAATGCGGTGATGCATGGGCGTGCGTATTCTGTTTTACCATTGGGCACATTTCAGTTAATATATACTCGTATACTATTCTATAGAATACTTCTAGTATATATTAACTGAAATATGAACAGTGGTAAAAAAATTAAAATCTAAAAATGTCTAGTTAATATAGACATTGTTAGATTTGTCATTATGTGAAAAATTATTTGCTTTAGCGTAAAACTCTCAAATTGTCCTGAAATTTTGCCTATCCCCCTATTTTCGGGTATGCTGAATACAAATCTAAAGTTATTGTTTGTGGACGAATGTAGTTTTTGAGGAAAAATAGCAGAATTTACGAAAATGGTGGTAGACAAAATTTCAGAAAATGTTGATAGTTTTACGCTAAAGTAAATAATTACCGAAAAATTTCAATGGAAAACTGTAAAAAACCAATGCATACATGTAAAAATGTAATATAGGTACCTATTATCAATTTATATACAACTTTTATCGTTAAGAAACGAGCGCGAAATAACCCAACATCACGCCACTGTTTCCCTACTATCTCGAGCGCAGTCGCTTGTTGGTTCCTGACTCGACCAATCAACGTCGTTGAAGCTCAGAGAAAAGAAAGCATACTGTCGTCTACTTTACGCATTTCGCAGTTGCCACATATTCGGAAATTCCTTGATATTATCACAAGTATAAAGATATATTATATCTTTATACTTGTGACATTATTAAGTAAAAGACAAATTAAACATTGTGTTTGTTTTAATAAAGTACAATAGGGATAAGGGACGTTAAAGACAAGGGAAAAAATGGGTAAATAAGGTAATTAATACGTTTCCTGTTTTAAATAAGAATACTTTAGAAATAAATGTGACAACACAGATCTACTCTTTTTCCAGTCAGTGCACTTTGCTTAATTCTGGTCTAGAGTTTAGATCAGAATATTTTAAATAATTTTAATAATAATTATCCCTTAGTTATAGTAAGTAAAAGGAACCAACTGCCAAAGTAAATGGCACCCGTAAATGGTACCATGAATTTCTTTTTTTCTAATAGTAAAAGGTAATTGCCAAAAACTAATTTCTTAGTCGACGAGTCATGAATTGTGTAAGAAATGAAAATAATTTTTCAGATAATCCATTACATATACTGGTACTTTAAAATAATTGAATTAATTAAAATACAATAGTTTTTTAATTTAGACGAAGTAGGCCAGTTAAATTTAATTGTTTGTGCAGACATTATTCTTTTAGTCAAAACATATTATTTTAGGGGTTTTAAAAATACAATTCTTTAATTATAAACTTAGCTTATCTACTTGGCCCGACTGAAAAAGGAATCTCTTAAACTTACAATTATTTTCTATGCGCTTTAACAAAACCTTTTCTCCGTGTACTTCTAGAAGTAGGTATGTGACAACTAAAAACATCTTCAGAATTTTGTCTATGCAGACAAATTATTAGAGAACTACATAGATTGTTTCAGCAGGTACCAATCCAGTAGTTTCTAACCCATCCAGTGGAATTGAATATCACTTCGTACAAAATTGTATACCTATAAAAGTTGTCTGGTAAAAGTACAGCAAGTCATTGCTATTTTCACAAAGGATTTTTTTTTAAATCTAATAAAGCCGTTGCTACTGAGAAGCTGCCACTGTTTCCTGCAGAACACAAACACGAAATTTCGTACGGGGGCGTCGCGAGATGATGCAAAGGCACAATAAAAATGTCAATAATTTAATATCTGGCAAGTGCGGAATGTGTATATTTCTATATTTTAATATTGTATTTTGCTCAGTGGCATTTAAGAGTAAGTAGACCAGTTCAGTACTGCTCTTGAAGGACTGTATACACTGAGGCACAAATTAAATGGTACTAAAGTCTTAAATATAAGCATATTCTGTTATTCAATGGTTTATTCCGGACTAGTCAAGAATTAAATAAATACTTTATCTACAGGGTAATCTGGGTATAGACGTCTATTGGGGATAGATGGCAATGTGCCAATAAAACAGTAATTAGATTCAATATTACGCGTGCGCCTAAATCAGTCTATAGTTAACCAATGTGAGTACACAATAATTCTACATAATAATAGTTTATTTTTAAGAAATCTAAACTTGACAAGGTAAGGGTTTGACTCATTAATAACTTTAATATACGAGAAATAAGAGTTTTATATGATAATGACTGTTTACACATATAAATTTGAATTAATATTGTCAATTGGGAATGTAGGGTTATGTCAAAACCAAGAATTTCCCCCCAAAATGTACTTATTTAATAAATTCGTAGGTAGGCATCTATCCCATGCATTAATTACATTAGGGGATAGATGCACATATCCAATGGAGGATAGATGCCAATTTTGTAACCAATGGGAATAGAGCATAAAGTCCTGGATTTTTAAATACAAGTGATAGTACGAAAAGTTTTTAGGTTAAACAATATTTTTACAGGGAATGCCAAGGAGATACACCAGCATATCCAACCGGATATCTTGGACCGAGGATAATTTAAAAGCAGCTATAAGGCAAATTGACGATAAATCCTTAATCATCACAAAGTTGTTAAAATAGTTTTTTTTTGTTTTATAGTAAGAGTGAGAAATAAAGCAAAATCTATTAATTTATCCCGCATTGTGCATCTATACTACTGTATGGGCATCTATCCCTTAACAATCAGTACAACTATCCCATCAAATAGCCATCTATCCCAAAAGTGCAAGATCTTAGATTTTACTTCAAATTCGTTCAAATTAATTATATATGTCGTTTTTTGTAAAAATAATTTAAATTAATGATTGATCGATCATTTTAGAACCAATTATTTAAAGAAATTTACAATACAATTTTTAAAAACAAAAAAATGTTAGTAAGTATAGGTATTTATCTCTAGTTTGCTCTAAACTTAGATGTTATTTTTTAATAATTGCTTTCAAATACTTAGTCAACATTGGCAACAAATTTGAAAATGAAATAATTTTTCCTGTATATCTGTGGGGACTATGGGATTATGGGAAGTACCAGAGGAAGCTTTACCATTTCTTTTAACCTGTAATGTTAAAAACTCGTAATTTGATCTACGCTACTGACTTTAATATTTAGAAAACAGTATTGTTTTACAAAAATGACCAGTACTTAAAACATAGATAATCATACATAAATGAGGAATAAATGTTAAAAAAAATAGAATGTAGTCATTTTTATTTTACCCACACTGTAAATGATTGTTTCGCGTGGAATATGGGACTGGGCGGCTTGAATGATGCGCTGATATGCCCGCTAACTCTTCAGAGGATGAGGGATTGGTCTCTTGGCAACACACGCTTTGTGACGTCACCCAGGTAACAGACTACACTTGTACTTGAATATTTTGCCATTTTGCCCCGATGCGAATTCACTGCTGAACAATCCAGGAATGTTTAATAAGGGTGCTCTTATTCATTCGGGCATTTTTCCCCAAAAAAAATTTAAAGAATGTATCAAAAGGTAAAAATATAATAATGAGCTTATCTTCTTAGACATTCAAAAACATTTTGTAATCATTGGGGTGAGTGGTTATCTGCTTGATTGTCCCCAATTCAAAATGTTAGTTTGTTTAATTAAATCATTAAACGTAGCCTTGAAATTGATATTTTTCAAATAGTGCCATCTCTGAAACAGCCACATTTTGATAGGATTCGGCAATGAAATGGTTAGATATAGTATATAACCCAACGATAAAATTGATGCAGTCTTTTTGTCCTGCTACGAGAGTTCCATTGCGGTGTTTGGTCTTTTGAGTTTAGTCAATTTGTTGTCTAATAGTTTTAGTTGCAGCTAGGTACTCTCTTTTTTCTTTTGGATGCCTCTTTAGGAGTTCCATAAGGAGAACTCCTAAAACAAGGAGGAATCGAATAGTTTCATTTTTAGTCAGTTGAAAGTCGTTCTAAAATTGAAGATTAAATAATGAATACTTGAAATGTATTAATCCTGGACCTGTACGACACTGAGGAGACATTATAGGTCGAAACAGGCTGGCTGTCGTTGGTTTTAAGATATTATCGACTTGTGTGGTGAAAGAGCATTCTTCACTAAATTTTAAAAATGTATACAATTTATATCCCTTCGACCTTATGATTGCAATACTGTTCTGCGTGATTTTAGTTGGATAACAAAAAAAAATCGGAAAATTTAATCATTTGTTATACAGTGTAGCCCATTAAGAGCTAGAATCATTATATTTTTTTTATATATATATATATATATATATTAGCTTCCTAGATGTACTTGTTGTACCTATTGCGATGGTCCAGCTGCTAATCCTCAGCCTACTACGATTTTTTATGCAATCAATTTTTTCGAAAATTACTTTAGGGATTTTTTTGTTAAAAATTTGATACCGTGGCATTGTTCAGCATCACTTAAAACCCCTGTGGCCCAAATTTCTTCAATTTGTATCGAAGAATAATTCTTTTATAGAGCCTTAAATGTTTCAAGTTTATTGAATTTGGGTTTCGTTTAAAAGATATAGCAGGCATTGGAAACTCTAATAATCATTGTTAATGTAGAATATTGTTCCTTTACTTACCTTACAAATTAATAATAACGTTAAAACATACTTTACAGTAGTCCCCTATATCCCTAAATGCCTAAAGTAATTAAAAAAAAAATTGATTGAAAAAAATTGTAGTAGGCCGAGGATTGGCAGCTGGACCATCGTAATAAGTTCAACAAGTACATCTAGGAGGCTAATATATAAAAATTCATTGGAATCGCACTTACCAAAATTTTTTTAGAAGGGTGTCCTGGTTCTTAATGGGCCACACTGTATATAGGTATATTAAATCTGTTATACGTAATAGGTATGTATATTTTTGTAGTACCTAATAAAGGGTCTACACGTGTTTTATTATATTTATTTGGGTTATAATGGAAAATGTAGTTATGTAAGGGCAATTTATACAACGAGTTGGAAAAAATAATACAGCTATTTTAAGCAGACGGCAACGAGGCCATTAGGCCTAGTTGGACAACACGTGAAGGGCCGAAAACACGATTTCTGCAACGTGTCTCATGCAAGGTTTCTTCAATAACGTTTTAAAGTAGATATTTCTTTAACTTTTATTGATAAAGGTGATTCGTCTTATCAGTATAACAGTATTTTAAATTACGTATGAATATAATGGTATCTTCATAGGTTGCTGAGCTTTTAATCTATATTGTGTAATTGAGTGTCAGCAAGCTTTTATAAATCAAGTTAGCAATGGTAAATTAGAAATTAACATGAATTTTGTTTATGTTGATTAATAATCCAGATAATTCAATTATTAAAAATACAGGAATGTCTATGCTGGTTTCAAAGATATTTAGAAAAGATTACGAAACTCTAAACATTAAACCTCTACAAACATTTTGATAAATGTTATATTGATTTATACTAAGTAGATGACGTATTCATGAAAGATTTTTATGGCTATCTTGGAAACCAGAAAATATTATTAAATTTATACCAGTTGGATTCCAATTAAATTATAAAATAATGCTTCATTTAGGTATACTTATAGATGAATCCGAATTCAATTTTCCAAAAAGATGCCAGTTCCAATTGGATTGTTCAATAAGATTCCATTTGGACAGTCCATTTGGATCCCAGTTAATCTGCTAATCCCAGTTAATCTATTGAAATTAGATGATCCAGTATATGGATTCTTTCCTCGCATTTTGTGATGATTACAATTGCTCAACAAATGCAGTGGGTATTACTAAACTGCCTTTAGATAAACTCAGAACATGTACCCATTAAAATTAGTTATAGTATTTCGCCTTAATTGCTTCTACACCTACTTATACAAGACTATATTTTAATAGCTTAATAAAATTGTTGATACTTAAAAAAACAAACATTTTATTACACTTAATTACAATTTACTCTTTGGGATTTACTGTAACATACGACTTATCCTAACTTTTAAAAATTACGTCTTTTAAGTGACCGCCATCAACTTCAATGCACTTTTCAAGATTGGACAAGAAATGATTCATGACACGATGAAGCAAAACCTGATCTATTCGTCGGACTTCTTCGGCAATTCGAACTTTGAGCTCTTGGATGTTTTGTGGACGAGTTGCAAAAACCTTTGCCTTTAAATAGCCTCACAGAAAAAAGTCTGGTGCAGTTAAGTCCGGGAACCTCGCAGGCCAATTTCAATCCCCAAATCGTGAAATGAGTCGTCCATTAAACACTTCTCGTAGAACTCTCAAAGAGATTCTAGCGGTATGTGGTATTGCTCCATCTTGCTGGAATAATAATGGATTATTTAGTAATCACCTTCATTCATAATTATCATCAGGAATAAAAAACGTCTCTAGCATATTTACTAATTTACTAATTTATTATAAAAATGACGTTTTACGAAAAACAATTGTATTCTAGTTTTGCGACAGGCGCCTACTTCATTAATAACATGTTGATTAAAACCCCAAAGCCCATAGAAGATAACGGTATACAGAAAAACGTACTGACTTATTTTATATAGAATTTATTTCAATATCAAAATAGGTAGTCTATTATGGGGAACCCTGTATAATACTGCAGAATAGAAGGATACTGCAAACAAAGTTAAACAACCTTTAACTCTATATCGATTTCAGAAGTATCTGGCACAGCTCAGCGACAAGGGATAAAAATAATAATAGACCGTTAAATCCAGATCACCCACTGTATGAATATATTCTGATTTTGATTTTTTATTTTCAGATGTTTCTCTTAAACGAGAACAATGCACGAAGCCAACTTTCCTAAGAACCCCCGGCTTAAAAGTAGGTCTTAAACTTGAATCCAGTTCAATGGGTGCATACTTCATGCCTCGAATCGCTTGGAAAAAGAGAGATATAAGAAAATATTCCGTCGCGGAAGACCTCAGTTTTAAATTAGCGACGGCAGAGGCACGTTTACCGCTTAAAAATTGAATCGATACACCACGAGAATGTAAATTCACTTTATAACACTTACTAAAATTAGTGATCTGTGCTTTAACCGTTTGTTTTTCCCCAGTGTGAACCGTGCCGCTTCGGGACGAGTGGCCCTGAGTGACCGCTGGCTAGCCTGGTGACCAATCAATGAAGCATACGAGCGAAAGTGGACACTCCCTCCGAAACATGGGTGGGGGAAGTCCGAGGGGAAACGTGACCCTTTGCCTGGACGAAGCCCTGTAATGTTCTTCAAGGGTAACTTTGTTGAATGAGTTCTTTTTTATTATGGATGATGTTGTTTCATTGAAACGTTGTATATGTTTACTTTTTGTTATGTTTTAATTAAAGTTTTTTATTATTTAGTGTTTGTGTTATTTCATTTTCGTGCATGCTTCGTATACCTACGTATGTGAAATGTTTATCTTGTAATCAAGCATATGGCTTTTTAAATTTATTTGTGTAGGTAATTAGGTTTCGTGCCAGTTTTTGCTGTCGTTTTTATATGAAATAGGTAGAAAAAATATTAAAGTCCTAGTAGGTATATAAAATATAATAATTAATTGGTTTATCTGAATTTTTGATTTTATGATTTTATGATTCAAATGATTACTAATTAATAAAAAGAGGAACATTTTTATTATTTATTTTTATAAATAAAACGTCTGAGGACTTACAGCCAAATTTTTTTATATTAACAGAGCTGTAGGAATCAATTTCTTGATTTTGTTGTTTGTTATGTTTCTATTTTAAATTATAGTGAATATTGTCATATTTTTTTATGTTTTATTGTTTCTTCCATTGAATAAGTTACTTATTTACTTATTTAAAAGAAAAATAAATATCTATTGTTCCATTGTAGTCTCTTTTGCGATTACAAAACTGTAAAATAACAAAAAACAGAAAACCTGAAGCATACAAATTAAATACTTATTAAAAGTGTAGTATCAAAACAAACTTCCAAAGTTTGCCCCAAAAAACCACTGTATAATATGTAATAAAACAAATATTTGATAAATTAACTAAATTTCATCAGCGGTTTGTTTAGTTTTATACAAAATTCTGTAAAATATTACAGAATTTACTAAAGTAGGTACAGAATCAGAGTTACAAAAAATATAAAGTTAAATTTTAGAAGATTAAAATTTGATACCTTTATGAATTAAGGATTCTATTGGTAGTATTAAAGATATCTACCATTTCAAAAAAGGCAACATTCAAGTAGTCTATTTAATGGAGGAATTAAGTATTTTTGAACCAACTCCTTCGCCATTTTATACAATAAAAGTGTGCGAATGAGCTTTGCGTTTATAAATCATTGCAGTCACAATCATAATCATTGCTATTAGGTATCATAATATACCTACCCGTGTTTAGTAAAAATGATTAATACCTATGATAATTTACTGCAGTTTTTTTTGAAAGAAACATTGCTTTTGACGTAATAATGAAGGCATGGCTTTGTACACTATTGGCGATTCAAATTACCGATGAGGGCGCTGCAAATTGTAAACAAATATGGATGAAGACGAGTAAAATTTTGCATTTCATATCACATCATCTAGCAATTTACCATTCAGCTGCCATAAATATAGTTACTTCATGTGCTGCTAGTTAGAGTGAAATAAAGGATAAAAAGAGTGGTAAAAGCAGTCAAACGTCCCATAAGTGCTTCATTGCTAATTATATGAATTTTTTTGGGTTGAAACAGGTGCCCTAGTTTTTGTTTTCTTGTATTTTAGACTAAAATAAGTGTGATAAACTGTATGGTGATACCATATTAGTGCTTGTTTTTTGTTAAATAACGTTTAAATTAAAATATATTCTGCTTTTATATAAGACTAATGATAGAAAAGTATAGACAAACAGCAACAAAGTGGTTATGTTGTGTAAATAAACGTATTCTCTGTTATTAAATTGTTACATGCCTTTTGGAGAAATGAATGAGAAACAGTTTCTTATACTAGGGCCACACTTCTACCTATCTTCAATCTTAAACACTTCTATTGACACGTTTTGTGGAATGGCACCTATAAACACGGCAGTTTGTGTTGTGCTGATTTCTTTTGAATGCCATTTTAAAATGTAAAAATAAAGATGTAGGTACAAATACTAACCACGTCGTTTTCAACTTTATAATACCAAAAAATCACAAGCACCACTAAATTATTACGTTAAACAAACCCAAATATTTGTTATTTATCATTATGTCAGCAATAAGCCTCCAAAAATTACCTTTTAAGTAGGTTCAAATATTTTCATGCAGAGGCGCATTCATTTTTGGAATCGCCAATAGGTATATAGGGTATTTTAAATATTAAGCAGTGGTTGTTTTTGTAAAATTTGCATTTTAATTTGTTAACATAACAATGGTTTCGCTTCAACAATTTTCGCTTTCGCAACAATTGCTTGTTGCTCGCCTTCTTCAGATGTAAGTACCTATTACAACTGATTGTTGTAATAAATCTGAACAAGTTACTGTGTGGCGAAACAAATGTTATATTAACAAATTAAAGTAAACATTTTATAAAAACAACTAGGTACTGTTTTAATGTGCTAATGAATTTTCTTCAAGTAGATAACGACCCAATCAGTACAATATATTTTACATATCTTTACAAGCACATACTTTTTCAAAGAAATATTTTATAATTAGAATTTCAAATACGTAATTACATAAAACAGTGCCGACTAATTTACGAAAAGGATTGTATAGTTGATATATATATATATATATATATATATATATATATATATAGAATACCTACATAGACAAACTGATGTTATTTTCTCCATGCTCTTTCTTTAGAATAAATCCGTGGTGAAATCCAAAATTTCCTGTTGTTATCTGGCGACTTCTATTTGCAACCAAAATGATATTGTTTTTGAAAAGATACACGTTTTATCTTATAATTCAAAAAGCAATGAATATAGATACCAAAATATTATGAAAGATTCTCTTAAAAAGCGTTTGAAAAATGTTTAAATAACTTTACATCTGAGATCATAACTAAGTAATCCGGATTCATATGCAACTTTTATTTGTAACTAGAAAACAAAAGATCAAATTCGGCTTCACTAGTGAAATTGTAGATGTAAAGACTATATTAACTATTTTCCCATAGCTAGGTACATCCTTACAAAAATATCCAAATTTGTCCACCCTTCATTTTACATAACACGTAAATAGTTATATAAATTCGTTATCGAAATTTCTACTAAAAATCAGCAGAATTTCGTAATAGACGAACCTCACTGTGTGATCCCTAGTTCGCCTGCATCTGACTCGATTCCTCCACCACACCGTTAAGATTAATGAGTCGAATTTTCCTCCGCCCATTTTTACCATTTCGTCATAAGATACAAACCATAAGCCCCCTTTCTGGATAATTGTTCGCGTACTTGACTCTCTGTGTTTCAGTAATTAAATGGAGTTGTTGTGTTTATTCTGGCGTAACACCTCAATCCGAATACGTGGCAAAGAGAGAGAGCCCGGGGAAAGGGGAGGTTATTAATGACACGGGCGCATCCGCCATAACTTCAGTTACTTATAGGTTGAAGTCTCGGGTGTGGTTACACTAAGAAAAATATATTATTTAGGTAGACCTAATGGTTCATACTACCTATAGATATCTAATACATATAGATGGATAATATCGAAGAATGGTTACACAGGCCAAAAGAGGGCACTACTGTGTATCTCACCACAAACGAAAAGCAGAGTCGAACATCAACATGTAGGGAGTTTGACAGTCACTTACAATTACTCTAGAAGAATTTTCACCATTTTAACACTATTCTTAGGGACTCCCATCCTCCCTAAAACGTTTTTTTCAAGTCATCGACGAATTTCTGTCGCTTTTGCACCTCACTTTTAAGTAAAAAGGTAATCATCACTGAGTAGCCATTGAATATTCTTTAATATTCATTCAATGAATGAATAGCCTTAGCTAACATGCCTACTATGATGAATATATTACAGTAGGGTTTAGAAGAAAATAAAATGTGTGTCAAACTTGAGTTTCCTTCGTAATACACACCGCATGTATCTTATATTATCCTTCTTAAGATTATATTCTAAATGAGCTTAATGGATGGTTACCATGGGAGTTACTCAAAATTTTCACTTCTCGATCTGTGATCCCCACGTTAATGCTTATCTAATACCGCGATACCCACGAAACAATCGCAGGCGGTTCGACAAGCCGCCCCGCGACTACGAATCGAGTGGGCTTGGGCCGACATCAGCCATTGTGCGCCCCATTCATCTAATTAGCAATGGCTGCTGACTCGCACGCGAGGCTTATCGCTCTCTTACGCTCATTAGGGCCTGGATTAATCCATCACCGGAGCGCCCGGAGTCGATCGCGAGGCGGCGGTGTAGGAATTATCAGGCATATATAGCGATAAACAACAATACGAGGAATGGGCCAAGTGACGGAGTATAGTTTTGAATATGAAAGGGGGCGGGGGATGATGTACTGCCGTGGACGCAAAAAGTAATTTGTAAATTAACTAACGAGGTACTTGTGGATTAATTCCAGTGGCGTTACTGGCATGGTATGAAATCGCTTGAAAAAAGTAGAAAATAGGAGCAAGAACTATGAATATTTTAGTAATAATTTGGTACTAAGCACTGTTTGTCAATCTGGAAAAGACGGTTTTGGTCTTCTTCATCGGAAGAAGAAATCTGTACGGACTTACAGAACCCATCTTAGGCGGGAGGACCATCCGGTTTTCGAGAGAGGTGAAGTATCTAGGGGTAATACTGGATATGAAACTTACCTGGAACCCGCAGCTGGAAAAAACTATCGAGGAGACGAGACGGGCACGTTGTGTATGTCGACGATTGATAGGGAAAACGTGGCGACTGAAACCGAGGATGTTATATTAGATATACACCTCAATAGTGAGACCTAGGATACTTTATGGTGCTCTGGTTTGGTCGCATAAGGCCACGCAGGCCACTGTAATGGAAAAGCTGAACAAGATTCAGAGGTTGACCTGTGTAGGTACCAACAACTGCGCTAGAAGTCCTGCTAAATCTATCACCATTTCACATTATGATGGAAAAAGAAGCAAGAATAGCAGCAAATCTTTCGAATCAGGAACAATAAAGATTGGATAGGTGCAGTTCCCAAGGAAGGGGACACTCCAAGATAAGAAACACATTGATGTCAGAGCTTCCTAGAGATGATCTGACAGAATGATTGCGAGGTTTAACTTCTGTAAGCCATTCGAGGTTCAAATACAGGAGCTCAGTGACTGGGAGTTGAAGATAGATTCTCTGGAGACTTGAAGCCTTATATGGTTTACAGATTGCTCCAAAACAGACAGAGGAACAGTAGGTGGAGTACTTGGGTTGTATCCTAGATGGCGTACAAGCTATAATCTGAGGACTTATCCCACGGTATTGGTACACACCTAAATTCATATACCTACATATTCTCTGATAGTCAGGTCGCAATAAAGGCTCTGAACTCAAACAAGATCAGTTCGAGGCTTGTTTGGAACTGTTTGCAATTGCTGGTAGAACTGGCAAATACCAATACGCTGAGACTGTATATTGCGTGCCTGGTTATGAAGGCATTGAATCACCACCCGATATTTATTGGATATATCGGGTGATTCTTGTTCTTGTTGGGTGGACTTGTTCTTTAATTTATGTATTTCTAGACCAAGAATTTTGCATTTCATTGTTTTAATGATCAATGTTCCAATAAATAGGTATACATATATTTTAACTGTCAAGGAAACCCTCCAATCCCGCACCCCCACACCATTCACCCAGTTCACCGCCAACGTGAATGTGAAGTGAGCACACATGTTAATCATCTGTAATTCACAGCACACTGCGTGGCACATTACTTGTCGTGCACGCCGAATGAGAGTCTGCAAAGACGGGTGATAGGTAAACAAAGCCGGAACAATCGCGAATCCATCTCGCAGTCATCAGCCATAATAGCGAGGTGTTTTTACATCTAGCGTGCCATGCCGCCTGGCCGAGACAGCTTAGGATTGAGTGCCGCCTCGCGGATTCCGCGTGCAGCAGAGGCGCGCGGGTGTGTGATGGAAGGGGTTGTGGTTGAAGGTATAAATGACTTGGGTTTGCCCAACTAGAAACTACACTGAGAAAATCAATTATATTACTTGGTTTGCTGAATTGATTCTTATAGCTATTATATATTCAAGAAGAAAAGAAAAGTAATTTTTTGTCATCTATTTTAACTTATTTAAACACGTATACCTACCTACAATTTATTTCTATATACAGTGTATATTTTTCTATATACATACTTTGGTTTTGAATTGGTTTTATTGATTCTTTTACAATGAAAACTTTATTTATAAAAAAGAGAATAGGTATTTTGGTACTTAAAAGCAACTTTAGCTAAAGTTCCTTTAAATTTGATTATGAAACAAGCCCTTAGAATTTATAACTTGATTATGATTATTTGAATAATTGAGACAGGTTGGTATAGGCAGATTTTTGGGGGTATAATTAGTGTTTTTTATATATATATTTACATACAATACAAATGTCACAAGTGAAAAATTGTTTGCTATATTTTATAGTCCTATGCTATCATATTTTGTATTGAATTAACTTTCGTTATGAATAGACAATTTTTTGTTCATGTTATAAACTTAAATATTAACCGCATTATAATAATTACAAACCATACCGTTTATTTCCTCTTTTTAAATAAAAATTACTAATTAGATTGCGTGAAAACATTTTATTTACACAAAGTTCTTATCTATTTAAATAAAGGAATTAATTTAAAATGTTCTAATAAACTCGAAACGAAACAATTCATTGAAACTATTAAGTTTAAGTATTTACGCAAAATGCCTACATTTGAATGTGTATACAAAAGTAAATAAATCATACCTATAGGCAACCTGATATACTCCCCTGTCTACAGGTAAATATAAACAGTCATTTTTTACTTGTCGAGCAACCCTCCCCGAGAGCTGGCACCTCTACCTACCCTCACCCCAAACGATGGACACCCCTAGTCAAAGATCCCACTTTGTGCAACAGAAAGAGCTGCTTCAGCGACATCTATACGTCGGTAGCGAAAGGAGACGTTTAATTAAGTGGGTTGCATATGTGTCGGGGTACAAATAGTTTCAGATTCAGAATAGAGGGGTTGGATAAAGTGAAATATATGTTTGCCGACTGGTTTAGTGTACAAGCAGGGGGAGAAAATAAGAAAGAGAATAAACTGAATAATGGGGAACTGCGATGGTGATGCTGTCTCAGTTTTTGTGATTTGAAGGTGATTATTCGAGAAACGAAAGAAAGGGATGTGTCGGGCCGTCGAAAAAGTGTAATAGGTAGGTATTTCAAATGACTAAATATAAGTTGTTTTTTTTATATATTTTTTGAAATTAATTTAGAAATGAATATAAAACTATTAAATAATCACATAGAATAGATACATTTACTTACCTAGCCAAACTTGTTTTTTTTACAGAATGTTTCTGATTTTTACCGAAAAATTATTTTTTGAAGAGTTTTTTTTTTAAATATTATAGCATTTTATTTTTATTTTAATATTATATTGGAATTTAAAAATATTTAGGAACATTTTGATTCCCTTCTTACTCGTATGGTATACAGTGTGTCCCAAACTCAACTCATCAGCATTGGTAACTTGGTTATTATTATGTTTTTCAGATTTTCAAGGAAATTTTAAATATTATTTGCAATTCTATATACTATCTGCAAAGATATTCTGTATCTTACCACTGAGATATACAACAAATTTTAAATTTGCCCTTTTATTTCTTCCAAACTCGAAAAATATTGAACTAGGCACTTTTTTCAAGAAGTATAATATTTGATGATATTCACAACACTGCAGTTGTTTAAACTATCTTTTGTTTTTCTTATGACGGCAATATTCAATATTGCTCTTATGCCTGTGAATTAAACTTTTCAGTGATGTATAATTTACTTTTAACTTAAACACTCTTATAGGATGTTACATACATATACAGGGAGTCAATGAAATATGCTGCCAAACTTAAACCCAGGTTAGGTATCTCAGAATAACAAGAACTAAGTATTTATATAAACATGGATCTAGAAACGTTTCGTTTTTTAAAGAGTTTTAAAACGTTTCGTAAAGTGAAAATGCCCTAATCAATATCGACATTTTTTTATATCTTTACAAAACCTATGACGATATTATTTATTACTAATTTTGTTATGCAATATGTCCAGAAACGTTGTCTAAGTTTTTTAGGATATCAAGTAATCATGGTATCAGTGGTGAATGGTAGTCTGTGTCAATAATTGAACACAAAAATTGTACCTACGGTGTTCTACAAAAAGGTAAAGGTAAAAATTATTTGCAGGTTTTTTTTTATTTATTTATTTGACCGCCTTTTTTAATCTTGAAAGGGGTTGAAACCTTTGGCATGAAGATAACACTAGACTGGATCATTAAAACTAGACTCAGTTTTAATCATCTCCCGAGGATGCCAACTAGATTGACGAAACGCGCGTCGAGTGCAGTCTAATGTTTTCGTGTTACGTGGAAAACTACGTCAGTGTTGTCGCCTTTTTTTAAAGAAAGAACAATTTGACTTATATATCTTTGTATTCAAAATTATAAAAAAATACCGATGAAAATGTTTGGTAGACTACTTAGGTACACCCTATATATTCATCTATGTACGTGTACTCTATGTATGTATTAATCTATGTATACACGTTGTCCCACCGGGAACCGCCTCGATCTATATATGGCAAACTATAATTAGGAAAAAATTGAAAAATGTGCACTTCGGGTTATACCAGAAGTATGTGTCAACTTCCTTATTTCGAATGGAACACCCTGTATATTATTAGATTTTTGAATTCTACTCAAAATTTTAAATATATTTCATGTAGGATGTCCTATACCTAGTGTCAAACAAAAGCTTATGAAAAGTTAAGATAGGGATGTGCACCGTTTTGCTTCATCTCAAACCGTTTAGATTTTACAGGGTGTCAAAGTTGAAAAATGTCAATATTCACCTGTCAATATTTCAAAAACGGTTGAAGATAGGTATAGGACATCCTACATGAAATATATTTAAAATTTTGAGTAGAATTAAAAAATCTAATAATATACAGGGTGTTCCATTCGAAATAAGCAAGTTGACACCTACTTCCGGTATAACCGGAAGTGCGGCCATCTTGAAAATATTTTAGATCGCTTGCCCCCAGTGACTTTGCTACACTGCCCAATTTTCAATTTTTTCCTAATTATAGTTTGCCATATATAGATCGAGGCGGTTCCCGGTGGGACACCGTGTATATCGTCTATATAGGAAACAACAGGAAATAAAACAATTCATGTCAGTTGTAATATTTAATTCAATACACACTGAAATAGGATGTGAGTATAGGAATACAATTTTATTTAAGTACTCTGCACCCCATACAAACACCGTGAAGTGCTACAGCCATATTCTCAAATAAATAAAAAATATTCGAAATAACATATTAACATTAATAGTTTACAATTACATTTAATAATTTTTTGAATCCGTCGCACGGACAGACAGAGGTTGCTACTGGCGAGACCCTGGTCCACGGTTCAAATATTGCGTACCCAAATTGCAAACTTTTTTGTTCTTGTAGTATATTACTCTCGAATTCTAACCCTGATTTCATCAACACCCTGTAGAAAACAGGAGATTTAAACTAACACATTAACAGTATACATAAAGTAGTTTAGTATACTAGACCCAAACCACCTCTATCATGTACATGGGCTACCAAAAGTCACAGAACAAATTTCTAAACTTATTTCCTTTTTTTTTAAATAATGATCGTGTCTTATGCCTCTAATAACACATTCCACTTTTCCCAATTTTGTATTGAACTATTAAATCTTTTTTGACCTGCCAATAGAGCTTGGCCAGCTAAACTGCCATATTTTATCCAATAGATTTTTCCTACTCAGTTTCATGTGTAGTCCCATGAGAATATCTGAATTTTTATTAACTGTAAAAGATTTCTAGCATAAGACACAATCACATATATTATGATAGTATGTATACAAGACTTGAAATTTGCTCTATACTTTCTTCTTTGTAGGTATACGAATTGCTCTGTTTTTGTAGAATTATCGTCTAATATGTACACAGGTATTTTGATTTCAGCGAGATCTCATGGAAACTGCCCATGGTTTGGGAACAACAAGGTATTAATGTACAAAACAGGAGCACACAGTAACTTTTCGAAATATTTTATATTGAAATCTTTATCATACACTGCATCTAACTTAAAAGGAAATAATAAATAGTAAATAGTTTCATATTTACATAGGAGGCTTACTGGCCAAGAAATGATATGATAGGGAATGTACAGCGGGCGAAATTCCGCCAACACTTCATAGCGACGGTTTCTACCCTCAGTCTCAACATATAAATCTAATTACAAATATACAAGTAATAATAAACTCAATAATCAATAATAATCTTGAAAAAAAGTTAAACATTGCTTTGGTATCAGTTACGAAGAACAACATGATCCTGTACATTCTTACGGTTGGGATCATTTTTATGTTTAATACTATACAAAATAACTTACATTAATAACATGAGATAGCACGGGAGATTTTAAAGAATTTGGGAAAGCACGTAGGAAAATGTAGGTACTGCATAATTTGAGGATGGTGTTGACTTTTCCGGAAAATTTAGTGATTGCTTGCAAAATAACCAAAACTAATCAAATGTTATAACATGTTTACAGTAATTTTTTATCTGCAATATTTAGTGTATTTGTACAAGTATTAATTTTCAAAAATCCTATCAATCAGAACATTAAATAGACTTATACAGCAAGCATCATATTCCCCCTTAATTTTTTATTTCTGTTGCATCCACCAAATTTTACTCCGCCAGTAACAGATTTGTTTCAAATTATACAAGACTTAGAATATACCTACTTTCACAAATTTCTACGATCTGCCGAGCTATCCTTTCACAGAGCTAGGGTACTTTCATTTTGAGTTGGCGCAAAACGTCCAAATTGCAATATGAAAAATTCCTGTCCAAGTTTTAGGCCATCAAAAAATTAAATTACACTAGACTTCCCAACAGAGGCTAAAATCACCGTTCACAACAACAATTTTCTAAAGAGTTCATCGGGACTAGTACGTTAAACTGGGGGGCGGCGGGGGGAACCTCATGCCACCCCACGGAAAGAGTCATACGGCCTCTTTGGAAGTGATACTCGTCGAGGAATCTTCATCGCCACTCAGCATGGGCATCGTGCCCAGTAAGTGGCCTTTGCCTTGGTTCACGACGCATTTCCTCATATGTTTCTCAAGAGTGGATGGTACAGAGAACGGCATCTCGCAGAAGCGACATCTGTACACGTCCTTGCCGATTCTACCGTGCGTTTTCATATGCCGAGTCAACTTCGAGCTTTGCGCGCACGCATAGGAACACAACTCGCACTTATAGGGCTTTTCTCCCGTATGGGATCTCCTGTGTACCGTCAAATTCGAACAGTTCTTGAACACTTTACCACAATACTCACACGTGTCGTTCCTGCGAGACTCCTTCTTCAGCAAAGGGTTGGGAAGGAGGGCACTGGGACCTGGAATTCCTTTGTTTTCACGAGGCAAACCAGGCAACCACCAATCGTTACGCTCCAACTCTAGTTTCATCCTCTTGGTTGCATCGTAGGTGTCGTTAAACGGAGGAAACAGGGGCAGAGGCTGCGGAGGAGGAACTGGCAGCAAGCCTTTTGCAAACTCGTCCCGGATCTTGATCTGACTCATGCTGGTGTTGTTATTGTCTCTGTCCTTACTGGCTAGTTGAAGTTTAAGAGCTGTATTGGACTCTTGGAGGGCTTGCTTGTAAGCTTCGCTGTACTGTGCAATGTTGCTTAGGCCAAATTTATCCATCAGTTCACCGACTAGTGAAGCTGATGGATTCGCCGCGTTTTTTGATATCTGACTGGGCACGCTTAGGTCTTCGGCCTCTTCCTCTTCCAGTTCCTCTTCTTCTTCATCTTCTTCGTCCATTTCGTCTTCTTCCTCACTATCGTCGCCTTCTAACGTTTCTACTGAACCAGCGTTGCTAGCGCGATCTTCTGGCGTTCTATGCAACTTCATGTGCCGCTTCAATTTGGAACTTTGGGCGCACGCGTGGTCGCATACCGTGCATTTGTACGGCAACTCTCCAGTGTGCGTTCTACGATGCACTTCTAGGTTATTTTGGTAGCGGAATTTCTTACCGCAGTAGTCGCAGGCGTGCATAGACTCTGAATTAGAGGTTCTCGGTGATCCAGGCTTTCCTGGTGGGGTAGAAGCAGACCTGGGGGTGTTGGTAATCTGTTCGTCCTTATTACTAGGAGGCGAAATGCTAGGTGGCCTGCTACTACTGCCTCCACTATTACTACTGTTGTTATTGTTATTGTGGTGATTGCTGTTGCTACTGCTCGAGCTAATGTTGTTGGGGATGGAAGTAGGCGGCAGCTGGGAAGGGGAGGGACTCGCGAAGGGCGGTGAGTGCTTGCGGGGTGACGGCGAGCCTGCCTGTGCCGCCCCCGGGCTGGTGGTGCCTGCCAATTGCCTCAACCGCTGCGAGTAAAAATCCAGCTGGGGTTCCAGAGATAAGGGTTGATTGGGTGTGCTTCTTTCCCTAGATGGAAGACTATTGACCGAGCTGGCTCTTTCAGCCGGTGAAGGAAAGCTTGCGTGTGGAGGTGGCACCCCTCCCGCAGCTACAGCCGCAGCTGCTGCCGCTAGATTCAAGCCGTGGTGACGGAATTGTTCACTGACTAGTTGATCAATCCTATAGTGGTGCTCTGGTCTTGAAAAGAGAGGTGCTGGTGGTACCGGACCATGATTGAGTGGTGGTAGAGGAAGCCTTAGTAATCCCCCTACCCCGAATGGGTTGTGCAGGTCGGGTGGTGGGAGGAGGTGGTGCCTCATATTGGGCGGAGGTGGTGGAGCTCCTCCGGAAGAACAGCCCGAGGAACTGTTGCTGGCCGTGCTGGCACTGCTGTGGTTGTTAGAATTGATGCCTTTGGAGCTGATGGGGGAGCTCTCGACGTAAATTTTGATACCGTGCGCGTGCTGAACGTGCTGGACTAGCCGCCAAGCGGAGTGAAGGCGGGCTTTGCAGGTGCTGCACACGTAGTTGCTGGGCTCTGAAAAGAAAATAATGAAGTATGTAGGAGATTTATAAACGTTATTGAATTAAATAAACGTCAAATCATACATTTTAATATGAATTTTGCAGTATATGAATATGAGACAGTTGTTTTTTTTTATATATTTTATAACAACTGCAGTCAAACATGTTTTTAAGAAAAAATAAAGCAGTAGCTCCTTCAAGAATTATTTCAGACTGATGTCTGAAGTACATTTTGTCGATGTCTGCCTATTGTCTAAAGATATATAGGGAAGAAAACGGAATTTATATATTTTGATGAAATGTATAGAAAAACAGAAAATTCGTTTTAATTTTTTACATTCATTGGACACTAACAACTTTTATTAAATTCTTGTCCAGAAGTATCGGAAACCACGCCATGTTTCTCGACATGCCAAATTGCTTCGAGAACAATGCCCACCGCGTTCCAACAAGGAAAGAAACGAGATCGCCCGGCCCATCATTACAGTATAACTTCCTCGCGTTTGACCTCGGAGACTGCTCAGTTACCCGTGCATCCGAACCATTGTCATCGCGGATCTTCTTCTAGTAGTCCGGTGAACGGAGACATTTTTTCTATATAACATACTATCCTCAAAAGTTGTACTCGTTGGGATTTCGTACGAGATTCAAAGAATGGCGCGATTGAGTATTCATTAGACAAAAACAATGAAGTAATAGATCAAATTTAACTTCAGCCTTTTTGAAATTGTGCTGAATAAAAGTAGCTCCTGCATATGCAAAAAGTAGGCCCTCAACTGGTTGGTTACCATTTTGGAAATATGTATATCAATTTCGGAGTATTCTCCTAAAGTTAAAAATAAATTATTAGTCATTTTTATGATTAAATCTATTTTACTAAGCAACAACAACAATACTTAGTTAATCTAAAAGAATGTAATCAGAAATTTTTTGAAAACATCTGCCTCTGAACATTTGTTTGGAGTTTTTTGTTGCCATATGAGTTACTATTGCTCTAGAATTAAACTTTAGAAATAATATCTAATACATAGATTTGGCTTGTTGGTTTAAAATTAATTATTTATTACCACCGTTGCATCACCGACTAAAGACAAGGACCTAAACAGTTTATATTGCAATCAGCTACAATTTTTTTTCGACTATTATTCCACAAAAAAATGCATATTCCATCACACATTTTCATTCAATACTACCACTAAGTTTTCACCTGCTTTCCCTGGATCATAAAATCTAGATTTTCCCGAAGGACATTCCTAGGCGAGTCACGTCCGACACACCCTGGACCGCCGATCTTGCAGGAGCGTCCAGGCGATTTTTCACGCCTGATTTTCAGTGTATTACCGGGGGTGGCAGCGGGCTGCCGGGGACGGTAATGGCCCGCCGCCGACATGTGGCCACCGCCGCGTTATGGACACTCAAATTGGTTTCGTGCGGTGTCCCCAACGACGGGTTTTCGCATAAATGTTAGTCTGAACGGTCGGGGAGGAATAAAATTATATGGTGATACCTTGTATTAAAAAGTTGGAATTTATTCTGTACCAAACCGCTGAAAATAATGAAAACAATCAAATGGCCATCGAAACGCGGAAACGCTAGACTTTTTCTCCATTCTGCGGAGTTGCAAATACCTATGGATACTATTAAAATATAATATAGGCCTAATCAGCAAAAGGCGGTGCTAACGAGGTTTGAACACTACGGGGTGAAACAAATTTGTTTCACCCTGTATTACCCGTTACTTCCCTTTCAGTAAACATGTTTTGAAAATTCAGAATGGAATATTGATTCATTTTTTCAATAGATATAGCCCTGTAAAGTTTATAATACATGTTTTATATAATGCACTTTTGTCTAATTATTTGTTAGCGGTTTATTCATTACAAACAAAAAATATGTTGCCACATATCAACATCATTGTTCATTATCAACGTTTCAAAAATTGATACAGTTTGATTTATAAATCAAACTTGAGAAATAAATCTGCTGCAAATAGAATATCTTTATTTGAAGTAGATGCCGAAAACAACTACTCCACGGCCACTTTGCCCCAACTGACATTGCATTACATCGGCATCTCCATAGGAGTCGCCACATCGTTAATCGAGACCAACTACCAGACACTGACCGGTGTCAGTGTCTGGTAGTTGGTAGTTGGTAGTGTCTGGTAGCGGATGAGCGCTTATTTTGCGCTCATCAGAGTGCCACAGGTAGTGGACCCGATGAACGATGCTGCGACGTGATTGCCTAATGGGCATTGTGAATGTTAATAGTGGTGAGATTATATAGGACTCTAGTGAGAAACACACCGCAGTGCCCTCTTTTGGTCTTTGCTACTACCTGTCTGATAATTATTGTCAAATTGACAGACAGATAACGACCTGCTTTTCCGCAGGTGCCTTTATCTGTCAAGCAGGTCTGTAAAGCAGGTCGTTATCTGTCTGCCAATTTGACAATAATTATCAGACAGGTAGTAGCAAAGACCAAAAGAGGGCACTACGGTGTGTTTCTCACCACTACTAGAATATTTTTGTCCTGATTTACCTAAGATAATGATTCTTTCTTAAATTAGCATATATTTTCATCGAAAAGTTAATGTATTTAAATAAAATGTTGCTTGATTAACCAAAATCATACCAAAATGTAACCCCAGTAAGGAGATAATAACATGTCGGAATATTATGACGCCATTAATATCTTCTAACACTCCTTTATGATAAAGACCTTTGTTAGCACTAGTAGTAGAGTAATAAATTTATTAATGGAGTAGGTAATGAATGCATTCAATGAAGTATTTCATTAATCAAGCTTATAGTCCAGACTTTTGCATGAAAAACAGCACGATGTATTGGTTAATTGATGTCATCTAGGGTATCAGAATGAACATCATGGTGGAAATATTTTATGTTAAAATCAACATTGGCTACTAAGAAAAATACAATCATCTATTATCACAAAGTAAACTCCTTTATCAAAAGACAGAGGTGGCTATAAAACAAACGATCTTATCAGATACCATGCACGTCAGTACCAGATGACAAGTGTATTTACTAATGAATGTAGTCATAAAAATATGACGGTCAAGTGATACTCGCCAGCCAAATTTACTAAAGTAGCTAAGATTATGATGAAAGATTAATCGGTATTGGCCAAAAAGCAAAATTCCAATAGAAAAATAAAAAGTATATTGTAATTTTCAAAAACAGAAGAAACTCAATAATCTAATCTTTAATATTAAAATGAAAGTTGGAGTCAATTTTTGCAAAAATTATAAGTCTGCATTGTAAGTTACTTAATACATCAAAGTATACAAAGTGTTTTCATCATGGTTTAACAAAATTCCATACGGCGTTTTATTCTGCTCAGCATCACATTCTAAGTTACCTACTTTTCTAATTTAATAACAATAAACAATATAATTTTTTTATTGGTCAATTTGGTGTGAAAATATATCACAATTACTCAATAGTCATGTCAATATAGTAATCATATATGGTACAGCGTTGGTAGTTTGTAACCATTGGAAATTGGATTGGTATTGGAACACCAAATTTTTCCTCCTCCCAAAAATTGTAACACAATGTTACTATGTAATGATGCCCTTTTTGGTAAGTGTAGAATGAAGAACGAGATCCAGAGAACGAACATTCAGCCAAATCTGTTTAGTTGAGAAACCATGCAGTCTTTGAAGGAATTGTGATATGTGTAGAAAAGATATTTAGTAACCGAGTTATATCTAATAAAAACAAAATCATAATTTATGAAAAGATGAATGACAATGATTATTTTTTGAACCTTGATCCTTGATCTAGCTACGTTGATTAATAACTATATATTCATTATTTATAAACCCCTAACTCATTTATATTAGCTACATTATGACACTACAGTTTCTCCAAAAACTGTGCAGCTCTCTAAAGGTAACATATAGAGTTTTTATTTTCTATATTTACAGGTATCATAGTACTGCAATAGACATGATATACTAAAAAGGAAAACATATTGGCGATTCCAAAAATAAATGCGCCCTCTGCATGAAAATATTTGAACCTACTTAAAAGGTAATTTTTGAAGGCTTATTGCTGATATAGTGATAAATAACACGTATTTGGGTTTGTTTAACGTAATAATTTAGTAGTGCTTGTGATTTTTTGGTATTACAAAGTTAAAAACGACGTGGTTAGTATTTGTACATCTTTATTTTTACATTTTATGGCATTCAAAAGAAATCAGTACAACACAAACTGCCGTGTTTATAGATGTCATTCCACAAAATGTGTCATTAGAAGTGTTTAAGATTGAAGATAGGTAGAAATTTGGCCCTAGTATAAGAAACTGGCTTTTCTCCAAAAGGCATGTAACAGTTTAATAACAGGGGATACGTTTATTTACACAACATAACCACTTTGTTGCAGTTTGTCTATACTTTTCTATTATTAGTCCTATAAAAGGAGAACATATTTTAATTTTATACATTATTTAACAAAAAAACAAGCACTAATATGGTATCACACTTATTTTAGTCCAAAATGTAAGTATACAAAAACTAGGGTACCTGTTTCAACTCAAAAAATTCATATAATTAGCAATAATGAAGCACTTATGGGACGTTTGACTGCTTTTACCACACTTTTTATCCTTTATTTCACCCTAACCAGCATATGAAGTCACTATATTTATGCCAGATGACTGCTAAAATTGCTAGATGATGTGATATGAAATGCAAAATTTTTTCTCGTCTTTCTCCATATTTGTTTACAATTTGCAGCGCCCTCATCGGTAATTTGAATCGTCAATAGCAATTGCTACGGTACTGGTCGTGCAAAAAACCAATTAAGCAACCCACCAACTTCTCGTCTGAAAACTGGTCTGAGGACCGGAAAATGACACGCGTAAGATTCGCTTAAGCATCCTCCGACAAAAAACAAACAAGGTGCGTACGTCCGCTTGATAAAAGACTGATTAATAGACCGGGAAAGGGTACTTGCTCGCATGTTATTATGCCATGCTTGTTCGTCGGTACGGTATTGTGTTAGAGCACACGCTGTACCGGTTCCGAATGTCGTATCATCTGCTCATCTCTCGATCTGGTCGCGCGCTCATCTTTTTTACCACGGCGTGCGACAAGATGTACCTACATGCAACCCCTTGCAGCCTAATTAAAAAGTCTCATCGAGGATGGGGTGAAGACTAGCCGTGGTTAGCAAACTAAGCGATGTTGTTGGTACTGGATTGGTCGTTTCAATATAATTTGTCCAAGGAATGCATGTAGCGATCTACCAACTTGTAAAAAATGTCATTTGTTTTGGATACAACTTTTTAAACTTTATACAAATGACGGCTTAAGAGGCCAAGAGGAGCAGTTTCGTTGAGACTGCAGAAAATTTCTATACCTGGCAATTTTATGATCATTTTACATTACTTAAAAATATGGCTTTAAAGCCATCGAGATTCCGGATTTTTCATTTGACAGCTGAATCGTCTCAGAAAGTTGACTGGGGTGCTGCAACCCCAAGAAAAATGCCGTACTCTGTATATATAAACGGTGTCCCACCGGGAACCGCCTCGATCTATATATGGCAAACTATAATTAGGAAAAAAATGAAAATTGGGCAGTGTACCAAAGTCACTGGGGGCAAGCGATCTAAAATATTTTCAAGATGGCCGCACTTCCGGTTATACCGGAAGTAGGTGTCAACTTGCTTATTTCAAATGGAACACCATGTATATTATTAGATTTTTTAATTCTACTCAAAATTTTAAAATTTCGTTTCATGTAGGATGTCCTATACCTATCTTCAACCGTTTTTGAAATATTGACAGGTGAATATTGACATTTTTCAACTTTGACACCCTGTAAAATCTAAACGGTTTGAGATCGAACAAAACGGTTTGCGCATTCCTATCTTAACTTTTCATAAGCTATCGTTTGATACTAATTGCAGATTCAGCCAGAAAATAAAAATTTTAAAAATTTTCGGGAAATTTTTAAGGAATGTGCAAACCGTTTTGCTTGATCTCAAACCGTTTAGATTGTATAGGGTGTCAAAGTTGCAAAATGTCAATAATCACCTGTCAATATTTCAAAAACAGTTGAAGATAGGTATAGGACATCCTACATGAAATGTGTTTAGAATTTTACGTAGAATCAAGAAATAATATAATATATAGGGTGTTCCATTTGAAATAAGCAAGTTGACACCTACTTCCGGTATAGCCGGAAGTGCGGCCATCTTGAAAATATTTTAGATCGCTTGCCCCCAGTGACTTTGGTACACTGCCCAATTTTCAATTTTTTCCTAATTATAGTTTGCCATATATAGATCGAGGCGGTTCCCGGTGGGACACCGTGTATATCGGAGTATTTATCATTTACCTGTTCTCAGTTAGGGAGCAGAAAGATTTTGCCATGTATTGCCATGTATTGTGTGTTACACTCTTACCGAACAATATTTTACCGTATTTTTGACACCGTCCTGTATATTAAGACGAACAAAGTCCCATATTAAAAAATATCGATTGGCACTTTCCGACGTTGTCAACAGAGCCTGTGTCGCAACAACAATGCACAAAGTATTGTCCAGTTAACCCTTGCCATGTGCGACCCTTATAAATTCTATCTAATAGAGTTGCTGATGCGTGATGAGAATTTTAAAGTTCTTTATTCATATGGGGGTTGATAGTAACGCTCATCAACTTCAGAACATGTGCGTCTCCGTGGGGATCCGAAGACAAAGCAGCGATAATTTTATGTGTAGGAGATAGGAAAGATGTAATTGAGATATAGATTGAATCACGTATGTTAATATATGGGGGGCTCAGCAGGAATTAGAAAGTTAAAAGTTGTGGTAACACTAAATTTTGTAAAATCTAAACCAAAGCTCTACAATCTTATGAATATTATATTTATTTTTTAATGATGAGTACATTATTACGTGTCCATTTAATGTGAGTGACGATGACATTATCAGTAGTAGAAAAATAAATTTATGGAAAATCACAAAGTAACCCATGATCTATATGCTGGTAGAGATTTTAGGTCGAAAATGTATACAGGGTATCTGTTATTACATAGCCAATATGGGAATCTTTGAACATCTGAACACATTTTTTGTAAATGAGACCACTATGATTTTTTCAAACCACGAATTTATATTTAAAAATGCTTCAATTTGATATAGGGTTACCCCATACCTAAAATCATTATTTAATGGATTTGTATTGAAAAATGCAGGGTCAGGATAGAGTCCACCAGGTCCTGGAAGCAAAATTTCAATTTCGTATCTCTAATAGTTGCAGAGATACGTCAACTTGTGGTTACACACCCTATATTGATGTATTCGATATCGATGTGTAAATTGACAGCTGCACAAGTTACTCTAAATTTACGGTTTCTCATAAAACTGGAGTTATTAATCTCTGTTCTAGTTCGGGGGTGCAAATTTCCACTTATTTACAGCTTTTTTACAATAACCTATTTCATTTGACCAATTATTCGCGTAGCAAGTGCTCAAAATAACCCACCTCATTGGTATTCTTTCCGAACAACGTCCGTCCCCCACGGCATCTAACGACTTGTATGATAGTTTTCAGTTTCAAATTCCCCCTCATATTAAATTTTGAACGGGGAAATACAATACAAGATTATGAATTTCACCGCAACCGTCAACTGCTATCGATGGCCTGTAAATCAATCACTGTTCGGATTTTCTTTTTAATAAACAGAACGGGCGTTGACGTGCCTCCCGGACTTGATGTCTTTGTTTTAATAAAAACCTTTACCCTTTTGTGGGGTATGGTTCAGGACATGACATACAAGCTAAATATTTTTTCTGTGTAACTATATAGGGCCATTTATTGGTTATAGTAGGAAGTAGAGGATATTGAGCTTGTAAATATACATTTTATTTGTAACATTTGCCACTGTTACATACTTTTTCACATCTTTAACTTCCGCATACAAGAATTTGACTAATAAAAAAATAAAAGTTCTTCTTCAATGCCATTTTCTTTGATATTCATGAAAAAATAACATAAATATGAATCAATTGACGTTAATATTGTATATTTACCATAGATTCATGTGTATATGCCATTGTTTTCAACAGGAAATTTTAAAATCTGTAATTTTTGACAGAATAATGATGTCTTCGATAGTTTTTAATTGAACATCCTGTATATTTTGTATAGAACATTATTTTACTATATTAATATAGGGGAAAGACTGATTGTCTGCGTTTGTCCATTCAAATCTCTAAAAATACACATGATGTTCCATTAATAAAGTATATATTATGTCAGTTCTGCCTGAAAAAAATTGCAAAACTACAAGAGATTACAATTTTATGCATTATTAATGTTCTCTGATAAACAATAAGAACAAATATATCAACATAAATTAATAGGCTTGACCTGAATCATTAAATTAAGATCAAATATACAGATAAATATCAATAAAATCTGGTCAAACACATTCAGTTGCAAAGAAATGTTTTAAAGAACATTACCTATAAACGAATCTCAAAAACGACCTAATAAAATCAAATTTGAATATTCTTAACAAAAAAAAATTAAAGAACCTGGTCGTGTACAGACCATCCGTTTCCCTAATGCGGCATTATTCATTCATTAAGAAGGGCTCGGTAATCCTCTTTTTTCCTGCCTTCTCCGGTCCACAGCGTCCGCAGTCCTTAGAATTTCAGATCACGGTCATCGCAGCAGGCTTAGGCGCATTTGCATACGTTTAAAATGTGGCCACGACTCAACACAAAGGACCTCACGGAGACGCGATTATTTATCGCCCAGAAGGGTCGGGGGGCGGTAGCGGGGGTGGCGAAACATCTTGGCTGCCTCTCGAAATCACCGCATAGCCGGGCGGCACACATCGCCTCTCCAAACAGATTTATCCAGTGGCGGGTCGTTAGGTTTTTAATGAGAAAGTAGAAAAAGAAAACCAAAATAGAAATATTTTGCACCGGCGAGAAAGTTTCATCATCAGCCGCGATAGTCTCAGGTGTAAAGCAGAGGTTTTTATTTGAGTTGCGGCAAAATATACCCGGCTATGGAATATTATTATAATTTTGTTATTTCCTTGACAACTGTCAAAAGTGAAGTTTTACATCAAAGTAGAAAGATACAGAATTTTACTATGGAACCGTTATTCGCCACAAGAATACGCAGAAATTGTTAAATTGTATTTACAAAACTTTTCTTCGATAATTTCAACTCAACGCTCTTTTAGGAAAGCGTAGTAAACGCATTTTTACAAAACGGCACAGTAAGTGACGTAAAGCATACTGGAAGACCTCGTTCTGGTCGTTCAAACGAAAATATTGAGCTTGTTCGGGTTGATCTGAGTGACCCAGAATAAATATTTCATATATTTATACTATTTGGGAGTGACAAGTTGTCTGATAGAATAATGCTACCGGGATTTCAAAAATTATCTTGGTCAAGGGTGGTTGTGGAATGTAAAACGTGTGCCTTACATTAAATTTGAAATAATTATGTCACTGTCACACTGACATCATCAATAACCTACAAATTTCATACCTATTTATTTCAGTTGTAAAACAATAATGAACTAAAAATTATGAAATAACGGTTTTAGTAACAAGAAAAACTAAATTACAGTAATTGTTGGAAATGTCCCCCGTTTTGTTCGATGCACAAGTTGACGCGCCTTCTCATGCTGTGAAAAGCGTTTTGCAGCATTTCTGACGTTATGGTTGTCTGATAGAATAATGCTACCGGGATTTCAAAAATTATCTTGGTCAAGGGTGGTTGTGGAATGTAAAACGTGTGCCTTACATTAAATTTGAAATAATTATGTCACTGTCACACTGACATCATCAATAACCTACAAATTTCATACCTATTTATTTCAGTTGTAAAACAATAATGAACTAAAAATTATGAAATAACGGTTTTAGTAACAAGAAAAACTAAATTACAGTAATTGTTGGAAATGTCCCCCGTTTTGTTCGATGCACAAGTTGACGCGCCTTCTCATGCTGTGAAAAGCGTTTTGCAGCATTTCTGACGTTATGGTTGTCTGATAGAATAATGCTACCGGGATTTCAAAAATTATCTTGGTCAAGGGTGGTTGTGGAATGTAAAACGTGTGCCTTACATTGCTGAACAATTCTTTGTTGCAGTTCTTGCAAATTATTTACAGGAGTTGCGAAAATCTTGTTTTTTAAGTAAGGAAATATAAAATAGTCCATAATTGTAAAACAAGGTGATCTCGGAGGAAACTCAACTTCTGTATGCAAACTTATCAGTCGGTCATCAAAAAACTCGTGGAGGAAAGCAATATTTTCTCGTGTAGTATGTGCTGTTACACCGTCATGCCGGAAATAACCGTACCGAAGTTCATCATCGTTTAACTGTTGCAGCCAAAAAGTTGTGCCTGTACCTTTCTGCGTTGACGGTGAAATTGAAAAAAAAATGGCCCAATTATTCTTCTGCGAGAAACTGCCATACAAACACCCATTTTTTGAGCATGTAGTGGCGATTCAGTAAAAACATGAGGGTTATCATTGCTCCACATTCGCATATTTTGAGAATTGATGTATCCCGAAAGGTGGAACCACGCTTCGTCAGAAAAAAAAGTTAAGTCCAGAAGATCGTCATTCATTAAATTATTGACAAACCAATGGCAGTAAGCAAGGCGCCTGGGGTGGTCTGCGGGCAGAAGAGCTTGATGTGCTTGCATCTTATATGGATGCATGTTCAAGTCTTCCTTTAAAATCTTATGACATGTTCCATAAGAAAGTCCAATTTCCTGAGAAAGACGTTTCAAAGGTTTTGCAGGCTCCTCTTCCATACGTTGACGAACGTCATTGACAACTTCTTCTGTACGAACTCTTGGTCTACCAGCACCTTTTTTATGAGTCACACAACCAGTTTCGCGAAACACTTCAACACAATTTGTAAGGCACGCATAAAAATTGTCCGGTAATATTGCCACGTTTGGGAAGTGCTCTCGAAAATTGTCCAAACACAAACGTTGACTGTATTGCCAATTTCCATTAACTAGCGCACCCGTTCGAAAATAGGCTTCAATCATGAAAATTTTGTGCTGTGTGGTAAGAGGCATGATTCAAAAACTGGATTAGAAAATTTCAGCACAGTGACTTGACAGATTCTGACACAACAAAACATTCAAAAATTTAAAGTAAGACACACGGTTTACATTCCACAACCACCCTTGACCAAGATAATTTTTGATATCCCGGTATAAACCAACATTACAATTAGGAAAAAGATAAACGAAAAATGAGATAAACCTTATTTCTTTCTGCATATAGTAATTGGTGGACACGTGCCCTGTGCCCCTTAGAATCAGTCGCCACTGAACTCATCTGGGAGCGGGGCTGGGCTTCGAGAGGTCCCCTGCATACACGATATGGCTTTGGACATCACAAAAGGAGCGGAGCTTAAAAATTTGAATATCGCGGTCATTCTGGCCTTATCTCGGTATTAGGAAGTGATCTATTGAGAGTTATATGACGGATTGCCCACCGTATTCCCGCAGATGAAGTAGTGGCCACATGCTCGGAAATCTATATGGATATTTCCGGAGATGGCAGTTACACATAAAGAAATCCTTTTTTTTTTTTGTAAACACAATATAGTACCTACTTATTTGAAGGCTGAATTATCCGTTAAAGTATTTATCTATTAATATACAGAGTGAGTTTTATGTATGGAACGCCTCAATTATCTCGGAAACGGCTTGCCCGATTTTTATGAATTTTGGTTTATAAGGGTTTTGTAATATGGTCGATATTATTGTGACATTTACATGGTTGTCAGATCTTTCGTTTTTCCGGAAATATACTGATATTTGTTATTTCAAATGGATCACCCTATATATTTTTTTGTTTTTGAAATCTCTAAGAAATTTAGAATATTTTTCATGTAATGTTCCCTATACCTAATTGCCATAATTTCGGAGTTACAGCTACATTTGCAATATCTCCGCCGAAGTTAAAATATTACATCAAGGCGGCTATGTCTGCGACAAAAACAATTTTGACGTTTTAATAAACTATTATTGTTGGTGTTTATTGAAAGTTACAATGGACCGTTTATCTGAGAAAGAACGAATTGAGATTTTAATGATATTAGGATATGGTGATGTGCGTAGAAGTCAACAGGAAACGTGTAATATCTTTAATAATTTATATCCTAATAGAAATCCCATAGGATCTTTTGAAAACATAAAGTAAAGGCGGTTACAGCTGATGCTCAAAATGTTGTCCGTTTACTTCCATACAAGAAGCCATGCGATGTTTAAAACTTTGCAGTACATTTTGTAACATTCCTGACTGCTCAATTCTTCTTATCTCTGTGGTAATCCTATCTTTTAATTCCTGAATATTGGCAGGTTTAGTTTTATAAACAATATTTTTTAAGTGACCCCACAGGAAATAGTCTAAAGGATTCATGTCGGGTGATCGCGCGGTCCATTGTAACTTTCAATAAACACCAACAATAATAGTTTATTAAAACGTCAAAATTGTTTTTGTCGCAGACATAGCCGCCCTGATGTAATATTTTAACTTCGGCGGAGATATTGCAAATGTAGCTGTAACTCCGAAATTATGGCAATTAGGTATAGGGAACATTACATGAAAAATATTCTAAATTTCTTAGAGATTTCAAAAACAAAAAAATATATAGGGTGATCCATTTGAAATAACAAATTTCAGTATATTTCCGGAAAAACGAAAGATCTGACAACCATGTAAATGCCACAATAATATCGGCCATATTACAGAACCCTTATAAACCAACATTCATAAAAATCGGGCAAGCCGTTTCCGAGATAATTGAGGCGTTCCATACATAAAACTCACTCTGTAGATAAAACTGTCTGTCAATTAGACAATAATTGTCAGGCGGATTGTAGCTAAATCCAAGAGAGGGCACTTCTGTGTATTTCTCACAACTTCTAAAATATAGTTATGTTGGTAACAATTTATTTGTTGTATTGTCTATTTTTCTTCATTTTTTATATTCTGTAACCTCTATATACAGGGTTATTCAGAACTTATCTCTAAAACTTTGAGGATATGTGCATCCTTAAATAAGAAATCGATATCACCAAAAAAATTTATAATAAAAGACTTAGGATTTCCCGTAAACAATGTTTAAAGTTATACCATTATAAAGGACTACGTAGATGGGCAACTGTACTTCAACGACAATCTGATATATCCCATTCCTAAGAATGTGGTAAAAAAAAGTAAACACGTTTTTGTACCTCGAACGCCTGGACGAAGAGAGTTGGAATGGGGACAATATCTCTATTGCCTATTCAGTGATCAGTCTATGTGTGTACTCTCTGTGTGTCGGTGTTTTATTTATCGTAGGAGTGATAAACTGTAAAATTTTCAAAATGGCTCATGCGTACAGTACTGCTGAGTTAATGGACTGTTACCAATGGATTATCAATTACGAGTTAGGTTTTGTGAGTGGTTGTTGCAGCAAAATGTTGAAAATCCCCAATTTACTTAATAATTTGCGTTTACAAGATCAGCAACCAGGAGGAACATTCGGATTAGTGCGGCAAAATTGAATAAGGCGTGCCCAAAAGTGGGTAGAAGTCGAGGGAGAAAATTTCGAACAACTTTTGTAACAAGGTATGTGCAAATTTTTTATAAATTTCATGTTTCTAATACCTAGTAATCAAGTAGCGCAATTCTTCAAAATTAGTGTAACAAAATTTTATTCATTTTAAAGACACGTGTCACTTTGGTCACATCTATCTATCTTTAAGTTTATTTTAAAGTAAAAATGCTGCAAATCTTTTTTGCGCCGGGTGTCGGTATACTTTCAGAACTTCCGAAGTTTTTTCGCGCTAGCCAGTTTGCATTGTCAGTCCCAAGGTCACTCCATTATAGTGGACCAGTATCCAGCGGCATGCAATGAAAAATTTTTAAATAGTTTTCAGAAGCCGCCAAAAAAATTTTTTTTTTACTACCACATTTCTACATGTATGTTGAACATCCCCATATTTTATTATGGATAAGTTCTGAATAACACTGTATATTCTATAACCTCTATAAAAGTAAGATGTACTTATACAAAATAATGTAGGGGAAAGGGGGGGGGGGTAAGATGACGAACGAGGTAAGAAGACGAAAATATCTAAAAAGCGGATTTTATGGCCTTACCAAACTATTTAGAGAACTGTAAAATTCATATTATTAAATGAAAGTAGATAAAATTAATTTGTCTCATTGAGTTATTTCGTTTGCTGAACTTTTTCGTGTCTAAACCAATTTTTTTGGACATCAGTGATTCTGCTGTTCTGGAACTAACAATTATGTCGGATATATATTATCATACGAAAGCATATTCGTATGATATCGTCAATGTAATATGTAAAGGTGTGTTAAGAATAAACATACAATGTGCTATTAGCATATCACTTTGTCTATACGATTGATGTATATATTATCTTTATACGAGAACAGAAAGCTGCTGTGACCCCACAACTTGACAAAATTAATCAATAAATAAAATTTTCAGTCAAATTTAGGAATAGAATTTATTGATCTGCAAATACCACCTTAAAAAAAATGCTTATGCAAGTGTGCTTGACAGTGTAGGTGTGGTAACTCTTATCAATTACATCTTCCAGTTACAATTTGTCTAGTAACCTTTAGAGGTTATTCTCTCATCTATATTTTTCTGCCTTTCCACTTTTTCAGCTCTGTAGACAAAGCCAAATATTAATAGCATTCTATTTTGTCCTTGCACACAATTATGAATCTTAATACAACTGGAGTTGGTAATACTTGTACAAATATGATTATAAGGTGTGCGGAAATAATCCATCTACGCTGGTCAAGTACGCTTGATAATCTATGGTTGCCTTTATATACCATTTTCAGGCTTATTCCAAGCAAAACTAAGCTAAACTGTATTAGAAACATTCGTCTAGTAGACACGTCGTACGGATTGACAGTTTTCGAGTTGGACGACGGAAAAGTGTCACTGGTTATTAAATATTCTCGAAGCCGACGTGCCCGACGCTAGCACGAGCGACAGTTTGTTAATTTAAGAGTTAGGGCCGCGGATATTTGACACCGCGTCGCCCCAGGATACACGGCTCGGTTACGGTTGGAAAATGAAAAAGCCAAACGAGTATTTTCTTACCTTTTGAATTTATTCGTTTATTGGTTGCGCTGGGAGATAAGCCGAATGCAATTACGTATAAAATTACGCGGTTAACGCAGTTAAAAACCCAATTGCATAGATAAATAAGATGTTCACGAATTATAAACATGTACTGTATGAGATAAAAAAACATTTCAAGCCCGAAACGCATAAGCATATTACTATGGAGTGTATGTAATTTTACTACGCATTTTAAGGCAAATTTAAAGTTATTTAAGTTAGGCGTTAGGCCTTTACAAAAGTATAGAAATGTGCATTTCTGGGCACTTATTCTTTCATTTTACACTGTCTACACCACTAGGTCCTATAGTTGTAAATTGTGTAAAATTACACTACGTAAAAATACTAACCGACCTAAAATTTTTAGTGTAAAAATAAAAAATTTAAGTTCAAGATTATACATTTTACATTTGAAAAAGTATGATTACGAGATGTAAAATTACACATCGATAAATGTAAAAACTACATTATATATAAAATTAATAAATGTAAAATCGAAATTAAGATGATATTTTACAACATAAGCGTAAAATGTAAAATTACACGACCGTGTGTTATTTTCCTGCCGTCTTTCTTATGTAATTTCACTACAATTTTAAGGCTAAATTAAAGTGATTTAACTTATGTCTTCATAAAGATATAGGATCGTATATATTTAACACTTAGTAAAATTACATAACTTAAAAATATAAGTAGATATTTAAAATTTTAGCGTAAAATTAAAAGATAAGTTTCAAAATGACACATTTTACATTTGATAATGCAATAGTGCACATTGCAAAAAGTATAATCATGAATTGTAAAATTACACGTTGATAAAACTACATTCTGTAAGATTAATAAATGTAAATTTAGCAAATGTAAAATTGAAATATTTTACAAAGTAAAATGTAAAATTAATGTAAAATGTAAAATGCTATACTAGCAGAATATTTAAAGTAAACGTTACTCACCACTATGCGTCGTATTCGACTCAGCGTCCGCTACTTCCGTCCTTGACCTCTTACAACTATTCTCCTCTGGAGACATAGTGGTATCCAACTTTTCCTGCTTGATATTCGGCTTTATATCCTCCTCCAGACTCGAACTAGTCAAGGGGGATGACGCTCTTCTTTTCGGGGTGGACGACGCAGCGCCATCAACGCAGAGGTCACCTGGTGCTGGCAACCTCGGCGACGCAGGGGGTGGAGTGTGGACTCTGCTTCCAGCATTCTTCTTGCCGGAGATGGGGGCTGATATGCTCGGTCTCCTAGGTAATGATATAACAATAATGATTGTTCCAAATAAATAATGTAATAGTTAGGATCAGTTAAAATTACATAAATAATTTTTACATTGTAGACCAAATAAAATTTATAAATATCTACAAGGTGCGCCGCAAAAGCGAGTCACCTTTCAGTGTTATTTATATATTTGTTCTTAATTAGATGACTGTTATTTGAGGGGTTCCTACTTTCAAAATATGTAATCAGAACTACCAACAGACCACTGTCAATTGACAAAATAACACACCTGGTGTTGATGGTGGACAGCGGTAGAGTGCCATCGTCATTGTCTCTGTCTCGGTCGTTGTTGGGGTAGCACTGGCCAAAATTTTCCTTATTGCAGGCGGCGACCTTGTGCTGGATAAAGCGGACGATGTCGGAGAGCGCAAACGGCTTCTGGCACACCCCGCAGGTCAGGATGTCCTGGTGGGGGTCGCCCTCTACGCCGTCTGCATCTGCTGCAACAAAATGTGGAGTAAGAACTGGTAATTTCAGATATTTATTGCAATCATACATTGGTCAAACACAGCAGTGTTTTTCCACAAGGCGTAATGAACACACGAACTGTAATTAATTTAGTTTCAATATGGGGTATTTAAAATTAATGTGGTATCTCAAAGAGCTGTCTAGTATTAATCGTACGTATTTCAGAAAAAAAATAATGATCAGCAGTTAACTCGGGTCGAAACAAAAGATTTCTTTTATGACCACTATAGATATGCATTTCTAAATATTATTTAACGACAATTTGAGACATTCAATTGTAAACATACATAGGACAATAATAATAGTCCTTTAAGAAAGCCTTAACGAACATATAAACCTGTATCTAATCTAATCTCGCGATCTGACCTTTAAACAACTGCATTAAATCTGTTTAACGCAACACAAAGCAGCATTCAAGCGATTCGGACTGGTATAAAAAGTCTGGTTGCACTCCGAGGACAATACAACCGACAAACAAGGTCCTCGGCAAGAAGGACAATTAAAAATATGGCTCGGTGGAACCGTGATTGCTAATCTCGGTAGGGGTCGTTATTAGGGGGGTGAAGGGGTTGCCGCCCCGCTTGTCGAGTGTCATTACGACACCCGGCTGTGTCAGGGGGTGGGTCGACTCGCAGCTGTTTTCCGAAATCGATATGCCTGTATACCATGAAAAATTTGTTATTGAAGAAGGAACTGCGTGTCCTCTCTGTTGTTGAATAGTAGGTATTTACTTGTTTATTTATTTTGTTAATATATTATTTAATTCCTTAACTGGAAGCTACTTCGTATACTTAATGAAATATATCCTCCTAAAGTACAGTTAATGAAGGCATTTATAATATACCTATTTCGTCTTTACTATTAAAAATGGTGACATTTGGGGCACACAAAACGTAAAGGAATATCTAATTCACTTGATGTAGGTATATTCTTATAAGATAATACAAGACCAATAGAAACAGCTTTTACGGCTGAGTGGACAGGTCAGGTAAAGAAGCATCCTTACAGGTACACAGTCCCCTATTTCAGGATTTTTTCACCCAACCACGTATTGTTGAAGGCACCCTTGGCTGACCACTCCCTTGCACTGACCAATGGTCTACGCAGGGGTAGTCTCTGAAATTTTCACTTCCCTCCTCGTATTGGCCGCAGCTGGACAATGGTCAAGTCAATACAAAAGACTCGGGGGTCTCGTTGCTGTATATAAATGTGCTGATGTATATCTTTTGTGTCGTTTTATCATACTGATGAGCTTTGGGGAGAAGACGTATAAAGTTTCGGAGATATATAGAAACGAAATTGGTTGTTCTTGGGTCTATCACTGGACCAATATGTATTATAATTTATTCTATTGGACTTTTATTAGAGATATGGAGGAGCGCTGGTGATTGATTTCAGATTGGGTTCGATTTCGATACATAGTAATCAAAGAAGGAAGGGATATACATTCGGAATTAGGATGGTTTTGTGGCTGGCTATATAGGCAGTAATAAAATACTTATTGAGAATTGACATGGGTTGCTCCAATAGTTATTTAGGGTGCAAAAGCATTGTTTTGGTTTTTGGTTTGAAAATTGTGTGGCATGTAATGATGCCAAGGAAGGAACGGTGGAGTGCCTATGTATGGGGAGTTTTTAATTTTACCGCACTATAGTGTTTCTATTTTTTTTAGGTTTTCGGTTTTTTCACGTTTATGAAGAAAATTCATTTAACCCTTTAACTATGCTGTGAAAAGAAAAAGCTTTTATTCCAATAAGTTTCAGTTCTACCTATATTAATTGTGCAGATTTTGCGATCTACAAAATCTTTAGTTATTTGTTCACTTATTTCCAATGTCTATCTTATGTGTAATAAGGGTAATAATCTCAGAAATATGTACCTTAAGAGTGATGTGAGTTCTTTACTGTTGAGCAACAAAACAATCGTGTGATACAGATATTTTATGACACACTCTTTAAGGCATATCTCCAAACAAAATCTTATATCAATTTACCCGTGACAGGACGGAATATAAAAGAATTGAAGGGGGTGTTTAAATATTTCTAGTATTTTATCAGATATTTTGAAAATTGAGAAATTACAGGGATTGGCAAGTTACACTGAGCACACTGTACAATTTATACATTCAACGATAACACATATCTCACTATACAGAGTGTCTTATTTCCAAACTTCAACCGTTTCCGAGATATAGGGTGTTGAAGTTGAAAAAAAAGTTCTTTTTTTATTTATATCTCTGACAGTAACAAGCCAATTGTTTTAAAATTTTACTTGGTGGTAAATGCTACTATGTGAATCTTTACTTCCACAAAAAGTTTCGGCCCAATGGGAATAATACCTAGGTATAATAAAATTATTTAATATTTATAGGGTGTAATAAATTTTAATAGGTATAATAAAGTTATACCTACCCATTATCAGTATAATTTTATTTTTTAAGGTTATAATTTTGTTAGGAAAGGACATGATATGGTTTCATAAAATATCGATTTACTCAGTAACGGTGTGTTTTGTGAAAAAAATGTAAATATACTTTTTGTAGAGAAATGGGTGGGACACCGAAATATCTTATTATTTTAAACGTTAGTCAGTTGCGTAACATATATTTTTTAGAAAAGGGGTCCCAAGAGTGCAGGTTGCACGCCACTGGCTATTCCCATTCAGCTGAAATTTTTTGTGGAAGGAAAGATGTATAGTAGCATCTACCAAATAATATTTTAAAATAATTGGCTTATTACTGTCAGAGATATAAATAAAAAAAGATTTTTTTTTCAATTTCAATACGTTGCATCTCGGAAACACTCTTGAGATTTGAATTAAATTTATATAGCAAAGACCCACTATTTTAAGTGGTTCTACATGCTCCCGATTTTTTTTAATGGAAAATGTATAAAAATTGAACACCCTGTATAGGTGGCTATTTTACCAAAAGTAAATGAATGCGAATATCTCTCTCTTTTGTCACAGTATAGTTAATAGAGTGTAATTTGTCGCTTTTATAACACTTTTTTCTAATGCTAACATGTGCAATAACATATTAATTGGTATAAATATTAACTACAACTTCACTAAACGTTGTGCTGTAAAAAAATCATTTTGGTCCTCTTGTAAATAAAAAAATTTCATGCACCACATCGCTGCTCTTCTTTTTGCTTAAACAAACTCGTCAATTTAAAACTTTTTGCACCATCTTTCAAGATCCAAACGCCTCCATACTCTAACAATCCCACTAACAGAACAAATAAAAAAACTTTCCCGACTTGTGACAAGCCGGGTCTTCAGCCCGGAGCGAGACTGGCACCTCGGGGGCAGCTAACGAGATTTTCCTTTGTTTTTTTGACACCCAAAGGTGGTCAGTAATCGTGTTTCTGTCCTCGGGGGTCACGCCAGCGTCTCCTAATCTAATGACGGACTGACTAACTGGAGTAATACCGAAATTAGGTTAGCTTCGTCGCGGACAGGGGCGCACGTAGACTAGAGTCCGGGGGGTGCAAATCGCTACAGTGACTTTGATGGATGGGAGGAAAACAGTTCTTTTGCTGGATGCCTCGAAATAATTATATAGAGTACAGTAGAGTTTATTTATCATTAAAATTTACATCTTGAAATGTACCTTATTAAATACAACAGACAATATATTAAAAAAAATTCACAGATTTTGCATCTTACGCAAATATCGTAGGCGTATTGAAAATACCAGACAACTATTTTTGTTACGCACTTTATACATTTCATAGTCCATTATATTTATAATTTATACAAAGTGTGATACCAAAACCTTTCATTTGACATATCCAGAAAACTAAATCTTCCAGTTTAGAGATTACTTATTCTTAATGAATCACCCTGTATATACCTATTAGTCCACCCTGTTTATATATTCGTCTAAAACCTGTTCATCCTATTAGGTACAACGATCAGTACATACCAAACGTTTATTTTACATTCAACATTAGTCCATAAACCACTGTAACATGTACTGGGAAGTTTTTTATTCAACGTGCTCGAGTTATAAGGGCCCACTATCGTGATACAACCAAGCAATCTCTGTAAGTCAAGGAACCATGTAACCCAAACATAAACATAGACTGATTATTATAACAACACAGCTAGGTTGTGTCCATGAGCACGTCACCATGTCGAGGTCGCTCGCATTTGCATATCGCTAAGCGTTAATATTTTAAGAGACAGCTCCCATATACACGCGCCCAGAAGTATTTTCAATATTAAAAAGGTATTAAAGCCACCTCAATAACGATTGTCAAATATATCAACGACATAACAGACAAATACAATTAGGTTTAAAATTTAAAAGTGGTACAGTTGTACGTATGTACATATAACAGCAATTTATACAAGAAAGATAGTTACCGATCCGGTAACTTATACATTTTTACAGCGACAAAATTTGTACTGTGTTGACTGGTGGCGAATCCTTCTATGGTAGGGAATCATTAAACATTTAGAAGTTCTCGTATGGTGACGATGAAAGTGATTACTTTTTAATGAAAAGTATATATGACAAATAGGTACTTAAGTATAATAAAGGGAAGGTTTTCTATATCAAGTAAATTTTATCACATCCAGCATTTTGGAATTATGATTCATCTCGATTCCTGACAATCACCTTCTTAGTTGTAGGTTTTCACTGTAGTGACTCAAAAAACAAAAAAATTAAATAAAATCAGAAGAGGGATATCCACGGAAAGTTATAGACGAGTAATAAAATTCGGGTTTTTTAACCACCCGATATATTTTATCAGATAAGCCTCCTAGAGTCCTTTCTGCACGCCTATGGCCGTGGATATTACCGTGATGCGTAAACCGCCCCTCGATAGAAGAGAATCGAAGGGATATTTGGAGCAATAAACAGCCAGACGCAAACAAGGCGAATTTTGACCCTCTTTGCGGTTTCGATGCTGCATGTGGGGGCGTTGTTGACTTCTTTTGTAGCCAAAAGTTGGGATCCGCGTAAGTAAATAAGGAGTTGCGTATTCGGGGGGTTGTGAAAAGCGACATATTTCTACAGGGTGTTCCAGTTTCGTCAAATTTGTGAGGCCATTTATTTATTTTCAATTTTAGTACACTTAGTACCAAACGGTCGGAAAATTCAATATGCCCCTATGTAAATTATGCCCCTTGCTAACCTCAAACTAATCAAGATAGAGACAAAAAGAAAAACTCAGTGGCATTGGTTTTACTACTTTATGATTGTGAGTCAGTTTCCTTTGGAGTGGTAAGATGGGTTACCAATATCATCGTTTGAAATGCTTTTATTTTTGTATCCTATTTGGGATTGGCTTTATTCTTGTATTTAACTTCATTTGAAACAAATATACCGTGCGTAACATAGCTCAGATATATAAGAAAGAGTCAATGATGTGCTAAAAAAGAACTGAAATACACCCTCTGTAACCTACTTCAATTAATTCAAGCTACTCAGTTTCTGCAAAATTTCGAGTTAGTAGCTAATCTCCTTTAAAAATCTTTTTTGTAACTGTTCCTTTATTAAATAATTTTAAATAAAATGTTCTTAAAAATATTTGTCCCCATTTAAGTTATATCAAAATGAGAACTTATTTATAGCCATAAGATTGTTATTGTAAATAAAGGTGACAAAAATTTGTCATAATATAAATAAGAGCCTTGTTTAACACTTGTATAGAATTTTATTGTGGAATTACGGTTGTACTTGGCGACATATTTGTCATTAACGACATTTTACGGACACATATAAAAACACTTGGATATCATTGGAAGAAACTCATTTAAAATCCTTGCTTGGTATTTATTCAAACAAGATTCCTTAAGCGCCTGGTTTTTTCATAACTTTAAACAATCAGATACTTCATAGTAAAAGCTATAGGAATATGTATCAAAGATAAAGCACTTGAAGAGCTTTGTGAATTATTAAGAGTTTTGAATATGAAAAATATGAGAAAACTATAATATCTCATTTGATATTTGTAATGTATTTCAAGTGTATTATCAAGGTAAACTTTCCTAACAAGGTAAAGTCCTAACCCAACAGATGACTATGTGATAAAAAAGATAATTTATATTGAAAATATTTTGTTTGAACCTTCTGGTATCTTTCATTTATAACAGTATTTTAGCTATGAAGAAGGTAATTTCGAAAACCATTTGATACCGTTAAGGCCAGTCGAAGGACTGAATTGAGAAGTACTTGATCAAGACGATGGTAAGACAATCATACAGAAGTTTTATCAAAATTTGCCTTGAAGCGGAAACCCATAAGAAAAAAATTTGAACTAAATATAAATTGAAAATTTTAATTCGTTATACCTCATTGTTTTGGATACTAATGTTTTTCCGTATCTTTTAATTAGGTACATCACAGGTGGCGTACGTGGCAAAAATTGTTTTTTGCTTCGAATGAGATTCATTTGTCGCCCAAGCGCATTTTTGCACTAAATTGAGCACCCCTTTGCTCTTCGCTCTCGCGTCCGCCATTTTCAACCTCAGACGTCCAAGTGCGTACTCATTAGGCCTCCGCTGGACCACACAAAGGGCCAAAACAACGGACAGCTCGCTGGGCATTGTCCGCGGCCCTAAAGGGCGGCCCCGGTCTTTTTATCCGGCAAACACTGGCCAGTGGGACAAAAACAAAAATATACCAGAGTTGAAACAGAAATGTCGTTAGAGATTACAATTTTTTTCCTTTAGAAAGATGCAATTCAAAAGTAGATGTATAACGTCGTTTCAAATGTTAAACGAAGTTGACGTAAGAAGTGTTATTTAAAATAAATGTATAGGGTGAAATGTATATGTAGGACTATACACGGTGTTCCACATAAAAGTCCTCAACCTCGTATCTCGGCAACGGAAAGATATATTTTGATTTTGAAAAAAACAGATGATAGAGCTCATCTATGGCTTCGTCACGGAGTTCAACATTATTTTTTCAGAGCAAATTGGAGATGGCGCTGAAGTCGAAAGACATTTTTTGTTGGCAGGAACTTTGGAACAAGGTTTATCCGATACTTTGTTTAATTCTAAACAATTTTTGTTAAATGACTATTTTTCAAAACTTAATTGTTTCAGAGATATCGTGCTCTTCATTTGGTGAGGCTCAAACTCAACCATATTTTAGAGTCTCGAATTATTACCTTATACAATGAAACAATAATTATCCAACTTCTCCTTTGGTACACGTAATCCCCATCTCACATAGACTTCTCAGTATAAAAATGAATTACTTGAAATGGGTCCCAGGGGGTGAAAAAAAGATAGCACCCAATACATACAATCTCAATTTTCTCTAAAAGTATTGAGCGTCCCAAATTCTCCTTTGGTACACGTAATAAGAATCTCATATAGACTACTCAGTATAAAAATCATCGACTTGAAATGGGTCCTAGGGGGTGAAAAATAGATAGCACCCAAAACAAACAATCTCAATTTCCTCGAAAATTATTGAGCGTCCCAACTTAGTACTTACAATAGTGAAATAATATGTATTTAATTTTGTTTCCTTCTAATCAAAACCTACTGTGATGCAGTTTCGTTATACATTCAGGATTTACTTGAGGACAAACGTACAAATAATTATGAATTACTTATTATATAAAATGAATTAGGTATTTAAAAAACTTTTGCCATATTTTACAGAAATACATACTATTTCACTATTTCTTAGAGCTATTAAATTGACTTGGATAATCATTGTTTCATTGTATACGGTAATAATTCGAAACTCTAAAACACGCTTGAGTTTGGGCCTCACCAAATGAAGAGCCCGATATCTCTGAAACTAAGTATTAAGTTTTTAAGTTAAGTTTAAGTCATTTAATAAAAATTGTTTAGAATTGAACAAAGTATCGGATAAACCTTGTTGCAAAGTTCCTGCCAACGAAAAATTTCTTTCGACTTCAGCGCTATCTCCAATTTGCTCTGAAAAAAATCAAATTGAACTCCGTGACGAAGCCATAGATGAGCTCTATCATCTGTTTTTTTCAAAATCAAAATATATCTTTCCGTTGCCTAGATACGAGGCAGAGGACTTTTATGTGACACACCCGGTATATATTTTTTTAATGTTCAGAAAGAATATCTAAGTCTGCGAAATAAATAAATAGCATTTTTCATTCTCCACATACCAAAATATCCTGCTTGCTGCACTATTTCCTATAGACAAACTAAATAGCTCAACTATAGTTTGCCATTCTTCATATTATTCAACTTTTGGGATACGAAAAAGTCACGAGGTGCCAAATCTGGCACGTAACGCGACTTTGTTAAACGAATAACTCGAGAACACTTCGTCTCATCGTGCTGTGAGACGCTAATTTATGCATATTTGTAATCAACAGAACAAACGAGTGTGTGTATGTAACACTATATTTTATAGATTGACAGGATTTTGTTTTAATTACGAGAGCATTAGCAATTAGCAGAGACGTAGGTATAAGTTTAGGGAAGTTCAGACATAAATTGCTTTATGTGAAGTGTGGTCATGCTATTCTATTTTATATGATGCTATTCGGGAAATTTAGTGGTCAGAGACCTCGTATATCCGCAAAAAGTGTCTTATTTCTCACACCACTCCCGATAAAATATGTCAACGGCCATAACCATTAACCGCAGCAGCCCTCTTGATTAGGAATAGCCCGCCACTATCCTGATTAAAGCCGCTCGCCCCGCTAATGTCCGCTCGACCTTCGCCGATACGTCGCCTCGCGGATACTCGACATTATTTTATTGGCACTCCGGAAGACAAATGAAGACCGGGTCGCGACATTTACTGCCCGGATTCAAGGGATTAAGTTGTTCCTTAACCTTTTCGATTCTTGGAAATTCTACGAGGCTTTTGCGGTCGTTTCAAGTTAGCCATGTCCATGTTTCAAAGGTGATTTCGTAGTGCATGGAAATACTTACGTAGGGAACATTAAAACAAAGGAATAACTTTTGATTAATACTAACGTAGTTTTCCACATAACACCAAAACACTATACTGGACTCGGCGCGCGTTTCGGCAACCAAGTTGGCATCATCTGGAGATGATACCCGCGCGTCGAGTTATGTGGAAAAATACGTCAGTATTATCTTGACACCAAAGGTTCCAAGCCCTTTCGAAACTTTTGGTTATCGACATTTCGTCATCTTAAGTTATTGCTGCCTCATGTTCATTGACATTCTATTTTAAGCAGTGGCGTAACAAACACAGCTTTGCTTTTCATATTTCATAAAAGTTATTTTCATTTTTTTAGTAAATTATTGTATCTTTAAATCCCTACCCCGGCAAGTGACCGAAAGTTGCAAGGAATTATTAGCATTTACTACACCGTAAAAAAATTGTCGGTCTGCTGATTGTCGAAAAGGAGCCCAAATGCAATAAACGTCATCTGGTTTCCAAAAGTCTGGGAACTTGACCATTCTCTGTATTCTACGCCGGAGATGTCGTAAATTATTTATTTAAAAAATTCTCCCATTTCGGCATACCTTTGCAAGACTGTTATAAATTTGTTATTTGCTTCGTTTAGTATTTGAGAAAGAAAAAAAAATTAAAATTGAGTCCTATAAACCACAACATAATTTTGCTAAGGCGAAAAGAGGCTGTCATTTAGTAACAGTTATTATAGTTTCATCGCACAAACTGGACTTGGGTAGAGAGGATTTGGTTTTATTATTCTCCTAGATTGAAAGCTATGAATATATGAAGGCTATATGAAGGCATTGAATATTATGCAACTTGATATCAAGTTTATTAAGATGACCGTTCAAACTACTATACATTGCCTTATTTTAATTTAGTAAGGTCAACACAATATGAAAAAGATCATACAAACGAAAATCTTATTTAGGAATATAATGAATAATAATTATAAGCTTTTACATAATTGAAAGAAATTATATATAGTCAAATAGATATATAAGTTGTTAGTGTTGTTAACTCCTCTGGATCACCATTATTTTCAATAAAATACAAATCCAAACACGAAAAAGAAGCAACATAAATAAGTATATTTTCACCAGCTCTATGTAGCAAACTGTTGAATATCAATAATGCTAATAATAAATATAAAACCATTTCTCCCAATAACAATAATAAGCTTATCTTTCTTGGACAGTGGTATTAATATAAATGTATTTAAAATAAATATCCCTTACCAATATATTTCTTATAAAATAGTTTCATCTTCAGATATAACTCTACCTCGGTCATCCCAAAACTGCGTGTAAAACACAAACCTACAAAACACAAAAATACATGCGGAAAACGAACTACATAGCATAGAAAATAGGGGCGCAACTATATAATAATAAAAAAGGCACTGATCTCTCTCGGGATGCTGAACAAGACTGATCTACTACAACTCATGGTATAAAGGACCTACAGGTAGTGATGTTAGGGGTAGCTGGGATGCAAGGGAGGGGGCAATGCGACCCTGTGGACCAGGATGCAAAGGGGCAGTTGCGACAATGGATTTTCGAAAATGATGTTAATTTGAAATTAGGAATTCAGAGGCGCATAAAAAATGAGGGGTAGGGACCGTTAAAAAAAGCGTTAGACAATGGCCAGGTAAAAAAATGTGCAGTCCGTGGGGTGAGCGAGGGGCGTAAAAAAATCTCACGGGGTATTTGCATGGGGCATATAAGATGCGTAAGGTGTGAGAAACTGAGTGTTACTTTGGACGTGCTAAAATTACGTGGACGTGGAGTGCTAAATTTACACATGGGGTAGGACAATTTCCATCACCATCTTATACAGGGTGGCCCACGAATAACGAAACAAGCGAATTTTCGGATACTTACCAACTTTTTCTTGCAAATCGCTCGGACACGTCAATTAAGTTTTCGAGGGGGAAATATTTTGCGCATATTTTCAATGTCATAGTTTTACCCCCTAAGCGAGGGCGAGGTTCACCCTTAAAATTTTCAATGGGAAGGGGGGGTCGAGTTAAACCTAATTTGAAAGCTTGAAAAAAGACCTTTACAATGCTGCATACTTTTTTGAATTTGAGTCACTATAGTTCTTGAGAAATTTAATTTTTAAATCTTTTGCTATGTTCAGTGTGCCTAGAACAATTTTAATTTTGGTCGTTTACTTTGTTTCTCTTTTAAAATGGTTTACTCTATCGCGGAAAGGGTAGAAATTGTCTAATTTTTTTACGAAAATATTAGGTGGTGCGATTATTACTACATTGAAGTTTAAAAAGTAAACTTAGTAAACGATATTACAATCTAAAGAAAAAGAAATTCGAAATGTTTCCAATTATTTTGCAAAAATAAAAAAAAATTAAAAAATAAAAAATTTAATTTCTCAAGAACTAGTAACTCAAATTCAAAGAACTATGCAGCATTGTAAAGGTCTTTTTTCAAGCTTTAATATGAGGTTTGTCTCGTCCCCCCTTCCCATTTAAAATTTTAAGGGTGAACCTCACCCTCGCTTAGAGGGTAAAACTACGACATTGAAAATATGCATAAAATATTTCCCCCGCGAAAACTTAATTCTAAGTATCCGAAAATTTGCTTGTTTCGTTATTCGTGGGCCACCCTGTATATACCTTGTGGCCCGTCGAAAACGTACTGTAGGGCATAACTGCCAAGAAAAGATTTTGTCGGAAAAATGCTGAAACACGCCGATTTTGTTTATGAGGGAAACAGCTTTTGACGCAAAAATCATAGTCCAAATTTCACCCTCGTATACGGGGATGCTACCCCCAAAATTTTTCAAAGTGGAATGGGGGTCAAGTCATATATCATTGGAAAGGGTTTTGATTCTCTATACAGTGGCGCTCCGGTTTTGAAATGCGGTAAAAGTTTCATTAATACATTTCAGGAAAAATGCAAAATTTTACAATTACGACAATTTTGTTAGTGAACTCGATCAGGTAAGCGAGTTGGCTGACCTGAATTAGAATATATCTAGTGTCTGATATATTCTAAGGGAACTTGTTGGATTTTCAACTTTTTTCTGTTTGAAGTTGACAGAAGACACATACCCTGTGGCATACCTTAATGCATATATAAATTGACAGAAACAAAGTTATCAAATCTCGAACACTAGGGTTTGACACCTGTCAGTTGGATAAGATGGAATGAAATTTAGCGTACTTCATTTCATGATATTAGTTATGCTTGATATTATTATCAAACACCTGACCTATAAAATAAAAAAATCACAGATTTCGCAATCCTTGCAACGATCGGAGACATTGGAAACGATAACTCCATATGAAACATAACTATAAGCTGACCGATCGTCCTATCAAATGAGACGCTACCGCATTAAGCGAGTACGGTATTATAACTTAACACTCCCCACTACTCTTCACGCCGCTCGCCGGTCGCGCGCTGCGCTATCTATATTAGTAGAGTAAAATCACTAGTCAAACTCGCTTCTTTCTTCGGCTTTTAAGGAAATACCGAAGCAATCCTGTTACAGTTTTTCATTTATAGCGTTTGACATAACATAAAAATGTATTTTTCCCGCGGTCTTGACATTGCCTTTCTCTTTATCTCTCTCAATCAATAAATAAGACCGCACACAAAGCCATTTAAATTCATACAAAATAAAAACGTACTTGACATCAATTAAATGGACATCATTAGTTTTTACCGATCGTCGTCGGCGAGGCAGAATGCAAATTCGCCCGCAGTACGACTGATCGGACATGCTATGTAAATCGGGGGACGAAACATGCTGCTTCATATGAGTATTTCTGTGAATTTAATGTAAACTATACAACTAGAGGTGGATAGGACAAGAATCCTTCACAATCTATTTCTATATTTGGTGTACTTGTCATTATATTTGATGCAACTTGCCGAATAGTAATGTGCCGTTCCTGCTCCCACATTTCCTGGACAGTCCTTATGATTAGAATCAACAGTGTAAATTGGCGATTCAAAAAATGAATGCGCCCTCTGCATGAACATATTTGAACCTACTTAAAGGTAATTTTTGAAGGCTTATTGCTGATATAACGGTAAATAACACGTATTTGGGTTTGTTTAACGTAATAATTTAGTAGTGCTTGCGATTTTTTGGTATTACAAAGTTAAAAACAACGTGGTTAGTATTTGTACAACTTCATTTTTACATTTTAAAATGGCATTCTAAAGAAATCAGCACAAACTGTCGTGTTTATATGTGTTATTCCACAAAATGTGTCAATAGAAGTGTTTTAAGATTGAAGATAGGTAGAAGTTTGGCCCTAGTATAAGAAACTGTTTCTCATTCATTTCTCCAAAAGGCATGTAACAATTTAATAACAGAGAATACGTTTATTTACACAACATAACCACTTTGTTGCAGTGTATCTGTACTTTTCTATTATTAGTCTTATAAAAGCAGAATATATTTTAATTTAAACATTATTTAACAAAAAACAAGCACTAATGTGGTATCACCATACAGTTTATCACACTTATTTTAGCCCAAAATGTAAGTAAACAAAAACTAGGGTACCTGTTTGAATCCAAAAAATTTATATAATTAGCAATGAAGCACTTATGAGACGTTGACTGCTTTTACCACTCTTTTTATCCTTTATTTCACCCTAACCAGCACATGAAGTCACTATATTTATGGCAGTTAAATGCTAAATTGCTAAATGATGTGACATGAAATGCAAAATTTTTACTCGTCTTCCTCCATATTTGTTTACAATTTGCAGTGCCCTCATCGGTAATTTGAATCGCCAATAACATTTACTTAAAAATAGTTCCTCAGTCCGTTATTTAATTTATGGTTGATATATTAAAATATTCAGAGAGGTGTAATATTTTATTTAAAATACAAATACATTCTGGTGTTAACTATTAAAAAACTTCCGTGTTGCTCATAGCAATGTGCTAGAAAAAGATTTGTTGCTAGGCGCAGAGTATTTTGGGCATGTCTACCCTATTATTAGAAATAGACCCATGAAACCCATGACCTATGACCGCGTATTCGTAAAAAGAATTCTTTTAAAACATGTAAAAAAATACAGAGTGTCCCATTTACAATATTAAAGTTCGCAACTTTGAAACTTTATCTTGCTACTACAATTGCAATGTTGATTGTGAATCTTCTGTTTTCCTGGTTTTTATCATTTCACATCACCCCTATTCTCAAAGATATCCCTGATTAGTCATAGAAGCAAAAAATAACACAAGACAAACAATATTCACTCTATATAACATCATACAAAAAATATTATTGCGATAGATACATCCGATAAGGACCTGCAAGACAATGGCAACCAGGAAGTCGCATCGAGCCCATTCGAAAAAGTCGATGGGAGAATCGCATGTTCTCAATTTGTGCAGTATCGTAACCTTCGCCACTTCTAGCATTGTTCCTGGTACATAATATAAATCTAAGATAGTGTGGCTGTAAATATCAAACTCATGGCTTCATGCTGGTCCGAGCGACCCTTTGACATTTAGAGGTCTGCCTCGACGATCATAGTGTACACGTAAGGTTAGAGCATCGTAGAATTCGCCATAGGAATCCGGCCCAACATCGGTTATGTAATAAACAATCGTATAGGCGTCGTGCGATGGCACTAATACACCTTTTATTTTTTTCAGAGATGTGCATTTCCTATTATATACTGTTAAATAATACAAGTCAATTTAATAATTATTGCGATAACAATGACCAACTCTACTTTTAGCGTGTACCATAACTTTGTGCAATATTTCAGCTGGTGCGAAATTTCTTCACTTGTCTTTTAACATCTGTGGGAGAATAATATAGACTTTACTTTTCAAGTATCCCCACAAGAAAAAATCTGGTGCAGTCAAATCAGGGGAATGAGGGGGCCACTCGATATCTTCATTTTTTGATAGCAGCCTGGCAGGGGAAGTGTCTCAATGAAGAGCGACCGTTTTCTATGTCATGTTTCTCTAATTGTGGTTGTAGAAATTCACGTAGTATCTGCATTGCCCCTGGCATCTTCAAAAAATAAGGATCCAATGATTCGTTCGGAGTATATTGCGCACCAAACAACGACTCTTTGATGAAACCGCACCTTCTCCTGAATAAGACTAGGGTTTTCTGTACCCCAAAAACGATCATTTTCCTTGTTAACACGACCATAAAGGTAAAAATTTGCTTTGTCGCTGATTATCAAATTTTGCTAAAAATTGGATTCTGCTTCCACTAAGTTTGTAATGATTTGTGCTTATTGCAAACATCTTTGAATATCAATTGGCCGTAGTTTGAACACAATTTGAATTTTGTGTAGATACATAATATGTAAGTCTAAGTGTAAAATTCTCAGAAAAGTCCGCTCAGACAGTCCTCTTGTGGTAGTTTTTGGTTCTGCCTGAATATCAGCCCGAACAAGCTCAATATTTTTGTTTGAACGATCAGAACGAGGTCTTCCAGTATGTTTTAAATCAGGGAGGATTCATTTCCACGAATGCCAAACAATTTTTAATAAGATTTGCGACTTGTACTCGGATATAAAACTTGACCGATGTATTGGCAACCAACAACACGGGAGATAGAATGGGCAAATGCTTGCCAGGTATTAATGTGATGACATTGATATGTACTTGACACCTACCTACCCCTAGCGAACGAGATTCTCATAATAATAATACAGCATCCTCTCTCCCACACAAGTCTGAGATTTTCCTAATAATTCTCGTGATTAGAATGAAATGTAGACTGCTTATTATTTAAAAAAATTAATCAAATTTGATTATCCAGAGAAAGGGAATGTAATGAGAATTAGATCCGGTTAATTTTTATTTACTTGACAGACTATTGTCTGTCAAGTGTCTGTCTGTTGTCGGAGATGTGTGACAAAAATTAATGAATTACTTTTTTTGTTAATATACCGTTTTCATTTTGAATAAATTATTATTAATACATACAAATGCGCGTATTTTTTAGTTGCAAATCTGAGAGCCGAATTTCTTGCCTCTCTGTGCCCGAATAGTAGTCGTAGAAACCGTTCTTCCGCACTGTTTCGCGCCAGTGCCCTTCTTACAATTTGGAAACCGTGGCTCCGCTAGTCTTTGTCCACTCGTAACGCGAATTTCGACACGTCACGTCACGCTACTTTTCTAATAATTATTTAACTATTATGTCGCTTTTTGCTGCAGATTTCAAGCATCTCCGACGGCGCTCAACATCCTGCAGAACTAGGCCAACGGAACTGACGGAGGCGGAGGGTCAACGCGCAGAGACAGTTCCCTTATGCAGAAGTTCAAAAGCAAAAGCAAAAAGAAGATATTTTGCTATAGTAATAAAAGCCAATTTATATTAAGTGCATCAGTGCCACTGAGTGCCAATACTTTTTTCTCTCCAATATTGGTTGGTATGGAACATGGATTTAAATAGATTTAAAAAATGACCTGCAGGGTTATTACACTAATCTTTAAGACGTCTTAAGTATGGGGTTTTGGACATAACTTATAGCTAACTTCACGGCGATTTTCTAGTCACATCCGATATTTTGGAATTATACTAATGACTTTGTCTACAAATTGGTCTAAAATGCGAGACATTTCTTTAGCCCCTACTTTAATCCACCTCCGATGGTGCCCTAAACTAGTTTAAGACCGTGCGGTAGATAGTGTCAGACATAATTGTTTTTTGTATTTTTGAATACTTAGAGTAAAATATGGCTTTTGTGCCTCATTTGCTATTTTTTGTTGAACACGAAAGGCGAAGATATGATATAAGGGAATTAAACGTGTACAGGAGACATTTAAGAGGCAACAATAATCCTTTTGTGAGGGCCTTAGAATTTCAGCGCTTTTTCGTGTAGACAAGGACAGTGCACGATATTTAATAAATAGATTGATCCCCGCTTCGGGTTTACAGATCTGATGGATTAGCTCCACAAGTAAAGGCGAATAAAATAAATGAAGCTAAAATTTCTTAATGAGTAATATAATATGTAAAATATAGATTTTAGTAACCCTTCGATTTCTGTCTCATGGATGTTACCAAAGGGTTGTGGGGCAAGGATTTTGTGATTCCATTTTCAGCTCAAAAATATACACTTTGGTTTATAACTTGTTTTTCTTTTTGAATGCACAAATTTTAAGGTTAGATTCCTTTTAAACTGTGGTTAGATTATGTTTTCTTCCTCCTCTTCCAACTAAAAATATGAATTACTACGACGTTGCCATATTGTGGGGGCTAAAACTTCTTTAAGTCCATGTTAATTATAGACGGTCTTAAAGGAATAATAGTGTAGTACAAGGAGTCTATAATTTTGGTGGCTTAAAATGAATTAGCCTGTCTTTTGTCTTCAGTTTAAGACAATTAGTATAATAACCCCGCTGGTTTCTTAACATGTATACCAAAGGATACTGGCTGTAGTTTCAAAAAGATCCTGTATCTACTCGCTTTAAGGTGGCTCAAGGACATTTTTAAGTTCAAGCAAAAAATTTACATGTATCGTATAGATATTGCATTGTATTTTGGTTTAACAAAAATAATAGTTTCAATTTTTTACTGTTTATCAATTAAAACAAGAAAAAAATATGAAACTAAAAACTATTAATAAAATGTAGTGAATTTATTCTGTCATTATATTCATTACGTTTCATGCCGTGTTCCTTTCTCTGAAGCAGACTTTAAAGTTTGCCCTGTTGCATTTGTGACCTTGAAATGCTTTCGTGTTACAGGTGAATATAAAAAAATGATAATGAACAAACAGTAAATATATCTTATACATTCTTCTTTGCATATAACTAGAAACTATACCTTGTGGCATTCCGTTTATATATAGATAATATTGATGTGCATACTGTTTTAGAACACTAAACAAGGGAACTATTGGAACCTTGGCCCTATATTTAGTCGAATATGTTACCTGAATTTCGATGGTGACCTTATAAATAGGTAAATATGGGCCGCCTAACGGGACATCTACCTATATTCTCACAGAATGTCACTATTTCTGCAGAAATAACCCATTCACCGCTATCATTTTTCATTTCATAAACACCAAAGGTACCAGCCAAACATTCGCCATTGTGTTGACAAAGGGTTGAAGCGGTCAATCTCAAAAATTCCCACACACCACCCACATCTGCTGCGGCGATCCAGTTTATGAAATCTAAGAATGTTATCTGGACGGGAATCGGACCGGCCGAGGGCTTCTTTGATTAGAGGGAGTTGTTTAATAAACAAAAAACGATCGCACTGCAAGGGCTGCAGTTGAAAGGTGAATAAGATTAGTAGACGTTGGTATATATAACGGGTGCTATTATAGAATATTTCATTTTAGTCGGCGCTCCGAACTAACAGGACATAATAACAACAGTAAATCTGAAAGTGATTTTATAATTACATGCAGGTTTGCGTCGAATATTATTTCCCAATTTCAAATTTTTCCATTTCTCCAATCTTCCGGAAGGATCTCGGGTGAAAAGAATGTAACAGTGACATTTACTATAATTTATGTGATATTTAGAAATTCACTTATTCTATATCAAGTAACGAAAAACTTCACTGTATTTTTCACAACCGTTTTATTGGTTGACTGTGTATAAACACCAACTACCTTCTTGAAGGGGGTTGTAAACTTTGGTGTGAAGATAACACTGACGTAGTTTTCCACATAACACCAAAACACTATACTGAACTCGACTCGCGTTTCTCCAACCAAGATGGCATCATCTGGGGATGATTAAAACTGAGTTTTAATCATCTTCAGATGTTGGTTTTATTGGTTGACTGAATATAAACACCCATTGTATTAAATATAACCCTATCTTCTTGAAAGGGGTTGGAATCTTTGGTGCGAAGATAACACTGACGTAGTTTTCCACATAGCACCAAAACACTATACTGCACTCGACGCGCATTTCGCCAACCAGTTGACATCATCTGAAGATGATTAACACTGAGTTTTAATCATCTCCAGGCAGAAGATTCTGGCCAAGGGAGGCCAAGGAAGATATTTATTTTATTATATAACTATTGCATTTGTATTATATTGTATTTATATTACAAAGTATTCACAAGATATACAATTAATTACATTGCCACATTCATTCTTAACCATATATCGTTTGGTAGTATTACAAAAGACGTAGGTCCTGAGAAATGAATTTTCTCAACAAAAAAAATTCTCTAAACCTGCTGATATTTTTTCTGTATCTGCATTTAAAAGTGTTAAGTAAATTAGCCGTGATCTTTGAAATACAAAGTGTACAGGTTATTCTATATTAAAAAATGTATATATCTGTTTTTGGGCCACTCTGTAAAAGTCTAAGGAAAAGTTATTTTAGCAAGTTACATAATATCGGGAGTATATCTTGATTCAAGATGACAGAACAAATAAAATTTATAAAATTCGTATCAGTAAAACACAATCAGATGTTTAATATTTTTCCATCTTTTACATCTCCATAAAAGATCTATTTCGGTTATTCCCTAATCTTGAGTCACTCACATTTATAAAAGCTTCTTTAAGAACTACAAAAAAAAAAGAAACAGGAATCAGGAACTGTCCAAAAACGTAGTTGAAATCAAATTACACTTTCAAACAACCACTACACGTTTTATTTCAGCAAAACAATTTCTGACGAATCCTAGAGCGGTACTACAAATAAGTTTTAAAACATTTACGGGAAAAGTATGAATATATTTGCCTGAAACATTGGATACAATGTATGTTTTCTAGTTACTTTATCAGGGGCCGCCCTGTACAGCGGATGTGATAATGGGTTTTTTAAATAGGTGAGCAATATTTACCTTAGATAAGGGCCCGTGTACAACGGGGCCCGCTGATAAGATAAAAATAATAACCGACAGACTGGCCACATGTTATTGGCTTCAATATACATGCTACATATTCGTTGTAACCTACATAGCTCAATTATGATAGGCCGGAAATTTTTCACAGTTTTTATGGGTCCGCTGCATAAACAGCGGCGAGTATGGGTTTTTGTGGAGTATTGTGTCACATACGACACTATCGCTGCCAATATGATCGACATCATAAAATACTTAGTACTGTATCACAATGAAACAGTAAATTTTTATATACGTAGACATTTAATGGCTCCATCTCCTGCTTATATGTTCCCAATATTCTTGAAAGGGGTTAGAACCTTTGGTGTCGTTAGAACCTAGAAGTTGGCATCAGCGACACTAGACTTATCTGTTCTACCATATTGAGATGAGCCATGCGTTCCTTAAATCTAGTTTCAATTGATCTTCTAGTTTGTCCAACATACTTTTGATTGCAGTCTTTCCAGCTAATTTCGTAAATCCCCGACTTTTCCTTAGTTTCTCTTTTGTTTTAATAGTTTTTCTTAGTTTTTATTTGTTCCCAGTATGTCTGTTTATCCAAAATTCAATGTTTAATATACAGTGTGTTAAGAGTGTTAAAAAATGATCCTAAATTGATAAAAATAAAATACGTAAATCAATTGCATTACAAGAAATTCAAAAACGCATTCTGTTCACCCGCATTCAAATTTTTGTAATATATAATACAATACAATCAGCCTTAAAAACATCCAATATTGCTAAACAATATATTTTTTCTTCGACAACATCCCCTATGACTCATTTGTGGAACGTATTGATTCGGACGAGTTTTTTGTTCATACTGTAGGTCTTTCTAATGTTTTATCCCCTTTTTAACATCTTATTCTGGTCAATATTTTACGGTGTAGTGCAGCTACTGGGCTATATATCAAGGCTGAGATTTAGTGCTGAAAAATCTCGAATTTATTCCATTGAAGTGTTTACCAAGTGACGTGGGCTTGCGGAGGTATTATTAACCTGCCCATAATTTACGACTTTACTTAATATTTATACATTTTATAGTGATATAATGCCAATTAATGCGACATGACAATATAATAAAATCTAGAAAAGATTTATACCACAATAAAACGTTTTGAACGCAATCGCGATTCCGTTAGGACGGCCAGCTTAGTGGCAGAATTTTTTTCCTGTAATGATGGTTAACGATGTATGAAACGCTGTAATTTATATTCCAGTGGAGTCACTGTAAAATTGTTAGTTCAGATAATTCCTGGTATTTAAGTGTGTCTTCATACTAGCGTAAAAAGTGTCAATATTTGTCCAATGTAGGTGACTTGGAAGTCTATCATTTATATTCGTATATCTCAAGACAATTATTAAGGGCTTCATGTGTCAACTCACTTAAAGCTCATAAAAAGTAATTTAAACATGTATTATTTAAGTATACAGGGTGTTCCACATAAAAGTCCTCAGCTTCGTATCTCGGCAACGGAAAGATATATTTTGATTTTGAAAAAACAGATGATAGAGCTCATCTATGGCTTCGTCACGGAGTTCAACTTGATTTTTTTCAGAGCAAATTTGAGATGGCGCTGAACTCGGAAGAAATTTTTCGTTGGCAAGAACTTTGCAACAAGGTTTATCCGATACTTTGTTTAATGCTAAACAATTTTTGTCAAGTGACTATTTTTCAAAAACTTAATAGTTTCAGAGGTATCGAGCTCTTCATTTGGTGAGGCCCAAACTCAAGCATATTTTAGAGTCTCGAATTATTACCTTATATAATGAAACAATAATTATCAATTTCTCCTTTGGTACATGTAATCCTCATCTCATATAGACTACTCAGTATAAAAATCATTGACTTGAAATGGGCCCCAGGAGGTCAAAAACAGATAGCACCCAACACACGCGATCTCAATTTTTCATGCAATCTCAATTTTCTCGAAAATTATTGAGCGTCCCAACTTGTCCTTTGGTACACGTAATACCCATCTCATATAGAATACTCAGTATAAAAATCATTGAATTGAAATGGGTCCCAGGATGTGAAATACAGATAGCACCTAAAACATGCAATCTCAATTTTACATGGACTCCCAATTTTCTCGAAAATTATTGAGCGTCCCAACTTATACTTTGGTACACGTAATACTCATCTTATATAGATTACTCAGTATAAAAATCATTGACTTGAAATGGGCCCCAGGGGGTCAAAAACAAATAGCACCCAAAACAAACCATCCCCAACTTCTGCTTTGGCACACGTATAATACCCATCTGATATAGACTACTCACTAGACTACTATAAAAATCATTGACTTGAAATGGATATTTAATAGCTCCTTTTAAGGAATAGTGAAATAATATGTATTTAATTTTGTTTCCTTCTAATCAAAACCTAATTTCGTTATACCTTCAGGATTTATTTTAGGACAAACGTACAAATAATTAATTATGAATTACTTATTATACCAAATGAATTAGGTATTTAAAAAACCTTTGCCATATTTTACAGAAATACATATTATTTCACTATTCCTTAAAAAGAGCTATTACATTGACTTGGATTATTATTGTTTCATTGTATACGTTAATAATTCGAAACTCTAACATGCTTGAGTTTGGGCCTCACCAAATGAAGAGCCCGATATCTCTGAAACTATTAAGTTTTTGAAAAATAGTCATTTAACAAAAATTGTATAGAATTGAACAAAGTATCGGATAAATCTTGTTCCAAAGTTCCTGCCAACGAAAAATTTCTTTCGATCAGCGCCATCTCCAATTTGCTCTGAAAAAAATCAAATTGAACTCCGTGACAATGCCATAGATGAGCTCTATCATATGTTTTTTAAAAATCAAAATATATCTTTCCTTTGCCGAGATACGAGGCTGAGGACTTTTATGTGGAACACCCGATATATACGTATTAAAACATGATTCAATGCATGACATTGCTTTTTTAAAATTTATCTTCCTTTGCTATAAAATATCGGTAGAATACTAACTTAGGAAAGCTTTATGTTCTTTCAAATATAAGAAAAAAAGCACACAAACATTTTATGCTATCAGATTGCTTTATATAGTGTTGGTTGAAAATCCTTCGTGCTCCTCTGTTACTTTAGATCGACTGAAGCAACTTGTGGCAATTTAATAAGTTAATTCATTATAACATATTTTATAAGAAAGAAAATATATTTTATAAGAATAGTATTAAGTTTACGATTATAATATTATCTCACACCAATTAGTTATTTCGGTATTATTTTCTCATTTATAATCAATCTTTGTATATATCATTTTCGTCTCTCAGTGCATACATCAAGATCAATATGCTTCAAATACCTCATTTTGCAAATAAAATTGATAGCAGCATTCAACCCTACAGAAATTTCCAAATAAAGGGATAAACACCCTGAAAACCGAGATACTATTGATCACACAATGGCCCCATTATATCTCTTTAACATTTCAGTTGCACAGGTTGTAGGCCCACACTGACCATTGTCCCATGACAAGTGTCGAAGGACATGAATGAGCTGACCCTTTTACTTCACTAACCGATGTAGAGCAAGAACAGATCAAGGTAGCGTGGGAGAATCTCAGCTTTGCACCTTGCCCGAAGCTACACCGAGAGAATAGTTTATTTATTTCAAGGAATTGCATTTATTTAAGGAGTAGGTCAAATGGTAGTTGAAGTTGCTAATTTTTCCACAATATACCTCCTCATTAACTTATTCAGTAGCTAAACAGAGGTGTATTCAGCACCATCACACTAATGGCAGTCACTCCTAACATCAAACGACAGCTGTTTTGATCTATTAGATCTCCTCAGCATCGGAGGTGTTGTGTTTAGCTCCCAAAACAATTTTACAGTCTAACTGTTATACAATAATGAATATACTGTTATAAAATCTATACTGTTAATAAATTAATGTTTATCAGAGTTTTTTGAATGTCCTCAAATATTATTAATGAGGAATTTAAATGTTTTTACACCTTATACAAAATCATAATGTGTTTGATGTGAAAATAATTAATTAATAATAAACAAACTGTTCTCTCGGTGTAGGGGCTACCGTTACCACCACAGGTCATCCGGCTATCGCTATATCACAATCTCATGACTGTTTAGAAATTAAATTTTACATTAGAGCAGTAGCGGCCTATCTGAAAGATGAATCTCGACAGATAGTCGGGAATGTTTTGCAACTGCGTCAAATTCTGTTTTGTCCGCAGACGACGGTCTTGGTTTATGACTCTTATCAAAAGTGGTTCAGGTGATGATAATTGTAATTAATTATGTGCAGTACATTCCATAGTATCATACACTCAGGTGACTTTACGCGATTTTGATTTTATCAGAAACCTTTGCTCCAAAGTTCTTCTACTTATCACTGAATGACTTTTGTTTCATTATTAATTTTGTAGTAAGTAAAATCAAGTGAATGGGGGAAATGTGCTTAAAAATACCAGTCATCCGACTCTATAATTACTATTTTATACATATTTTGTTTACCAGTACAATATAAACAAGTGAACTCCAATTGCAGATATTTTCAATCCAGGGGTTCCTCAAGATCACTTAAAAGGACCATTTTCAATATTTATTTGTATGAACGATTTATTTTTAAAGTAAACTTGTAATCACTTGTTAAATGTCAAGAAGTGTCTAAAATCTATGTAGTCCGTCCTTAGATTGAATATATCTGCGTTCCTATAAAGTGTTTTCCTTGGGAGTAACACTGAACACCGAGGTTCCATAAGCTCTGTCTTAAAGCCCAAAGTTATTTTAAGGCCCACAAAAATAGTTGGTGTGATTTAGGGGCACTGCAATATTTTCTCGGTTGGCCGTGGCTCCAGATGCACTGGGATAAAAATACTTTGGTTCTGGTTAGGGGTGACGGCTCAAATTTAGAAGCTTCCAAACGGGACCCTTCAGAACGAGCAGTGAAATAACAGATAACGAAATGAAAGATTAACGGTGTACAAGGATTTTCATGTAAGACACATTTCGTTCATACTACGTTAAAAAATCATTGTGTCAAAATATGAAAAACTTCTATATCTTTGATCATCTTGACAAAATTATTAACTGCAATAATCTGACTTTGTGTTCATGACATAAACTGTCATTTCTATACGGCTAACTATAGAAAAACTTCTATATTACTTCGGATGCAATCAATCCCTATTATTATTTTATACACATGCACATTTTGCAAGACTTCTAACATATTTACATTCTACCCTTTCAAGTAGGCAATCTAATAGGAAGCAAGTAAATCTCTATTAAAAAAATTGACCTTGTACATAATTAGGTTCATTCCGATACCGCCGTTGGAAGTTAGGTTGGCATTATGCGCCTTTAAAGGCCGTAACAGTCACACAATCGCACAATTTGCTTGTAAATTTGTTGAGGTAAGCGAACAACATCCGGAAAGGAAGTTTTCTTGGCTCTCCGATAGCCGAGCTATTATTTCCAGGTAATATCATTCAGGGGCAGATTTATGTTGGCAGCGTTGGTCGTCAATTAGATCGATATCTCTCCGATCTCAGATCGATATCTCGGGAGCTACTGTAGGCACTGTGTGTTTGTTAACAACGCCGGGACAAGCTGGAGTCACTCGGGGGCCCGTCTTCTGTCAGGCCGCGGGCCCTATGTGGGCCGTATTTAGAAAAATGTATTTCTCCTACTGCATACACTTACTGTCTGAGAACAAGACGGTGAATATCTTGGGTAATTAACTGCGATCTTACATGTAAATGTGCAAGAGATAACCCACAGGATATTGCATTAAAATAGAATAGGGCACATAATTGATGTAAGATAATATTAATTAAAATAATAAATTAAAATAAAAAGAAAAAAAAATATAAGTAAATTAAAAGTAGTGGAATACACACACTGTATATTTCCCAGTAAATCTCAACCTAAGTGAAAAATTTCCGTCCTTTCTACGACGCAAAGCGCAACTAACAGATACCGTACATACAGGCATAAATGTCACTTGAAATATGTTTATTATTAATCGTAAACCCGCAGAATTACGCTCTTCAATAAACAACAGTTCTTCTAGGCTAGGATACGAGGAAGCACCGTCGAATTTACGAGCCTACTTAGCCGCTCCTTTGCCCATGCGGTGCCGATGCTTGCTTGTTTTACTGCTCCATGTGCCGTCTCCCTAGGCTTTAGACACCAGGAGGTTTCAAAAAAATATTTGCGTTAATCAGAATATTGCCCTTTATGGCATTCATGTCAATAAGTCACTCGGAGGTACGTCTACAAAAAATTGTATCAATCTATTAAAGAATTACAGCATTGACGTAGTTTTCCACAGAACTTACTGGACTCGACGCGCGTTCCCCCAACCAAGTTGCCATCATCTGAAGATAATTAGAACAGTTTAATCATCTCCAGATGATGCCAACTTGGTTGGGGAACCGCGCGTCGAGTGCAGTATAGTGTTTTGGTGTTATGTGGAAAACTAAGTCAGTGTTATCTTCACACCAAAGGTTCCAACCCCCTCCCTTTGGATAGTTTTATCATCGCAGTTGTTATATTCCATTGTAGTTATGTTATGTGTAGGATGTTATGATAGTGTAAAGACTGATTTGTCCCCTTGCAAGACATGTGCATCCACAGAGACGTAACTTCGGTAACTTCGTGTGGTTTTAATCAGCGTCCTTTATTTGGAAATTTGACTTCGTTAGCTGACGTAAGTTTGATTGATTTGCTAGAGGATAGCCTTTGCTTCAAGCTTTTACCAGTCAGTTTCAGTAGGTCCTCGCCTACTATGAGCGCTTCTCTAGACGTCTCTAAAATTGTATTGATCGATCATGTAAAATTTTTTTAAAATGTGTGCAAATTGTTAAAAATAGCATAAATAATCACTTCATCATTTTTTTCTAGTTAATCGTTTATATCATCACTAGGGAAACTAGTTGTTTCTATTATTCTCAAGTACTTACTATACGTTTTGATATGTTCCAATTAGGTAACTGTTTCTGGTTATTGGTTAAACTATTTTGGATTCTGCTGTACATCTTTTTCTGTTTCTATTTCTATTATATTGTTACTATTACTACAATTTTCAAGTTATCAGTTTTTCTAAAGTATACTTTCAAACCTTTCCAAACCAATAGTATATGTCATCTTGATTTGTAATTTGTGTCGTTTATCGCCTCAAGAAGTAGCTAAAGATTATGAAACCTGTCAATCAAACCGACCGGTACATCGATCTAAAACTGGCGATTCTTAAAATGAATGTGCCTTCTGCGTGAAAATATTTGAATCTGTTTAAAAGATAACTTTTTGGAGGTTTATTTCTGATATATAAGTAACATATAGGTATTTGGGTTTGTTTAATGTAATAATTGTGCTTGTAACTTTTTGGTATTGCAAAGTTAAAAACGAAATTTATACAACATAACCACTATGTTGCAGTGTGTATTATACTTTTCTATTATGTATTTTTCTTATCAAAACAGAATGTTTTAATTTAATAAGCATAACAATTATTTAACAAAAAAACGCAGGCACTAATATGGTATCACCATACACTTTTTCTACCGTTTGTCACACTTATTTTATACCAAAATATAGGTAAACAAAAACTACGGTATCTGTTTCAACCCAAAAAATTAATGATAATTAGCAAAGAAACACTTATGGGACATATGACTGCTTTTATCACTCTTTTTCTTCTTTATTTCACCCTGACTAGCACATGAAGTCACTATATTTATGGCAGTTGAAGGCTAATTGCTAAATGATGCAATATGAAATGCAAAATTTTTACTAGCCTTCGTCCAGATTTGAATTTGAGAACTTGAATCGCCTATAAAACTGTTAAATAAAAGAGACAACAAACTTTTTTATTAAAAAACACCATGAATATGTCTATATTTTGATGATAAACTGTTAGAATATAGCAACAACAAAACTTAACCTGTTTAAGGCTGTTTTTAATACAGAACTTATCTAAGATGTTCGATTACTTTTATTTCTTATTGCATCAGTGGTCTTATTGGCTATTTATATATTTATTGTGCTACACTTCGGCATTGTGAAACAGACTGATAGTGTAAAGTAAATTACATTGCGAAATTTACAATTCTACAAGGTGATCAGATTTTGATCGGTACCGATAAAGGTGAGTGTTTACATTTTTTCCGCTAAAACATTAGAACATTAGATACTGGGGATAAATAGAAAAATACTGTATGGGCAAAGTATACGGAATACTCTTTGGGGTAAGTGTTTATTATATTAATTTGTTACTTTTTTCAGAACTGCTTTACACTATGCAAAATAAGAGTGTTAACTCACGCCTCAAAGACATAGATATTGTGACGACAATTTTGGCACTACAAATAGTTTTCTGTGAATATGTACCTTTCTTTATATTCATATCACAACAGCGTCTTGTTAGTAAATCATATTTTATAAAGAAAATATATAAAATGTTTCGCTTTTGATAGATAGTTCTATGAAACAAAAAAATTATTCATAGTTTGTTTCTTTTGGGATTACAGCACCTGTAAAATAACAAAAAGCAGAAAATCAGAAGCATACAAATTAAATATTCAAAATGTAGTAACAAAGTTACTACTACTTTTTGTTATTTTACAGGTGGTGTAATCCCAAAAGAAACAAACTATGAATCGTTAAAATGCACCACAAATAAGTTACAGACATTATATAAAAAAAAATTATATTGTCATCATGATCATTTGAATAAAAAATAACATATAATTTGATTTAATTACCAAGAAGGCGGAGTTATAGGCCTATTAATTTGTTGGTAAATACAGAGCCGGTTTAGTTGATCAACAATATGGCGGACTCTACCGATAACAATAATGCACCACGGGTTGCATTTTTCCATTGGGCAAACTGGATGAAATCACAGTTTGAAGTATGCTCTCAACCAATGGACTTGGATTTAGCACTATTTAGGGTTAGAAAACAAAGGACCGACCTTCATTGATAAGATTTTTGTCACCCCTTATTGCTTTACCTTTTATACGGATCATACTGGCATATTTTGACATTTATTTCATAGTAAAGTTAAAAATTAAAGATCACATTGATGATTGATATGAAACAACCAAATTATGTTCTTCCTAGGATCTATTGAGGTTAGTTGAGGAATGGAATATATTAGTGGAAATGGAATAATATTTTTATGCGAGATATAGATCAACGGAACTATAGAAGTACATCTTTTTGATAGATTTCACTTTCTTATTTCAGCATTATTGGCTATTCAGAAGACTTGAGAAATTACTAGATAATATTTTTCGCCAATTTTTAACTGTTTTTCTGAAGAAGAAACTTATAAGTCTATGTTGAATTTAATTATCCTCATAAACTTGAAATAACTAATATAAAATCCGAACGGTTTAGTCTAAATTTGAAACATGAACTTGAAAACTATATAGAACAAATAACCCTAACCAATACAAGTCATACTCATCTATAGCCGAGCCCTGAAATAGTTCTAATGAATGAAGGATTCTCCTTGTGGTGATGGGCCTCAATAAAATTTCCCTTTGCCAGGCTATAAAAACCTCGCGCACCTGGCTAAACGCTTTATTGATATAACTTTATGCCTCTGTGTTTACTCTATCCGCCTTTTAACTACTAATTGATCACGTCAGATGTATTGACTAAACAAATATTAAGATTTCTACTCGGTGGATGGCAAAAAAGCATGTAAAACGGCGTCTGTGTTTGGTTAAGTATTGTTTCTTTAATGATTTTGAACTAAAAAAGTGTCACCGGCTCAATAAAATTAAATAGCTCACGGGCTAATAAATAGCTCAATAAAAATTGAAGTTGGAAAGTAACATAAAGAAAAAAACAACAGCAATATTGGCAAGTTTTAAATAACATATTCAGTGAGATTGATAATGATTGCATTGAGTGTGCCCCTACTATTGAACCACCACGTTAAAATATGACTGTGTTTATTGCAGATGATATCAGTGCACACCTAGAAACGTGTAAGAAACTTTCTAGTCTGTAATTTGAAACAGCTTTGTGGGGTGTTTTTCATAAAGTACAAGTGAACGTCACCTCAACAACGTAGATCACACAATTTCTACAGATTTTTGTAGATTTTAATTTTTTTCTTGAATCCGTAATTTATTTTACCTTAATAAACATATTATTAATGTATAGTGACTATACATTAAATATACCTATGCATACAGGACATATATGCTTTGCCTTAAAAATGTGGGGCGTATTTTACCAATAATAATAATAATAATAATAATAATAATAATAATAATTAATAAACAATAAGTAAAAAAAAAAACATACGCTGAACACCTCGAGGGGAAGTTCACAACAAGTGTGCTCTATCACTTAACCCTTGGGAAAAACATATAAACAATTATACGTCGTACTGTGGTAAACAAGTAAAAATAATAATAATAAAAGACAAACAATATACAACAGATCAACAATTATATAATATTAAAACTTAACAGAGCAATACTATAGAAAATGCTATAGGTATGGCAAGGTAAGAAAATAAGATAATCGAACATCAAGGATGTAATTACTAATTTAAGTATGTTATTAAGTATCATATTCTTTATGGAAACTTCAAATTGAACATTATTAAGTATATGTACGAGTATATCTAAGGGAACCCCATAAAGCTGTATTGCCGGTAAGTCAAATTTTTATCACAAATAAGATTTTTACAGAATCCACTTTAGGAATTAGTGAATAAATATTTAAATTCCCTAGCTCTAAACACTCATCTCCCATTTAAATAAATATATCAAAGTAAACAATTCTATTGAAACGATATGCTGTATACTACAATAAAACAATTTATACACAATAATATTCCTATACTAAATAAACAGATAGGCAAGAAAAGAATAACCAAATAAAAACAAGTAAACTAGTCTATAAAATATTGTAAGGCACGTGCGGCCGAAAAAAAGGTTGATAAAAACTGCAAAAAAAAACAATAATAACGTTTAGATGGTACCATATGGTACTTAGAAAACACAAAGTTAACTACAGTTGATTATTATCAATTTAATCAAAATTCGTAATTTCACCACATTGTTTTCAGGTATTAAGTGTTAAATCTTCTTTGATAAATATGCCAGTTGATTTCAGTTCAATTTTACTCTGAATGGCGAGAAAAGTTGTGAGGAAGTCTACAAATATTCTATGTGTAGACTTTGGCAGTGAGAAAGGTTACATTACATGCTGTTACCGATGCGACGGCTAGCGCAAAACCGACAAAGAAAGTCACAATTTCCAAATAAATCGATAATCACCTAATAAAACACTAATATATTAACACATTCGTAGTGAATCCGCTCGTTGCTATTTCGGGAATAGTTGGGTGGTCGTACTCGTAAAACGTAACACTGCTTCATGGTCTTTTAACGGGCTAGAGTCCTCTAAAACCACCATACACCAAAGTGGGTTTATTAGAATTAATTGTCACTTAAAAGCTTTACTGTGCTGTAAAATTACTCGGTGTGACAAGTCTCGTTTGGCTGCTCCGGATGCATTATTTTGTTTAGTTTAATAACATGATGTGATTCGAAAAAGCTAACTACGTGCACAAAAGCTAACTCCACTGCATTAGAAAGCTACACTGAGCGAAACATTAATTTAGATTCAACAAAGTTAGCATTCAGTTAGTCAAAAAAGCATTCGTAACACTATAAGTATGATTTGAAATATATATACGTAAAATCTAAAATAAGTAATATATCAATGCAAACTAATACAGTTTGGCTAAATTTGTAGAAATTTTTATTGTTTTGCAGATTGTTCATTTTTAAAGTGATCTTCTTTCACAAATAGGTAGCTAATTTAAACTTTACAAATAAACAGAAATTTACTGCGGATTTGCTTACTTACTCGGCATTACTATTATTTTAACCGATTATTAATCGAGTCAAATTTCTTAAAATATCTTTAGAATAGAGTTGGTAGGATAAGCACAGTTTAGATTATTTCTCGCGGGCACCCTCTATATGTATATAGCGCCATCTATTGTGGAATAGTCGAACCGACTTAATATAACATAAACGAATAATCAAATAATTTATGTGGCTTTGCTACTTTTTCAGTGTAGGTTTTATTTGGTGTAGACATTTTTTATTACGTAAATAATTTAAATATACAATTAGGGTAGGAAGGTGTATAGAGTACGTATAATATTGCACATTTCCGACAAATATTTGCTGCTCCTCATAAATAAGGTCACCGTTTGTGTATTTACTCATTTTCAAAATAGATTAGATAAAATTTCGTCACGGACATCATGAGCGCGGAGATTAAGGTAATCGAAAATATTTGAGGTGCGGCGACAGTTCTGTGATTTCACAAATTTCGTGCAAATCCCTTTTATTGTTCCTTATCAAGATATGTGTCGACTCAGTAATGTTTCCTGGATATTATAATAGAATTAGGTTAAATTATAGAAATTGAAACGTATATCTGTGAAAAATTTATATTTTTTGTACAAATTAGGTCTATTTTCATCAAATATAAAATTACATCTCAGATAACCTACATAGGTGGTGCTGAAATTATAGATCAACATACAGAGTGTCTCTCTCAAGTCTGTGATACATTGATTTGAAGACTTTAAATTAAGTATGTCTCAAAACATAGAGGTTATTTATTGAGACCTAGAAAATGCAATATTGAACATTACTCATATTAAAACCAAATTTATTTCAAATATACTTGAATCTATTCTTATGCCTTGATGTCCAACACCCAATAGGCTCACTCAAGAGTCTATAATGAAAGATATCTCCCTGGTGTCCGAAAATAATATAAAAATAGAAAATCAATTAAACCCCTAGATTCCTCTGTCACTGAGTCCTTTACGCCAATTGTGCCTCGCGATCTGAATAAGTAGAAGTGATTGATAACGTTATTCTTATCATCCGCGGATGCATTTCGAGCTTTCTAATTTAAATCGTACCTATTTATAAACTGAATTCGTTTCGTCGAATCGAAATCCTTCAATCAAATCAGCAGCACGAAATTCGAATCCTGGAGTCGGTGCCTTACCTTCACACGCATTACAGGCAAGAAATTCGCCTAAAAAAACGCATTGTGACACAAACAAAAGGTTTCCTGTTTAAGTTGTGGTCGTGCTTGACTTTTCCACAAAATAGTTCGTAATTTTCAATGTCCATTACCTGCTGTATCGGGTCAAATTTAAAGGAGTTATGTAAATTGTACCAGTGGCGGCGTGTATTAAGGGCAACAAGAATAGCTACGTGTCTCTACCATTCACAAAATTGTCAGTTTCCTCCATTTATTATAAGATCCTTTAAGAAAAGTTGCCTAATCCCTATGTCATTTAGTCTGTTGCTACAAATTTAATAAAAAGGTTAAGATTGATTTTCTTTCACAATTGCACCTAACAACTTTGAAAACAGAAGCAAACTTAATTTTTGTTTTTTCGTTTTCAGCACTTTTTTTATTAATTTTTTTAATGAAAATTCAGTTTTTCCTTTACTAACTAATCTAAATTTGTTTCTTTAACTTTTTTTTCTTGAAATACCTCTTGAAGTAGGCAGTAGGAAAGTGTTCAGCTTGTGGAGCTTCTTTACCAAACTTATTACCTACTGAACTTAACTTAACTGAACTGAACCATTACTTACTTCTGCGGCAAAACTTAAACTTTTGGCCTATCTGATTTTTCAGGTTTGGTAGGTTTACATCTTAAGCTCGTCAAAACAGGCCAAAAGATGATTGTAGATCGTATGATTTTTACACTTTTTCATATCTTTCCTACTGGGAAACTCTTGTGGCCGCTACTGGTGTACCGGGTCAAATTTAAAGGAGTTATGTAAATTATACAGTTGCAAAGGAAACACCGATTAGGAACCAACTGGTCTGCAAAATAGCAGTTTAACAACGAGGTTTACACTGAGCACGGTTCACTGGTCACCCCATTGTAACTGGACATGGTCACAGCAAAACACCCCTTTTTATTATCAGGCTGAATTACCGGGCCACCTGAAGAGAGGACTAATTGCAATTAATCATCGATAAGGATGATAAAAATATCAGGAATATTATAATATGGGTTATAATAATAATTCAGGACATCAGTGAAGACAGAGTTGTACACATGACAGTAATTTTGAAACAGAAGTTATTCATTTACTTGTACCAGTAGCTGAAGGGAATAAACCACTGGACTTTTCTGTTAAGTGTCATATTATAATCAAATATATAAAAAGATAAATATCTATAAACGGGTTGACTGGGGGGATTTCGTAAGACGCGCAAAACTGAACAAACTGAGCAAAAAGAAAAACGAATCTTGTTAATTCTTATCCTATATGGAACTAGCTTTCAAGAAGGTAGTCACATAATGTCAAAATTTGTTAGTAAATTTCGAGTATTATAGGAGAAATTCGTATGTATATAATCTCGATTCCACTGACTTACGCGTCTTAAAACATAATTTTGTTAAAAAGTTGACATAAGTTATATGAATTTATACATATTTTTTGAGAAATTTTCCTTCTATTTAAGTTAAACTTAACTCAGAGGAAGTAACATGTCAAGTATGAAGGTGTTAGATCTGTACATCTAGGGCTTATATTCCCAGTTTTTGATCATAACTTTAAGATATGTAAAATAACTTCAAAGGAGGTGTGTAGCTTTAGAGGCAGTAGTTTTATAAGCCAAATATATTTCTGTTCTATTTCAATATATTGATTCTAACAGACTTGTACAATTTATTTACTAGATTTTTAAAAACTTCCGGAGGTACAAACGTAGCAAACAACCCAATTAAACATCACTATATAAGTTCTTCTGAGAACAAATTCGCCAAAACTTTAGCGCACTCTATCCGATCCCCAAAAAGTCAAAGCGGTTACATTTTTTTTACAAAAACAGTCACATATACAATAGGAACAATCAACTGACCGTTACTATATACTTCCTAGACTATTCTTATGACCATCAAGTGACCACTTTAACCCGTGCGAATCAGGAAAGGGTTAAACCTGACTTTACAACTTCATACCCCTTCGGACCCGTCTACAACCCTTCTAACTTCTTTGAAAAAAAGTCATCCTCCTCTCCAGTACATCGTACAGGTAGCTGGACACGAGTACAAGATTAATACAAGTTATACAAGGGGTTATTAAAAGAAGAAGCTCCTCTATTAAGGGGTTTAGGTCGCTCGTGTCACACAAAAAAGGCTTAAATTAGTGTGCGGGTTGGCACGTGACTGTAGGCACTACAATGAGGTTCTTGTGCAGTTTAAAGTTGTATGTAAATGGCCCTAGGACATTATTCAATGCTTATGAGATGCCGTATTATATCATAAATTATACTATGTGTAGTAATTTATGATATCCCAAAATTTCTATATAATAAAATTATAAGTATGTAAGGTAAGTACACCAAAAATATATTTTATTATAGAAACCTGAAATATTCTATAGTTGCGTTTCTAATTTTTGGTTGGCATAACTGGAAGACTACATTACTTTAGGTATTAAATATAATTAGAATTACTGCAAATACACATTGTATTGGAATTTCTGGCATTTAAGATCATATTCAATTGTTTGAAAAAGTAAATTGGGGTTTTTCCAAAACAATGTATGTTTCTGGTTGGCAATACAAATGACGAATTGTTTTTATCCTAATTCGGAAGATAAGAGTTTATTTTTGTAGTAAAAATGTTTGTTCCATTTTATAGTAAGGAATATCTAGAAATTTTTTATTTTAATTTAAATGATTTCGCTTGCACCTTCATTGAAATATCAAGCCGAGATCAAATGCAGCAGACGCTTTATATTTAAGAAAAGGCTAATACAATTCAACCAATCCTTTGCTGCCTTTTAACGCAAAAATATCTTTGCGTTAGATTGCACAATAAAAAAATATTGATGCAGGTATTTTAGGTGTTTTTATGGTAAAATGGAAACTCTTAAAAAACATCTTTTCTTCATTCTTTTGGGTTTCTGACAAGCACTTCTCAAAAAATTTAAAATACTTATAATAAAATAAACCACTACACCAAAAGGATCAGTAAAGAGCTGGTTTTCAAATTTGGTTGATGAAAAAAAAATTGCATGAAGTATGTAATTGTTACTAAATAAAATATATAATTTTCACACGTTCTCAGAAATGTATCAATGTCTTTATCAAAACAGGAACGTAGGCACTTATACCGCAAGGATTTGTTTATTAATTTTCAATTCTTATTCAGAAGAGGAGACCAAAGGAATAAGAAAATGTAGACAGCGATACAAATAAATAATTTTAGATAGTAAGGAAGTTTGCCGAGTGGTATTCCAGGCTGCTTTTTAGAACGTAGGGTGCGTAGGAAAATAAAAGATACCCTATTTAGCTTTTCCAGAATCAAATTTAGGTAGGTATACAGACATTTCTTGGTATTTTTAGTATCAAAACTGTAACTTCAACTGCTTTTTCTTATTTAATGTTATCAAATACATACCATAGTATCTTTAAAATACATTTTGCGGAAACACAAGCAGATGCATTAGCTGGCATCACTAATCGATGTTCTACATATTCAAAAAGCACCTGCGAACATTTTTCTAACACTCTCGCTTAACCACCGAAAACCTCTCGAACATCTTAGCCAGCTAAGTAGATAAAGGCGCGAATTAAAAACAATTTACGGACGAGCCAGCGTTCAGCGAGGAAATCTGAAGGGGACTGAAAGAAGCTGAAAGGCGAAAAACCCGCGCAAGTCTGCTTGCTGAAAAATCATTATTATAACTTTTTGTTATTACGCGACCGAGGGAAGGCGGGAGGGAGGAAGGGGAGGAGGTGTTCCCTAATTAAAAAACGGGAATCACGTGGCGGCACCGCGTCTCCCGACTCGCGGTGCCGGAGCTATCCAGAGTCGCTTCGGAGCCTGAAAAAGGTGAGTGTTCCAGATGTCAGACACTTTTTCGGACGACAATTAGGAAAAATTTACGATATATTTATTTTTCTCGGCAAGTAGATCAAGTGTATGCGTTAATCCGAGCAGGAAGTTTTCATGCGGAATCTAAAAATCCTTATAAAGAAAAAATTGATACAAAAAATACAATTCAGATAAAAGGATTTTCGAATTACCCTTTTAGGTTTCGACGGCAATTTTCACAAACTTGTATATTTATTTGTTATTAGATACTAAAGTTGCAGGTGAAAAAAAACCTCTGCAGGATTCTTGGAAAATATAAAACCATATAGAAAAGCTAATTATAATTACAGGCATATTTTAGGGCTTTTCTAAAAAATAGTCCAATTTAAAATAGTTTGATTATGGATAAGTTCAAAAAAATTTTGACAAGAAGGTTTGAAAGTTTAAGCTAAAATCTTGAACTTAACTTAATATTGAACATATTCAAAAATATGTGCATTTTCAGTGGTTAATTTCTTAGTACAGTTTTTAAAGAGGAAAGTTGAGCTTTCAATGATAGCCTTTGCTTTATTATAGAGATAAAATAAAAACGACCGAAATACCCACAAATCTTTTTGGTTTCAGGAATTTTCAGGTGTCATCATTTTCCTGGTAAGAATTAAATAAAAACTGCCACAGTTCGCGCGCCCTAAGAAAAAACATTTTCAGCTTCACGCATGGTTTCAGGAATTTTCAGGACACGTCGTGCATCACTCACCTTGTGCGATCCTGACCGCTGGCATTTTAATTCTCATTTTGGATTCGTAAAGTCCTTGCGCCCGCACCAAAAAGTTAGTCCATCCTGGCCACTAGATCGTACATCACCTCAAAACACAACACTATCAGCGACACAAAGTCGCTCGAGATCTCATCCGCGCGTACTGTACCGGAAGTGGTGTCAGCGGGTCGCGCGTGTGTCCATAGAGCTCGCTGGACCAGATGCTGTATGGTCACCAGTCCGAACGCGTGTGAGTACACGGCCAGCTTTTCGGTGGGCCTTCGGCCGAGTTGCTCGGCCGCAGTCGGCTGCTTCCGGGCCGCCTCGTGGCTACTCACTAGCCAGCGGTCTGAGCGTAGAAGGGATGATGCGCCGCCGCGAGTATGTCACGGGAGTGGGGGCGAGGGACGCTGGACGCCCGGATGCGATGCTCCGGTGTACTCCGGTGTATCTACTACGCGGGAAGCTCCTGCTAAAGGTGTTAAAGCGAGTACTGGTCTTCTGCGGTGTACGGTGATAAACTAGACACCTTTACACACATGTTTGACAACAAAAAGGACATTGGTCATTATTATCTGCGTTCAATTGAATCATATTTATTTCATATTTGAAAATTTCATGTTTTTTTCTGGAAAAATTGTTTATAGGCAACACTTTAGAGGCTATTTACGACAAAGATAGTCGAAAATTAAGACAGAAAAAAAATTATTTGAAATACTTTCTTATTATTAGCTTATCTTTAAAATGTATGGCATTTATTCTGAGCTGATAAAAATAGTAAAGATATGCACCTTTAAAAAACAAGGACAAATGACCATATACAACATATACGAACAAACACGAAAATCAGAAACAAAAAAGTAACACCACATATCCTAATAAAATAATTGTATTCCTATTAGGAAAAAAAGATACAAATATAAATATATTAGGTGAATAAAAATTGCCAATATAAATTGTAAATTTTAATCTTATTGAGATTAAATTCTTTGAAATAAACATAATAATTATCAATTATACATGGAGACTGGTAGTTCGAAAATACAAAGCATTAACTAACAAGAAAATGGTGTAGATATAGTCGACGAATTATAGAATAACTTTCCATCCTTTCTATAGTATATACAAGGTAATCAATTAATCAAGAGTTCTTATATTAATTTATTTTAGATTTTTGCTTATGGTAAATTTGTCATTTATACAAACCACTAATCAACAAATCATATCTAATTTTTACTCATTTCCGGTTTCATCAATAAAACAACCCAATACATTTTATCAAGTCACTTTACAAGTGATAATAAGATAAATTCTATCTATAATCAATACACGAATTAGCTATGTATCATCCTACAACAAAAACACTTAACTAATATGTGTGTAGTGTATATTTTCTCTCATTGCACAGTATAATATGCATTTTTATAATAATCATAAAATAATAAAATTGTGATACACGAAATTCCTCCAAACATACATTAACCTTGATATCACTGAGGTGTCAAGAAAAATCCCAAATACGTGCAAACATTCTTATCTCTCGGGTATTAAGAATTGGCCAGACAATGACATTTCTAAGTAGATCGAGCATAAAAATATTCCTCCACTCATGTTATTATCAAATAGGAATGTTAATCATGGTCTTCTGACGCGTACATAGGTCGTATAAGGAGTACCTAGACGAAGGTACAGCTACAGAATCAGGAAACATACATATATACATGCATACATAAGTACATAGTGTAGTTAAATGAGGTTAGGTTAGTATGTAGTTTTGTATGTTATACAAATTACTACAAAGTATGTAGGCTGCAGTCCATATAAGATGTATGCAATTTTGTAATTTAAATCAAAACTTTTCTTGTCATATTTCTTAAGTTACTTGATTTTATTCAGAACTAACTAAATAAATATTCGAGAGAGTGTGCCCAAAAAATCCAGTAAATTTTGTGCTGGAATCCTCCAAGAGAAACAGTGATGCAGCTGCTGATCTAAAGGATCTAGGATGGTATGAATTTCGATCAGGAAAGTATTTCCTTCTATATTTGTACTATTTAAATCCTATACTTTAGTTATATTGTATTGAAGAGGAGCAAAAATCTAGAAAATATTAATGAGCGAACAGTTATTTTAGTTCGTTCACATTCTTTTACTTGTTTTAAGACAAATTTCCTCACGAAACTCATATTTCTCTTAATAATTCTCCATTAAATATCAACAATACAATAAAACATTTTTTATGTTATCAATTATAATTTTTTCATTGTGAAACGAATAACTGCCCGAAGTTTTCATTTCGGAGTTTCAATTTTGAAGTAAATATAAGGCGACATGCAACATATACATTTTATCAGACTGTACCTGTGTATAAGGCCACCATGATGTAGGTAGGTAGATAAGAGTATCAGACAAACAAGGAGTGATAACCTAAGAAAACAAAGATAAGGCCTAAATATGACCATACCAGTTTATTACATACATGTTTTAATAATAACACTAAAATAAAATATCAACGTAGGATCAAATCCCATAACGTTATATGAAAATTTGTACGTAAAAGCATATACACGAGACGTCCAGATCTATTTCAAAGTACCAAAACTTATACCTTGGTAAATAAAATTCGAATCTAGACTTCATTCACGTTAAGTTTAAAGTGACGTAATTTTCAGTAATTAATTATTTTCAATATTCGATAAACAAATGACCAATACATTAGCATAGCATTTGCCACTTACAAAGAGTTTTATATCTGGCACCCTTCTCTGCGTTGTCAAGTTTTTATTTATTTATATAAACTAAACTTAAAACTTAAAAACGTCATGTGACAGGCGCTGAACATTCTTTCATTGTTTTACTTTCAAAACTTGCAATAGTGTAATACGACTAACGAATCGATTAATAATTATTCATAAATAGCTGCTGGAACTGTTTCGACTAGTTACAAGTGGTGTTAAATGTTAATACATGTATTAATAAAACTGAAGATTGAAATGAATTGTATTTGGATTGCATCTACTATTCTAAGAAACCTACTACAGACTTTCCAGCCAGGTGACTTTTCTGTTATTGATAGTCGACATAAATAGAAAACATATGGGCGTAGTCACTAAGTAGACACTTACAATTATTATTTTTAAACCCAGAGAAAGTGGCATAACAGTTTTATAACTATTATCTTAAAGCGTTTGATGCACAGAGTTTTCCAAAATATGAATAAAACAAAGTAAAAGTATCCACTTTATAAGCTTTTAAAGTGAATACTGAGTTTTATCGAAATGCTACGAAAAAAATTATAATTCACAAACTAGTTATCTCATTTCATTATTCACCACCATAAGCACGAAACACCAAGCAGTGTTAGAAAATTTTATTTCGGCCCACCAGATTACCAAACCTAACGCCTACATATTTTTTGATAGAAACACTTGTGAAGAGAACTGCGAACCTTTAAATTATATTCTTCGACATCCCTAAGTTATTTACATGCTTATATTTCAACCAATAATGGAAACCAATTTTACTTTGGTCGGTTAGCTGACCAGATTTAATTCCTACATATTTTTTTTAGATAGAAAGCAAAATAAACCTCAGTCTGTTCAAAGGGTGCATGCAATCGTGGCATTGATGGAGGAAATAATAAAATGTGTCATTAGGAAGTGGTTTATTCCGATTACAATCACGCAAACCAGAAATTGCTGCTCGACAAGTAATTGGCATTCATAAACAAAGCATAAAACAGCTGTTCTGTGTTGGCGGGGCAAAAAGAAAACCTAATAAATAAACTCGGGAAAGTTGTCGGAAACTTTTCACATTATCATTCAGAGGGAAATCGCTTTTAAAGTGTTTAAAATAATTAATTAAGTTTTCCGACTTTTTAAGTACACATTACTCGCAGCGGGCCGCTGGTGTGGAGTTTTTCCGAGAAGAGGCGCCACTTGTAGCGTCGCGGCGCCCTTAGTCGAAGTTCAACGGAGTCCCGCCGGCGTAAAAGAGATCAGGAGAGTTTTGACCCAATTTTAAACGAGTTTCAGACTACATTTAATAAAATATGCAAGAAGAAATAAAAGAGATAACCAACTTGTTAACCGTGTTCTGTCTGGTGATTAATTTATTTTTTATTTATATTCTTTGAATGTTGACACAGTAATCAAGTAAAGGATGAAAATTATTAGATAAAATCTTTATAAATATATGAACATAGATAAAAATTTGTAAATTTCTACAGTGTGTCCTATTTTATCAATAACATATGATTGTAAATCATTGAAACTGATTGTAAACAATAAAAATTTCATATTTCCTCTAATATCAAGTTGTCGTGGAAGTAAAATAACATTTTTATTTCTGAGCGAGTTGAAAAAGAATGAAAAATAGGTTACTTAAGAAAAGAAAGTGGGAAATTCAAATCTGAAAGCGGTAGTAGTGAAATGATGTTGAAATTTTACAATACTTTTATAATAACTAGATTTCTGTTTCAAGGTATATTTTACGAAAAAGTAGAAAGGACAACGTGTAAAATAATTTTATAATTGCCAGTTTAAACTGTCAATTATAGATAATTGCCAGTTTAAACTGTCAATTATAAAAGAACATTGTGTGAGAATTTTATAATTGCCAGTTTAAACTGTCAATTATAGATAATTGCCAGTTTAAATTGACAATTATAAAAGAACATTGTGTGAGAATTTTATAATTGCCAGTTTAAACTGTCAATTATAGAGAAATGTCAGTTTGATCTGGCAATTATGTATAATTGACAGTTTAAACTGTCACTGTATAATTGCCAGTTGAAACTGGCAATTATAGAGAAATGTCAGTTTGATCTGGCAATTATGTATAATTGACAGTTTAAACTGTCACTGTATAATTGCCAGTTGAAACTGGCAATCTATAAAATTACAGTTGAAACTGGCAATTATATATAATTGCCAGTTTAAACTCAATTATAGATAATTGCCAGTTTAAATTGACAATTATAGAAGAACATTGTGTGAGAATTTTATAATTGCCAGTTTAAACTGTCAATTATATAGAATTGTCAGTTTGATCTAGCAATTATGTATAATTGACAATTTAAACTGTCACTGTATAATTGTCGGTTGAAACTGGCAATTATACATAATTGCCAGTTGAACCTGTCAATTATACATAATTGCCAATTTAGACCGACATTTGTATAAATAAGTACCTATCTTTACTAGTTGGGACCAGTAGCCTCCTAAACTGTTACTGGGTTTATAATTTACTGGATAATAACATGATTCCTTGCACTAACGATGTTATTATCTTCAAGGATTAACACCTATAATACTTCTTTAGTACTCATATCTGGCAGCCTCAGGCTGTTGGATAGTGGCACTAATGGATGCTAAGAACAACCAAAAAAATATTCAACGTGTGGGATGAAGTTGCTCACACTACGGAGATGATCATCCAATTAACTGGTATTATTGACACAGATGCATAAGATAAACAAAGAGCAGGATTTTTAGCTGCAAATAACTGCGCATCGTCAGGGCACGTTCCATAGTCGTACGAATGTTAATATTGCATATTTAATAAAAGCATGATTTCGCATCTACGGCTGTTTTTATAGCGCTAGCGAGGATACTGTTATATACCCGTGTTTCGAATCTCTTCGATGCTGCGTGGATTGAGGTACTGGTAAACTGGTATGAATATTCGCTTAATTTTTATTGAGCGTTTCTTGACTGGATATTATTATATATTAAAAAAATACATGTCTTGCAAAACGATCGTCATATTGCAGGCACTAATATTATACCCGGATATCAAAAATTATCTTGGTCAAGGATGGTTGTGGAATGTAAAACGTGTGTCTTACTTTAAATTTTTGAATATGTTTTGTTGTGTCAGAATCTGTCAAGTCATTGTGCTGAAATTTTCTAATCCAGTTTTTGAATCTTGCCTCTTACCACACAGCACAAAATTTTCATGATTGAAGCCTATTTTCGAACGGGTGCGCTAGTTAATGGAAATTGGCAATACAGTCAACGTTTGTGTTTGGACAATTTTCGAGAGCACTTCCCAAACGTGGCAATATTACCGGACAATTTTTATGCGTGCCTTACAAATTATGTTGAAGTGTTTCGCGAAACTGGTTGTGTGACTCATAAAAAAGGTGCTGGTAGACCAAGAGTTCGTACAGAAGAAGTTGTCAATGACGTTCGTCAACGTATGGAAGAGGAGCCTGCAAAACCTTTGAAACGTCTTTCTCAGGAAATTGGACTTTCTTATGGAACATGTCATAAGATTTTAAAGAAAGACTTGAACATGCATCCATATAAAATGCAAGCACATCAAGCTCTTCTGCCCGCAGACCACCCCAGACGCCTTGCTTACTGCCATTGGTTTGTCAATAATTTAATGAATGACGATCTTCTGGACGTAACTTTTTTTTCACGAAGCGTGGTTCCACCTTTCGGGATACATCAATTCTCAAAATATGCGAATGTGGAGCAATGATATGATAACCCTCATGTTTTTACTGAATCGCCACTACATGCTCAAAAAATTGGTGTTTGGATGGTAGTTTCTCGCAGAAGAATAATTGGGCCAATTTTTTTCGATTTCACCGTCAACGCAGAAAGGTACAGACACAACTTTTTGGCTGAATTTGTGCAACAGTTAAACGATGATGAACTTCGGTACGGTTATTTCCAGCATGACGGTGCAACAGCACATACTACACGAGAAAATATTGCTTTCCTCCGCGAGTTTTTTGATGACCGGCTGATAAGTTTGCATACAGAAGTTGAGTTTCCTCCGAGATCACCTTGTTTGACAATTATGGACTATTTTATATTGTTAAAAAACAAGTTTTTCGCAACTCCGGTAAATAATTTGCAAGAACTGCAACAAAGAATTGTTCAGCAATGTGCAACCATAACGCCAGAAATGCTGCAAAACGCTTTTCACAGCATGAGGAGGCGCGTCAACTTGTGCATCGAACAAAACGGGGGACATTTCCACAATTACTGTAATTTAGTTTTTCTTGTTATTAAAACCGTTATTTCATAATTTGTAGTTCATTATTGTTTTACAACTGAAATAAATAGGTATGAAATTTGTAGGTTATTGATGATGTCAGTGTGACAGTGACATAATTATTTCAAATTTAAAGTAAGACACACGTTTTACATTCCACAACCACCCTTGACCAAGATAATTTTTGATATCCCGGTATTATCCCTAATAATATCTCTACATCCTCACTCTAATCACAAGGAGTAGCCCGGAAGTCTGACACTTGGGTAGCAGAGGAGGCAGCACATATTCTTATCCAGTAGGCCACATTCAGTGCTGGAATGAGGGAAACCTGGAAAACCTCATTAGTTAGGGTGTGAGTCAAACACCAACTGATTTTAATCTTTCACGTTAACACCAAGCTGTCATTCTTCCCATCTTAGGCCATCGAAAGGATGGTTGCCAACCCAACCCTGCGAACAAGCCTTGATCTACGAGCAGACAATTTAATTAAAAATTACCTGGTGGAATGGGGATTGGAACCCACAACCTCTGAGCTAAGTGTTCGAGACTCTAAACCCTGAGCCACCGGCCAACAACACCGACAATACAAGGACTCGGCACTCTGACATCACAGTCCTATGATGTAAACATAGGAAGGCATACTAGTTCAATTCACATGTTGACAGTGACAGTTATTATTATTTTCTCTTGGGCCGAAACCTAAAGCGATTCTTTTCCTTGTTGTGTCTAATTTAGCAGTGTTACCGATATACTTAGAATGCCATATTTCTGTTGTGTGGTGGGGTGTCATGGTAATTATAAAAATGGACCAAATGTGCACGCGTTTCGTTTTCCAACCGATGCAAACATGTCTCATAAATAGCTTACGGCTATTCACAGGAAAAATACTCCATCTAAGTTCAGCAAAGTCTGTGAGTTATTGCTAAAGAGTCCTTGTATTATCGGCGTTGTTGCACAGACTCGCCCTATTTATGAACACTTCAAATAAGGCATTGTACTTTCACTACAAACATAGTGCTAATTCTAAAAATGTGTGTCTGAAATTTTAAACACAACACCGTCAACGTTCTGTGATGCGAGAACTGAAGTTGAGTGCTATGATGATCACATTGCAATAATGTCCACAATGACTCAGGTCAATTTACTCGTGTCCGTCGAGTATCAGTTCAGTGAAGAAATAACGTACCGTCCTTCGATGAAGAGGGATCGATGGCGAAGGCTGAATTACACTATTAGGACGTCATGAGCACATCGAGACGTTCTTTGCAGGCGGTGTCAAAGGTTTCATCAGCTATTGCACACCTTCAGAGCAAGGGTCACGTGTCAGATATGTCGATTTATACAAGAGCTGCATTAATCGCACTATCACTATTATGCACGTACCGTGTGTGGTTGAAAATAGCTTATTTTTTAAACATTAATGACCTGGCTATTAGTGCATAGTAGATGAGAAGAAAATACATTCGTGATGTATCGTGCGTATTCTTTCTTTTATTGGGTATTCAGTCGCAAGGGAATTATGAAAAATATTATAAAATAAACTTAGTACGCAAAATGTAATATTAAAGATATTTCAGAACCCTTAACTTTTAGAATGTAGAAAGAAAAGTACAGACCTTTAAACGAAAAAAGGTACAAATAGTTTGTCACCTGTTAACAAACTATTTGGTGTCATTAGAAAAAATAGGTACATATGTTATCATCATATTTATCGGTCTTAGAAACATTGAAATGCACGAGGTCTATGATTAAAATGAACTTTGGCACTTAAGAAAATATATAAATGCATGTTAGTAGTGGTGAGAAACACACCGTAGTGCCCTATCTGACAATTTTTGTCAAACTGATGAGCGCAAAATAAGCGCGAAACCGGTCAGTGTCTGGTAGAAGGTCTCGATGAACGATGTAGCGACTCCTATGGAGATGCCGATGTAATGCAATGCCAGTCAGGGCATATTGCCCGTGGAGTAGTTGTTTTCGGCATCTCCTTCAAATATATAAATGCATGTGTTTACCCTAAACTAAAGGCATTTATCAATGGATAGTGCTCGTTTTTTTTACTATAAATCAACAAATAAAGTATTTATACCATTCTTTCATTTTGTTGGTAAGGCGTTTAAAAGAAAATTGTTTTCGTATTCCTTCAGAAATCTGCTTCAATACTTCAGCGATAAGAAAAAGATGCCCAGAAACATTTACTACTACTTTTAAAATCTATTTTATAGAAAACATTGTAGCTAATTGAATTTATAATGCGTAGATAACTAATCTGATATACAATTAGTGACCTTTATATTACTTTCTCACTTTCCGATATCGTGCAATATTGATCCCTTAGATTCCATACGGATAATATTTAATTTGAACCAGATAAGCCTACAAAGTAACCTCTGATAACATTATTGCCGTCTAGACGAGTTTGACCAAACGATAAATAATAATAAAAATATCAAACGAGATAATGTACTTTTACATCGTTGTGTTTTACTGTAATCTTCTACAGAAAATATCAGTAAATTATTGAGTTCGTTTGGTTGCCATAAGAAAAATGTATATACCTACTTCGAATAAATTACGCTGTGAAAGACAGTGGGAGAAGAAAATAATAAAGTTACAACAAATTAGAAGTAATAGTAACAGGAAAATCAAATACAAATAAATGCAGATTGAAAAATATAGCTTTTATTTTGGGATGATTTATGACCATATATAACTAACTTAAGAATCCGTTCACTGTAGACTTGACAGACATGAATTCGGGGTCGGGTTGAGAGGTTGGGTAGCCGATGGGTGAAGACTTACATAATCCCACTACCGAATTATTTAGATTTCGGAGGTGCACGTAAAGCTGAAGTAAAAAGGCAGATGGAAATAAAGTTAGTCCTTATTGCAAGGGTACCGGATTTGTCTTATAATTGCAACAAAATTCCTTTTTAATGTTATAAATTATATATCACCGGAAAGATCAAAAGATAAACTAGATCCCTATAGTAGCAAATTTTCGTTTAATACATGTATTTTAGAGAAAATAATTTTTGAAAATACGCTATTTTAGTACAAGATTGTTTGCCTGGAATTTTAAAAATAAAAAGAATTACAAAAAATTACTGCTATAGGGATTTAGATTAAAGTCTTATCTTTCAATACTTTTTTACTAAAAGTCGCTATCTTTTATAGTTTTTTTATAATTAGACACGAGACGAACGCCGATTTTGGGCTTATTTCGGACTAGTGAATGGACTCTTAAAGACGCAATATATTATGCAGGTTATTATTATGTACTCGGTCATATCTGGAAAACCGATTAACCAATTGATTTCAAAAGGAATAGTTGAGTAGATAAATATCTCTATTTTCTTAGTTATGCCATTATTCTGACTGAATACAGTTCATTTCATGGTTTTAAGATACCTAGTTCCTAGTCTTACCTAGTCTTTCTTTTATAAAATACCGTTGAGTGACAAAACAGTTGTTACTCAACGAAAATACTTACCTTTAAGTGATTAAGTGGGTAAGTATGTAATGTGCAAAGGAAAAAATCTTTCCATATTTCAGAACTTCATTGCTGAAAATTGCCTATTACGTAAAACTGTTGGATACTTTAAGTTTACGGAATCGAAGGACACGGCAGACGGGCAAATCCACATTCTCTAGCCCATACACTCAACACTATCGTTCTCATGGTGTTGCAAAACGGCCCACAGCGCGAGAGCTCGGCCATAACTAAGGATGCCCCGGTGGGTGACCTCCGACCCGATTTCTATTGCGAGACAGTCCCGTTTTGCTTGAGGCGGCTAGATTCGGTTTTGGCGTAACAACGACACGTTCGCCCGTACACGCGTACTTTTCTATATGGTAATCTCGTTATTCAGGAGGATTTATGTTGGTAGTCGTAACAACGACGTTGCCTAAGATCTTAAGAGGACTATGCTCGCAATGTAAGCAGTATAGTACAAGCAATCGACTCGAAGGACCAAATACGACAATTTTTGGTCCTTCGAGCCGGTTACACTCATTAAACTAGTAAATATTGACAAATATAAGATTCGGTTTTGAGAACCAAAATAGATGATTTAAATTTGTTTTAAAATAATTTCTCCACTATATACAAGTGAAGTAATTAAGTAAAACTTTGTAACATAAGCAAGAAATACATCCACCATTCTTACATTATAATTTTACAGTTTTTTGTTTGTACCTACATAAATTAGTTTGGTTTGTCTGTGGAACGTCTATAAGCGCCTTAAGTGACCATGCGAGGATGTCCTTCCAAGATTAATCTATTTCAGGTAATTGTGATCAGATTTATTTTAGAGCTGTCATGCAGTACATAAATGGAAGTTGTTTTTAAAAGGCACCTTATTTGTAAGTGTAATAAAATACAGAAAATTTTAATATTTTATAGTACAGACATTACAATAGTATATACAAACACAAACTTATTTTTACTAACTGTTGTTAGGAGAAAAATTGGGATGCGGTAATAGTTACTTGTATTCCGAAGGAGGTTGTCTTTTTACATCCTGTAAAGGAAAGTACCTACTGCCCGAGGCGTAGCTAAGAGTAGTAACCATACAAGGGAGGAAAAGACACTTTATTCCAGAGGTATATATATTATTTTTTCGATGACTTCTCGATGTTAGTTTTCAATAAAATACAGGGTGGCCCATTAAGAATGGAAACACTCGCGTACCAAAGTTGTTTATGGACCGATTTAAACCGGGGTTTCTTTAAAAGATAGATCTCCAAAAGCTCTATGTTGATGCAAAATTTGAAGACGAAATTTTGATTTTCAAGGCCTACTACAAATTTTTTTTTAAGTGAAAAATAGCAAAATTTTGTTAGCGGTTTTTTTATAAAAAATCTACACCACTGGATTTAGGAGCCCCTCGAATACCTTTGTACCAATTTTTGAACAAAAAAGTTTGTTCACACATTTATTATAGTATAACTATATATGACTAATAAAAAATTATAATGTAGATATTTTTTATCTAAAAAGGTAATATTATAAGTTTTGGCATAATAACCACGAAATAATAATAATTTGATGAACTTACCTATCAATTGTTGTTTATATTAGAGTAATTGTTGGCTATTTTGTGTATACAGGTTTTTATGGTTCTTATTAATAATTACACCAATGTTTAAGCTGTTTAATTTTGTTTCTCTTTGGGTTCTATTCGATTTTTATAAAAGAATAGGTTCACCGACAAAGACAAACACTGGTGATGCCGATATTGTCATAACTTTTTTAGGAACAAACTATTTTTCGCAAAAATTGGTACAGATGCATTCGAGGGGCTCCCAAATCTAGTGGTGTAGTCAGATTTTTTATAAAAAAATCGCTATCAAAATTTTGCTATTTTTCACACACAAAAAAATTTGTAAAATCAAAATTTCGTCTTCAAATTTTGCATCAACATAGAGCTTTTGGAGATCATAAACAAATTTTGTACGCGAGTGTTTCCATTTTTAATGGGTCACCCTGTATATTAATTATAACTAGCAAATGTGATGAGCAAGATTTATCTATGCAGAGTAATAAATATGAAGCATGATGGTTGGCTTTTATTAACGGTTCTGATAGTGACTGAAGGCATCAATAAAATAAATGAATTTTTATAGTGATAATTAAGAAAATATTCCTCAAGATGCGTTAAATGGGGCATACTAGAGATCAATTGATAGGATTCGGAAAACAGCTCAGGAATATTCATACTTTTAAGCACAAATTTTGAAAAATTATTTAAGGATACATTATTTATTAATAAACAGATTTATTACAATACATGTTCACTGTGAAATAAAATCGTAATTAATTACCAGAAATACCTGTTGCAGTACTTTTAATACAATTTCTTAAAATGTAAAAGTTTTGTGTGAAAGTTTTTTGAAAGTTAGCTCCACCTTGTTGATGCGGACTTGTGTAAAACTGGTATAAGTTTAAATTCATAATACACTCCTAATTGTCAAGGAAGTTGCACTTTTGAGTTCACCATGTAGAATTTTACAAAATATGTTTCTCCTTTACAGATGATGTATCGTTACTGAGTCAGACCTCGTGTCTAACAGCAATAACGGCCGTTTCATTAAAATCCTCAGTGTACCTTCTGCCTATTTATCCGTATTTATAAACATAAATAATCCCACAATCTTACCCGAAGCGTTTGCTTTTAAGGACCTTGTAACTTTTATCACATATTTCAAATAATTGAGGTGTACGCGACCTTCGACCTAGCAATTTATGAATATGTAAATAATAATAACGATAATAACGTACACTTACCTGCAATGGACATTGCCGATAGAAATACTGATGGATTAATGTGTTAATTTGTTTTGACGAGCTCAACGCGCAAAATTATGGAAATACTTGCCAGTGTTACATTGTTTCAATACTAAAGGGCTCCGTACACGTCGGTGTATGGGGCTCATCGCAAACGTGGCTCAAGATTCTGATGGAGGAACGAAAGGTATGGGACCCTTAACTATAAAACAAAGTAATTATTAAATTAATGTCTGTACAAGAAAACAGAAGTATTCAAAATAAATATCGGAAGAGTAATATCAAGGCAAACTTCTAAATTTTTCCCCAAAAAACATCAAACAATTGTATTTACCAAATTTTTGGTGAGTGTGGTATATATTATATTGGTGAGACATGTAGATAATTACAAATAAGTGTCCGTGATCACAAAAATTATGTTAGAAATAGCCAAATTGATTGGAGTCTACATTAGAAAAACATGTATGGCACAGGGTTGAAACAATCCATTAAAAGAAAACTGAAAGAAAGTTCTTTTTTGTTGGTACCATAGCTCATATTAAGAAACTAAAATTGGAGATGTCATTCCACCAATATTGCCATCAGGTATAGTGAAGAAAGCTGAAATTATATAATCTCTATGTTAAAAGTGTTTTATTGAAAATTCGTTATGCTGTAAAGTACAAAATGATTTTGAATGAATTGATTACATTTCATTACAATAGTGGATTCAGGAAATACAGTCGATTAATATAGAAATGCTAACAAAATTTGAAATGCTCATATCTTTTTGTTCGCACCATTGACTGAATTTCACTCAACGTTTACACCCAGTTTTTTAGTACTACTCTATATGTCCCTTATAAAAACCGTTATTAATGTTTAGAAAGAAGACGCGCTACGTCCACAATTTGGTGTTATAAAAGCGTGTATTAGCCCCGAACGTGGTCATTAAAAATGACGTTTTAGATTCCTTTATCGTGATGGACACGACCAACAGGCAAAAAGTGACCACCAATTTTCTTGGGATGCGGTTAGTTGAGTCTATACACAAAACAGAAGGGGTGTTACGTACAATCAGGAACACAATAAGACGTGTCATTAGCGGTGTTACCTTAACTGTCGATGTTTTCAGGGCGCAGGACTGGACTTTGAGGAAAATATCGGAGAGTTGGTAGTCGAAATAACATCGAAACAATTCCTTCTCAAACAAAACTCAAATTGTCAGATATGGCCAGTTATTTTAATATTGGAAATGTTTATGTTCGTATGTGTGGACCAAGTTAGGAGTTTTCGTTCAAGGTCAAAAGACAGCGGTGTCGCGATCGAGTGACGCAATACATGAACAGATGAAATCTATACCATCTTGTAGATAATGTTTTATTTATTTATTTATTTGAACTCTACTCAACAGGACAAACCCATTTACAGAGTAGGTAGAAACAGTATGTACACTGAAAAAACAATAAAAGATGTACAGAATAAAGAAAAATATAAAATTACATGAGATATTACACTATAAAAATTAGATTAAATAACAAATTAGATATAAAGTAAGAACACAGGAGGAACACAATAATAAAAAGCAAAAAATAACAAAAAACAAAATAAGAAAAACAAAGATAGGTAAACTATGCATAACATTTCTTGACCGTATTCTCATCGAAACTGAATATATCATATTTATGACAATTAATGTTGTAATTATTACACATTGAGAATACAGGCGAGAACTTGAGAATATTAGTATGCGGCACAGGAAGATAGAAAGTTTGAAATATTCGCGAATTTAGACTTGGTACACGAAAATTCAAATTACTTGATGGGTATTCACAGTCAACCATGCCATGCAGAAGCTTATGTAAAATTACTTGAGAATGACACTCACGCCTCACTCTAAGTGCAGTAAAAGAGAATCTTGTAAGCAATTCCTCTTGTGGAAAACCTACCACAGGATAAATAGAGTCTACCTTGTAGGACAGCAGTTTTAAAAATTTTCTCTGTACTTTTTCCAAACATTCAATATGGAGATTGTAATAGGAGTTCCACACAGGTGACGCGTATTCAAGTTTCGAGCGGACAAAAGCAAAATACAGCATTTTAAGAGTATCTATCCTTGAGAAGTCTCTGCTAGCTCTTATTAAAAAACCCAGAGTTTTAAGCGATTCCGATATAACATTATCTACATGCTGATTAAAAGACAGTTTACTATCAAAAGTAACACCGAGGTCCCGGAAAGTGTCAGGCCTTTGAAGGATCACGCCATCTATCATGTAATCGTACTGAACAAGTGTCTTTTTCATTGAATAGGTAATAACATTACATTTTGACACATTCAATTCTAATTTGTTTCGCACGCACCATTCACGTATTTTAGATAGACGGCTTTGCAAATGATAACAATCACTGAGGCTGTTAATTTCATTAAAAAGCTTAAGATCATTAGCGTAAAGCAAACAGTTTCCTTCAATGTCGTCCGTTATATCATTAATAAAAATGTTGAATAACAGGGGCCCAAGAATGGACCCTTGAGGAACGCCAGATGTTGCTAAGTATTCAACAGACTTGAAACCCCTATAAGCCACATATTGCTTTCTGTCAGAAAGATAGCAGTTAAAAAGTTTCAACATATTGTCTGAGAAACCGAAATTAGATAGCTTGTCAAGAAGTATCACGTGATCCAGTCTGTCGAATGCCTTTGAGAAGTCTGTATATATCACGTCAAACTGCTTGCGCTGATCCAAGGCAGAAGCAATATGCTGAGTAATGCACATTAAGTTCGAGGTAGTTGACCGTCCTTTCATAAAACCGTGCTGGTATTGAGATGGTTGGTTGGTATGGTTTTGAGGCATATGTAGTGTGATCTACAACTTTTTTAGTCTAGGTCCTCTAACTAATGAGGTTCTCCAGGTTTCCCTCATTCCATCACTGAATGGTGGTTAACCAACATAAGTCGTTCCTGAGGCGCAAATTCGGCCCGTAATTGTGTCTCCTACACAAGTCCTTGTGGTTAGAATGAGAGGTAGAGAGATTATTATTATTAATATGTATCTAATAGTCAGATACCAGTCAGAAGTTTTTATGGGAACAAACCTACTGATGCAAGTACTTATTAAAGGGAAGACGTTTTTATTAATCCAGTGGCTTAAAGTATGTTAATCGTAGTATGGAATATCAATAGGGATACATGTAATTTAAAAGACTTAACCGGTGTTAGTAACGGTAATATCTAAGGCCGGTTCTGGATAGTGTCTTAAAAGAAGCACGTATTTGGCATGTGGTCTACTTCAAAAATGGGTAACTACCATGTCGCACTGTCCAATTACTATTGGAAAGTGTCCGGTCAATGTATATTTACAATAGAAATTAAATAAGAAACATGACCGCATATGGCGGAGGCGTGAAATTCGTGGATTCAGTGTCAGGCGATTGAGATGGATTTGTTTTGTTATAAGAAAAAGATGTGTCGAAAAAGTTATATAAGTATAGATTAATAATTATATACTAATATTCTGTTTTGCTTTTTTATTTATTGACATTGTCAGCATAACAAATATAATAAGTATTAAAATTAACCGACGTAAAAATGTACCTTAGATTGTATCATTAAAATAAAAATATCATCAAATAACTAGTGTACCTATACCAGAATAATGTGGACATAAGGCTATTCCTGAGGTATTCCCCAAGGATCCATTATTGGACCGGTGCTATTTCTATAAATTTCCAGCTAATTTTAATTTCCTATTAACTGTACCTTGCTAGGCAAACCTATAAAGGGTAGAATAAAAATATTTGACAAGCTCTGATCAGGTTGGTAAACGTCAAAACCAAAGTCAATTGTATTTACTTGATTTCTTTAACAAGCATATTAAACATAAATTATAGCAGTAGCTAATAGCAGAAGTATAGTGGAAAATTTGCAAAAAATGACCACTTTCCACTCGCAAAAAGTCACTTGTACGAGCTGTGTTTCAACGTCTTTCACGAAGGATTACCTTCTCCGCATCCCACAATGGTCTGTACTTACTATTCAAAAGTTTATGTGTGTTTGTAGGCACTTGGCTTGCCTGCCCGGTTTTATTATAAACAATCAATTCCCAGAACCTAACAGTATGTCCCCGAGATCGTCATTTCGGCAATATTTAACAAAATTTTATGGTATCGCCCCAACGTAAACTCTGGGATTGTTTACATGTATGGAGTTTTTGTGGAACAGTTAAAAACGGTGGTCCGTCTCGTAGTATAAATATAGCCGGCATATGGTTGTCAGTGCCACCGATACTATTCCCACTACAGGGTGGAATGATCAATTTAGAAAGCCTCACAAGGAATAGTTATATTTAAATAATATCGATTTCATTGTCGACATCCTACGAAAGCGTAGAAAGTACATCGTGTGAAACAATTTTATAATTGCCAGTTTAAACTGGCAATTATGTATAATTGACAGTTTAAACTAGCAGTTATAAAAGACATCGTGTGAAATAATTTTATAATTGCCAGTTTAAACTGTCAATTATAGATAATTGTAAATTTGTTCTGGCAATTATGTATAGTTGGCAGTTTAAACTGGCAATTATGTATAATTGACAGTTTAAACTAGCAATTATAAAAGACATCGTGTGAAATAATTTTATAATTGCCAGTTTAAACTGTCAATAATAGATAATTGTAAATTTGATCTGGCAATTATGTATAATTGGCAGTTTAAACTGGCAATTATGTATAATTGACAGTTTATAATTGTCAGTTTGATCTGGCAATTGTGTATAATTGACAGTTTAATCTGTCAATTATAGATAATTGTCAGTTTGATCTGGCAATTATGTACAATTGACAGTTTAAAGTGGCAATTATATATAATTCCCAGTTTAAACTGTCCATTATACATAATTGCCAGTTTAAACTGTCCATTATACATAATTGGCAGTTTAAACTGACAATTATCTATAACTGACAGTTTAAACTGGCAATTATCTATAACTGACAGTTTAAACTGACAATTATAAAATTATTTCACACGATGCCCTTTCACTCGATCCTTCAACTTGTCTGGTGGGAAATAAAGGATTTTTGGAAATAAAATATCCATAGTGTTGAGATTTATATGCTTAGTTATTGAAGTTTAACGAGTAGTTAGCAAACTACTCTAATATAAATTACTACTCTAGTAAGCTAATAAACTACTAACTATAACTTTAGATCCACTTTCCCTTGAATATGTTATGTGTAACTATTCATATTCTATACTTTAGTAAGTACCAAAAAACAGTCCTTGATGAAATGAAAGCTGATAAAGAAAACTAAATGAACAGTGTTTAATGCAGAGTAATTAAATAAATTCCACAGGAATAATACTTCACATACCTGAATAAATGTGCATATTGAAGCCTACGTGGTTCAATAATGTTCCAATTGCATCTGTAGATGTTTACTGAACTTTTTTCCAGTATAAGTAACTTTTTTTACTTTTTAAACCTCATTTACGACTGGCCAATCACGATAATTTACCACTGGCTTTATGATCGATTGAAATCCGAATTCAAGTTCTTTAAACCTAACCTTTACCGAGTATGACAGCCTCAATATCTAAATTTAAAGCCTTGACAAAAGATGTAACATTCATTCCTTGGTACAGATTTCGTTGTCCGCCTTGTACGTTACAAGGGGACGTCAGCGTGGCCTGGAGGGTCGCAACACACATGTGGACGTGTGTGAAGAACATCGAACATCTTCCACAGCATGTGTGGCTGGGACATCGCAGTGGACATCCTCCTCCTTCTCCGAGAGGGTTACGAGATATTTTTAACTCCGGCAAGCCTTTGGCCGGGTATATTTCATTCTCTCTGGCTCTGGACATCCTGTCACAGTTTTTTCTCCTTGCGGGAAAAGTATGTGGCGCATATGAGACGGACTAACGTCAACGACTGTATGATATTTATTATGAGGATGCGTATGGATGCAATTCAAGTTCTAAAAGATTGTAGTGAATGTACCGTTACGCTTGCCACGTGGTTAATTGGGATAATATAGGTAGAAGATATGCAGAGAAATAATTACCTAAAATATTCGAAACGCTTTAATAATATTTGTAAAAGCTGAATCTGGACCCCATAGAGAAAAAAGTTCAGCGAGGTTATTATACTAACTGCCTTAAACTGAAGACAAAAGACAGGCTAATTCATTTTAAGCCACCAAAATTATAGACACCTTGTATTACACTATTATTATTCCTTTAAGACCGTCTATAATTAACATGGACTTAAAGAAGTTTTAGCCCCCACAATATGGCAACGTCGCAGTCATTCATATTTTTAGTTGGAAGAGGAGGAAGGAAACATAATCTAACCACAATTTAAAAGGAATCTAACCTTAAAATTTGTGCATTCAAAAAGAAAAACAAGTTATAAACCAGTGTTTGAGTGTATATTTTTCAACTGAATTGAAAATGGAATCACAAAATCCTTGCCCCACAACCCTTTGGTAAAATCCATGAGACAGAAATCGAAGGGAGAGACATAAAATCTATAATTATATATTATATTACTCATTAAGAAATTTCAGCTTCATTTATTTTACTCGCCTTTACTTGTGGGGCTAATCCATCAGATCTGTAAACCCGAAGCGGGGGTCAATCTATTTATTAAATATCGTGTATTGTCCTTGTCTACACGAAAAAGGCGCTGAAATTCTAAGGCCCTCACAAAAGGATTATTGTAATCTCTTAAATGTCTCCTGTACACGTTTAATTCCCTTATATCATAACTTCGCCGTTCATGTTCAACAAGAAATAGCAAATGAGGCACAAAAGCCATATTTTACTCTAAGTATGCAAAAATACAGAAAACAATTATGTCTGACACAATGTCGGTCTTATCACGGACAATGCACGGTCTTAAACTAGTTTAGGTCACCTTCGGAGGTGGCTTAAAGTAGGAGCTAAAGAAATGTCTCGCATTTTAGACCAATTTGTAGACAAAGTCATTAGTATAATTCCAAAATATCGGATGTGACTAGAAATTCGGCGTGAAGTTAACTATAAGACATAATTATGTCCAAAAGCCCATACTTAAGACGTCTTAAAGATTAGTGTAATAACCCTGCAGATACACAATACTTTACATTTTTATTGGTTTATGAAAAACTTACGGATTTGGATTGAATGTTTCACTAGCTTAATGATTCAGGGATTGATGGGTCTACCTCTCATAGTATCTAATGAGCCAAGAGATCTCAAGCTATAGAATCGTGACTTCACTGTATGCAAGAAAATATTCATGTATAGGGTCAGTTGTAAAGCAGATATGATGTGGTTTAAAATCTGATGTTAAATTAATTGTTTTGAATGAATGTGTCTAATACTATACCTTAAACCTTCACACACAATTTTTTGCACATTGATAAGAAACAATGGGGTATTTTCCTTCAATCGAAATGAAAAAAGTGGAAACCTGTATTTTTGTAAAATATATATTTTTTTATATTTATTAGGATAAAAATTATTAAGATTGAATCGGTAGGAAATTTTTAATTCAATTTTGAAATTTTATTCTATATTCGTGACGTCACTAAGCGAAAACTAGGGAATATGTACCTATAAACAGGCCACACTGATAATATGTGGCTAGATTCAGTTTGTAACGATGACAAACGACGGTCGACATTTCGATAATTGACATTTGAAATTTCCTGTTTGTGTTTGGCTTGACAACTTGACGTTTGTATTGTTGTTTTCTTGTGAAGTAAACTTTTATTAAACATGGAGCAAGGTTTTGTAGAAGCTAAGTCCGAGAATTTACCGGTTATAGATCCTTTTATGATAAAGATCCTATAGATCCTTTCAGAAATAAAAGGGATGAAAAATGTAAGGTTAGTATTTAACTTAACAGTATTACTGCAAAGTCGTTTAAATATATTCAAAAATTACCTTTACAAATTACGATTTTTTTCTATTACTAATAAATACACTTGTAATCAGTCACAGGCAGAGACAACAATTCACAGGTAAAAATATAAACTAAAAACAATGTCTCATGTTTACCCTAACCAAACAATTCAAACATAAACAAAAGTAAAGTTGTCACGCAGTGACACCAACCACACAAATGAAAATATCCTAGAAATCACTAAAAAATGGCGCAAATTTTGAATTTTCGCTTAGTGACGTCACATAGATATCGCGCACAATAAAAAATAATTTATGGACTTAAATGAACCCAATATTAAAATTCCAGAAATACGTATCTCTTCTTTTTCCATCTACTTTCTATTGCCGATGTAAAAAAAAAATTGGAAAACACCCCATTAGATAGGAGACAATTTTTTACTATATTTGTTGGGCTCAGTACATGGACGATACTTGAAAGCAGCTTTGCTCTCTAGATGTCTTCTAGCGCTGCTTGAGACATACGACGAACGTCGCGGGAATTCAGAGGAGCGTCACTCTCGGACAATAGTGACCCGGCTCGCCCTCGTGACGTCACCCCATTCAATGCTAATGCGATGCGAGGCCTCATCTCACAAGTCACTCCCCGGACGAAGGCGATCTGGGCAGCGCGGCGGCCCCATTGCCGGTTTGACCGCGATAAATGCGGATCGGTTCACTGATGAGTACAACGAGGTCGAAATTTCACTTCTTCTGAGGCAAAGGCCGCTGTGAATATGAGAAATTTTCTAGCGGTAGGTGTAATTTAAAACTATAGGTAGGTATAGGTAGGTATTGTAAAAATTAATTGTTCTTCGTCTTATACCTACTACATTTATTTTTAATTAAGGTCAAGGCATTGGTACTTATATATGATATTCCTTCTTCGATAGGTATATTTGGTATTTACAATCCTAACAGTGCAGTTTAATTTGAAGAACTATGCAATGTTGTCATTTGTCTTGAAGGATTAAAAATCTTCTAAGATTAAGTAAACCTGTTCACTAACTTGAAAGAAAACAGACTATATCGTATACTATTAGAAGAAAAATTATACCCTGTATGTTTTAAAATATGAAAACATACAGGGTGTCTTAAATTTAAAACCTAATTACATACAAAAAACCTTAAATATTTTTAATCATATAGAAAAATCTAAAATCTTAAATCTACCTGCAGCCAATTTTCTAATCTCGTCGGATGTTTCAATGAAACGAATTCTGGCAACACTGGATGCATCAGCTTTATATGTTCTAAAGTAGAGACACGACAGACTTGCAGCATGCAACGGATGACATCAAGAGTGCTGTGCTAGGTGGGTGTCACCACGCTGTAAGACTTGTCAAAAATCGAGACAATTGACAATAGGTATTATGCTGTGTTTTTATTTATTCCAATAAACTCTTCTTGGGGGTCAATATGCGACGTGATATGAAGTAGTTATTCAAATAAGCAAATTGTACTGTTGGGAATAATTTAATATAACCATATTTTCAGGACTTTGAAAATTTTAGTTTCGTTTACAAAGTCGGGAAACCTGCAAAATAATTTTTACATTCCATTCAAAAGATAGTGATATTTATTGTAATAAATAAATTATTTCCCAGCCCTCCTGGTACAACAACCCACCAATTTCGAAACCAAACTAATCCCTATCACATGTCGAGCCAGATTTCGAGAAAAGGAAGCAATCTAGACGTGGGGTGAAGCGGTCAAGGTGAAATATCTCCCCCGGTCTACAGTTATTCGGTCCCTCTCGAGATTTATTGCCTGTTGATGGTGGTCGGCGAGGGCAGAAAGAAACACTGACCGCAACGCTAGGGAACCTGTCACAACATACCGATGTCCGACTTTGGCGTGCCACAAGGGCCGGAAACGTAAGGTGTAATTCGGCAAATAATACAACTTGTAACGGTTCTTGTTGAAGTTGTAAACTGCATTATGGGAGATTGGGGTTTGTCGGCTTTGTAAATTGAAGGTTTTTGTGCCGGTCAGCATGGTTCGATTTCGTTCTCTGATTATTTTGTTTAACTTCATTTATTTATTGATATTAGCATATTAGTCAACAGATATACAGGGTGCTTCAAATTCGATGAAGAGATGCGTAGTCGGTTAAATGGAGGCAAAGTTGCGTATTCAGGGGGGCAACATAACGGTGAAAACAAATCAAGGCTAACTTGATTAGTTTTCGAAATATTTTGAAAAAACCGAAAATTTCAATTTTCGTTTTAATTTTTTTGCGGGCCTATTTGATGACGTATTCAAAAATAAAGAGCACTTTTCTATAGCAACTTTTTGCCGTTTATCGAATGGTGTTAGCCAATTTTCCGCAAAACGTTTCGTTTCCCGGAAACCAACTTCAACTTAATTTTTTTAAATACGGACCTGGATTTTTTTTTAATTTTTTGGAAGCATTTTTGTAACTTAATAGAATGCCACCATAAAAGGAACCAGATTTAAACGTTGTGATTTAGATTTTTATATCTAGAATTAACAAAAGTCGAAACAAAAATACTAATGATGGATTTTTCTTAGACAAAACGTTTAAATCTGGTTCCTTTTATGGTGGCATTCTATCAATTTACAAAAATGCTTCCAAAAAATTGAAAAAAAATTCCAGGTCCGTATTTAAAAAAATTAAGTTGATGTTGGTTTTCGTGGAACACCATTCACTAACACCTTTCGATAAAGGGCTAAAAGTTGCTATCGAAAAGTGCTCTTTATTTTTGAATACCTCATCGAATAGGCCCGCAAAAAAATAAAAACGAAAATCGAAATTTTCGGTTTTTTCAAAATGTTTCGAAAACTAATCAAGTTAGCCTTGCAGCTGAATAATAATATCAATATCCTTAGTTTTTGACAGTGAAGAAATTTTTCTGAAAATAAAACGGAACTTTTAATTACCAGCCATCTGCAAATGGCTTAATAAAATGTTCTCAAAATTGGGAGACGAAGGAAGCCTAAAAACAAAATCAAAATGAGGTATACAACCACCCCCTTTTCACTAAGAAAAAACATTCGAAACGGACGCAAATTAATTTTTCAGTTTGCATTTGTACTAATCACACAATCAAGAGCATATAAGAAATCTTTTCTGCCAAACAAATCCACGCCAGCCAGGCACCCGTCTCAAGAACCCCCTTGGATAAATTAGGTCCGAGGGGGTGGGACGCATTGACAGATTGAAACCATCAGGCGGGGGCCACCGCGTTTACATATGACAACATCCCTCTCATGTGCAACGTCTGGTGCGATGTTTAGTCTATCTGTAGCTATTTCTAACCGGAGGATAGAGACTTGCCTAGTTGAAACCGCATCTTATACCCTCTTCAGCCTCTTAAAAGGCCATGGTCAAGTTGAACTGTTTTATTAATTATGACCCAGATAAGTAGACATCTGGTCTCTTGAGATTGAGATGGTTGAAAATTTCCTTCCCTGCACTCGGGCTTGTGGTAGGTTTGAAGATTACGATGCCACCAATTGGATAAACATTTTCTTAAACTGCTTTCTGACGGTAGGAATGAATTATACTGGGTGATCTGAATGTTCTGTAATCTTATTAAACGTTCCAACTGGAAATAATTAGTTGTAGCCTTAGATAAGCAACTTTAGAAATACAAAAAGCAGTTAGTATTACAAATTAGTCATCTTTTATGTAAAATGTGGCAAATTTCCTTTATAAAATTAAGATTATTGAGTTATAATTGCAATGGCAACAACTGCGTTTGTTTATATTTATTATAGCGACTTCAATTATTATTAAATTATTATCAAAACAAAAAAAACCTAAATTTATTATTTATAAAAGTCCCTGACACTTAATTCTTTTATTTTTACTTTTAGATAAACTGTTAAATTCAACAGTTGTGGCGAGTAACTTATACCGTATACCTGGATCTTTATACAGGGTGCTCTGAAAAACCCCGGCAAACCAAACTTTTGTTTTTTTATGGAACACACTGTATATTGTTCCATAGATTATTCTCTCAAAAATACATTGATGTAGGCTTTTTGGGGGCACCTGTAGTACCTAGTAAAAAACATATGCCCAAAATAGTGTCATCATGAGAGCAATCACAAAATAGATCGTTTTTTTCCAAGTTTTCACGACCGGTATTCGATGAATGCTGTAGATTTTCTGGATTTTTCAGCCATAAAGTAGGTAGTCGATGCTAAATCGCAGACGTTTCGCCATATCTTGTAATTTTGAATCTTTGTGAGTACATTTATTTACATTTGGATGATTTTATATAAAATCTTCTCCATAAATATTTGTTGATATTTCCATTGCTTCCAATTTTTTAAAATTTGGTCATCAAGTTCGTAACCACCAACTTCAAAAATGACTTATTAAATCAACTTTTTCAAAATAATTTTAAATAGAAAATATTTTTTAATTCTAGTTACATGTATGTTAGTATGTAAGTAAAAATTTGTCGCATCTGTCAATAGGAAGATTGACACATGTCAAATTTCTATTTTGTAACGGAAGAAAGCAGTTTTTTTCTTTACAAAATTTGTTCAGAAAAATTAGCTCTCTTTAAATATTCAAAAATATAGGTATGTTTAGGTTTCCGGAAAAAAATTCGATGAAGGCATTAATTCAATTTCCTAATTTGGAAAAATATGCAAATAAGACTCAAAATGGACCTTACTCAATCCCATTCCCATTTAAGAACCTCTTTTCAGATTTTTTCCATTGTTTTTCCTTTTCTTATAATAGAGCTGAGTTACAGTGAATCACCCAGTACAACTTTATTTGGGAATCCAACAATTAATTATTATACAGTCACATAAGCCTACATAAAAAAACATGCGTATAGGTTGATTTTTTTTTAATGATTTCATTTTGTGTTTTATTTTTAATGTAACTATTATTTTCCAACAATAAGGAAATATATGTTTGAATGGGGTGTTTTCCTATTTTTTTTTACATCGGCAATGGAAAGTAGTTGGAAAAAGAAGAGATACGTATTTCTGGAATTTTAATATTGTCACTATGTGTGAATTGTTTACGTCACTAAGCGAAAATTCAAAATTTGCGCCATTTTTTTGTGATTTCTAGGATATTTTCATTTGTGTGGTTGGTGTCACGGCATGACAACTTTGCTTGTGTTTATGTTTGAATAATTGTTTGGTTAGGGTAAACATCATGGTAAACATGAGACATTGTTTTTAGTTTATATTTTTACCTGTGAATTGTTGTCTCTGCCTGTGACTGATTACAAGTCTATTTATTAGTGATAGAAAAACATCGTAATTTGTAAAGGTAATTTTTGAATATATTTAATCGACTTTGCAGTAATACTGTTATTTAAATACTAACCTTACATTTTTCATCCTTTTATTTCTGAAAGGATCTATAGGATCTTTATTATAAAAGGATCTATAACCGATAAACTGTCGGACTTAGCCTCTACAAAACCTTGCTCCATGTTTAATAAAAGTTTACTTCACAAGAAAACAACAATACAACACGTCAAGTTGTCAAGCCAAACACAAACAGGAAATTTCAAATGTCAATTGTCGAAATGTCGTTTGTCGTCGTTACAAACTGAATCTAGCCACATATTATCAGTGTGGCCTCTTTATAGATACATATTCCCTAGTTTTCGCTTAGTGACATCACGAATATAGAATAAAATTTCAAAATTGTATAAAAAATTTTCCACCGATTCAATCTTAATAATTTCTATCCTAATAAATATAAAAAAAATATATTTTATAAAAATACAGGTTTCCACTTTCATTTCCATTGAAGGAAAATACCCCATTGTATTTACGAATATTAAGAGAATTGGTTTTGACCTTGACACGAAAACAGAACAGGGACAGATAACTCTCGGCCAGCACAAAATCACCCTAACCTAAAATAACGGCAGTTAAAAAATAATACTGTTACTTTTTCCCTTACATCGTGAGAACTTCTCAAAAAACATATTGACCCTTGAACGGGAGAAAAGCCTACACCGGTCCGCAAATATTGACTGAACAGTGAATTACAAAACCGATCACTCTAGCGGGCCCTACAAACAAATCTACTTGCACATCTCCAGTCCGATCCGAATTTTTTATCCCACGTTCCCACGTAATAAGACACTAAACGCACATGTGCCTCGCTTTTTTCGAACACATGCCGTCTCCGTCCTGGACCAGTCCCTCTGAATGCTGCCGTCCTCGTCTTTTCGCCAATGTGCAAACTTATTGTCCAGGTAAAAAAGTCTTTGTGTGACGGAATTAATCTAGTAAGCCTAGGCGAGCGGAACTCCGCGTAGGGTTCTTAAAAAATCTGCCCCTTTCCTGTGTGTGTGTGCGTGAAAACGCCGGGGTAGCTGGTGGCATAAAAAACGAGGCTTAAAAAACGGCCAGGGTAGACCATCTGGCCCGCAGAAGGCTGTGGCCGGGCTCTGGAGACTATCTAGGAGGCAGGTCGGACCCTCCGACCATGAGAAAAGCGTCTCGCAATTCTCCGTGTTTTATTACTGGATTTTTTATTACGGTTTTTTCGTGTGTCGGTGTCTCGGTGTCGGATGACCAAAGAGGAGTCTATATTAGATTATTATTAAATGGTAATTTATTACCAGAAAAGAACTACCCTAATTACTACTTCTTATCCTTGTCCTTACTGTACCGACATAAAGAAAAGTATAGATCCTTCTTTAATGTGTAAAGAACAATACATATATCTTTTTATAGTACCGACCTAGATCTGTTTATAATAATAATAATAACTTTATTAGTCCAACAGGAATACCCACTTACAGGACTATAATAGAAAATTGTTCAAAAGTAAATAAGTAAATAATGTGACAAAAAATCAAACTTAAAAAGTAATACAAAACTCAAAGATGAAAAATAAAAACATAAACATAGGAATACAGAATCATAGATTAGAAGAATCATGAGAAGACCAATGTAGCAATAACAGTTAAAACAATAATCATTAGAGTGATACATGTATAACATAAAATAGAAAAAGACATAAAAGAATAGAAAAAAAAATAATTAACATAATAATTATTGGCAGCTGCTAACAGTTGACTTAAACTAGAATTATGAATATCACATCTATCTGATATTAAATTGAAATTGTGTGTCATATTGTAAATTGGGGACTTCAACATTATGTTTGTTCTACTAGGAGGACAGTAAAATGGCATAGTACTTCTACTAGATTGACTGGGTACTAAAAAGTTTATTTGAGATAAAATATTTGAACAGTCAACCTTACCATGCAATAAATTATGTAAAAACCGAAGCGATGAAATAAACCGTCTGTGTTCTAACGATGCAAAATTAAATCTACCTAACAATAAATTATGATCAACTCCACGCTCTGGGTAGTAAGCATCTACTCTATAGGCAACATATTTCAAAAATTTCCTTAGGATCTTCTCCAAATCATTTATGTAGGTCATATAATAAGGAAACCACTCCAGCTTAGATCTAACAAACGCGCAATATAGTAATTTCAACGTATCTATATTATTGAATGATTTACTATTTCTAATGACAAAACCCAAGGACCTAGTTGCCGCCGAGGTAATATATTCAAAATTATTTCTGGAGCTTAGAGTTTCAACAAAAATAACCCCTAGATCTTTGCTAAATCTACACCTTTGTAATATTTCAGAATTGATCTCATAATAAAAAATTACAGGATTTACTTTTCTACCGAAGGTAATTACTTTACATTTCGCTACATTTAGGTCTAGCTTATTTTTATCTGAGCAGATTTGAAGCCGTGATAAATTTAACTGTAATTTTGTACAGTCCTCTACGTTGTTATGAATAAAAGGAAAAGCAGGGGCCGCAGATTAGATCCCTGTAGTACGCCAGAAGTTGTTGCATAAAACCTAGATTTATAGCCATTGAATGTAACATATTGGGATCTGTCAGATAAGTATGATTCAAAAAATTTTATTAAATTTGCACTAAAGCCAAATTTAGTTAATTTCTCCAATAATGTTATGAAATGAATGAAATAATAATCCTTTCCATACCTAAGTTATAGATAATAAGAAAAATTGACACATCATTGAGTAAACGGAAAATATACTATTATTTTGGAGAGGAAGTATTCCTACATTCAACATGCTGCTGTTGTCCATATGCAGAGAAGTTGCTTTCAGTCTATTTCCTAATTGTTTGTCAAAAATTTTAATTAATAGTCTTAGGCAACTGCCACGATGACAACAGAGGAAATTAAAGTTCCCGATGTGTAAAATGTTTTTAATTAACTGTTTCGCTTCCTGGAACGATTTGTCGGAAAGCAATTTGTCATTTGCATTCCAATCAGTTGTCGAGTATATTAGTATGGCTAGGTATTTGGAAAATGTTCTTGGGATGTGTCAAGTGACCGTCCTTAAATCATTTTAAGGAACTGAGGAGATTTTTTGATTAATGGAATACAACTACGTAGTATTCTCAGCCATATACACGGTGTCACAAATTCACTACTCATCTTTAACATCTTCGTAACCGTGAGAAAAAGTTGGTTAAATAAGGACGAGGTTCCGTAATCAAGGATCAACAACAAGATTTCAAAAAATATCAAAGATCAAGTCAATTTTACGAATAGTTTTAAAAGAACTTTATGTATTCCTAGGTGTATAAATAAATCAACAGAAACTATCGAGTTAAATCTTCTCTATTGTTTGAATTTTGACAGTCATACAAATGTCTTGTCTGCAACACCTATTATTACTAGTACCTAATTAACTAAAGTAAATGCGTCTCAATGATAGGAAACTAACAATTTCATTACCACGACTACGTCAACAGTCAAAGCTTGTTGTCTGATCCATTAAGAACATATTTAATGACGAGGCTTTTGGCAAAAATGTATGATTTCTTTGGTTTATAGTCAACAATTTAAGTATTTTAAAGAATGCCTTTAACTTGCCGAGTATATAGAATGCAGTGACCATCGTGTTAATAGCTTAATACTTTTAGATATTTTTCCTAAATAAGGACAACAAATTCTTAGACCATAGGTACTTTTTTGTGGATGAGACACTAAGATTAACAAAGGCTTGGAATTATTTCCTATAAAACTCTATACTTTTCAAGAAGAAGCTCTAAAGGACTGTTTTCTGTCGAACGATTCACTTTGTCAGAAATGTCTGATAACTTAGGTCATTTACTTTGCAAGAAAAGTAATAGCTAAAATTCACATTTTCGAATTTTGTGTCTTCTTCTTCCCTTCCATTTGTCTCCTGTGAGTATATTTTTTGTTTAATTTTTAAATGCCATCGCTGGCCATGTAGTGCAAACTTTCCAGAGGACACTATATACACAAAATACAAGGATGTTGTTGTATAATACATTTCACACTGGTTATTTTCTCAAGCATTAACAACGTCAATTTTCTTCCCAATTTTGTGTTTATTTTTATATGAATACTAGCCGCAAACGATGGTACGCATCTTGTGGTAATAGAACACATGTTAGGAATTTACCATACGGTACAAAAATGTTTATTCTTTGCTGCCGGGTAGTAGAAACAATTTTTTCTTAATATGTGATAGTGTTTTACTAATTTAAACATTTTACGTAGAAACATATTAATTTGTTACTCACAAGGTAAAGTCTCCAATTGCGTAAGCGTTATTATTGCATTTCACAAACCATTGTGTATGTTTCATCGAATATTTTTTTCTTCTTCCAATCCTCTATGTAATTGTTTACTTTTAGGATACTTTTAATTCTAGTTTTGTCTTTATTAAATGCATATGATGAACTTAATTTTATTTATCTTATATAGATTTAGGTTTAGTCTCAAGTACATTTAATCGTACATTTGACTGGAGGTAAACTAATACAAAACTTGTTGCTTATTTTTCAAACACAATTAAGTTATTACCAACAGTGTGGATATATATATTCATCTTGCCATCTGCTGTCGACGATGGTGGTTTAAAAGAAAATAAGGGGATTGCCTAATCATCAACCCTTAACCTTCAACAGATGGACAATTGGCCTAAGAGATAATTGTACGAATGATAATTAAGAAGTGAACTTAGAGTGTAGAGAACAGGTGAAGAACCTTCTCAAATTATTTGCAAGAAAACGAAAAATATATTACAAGATATCGCCTATAACTTATTTATTATAATATCCTTATCTATTCTTCTTTCTGAATGCTGTTGAAACAGCTGTCAACCACTTGGTTACAGCAGTGTTCGATATTCATGTGGTTAGTGCAGATTTATATATTGCATCTAAATATATTATAAAAAAATGTTCACGAAATTGCATCGAACAACTGAATACTATACAGTATAGAGTGAATATTACCTACACAATAAATCGAGGCTAGCTAATAACTCAGTAATATCCAATAAAGAAATATCAGATGGTTTCTTAAACTCATAAAGGACCCAACCAGCCCTCTAATAGACTCCAAGAATAATGCGAAATATAATTCCACCCTACGACCACCATTATAACATTCTGTGTGAATCTCACGGCTTAAAAAACGTAAAAAATACCTGAGACCGTCCTGGTCAGCTTTGTCTGGGTCCAGATTTTTTATATACCTTCGGATCTGAGATTGAATCAGCATTTACAGCTAGACGATATCTGATACCACCCTTAGCTCTTTATAATGGCATTTGGATTTCTTCTCTCGATTCCATAGTTTCGCTCAAGTGCATAATAGCAGCCGGCACAATGAGGAGTATTGTAAGCTCCGCTTAATTGTAAACAAAATTGACGTGTGTTAAGGTCAATTTTGAAGTCTGACGGGAGCTGTATGGCCGCTGGGCACTGGGCAATTTTCTAAGGGACAACGGGGGTTCAAGGGGTTTCTAGATTGGGATATTTGCAACGCAGGTATTGATCGATGTAAGAGATTCGTATACGCAGCTGAATTCCATTAAAAATCGAGATTATTTTGTTTGATTTTGCGATTGGTGACGTAATTTTTCACATAACACCAAAACACTAAACTGCACTCGATGCGTGTTTCGCCAACCAAGTTGAGATCATCTGGAGATGACTAAAACTCAGTTTTAACCATTCTAAATAGTATCACTTACTTGTAATTCATGTATTATGAAATCGGGAGCAGGAAATCGTCTTTAAAATTAAATTACTTTAGATCGTGCCGTTAAATATTGTACTCTGTGTAATAAATCCCAATTATTTTCATGTCTGTATGTTTAATCGATTAAACTTACTCCCTCCACCCTCTGTAGATATAGACAATCAATTTACAGATTATATTTTACATTAGAAGCGTCGATTTAATGAGGTACTCCAATCCGGTTAAAAAATAGCAATTAGCAGCCGCCTCATAAAACTGGAAACACTCCGGCGAAAGTAATAAAACAAGAGCAAACTAAGCCATTCTTTTCATTCATAATCACTCGCAGCAAGCCAAGTTGATTGTGTGGTTCACCGAAACAAGGCATCATATCCAGAATTCAGCTGGGTCGTTGAGCTAAGCGTACCATTGACGTACTCTAAAACTACTACAATTTATTACAGCATATTTTTCTGTTTTATTTTTACTCTAAGGAAAATTAATTATTTCTAATGTTTCTAATCTAAAATTAATCTATTACTAATCTGAAATCAAGGAGTACCAAGTGCTCACACTGCGGAATAGTTGCATTTGCATTGGTTGTGTGTTTTTAGGAGATTTACAGATATTTATAGGACCCTGAATAATGAATAAGCTAAAGAACATTAGCTTGTATTAGTATAGGCAAAATAAATTGAACAATTCACATTTGATTTAACATAACTGAATAAAATTATCTATAGATCGTTCCAAAGAAAATGAGAAAAATAATTACAGTTTGTCACAATGTACAGAGTGTCCTAGAACTTCTCACGCGATGTTATTTTCAGTGTCACAAAAATTCCGTTGTGGGGAATCATTCTTGTTTTTAATTAGAATAAAACACCTTATGTATGATTGACTCACACTCAATGTGGGACAATTATGCAAAATAATGAAAAACGTTGAAATTATATAGGCAATTGCAAAAGTGGCGCCATGTATGTATTACAATTTAAAAAAGTAAGTAAAAATATTTTGTCATTTTTACAAATGATTTGGAACTTCACGTGTGTATATCCTCATAAATTTTCTAAAAAAGCAATAACTACAACACTACAATGTATAGTTATACACTTTTTTTTCAAATATAAAAGAATTTCAAGGTACACTTACATTTCCTTGGAAAACTTACAAGTAATTTTAAAATTTTGTGTAGAATCACATACGAAGAGAACTAAAATAACTTGAAAAACTACAACTAAAAAACAAAAAACAATAACTAAAATGTAATCCATATATATTAAAACGCGTCGATTCTGTCTCGCTCTAAATTCCGTCGCCGAATCCACAAAGTTTCAAAGCTATCTCCTCCGAGGGAGGATCGCGGAGCGATCCCCGCTTGCGACCGGAGGTCGCCCCCGGCCTTTCTCCAATGCGTAGGGGTATTTTTGTCCCGTTTCTTACGCGTTTTCCCAATTTAAACGCCTTTTCAAAAAACCTCTGCAAAATTTTCGTCGATCGCCGTTCGGCGAGAGAGATGCGCCTAGCACCGGCGTTTGTCCTCGCGCCTAATGATCCCATCACGCCCGCCGAAATCCCGACTTTTCGCGGGATCCCCTTGCCCCTTTTCTAATTTTTACGGCTTCGAGAACCGCTTCACGCGAAAGTTCCGTCCTTTCTCGAGACAAGCACTTCCCAAAACTGTCAAATTAATTAAACTTCAGATAGTTTATTTTCCTACGAGAAATATTGCTAACGGAATCGATAGTACTGACTGCCAAACACTTCTGATTACCAAAATACTGAAGCGAAATGCTTTTCCAATTAGAAAATCGGTAAAAGTAATTTTTTCAGGTTGACACGTACAGTTTACATACTTAAATGTGTCAGGGTGTACTTTTTGACAACAGGCGCGGTAGCGCAATGGGAAAGTCGTAGGATTCAAAACGTGGTAATGCTGATTTCGCGGGTTCGAGTCACGCTGGAAGCAATTTTTTTTTACTTTTTAATTCCAATTATTTATTAGTATTAGCGTTTAATTATTCTGTGTCATTGTCCGTATTGGAATTAATTCGTTCATTTAAGCAAATTCATCATTTTAGCTTTCTAAAGTAAAAAATATCTACAATATTAATTTGCTGCAACAATTATGACAGCAATATATTTTTGGTCCCATTGATATAATTGATGAAAATGTTTACTGAAAAATAAATTCTACTTCCAGCACTTAAAAAATGATGATGTTTTACCATCAAGAATAGAGTACACTTACAATTCATTAAAATATTAAGAAAAATCGTTTAGTATAATTATTACATCATCATTCCAGATACAAAATTTCTTTAATGTGTTTTCTTAAAAATAATATTATTGTAGATGCATTCGTCACCCCAAGGGTGACTCCAGACCGTAGGCCTGGACCCCCGGTGGGGCTAGAAACATAAACGAAAATCGCGGCAGCGATTTTCTCCCATTTCTAATTATATTTAACGAATGCAAATTAATACGATGTGTTCTCGGATATCATCATCAACGATATTTATTGGATATTACACCATTTTACGTTTTTCAGTGTACAACAACCCTTTGTGCACGTCCCTGTTCTGATTTACGCAACCAGTCTACTTCAACTCGCCGGTAAGCTACTTGAATTCACTTCTCTCGTCGCTCAGAGGAATCGTGGCTGGATCCCTTTTAAAAAATCTGCGACGTCTTCTCCGCCCAGCTGGTTCAGTGGGTCGTAGAAGGCGGTGAACTTTTCTGGTTGGCATTAGAACGATCAAGTCTAGAAGATGCCGTCGCAGGAATTAATTATTGTCTGCTAATTAGCTTAATTTTTTGATAAATTAATCATGTTCCTAGGTTAAACTGTTCTTCAGTCATTTGGATGCAGCTTAATTTAAAATTCGACATAATAGCTTCAGTTAATCTGAAAACGTCTTTGGAGTTAATACAAGGTCCTCATAGATGCTTTAGAAAGGTAAATAAACCATATTATTTGAGCTTTGGCAAGTACAATATATGTGTTTGAAACAGTAATCCTAAATTAAAAAACGAACACCTTCGAAGGCATAAATGATGAGCAAAAAGTAACGACGACATTACTCATTACAATCTGCAGATTTGTTTGGTTAAAAGCGAGGTTAAAAGAGTATATTCGGCTTATTTGTATCAATAGAATCTAGATGTTCGTTTCTTATGGGGTATTTTCCTTCAATTGAAATGAAAGTGGAAACCTGTATTTTTATAAAATATATATTTTTTATATTTATTAGGATAAAAATTATTAAGATTGAATAGGTATAAAATTATTAATTCAATTTTGAAATTTTATTCTATATTCGTGACGTCACTAAGCGAAAACTAGGGAATATGTATCTATAAAGAGGCCACACTGATAATATGTGGCTAGGTTTCAGTTTGTAACGACGACAAACGACAGTCGACATTTCGATAATTGACATTTGAAATTTTCTGTTTGTGTTTGGCTTGAGAACTTGACGTGTTATATTGTTGTTTTCTTGTGAAGTAAACTTTTATTAAACATAGAGCAAGGTTTTGTAGAGGCTATGTACGACAATTTACCGGTTATAGATCTTTTTATGATAACGATCCTATAGATCCTTTCAGAAATAAAAGGGATGAAAAATGTAAGGTTAGTATTTAACTTAACAGTATTACTGCAAAGTCGATTAAATATATTCAAAAATTACCTTTACAAATTACGATGTTTTTCTATTGCTAATAAATACGCTTGTAATCAGTCACGGGCAGAAAGACAACAATTCACAGGTAAAAATATAAACTAAAAACAATGTCTCATGTTTACCATGATGTTTACCTTAACCCTTAACCAAACAATTCAAACATAAACAAAAGTAAAGTTGTCACGCAGTGACACCAACCACACAAATGAAAATATCCTAGAAATCACTAAAAAATGGCGCAAATTTAGAATTTTTGCTTAGTGACGTCACATAGATATTTATTTATGATTATTAAATGAACCCAATATTAAAATTCCAGAAATACGTATCTCTTCTTTTTCCAACTACTTTCCATACCGATGTAAAAAAAAAAAATAGGAAAACACCCCATTCTTGCTACAAGTCTTTGTTTCAGTTCCTTTTAACCGTGCTATGTCATCTTCACAATTTATTGCTTCCTTCAGATCTATTCAACTAGATTTTTAATACATTTGTAATTAGTATTTTTTTCAGATCTTCTAGAATAATATGTTAAAAGACCATCATTTATTTAAGGATACCTTCTATATTTTACTCGTAATATGAATCATTTGTTTTGTATTTGTAATAATCATTCCTCGATAGACAGACGAATAAATTTAAGACTAGATACTCCGTGCAAGTCTAGAATTTCAGTTCCGGGATGACCTTTCATCGCCCGATCTGAAGAAATCCGATCTGACAAGCGGGCGGACGGATATACTTTGTCCACATCCACGATACAAGCCTATATCCGGTCAAATTTTCGAATGGTAACTGGATACGTGTGTATACAAATATCGAGGACAATGGGTAATTTAACGCAGATAGTTTGGAGAGGATGGCTGTAATGGGGACACCTTACAATCGTCAAGTGTATGATCTTTTTGTTAACATTTTATCAGTAGACATTTTAGGACTTCTAATACAGCTAAATAAGTATTATCTTCATAATCGATAATGTAATTCACTGGAGGTCAATGCTTATTTATATAATATTTCTCTCTTTGGGCCAATATAGAGTTTTCTTTTATATTAGAAACAAATTTTAAATACTTACAAAACTTGTACAAACATCATAGTTTCTATGATAGTACAGTACTTTATAAAGTTCTTTAAATACCGCAGCAAACCAAACGTGTTTTCTTTTAAATGAAATATCTTACAAATTGTTCCTTTTTTTGGTAGGATGTTCTCTGACGAATACATTGACCTAAGGTTTGCTGAATATATATCTCTAATGATAAAGGATATATGCCCAAAAGATTGAGCCATAAGAGCAATAAGAGCAAATGAATAAGGTTCATACTACCGGGATATCAAAAATTATCTTGGTCAAGGGTGGTTGTGGAATGTAAAACGTGTGTCTTACTTTAAATTTGAAATAATTATGTCACTGTCACACTGACATCATCAATAACCTACAAATTTCATACCTATTTATTTCAGTTGTAAAACAATAATGAACTACAAATTATGAAATAACGGTTTTAGTAACAAGAAAAACTAAATTACAGTAATTGTTAGAAATGTCTCCCGTTTTGTTCGATGCACAAGTTCACGCGCCTCCTCATGCTGTGAAAAGCGTTTTGCAGCATTTGTGGCGTTATGGTTGCACATTGCTGAACAATTCTTTGTTGCAGTTCTTGCAAATTATTTACCGGAGTTGCGAAAACCTTGTTTTTTAAGTAAGGAAATATAAAATAGTCCATAATTTTCAAACAAGGTGATTTCGGAGGAAACTCAACTTCTGTATGCAAACTTATCAGCCGGTCATCAAAAAACTCGCGGAGGAAAGCAATATTTTCTCGTGTAGTATGTGCTGTTGCACCGTCATGCTGGAAATAACCGTACCGAAGTTCATCATCGTTTAACTGTTGCACAAATTCAGCCAAAAAGTTGTGTCTGTACCTTTCTATGTTGACGGTAAAATCGAAAAAAATTGGCCCAATTATTCTTCTGCGAGAAACTGCCATCCAAACACCAATTTTTTGAGCATGTAGTGGCGATTCAGTAAAAACATGAAGGTTATCATTGCTCCACATTCGCATATTTTGAGAATTGATGTATCCCGAAAGGTGGAACCACGCTTCGTCAGAAAAAAAGTTAAGTCCAGAAGATCGTCATTCATTAAATTATTGACAAACCAATGGCAGTAAGCAAGGCGTCTGGGGTGGTCTGCGGGCAGAAGAGCTTGATGTTCTTGCATCTTATATGGATGCATGTTCAAGTCTTTCTTTAAAATCTTATGACATGTTCCATAAGAAAGTCCAATTTCCTGAGAAAGACGTTTCAAAGGTTTTGCAGGCTCCTCTTACATACGTTGACGAACGTCATTGACAACTTCTGTACGAACTCTTGGTCTACCAGCAGCTTTTTTATGAGTCACACAACCATTTTCGCGAAACACTTCAACACAATTTGTAAGGCACGCATAAAAATTGTCCGGTAATATTGCCACGTTTGGGAAGTGCTCTCGAAAATTGTCTAAACACAAACGTTGACTGTATTGCCAATTTCCATTAACTAGCGCACCCGTTCGAAAATAGGCTTCAATCATGAAAATTTTGTGCTGTGTGGTAAGAGGCAAGATTCAAAAACTGGATTAGAAAATTTCAGCACAATGACTAGACAGATTCTGACACAACAAAACATATTCAAAAATTTAAAGTAAGACACACGTTTTACATTCCACAACCACCCTTGACCAAGATAATTTTTGATATCCCGGTACTTTGAGCTATGCGACAAAATATTCATGGGATACATTGGGACATTTGGACAATATTTCCAAAATCAGAAATGAAAAGTTAAAGGGGCTAAGGACACATATATAACCGAAGACCCTGTACATACAAATACACTGATATAGTATTAAATACACCGAAGAAAGAATATCTTTACCGAATAATACTACTCGAATTCTTCTCTTTATTTAAAATAATTGTCTTCAAAAGTAGAAACGTAATGATATCAACGTTCGTATCAAGGCTGTTTTATTTCAGAACAGACCATTTTGTTTGGGGTCTTGGTACATCCTGTATGACAAATCCTAAGGACGTCCCCGAGTCTAAAATTCATCAATCCAAGACTTCTGATGCCCTTCCTTTGGTCGGATGTGCGATTCTTAACGAGATTACGTGAGATTTGCAGCAAATTCGACACACGTTTGGACACGGTGGCTAAGCGACTAAGCACATTTTTGGATCTCTGACCGACTTGTTTACTACAATCGGCTCGATGTGTCACATTTGCGATGATTTCCATACTTTTATGCAACCAACACAATGCGGGCGAGCTTATGACGAATGGTCCATCCATCAAAGGGGGCTACTGACCACGGTTAACGCTCCCAGGGTAGGATTAAGGCTGTTCCGGAGGTCCCTTCCTTGGCGAGGATGATTATATTGCACAATTTCATGGATATAGTTTGAAATGTCGGTTTTTCTTTAACAGTATGGGACTTCTAGGGAAATATATGAAAATACGGAAAAAATATGCTATAGACACTAAAAAAAAAATATTATAGCGTATATACTAAGAAAAACTCTTAGAGAAAAAAAATACCGCAGCTTGGTACACCATTTTTCACTGTAATCCTTGTTTCTTAAAGCCTAGGTAAGCAATGGACCTCATTATTTTAAAGACATGTCGAATACAACTACTTTGCGAGTTATATGCACCCCCCCGAATATTGAATTACAACAGCATACCTTGATATAAACTCAACTTATCGCATTTAATACATTTTTCTTTTTAATATTGTTATCACAGGCAAGAAGTGGTATTATCTACATCATTTTAAATAATGAAATATTAAGAGTCTATTCACTGTAGATTTGACAGGCATGAATACGGGGTCGGGTTGAGAGGTTGGGTAGCCGAAGGGCGGAGACTTACATATTTCCACTACCGAATTATTAAAATTTCGGAGGTGCACTTAAAGCCGAAGTAAAACGACACATCGACATAAAGTTAGCCCTTATTGCAACGGTACCGGATTTGTCTTATAATTGCAACAAAATTTCTTTTTAATGTTATAAATTATATATCACCGGAAAGATCAAAAGATAAACTAGATCCCTATAGTAGCAAATTTTTGTTTAATTCATGTATTTTAGAAAAAAATAATTTTTGAAAATACGCTATTTTAGTACAAGATTGTTTGCCTGGAAATTTAAAAATAAAAAGAATTACCAAAAATTACTACTATAGGGATTTAGATTAAAGTCTTATCTTTCAATATTTTTTTACTGAAAGTCGCTATCTTTTAAAGTTTTTTTATAATTAGACACTGGACGAACGCCGATTTTGGGCTTATTTCGGACTAGTGAATGGACCCTTAAACAAGAATCTTCTTTGCATTAAAAATAATTACTTATGGTCACATACCTTTTGTATTGGATTTTAATGAAATAAAAATATTTTTTAATAATCTGTTCTAAATTTTTTACTGACAAAACTGAAATTGTAGCAATCCTCCTTAGCCTAATGTATGATACGTATTTCTGTGATCTGTCATATGTGACAAATTTAACATCTAAAAATTGTTAAAAATTACAAGAAATATACGACAATTAAATATTGGGAGGTGCATATAGCACGCAAAGTAGTTGTTTTCCAGAAATCATTAAAATAATAAGGTTATGCCTTTGCATACCTAGGTTATAGGTAACAAGGAAGACTACTACTTTATTGAACCATAATATTTGGTAATTTCATTAATAATTTATCTCTTAGTTAATTTTTTATTTAATTTCTATATAAAGAAAGATGTAAACAGTTAAATAAGCCACTAAATAATATTAAAAATATACTATAAAAAACTTGATACGGGATTTTGAAAGCATTATAATTCAATCCATTTGAAGGCTTGATCTATAGATAATATTCCGATACGGCCCTGGGGCTGCAGCCGTTCATGAGTTGCATATTTTTTTCAACAGAATTACGTTTCGTTGCGTTTCGGACATTCCATAGAAATGTCACTTAGAAATATTATAAATGGTCCAATTCTGTTTGGGCACAATGATAATCGGTCCCATATTTTCGAAACACGATACTTTTCAACAGTACAGTAGTTATATGGTGGTAGCAGGGGTGCCCTAGCTGATATTTATCGGTGAGGGTTATCCGATATTTTCCCAATATTTTCGATGAAAGTGTAAATAAATAATGATGTTATTTAGAGATTTAAATGACTGTTGTTACCTCTTTTATAAGATCGGGACAGCCTTTTTGAATGGTTAGAAATTGTTAGAAGTAAAATGTCTGAAATATTGTAGTATAGAATATTATTCCCATTATACTGGGTGTCCCATCGAAAAGTATCACATTTCGTCCCCTTATATCTCAAAAACTAAAAGAGATGTCGGGATGCGGGTTGGACAGAACGACTTACGATTTTTGTAAAGTTTTTTTTTGGTACTGTTGCCAAATCTCCAAATATATTAGTAAATTTTTTATGGAATTCGCTCCTCTTTGGAGTAAAATTACTTGGTTATATTAAATAGAACACCTTGTGTATTTTTCCATAATCAGAAAGCCTAATCACCCTACTTTTCAAAAAGGTATGCATTGTTTGCATTATCTTGAGAATTGGAGCCACAAAATTAAATTTGTTAGAAGTACTCTTATTTGGGGTATTACGAATGAAAAAAATACCTCCTTCTTTGTAAAGTTATTTTTAAGTTTTTAAGTACACTTATTTTAAATAAAATACCCTATATATTTTATCATTTTAAAATCTCTGATCAAACTTGATGTGGAACTTGACTGCATTTGCTTTTTAAATGAAAACAGATAAGGAGAAAAGAATAATTCTTTAATAATCGGTAGGAACCAGTTTTGTTAACAATAACAACAAAGTACAATGACAGTAATAAAAATAACAGATAAAATAATTAAAATAACTGTATAAATAAAAAGTACTTGAATAAGTTAGAAAACAATTTGTTTTAACTGCCCACCATTTACTTCAATATACATTTGTACATCCTTAGTAGTAAATTATCAAAAGTGTGTGATCCTTCTAATGTAAACATTTTTATATCTATACTTCAAATATTTGACACAACTGACAATACAGTTTATTATTGTACTTTTGTTTTTCATTGCTACTGTGAAAACTAAGACTAGCTTCACAAACTGTTCAAGTAAGAGGTGCTCCCATTCAACTGAATTTTTTGGCTCCAACTCTCAAGATAATGTAAACAATGTATACCTTTTTGAAAAGTAAAGGCTTCCTGATTATGGCAAAATATACAAGGTGTTCTACTTAATATAAGCAAGTAATTTTACTCCAAAGAGGAGCGTATTCAATAAAAAATTTACCAATATTTTTGGAGATTTGGCAACAGTGCCAAAAAAAAACTTACAAAAATCTTAAGTCGTTCTGTCCAAACCGCATCCCGATATCTCTTTTAGTTTTCGAGATATAAGGCGGTGAAATGTGATACTTTTCGATGGGACACCCCATAGTATAGTCAACACAATACATTAAACGTTTAGAAATATAAACATTTATGTATCCAAAAACCAAATCCTGAGTGACAGTAGGTTATGGATATGTTATTTTTATATCAGAATGACACAAACTCAAACTCAAAAAAAAAAAATCAGACTTAACTATGCAGATTATAATTTTATTAACGATTCAATTTATGTTTATTTTGTTATAATTTATGTCTTAAGCTACTTTCTAAATATAACTGTATAATTTAATTGGTGCTAAACTAAACCAAACAAAAAATGACTAACAAACTTTAGTTTGTTTAAATTTATTGAATAATTTCATTACATTTTGTATTGTGTTTCTTTAGTCAAAATTTAAATGTTTATGTCAAAAAGGTTATATACCGCATATTTCCAAAATAATTTAATATTGAACAATAGGTATAAGTATAGCAAAATATGTATATGGTTTTTAATAAAACTGATGCACCATCACTTATCCTGGTTTGTAGCCCTCAAGGTAACGGGAACCTAGCCACCGAAACTACATCATTTAATTTACATATAAAGTGGTCCTAATAAATTTATAAAAAAACCTTCACTAAACAAAACCGTTGACTGTTGAAATCAATAACATGCAACAGTACCTTATTTTTGCCATCTAAAATAATTATTGGACACGTAATATCTGTTGATTCTTCCTTATCTATGTTTACCTGACGTTCATAAGACGACATCGTTATAAAATTTTTACAGAAAATTTAATTACCAGCTATAAATTATACATACGTAAGTGAACAACGAATATCCATAGTCGCTTATCCAAATAATATTATTCGCTGAAAAAAATACAATTCTAATGGACAAGAAACCAAGGTATTTACAGTTAATTGAATGCATGAATAATGGCTTATATATACAGAGGAATTCTAAAAATGTTTCTGATGAGTATATATAAAAGAAGTCCTATTGCATCGTAAATAATTACAAGAAATAATTAAATACCTCAATTGGTGACCTTTCGCAAATAGAAGTTATTTTAGAAATTTTTGTGTGATTTACAAGCAAGTCTTCTCGTTAGTAGTCGTATCAGAAAATACTGTATATCATCAGTATACAGGGTGAGCAGGATGGCAGTATGTACAAGGTGGCCCGTTTAATATGGGCCTATACATTATCTCAGAAACTACAAGTCCCACGGAAAAAAAATATATGAAATCGTTTTTTCAAAGTTATCTTCAATTTTTTAATTTATTCAAATTTATAACCTGTTTATATACAGGGCGATGAACTAAAGTTCCTTTTTTTTAAATAGCACACCCTATATATTATTACATTTTCAGAAAGCCTTTCTAAAGACAAGTTCAAGTGACCGGAAGTGCTGGAGAGTTCTACATATTTTGGTTGCGATCGCCCTAGAGACTTTGTCATGTTGCCAAATTTTCAAATATTTTGGATCACTACTTTCCCAGATATCGATCGACGCAGTTCCTGATGAGACACCCTGTATATTTGAACGTAAATGATATGGTTTATAAATGTTAAAAGTTCTCAATATCGTAGTGCTTCCAGCTTCCATTTCCGGTAGACATAATGATCCTAAAAAAATTTCAGTAATTGTTTCGAGATATTTTTAAGATTTACCATGACGATTTGCCTAATATGTTTATTTAAATGATTATTTTTAACACCAGTAAGTATCCTTGAGAAAATCCATTGAGAAGATGGTCTATACCAATTCAACTATGCAAGAATGAATGACCAGGATATAGATAGGGAACCTAACGGAAATGGTAGCAAACATCCAGCGTTTGTTTTCAGTCATTTACCGATAGAAAATAATTTAAAATCGCGTCGCGCTTTGCTAATCTTATTCCTAGGTCTAGAACGAATCGTTGTTAAATTAGCCATATATGCGTGCTTAAATAAAAGCAAATTATCCTGAAAGTGTGCTCACAAGGCGAATATAAAGAAACCAGGAATTTATTTCTCTGTTTATATCGCAAAAACCGTTAAAAAATTGAACGGAAAATCGTAATACCAAATAATCCTACGCCGTCTGACAATTGTTTTCTGTGTGATTAATTGAGACCGTTCGGTCAGAGCATTAGAAATGCTTCTCATTATATTTTTTGAAATTGTTATCCTTCATAAATATAGTGGTCTAGATCTTTTATAGAAAATAATTTCAAGATGAATTTCAAAAGCAGCACCCTCCCTGGCTAGAGAGTTGGCTGCTTCATTCCCTTCATGGCCCGAATGGCATGGGATCCAGACCAGAGTTATTCACTCTTCATGTAACTAGAGCAAAGAAATAGCATTTTGCCAATTATCCATTAATTCGTTGAAAACGCATGCCACTTAATGAGAGTCCTGTCAACAATAAGATGTCTGAAGCAAAATTCATGCCATATTGAGAATTTTTACAATAGTATAACAGTGATTCCTTATATCGACACAAACAAAATGTGTTGTAAACATTGTTCAACGTAGATAAAGATTACCATCAACCTTGTGGTAACTTCCTCTTGATGACCCGTTAATTTTGAATAGTACTTTAATTGCTTCCAATTAGGTCTGCTTCTGGATATTCATTACCTTCCTATTTATAAGCCAGAGAAGATGCCCGAATCGGCGTGTAATTCAAATGTTTTAATTGCTACAGGTCGGGGAAGGTGGCGGGCGGCGCGACGCTGTGCCCAGGGATTCGTGGCCGATGACTTTTCACCAGCTGGGGCCGTTATTTGCGGTGTTGGTTAGTCTGGCTTGGACAGAGCCCAGTGACGGCCACTCTGGGAGGAAAACTTGTAGGAAGATAATAAAACTACGTGAACAAGATTTTGAAAATTTTACACGAGTCCTGATAATTGCATTGCAGTTTTAGCAACGCAAGGAGATCACGTCAAAGTCAAAAATCATATGTTATACGACTATTTAATTTTTCAACAATTGCGATTGTCTTTTTCAATTTTCTGTATATATAAAAGTTAGTAAATATTTTTTTATTTCTACTATTGTTATGTGTATTGGATTCTTATTTCTAATAAATATGGTATCCTTTCTTTATAGTTGGCCATATAACTATGTTGTTAATATGCTACATACATTTGTACATTTTCAGAGGTTTCTCGGTATTTGTTCGAATGTTAAAAGTGGAAACAATTCGAATGATAAGTTACATGTTATTTTTTTATTTTATTGAAACTAAGGCTGGTTTTCCAAAGCTTAAAACATTTAATCAATAGTTATTGATTAAATGTGCTAAGTCTAGTAAAAATCACATTCTAACGCCCATTTCTTCACCTCCAGTTAAGGGCCGGTATATCCAACTCCTGATAGTGTTGCAATTCTAGCTTGGACTTGGAATGTGACTTTCTAAATTCATTTAATTTAGGACTAGTCACATTCAGTGCTTTCAATTAGCTAAGAGTAAATTACCAAAAGGGGAATTTAACCTGCCCTAAGTCTCAAGTAACTCGCAGATAAGTTTAGGAGCGTTATATTTGAAAAATCACATTCTAATATGCCTAGTAGTTACTTAATACTTAAGGGGAGGTGCAAAAAATAAACAATAACTACTATTGATGCAGATACAATTTTTATAACAGTGAATGATTTCTTTATTTTTAGCAAATCAAGACTGCTAAATATTGGAAATTGATAAATGAGAATCCAAATAATCTTTTTCGAAGCTTTTATGTACAAAATCACATAAGTTTCTTTCTTTAGCCTTCACGAAGACCAAGACGCCCCCACATTAAAATATCTGTACGCGCCACTGGCAGAAATCCATACAAAAATAGCTGCGGCAGCCGTCTGGTCAGTGTTACAGGACTATTGAACCTCTTGGCAATGAAAATGACTTGTGTATACGTTTTAAAATTGGTTCGTTTTGGGTTGAACTTGCGACAAAAGATTAATATAACCCCATCAAAAATCCACTATTTATCGTAATTCTTTACACCACCAGTAAATAAACAAAAACAGAAAACCAATAGTATTCAAAATGAATACAAGTGTAGTAACAGAATTAACTTTTAATTAATTCGAAGTTTGAACCAGAAGACCACTGGATAATGTGAAGTAAAACCACATATTCGATAAATTCACTAAGCTTCAGTGTTTTTTAGTTTGACAAACGAAAGATAATATTACAAGTAATACTTATTTAAATGTAATACAATAAAAATTGAAAATAAACCTTAAATAATTTCTTCTAGACGTTTCAAGTCAACTCTCTACCCTTCGTCAGTATATATTGCTGTAGATGAAAGATGTAATTGTCAGATTAACATTTTTTTTTCATTCAAAAGTCATCACATGCATCACTATTTGGTTATTAATTTTTCACTGGGAGGAACATCCTGGTTTTAATATGTAATAAAAAAAGATATCTGATGAAATATCTGCCTTTGAAAATTGCTCTTATGTCACACACATCTGGATATATATTATACTTAAGAATTTTTAATATTATACTTAAACTAGCAAAGCTTATATAAATGTTCTTCTTTAGAGAACACCTGATCAAAAATCTAAGAGTATACCTACAAGGCGTTCTATTTAAAATGACAACATTCTCCTAAAAGATGACCTGCAATTATTTTTTAATCAAAATTTGTATTTTCATGGAAAAATTTGTTAGCGAATTCGTTTTTAAATCCTTTTGAAAACTTCAAAAATAACGATATTATATCGACGAATTACAAAAGGAATCTATCATGTGATGCACTTGTATAAGGTGGCCCGTTTAATATGGGCCTATACCTTATCTCAGAAACTACAAGTCCCATGGAAAAAAAATTATATGAAATTGTTTTTTTTTCAAAGTTATCTTCAATGTTTTAATATCCATAAACCATAAATTCTCACGATATTTTCAAATGGAACACCCTGTATATTGTTACATTTCTAGAAAGCCCTTCTATCAACAAATTCAGAGATATATGATATGATGGGTTTGTATCCCATCGTTTCTGAATGATTATCCTCAGAATATGGGATTTTAATACTGGTTATTTCTCGAAGATAATACCTTTTTTTAAATAGCTCACCCTATATATTATTATATTTTCAGAAAGCCCTTCTAAAGACAAGTTCAATGATATATAATATGATAGGTCTGATGCTTACCGTTTCGGAGTTATTGAGTATTATCTTCGGGAAATAGTCAATATTAAAATCCCATATTCTGAGAATAATCATTCAGAAACGATGGGATACAAACCCATCATATGTAACAATATACTAGAAATGTAACAATATACAGGGTATATTGTTACATTTGAAAAAATCGTGAGAATTTATGGTTTTCGAAATGTGGCAACACGGTAAAAATTTTTTTATAAACTGAATATTGAGTAATTACATAATAAAGTAAATAAAATTAGAATTCTCTTGGTTCAAGTTGATCCTCAAAAACTTAATTATTAACTTTTCTACCAAGATTTTAATATGGGCTATTTCCTGGGAGTATAATTTTCAATAACTCCGAAACGGTGGGGTCAGACCTATCATGTCATATATCATTGAACTTGTCTTTAGAAGGGCTTTCTGAAAATGTAATAATATATAGGGTGTGCTATTTAACAAAACGGAACTTTAGTTCATCGCCCTGTATATAAATAGGTTATAAATTTGAAAATATTAAAAAATTGATGATAACTTTGAAAAAAACAATTTCATATAATTTTTTTTCCATGGGACTTGTAGTTTCTGAGATAAGGTATTATAGGCCCACGTTAAACGGGCCACCTAAATTCTAAAGTAAAGATAGGATGAATACTTATATGAGGCCGTGACCTTTCTACTTCCAGTTTCAAATTCCCTCTGGGTATCACAGCCGCATCTCTGTAAATAACTAAAGAGGGTGGCACATCTAAATTGATCCAGGCACTCGTCCTTGCCAGTTTCTTCTGACCAGTAGTGCGAAACTTAATTTGGGAATTATCTCCAGATAATAAAGTTGTGAAGTTGGGACAACTTCCCAACCGGCACACACAAAGGTGCTGCTGGCGCATTGTATATTCTCTGCCCGAACTTTCCCCGAAAAATGGACAGGCAACTCTGTGCAAGTCCCTCAACCACTTTAAGTTCATCGTTGGCGGGGGGAAAGAAGTTTTTAAGTGGAGTTCTAGCTAGGAGAATGGTCTACTATAGAAGAACGAAGTTAGTACTGTGTGTGTCTTCTTGTAAGTGCATTTTAAACTACCAACAATTAATTTCAAGATATAAAAATATATTGGATCTATGTATAAAACTCCGTATGCATTTATTATGTTTAAAAACAGTCCATATTGAATATTTAATTTTTTAAATTTTTTACTATGCCTAGTTGATTCCTGCATAATGCGATCAGTCCTTGGAGACAGTCTTTTGATAAAGACTTTTCCAATGTTAGTGCCTGACTATCCCTGTATTCTTATTCTGATTTTTGACGTATAGGTACTTTTATTTGACTTACCCTTAACTGTGATCTTAGATACTACCAGAGCCGGATCTCTGTCAAGAACCACGTCAGTTTCCTTTATTAACTTCGCCCTCTTGTGTGTCCAGGTACCCACAAGAAGGTTACCCTAATGCCAAGAGACTTTTGGTGCTTCTTGGCATTCCCATACCATTTCTACGACGCAAATTATTATCACAGATGCATAAGGATGGTTTAAGAGTGCGGAATCAGCTTGTCCTCATGTCATACCTCTATAGTTTATACCCTGGCGACCACTCTAACTTAAATCGAGGACAGTATCTAGATCCCCGAAGTTTATAACACGCGGGAGATGCTGCGCTAGACCTGAAAGTCATTCACAATTAAAAATCAGATAGGATGGGGCTTTCTCACAGCCGAACTGTGACCCATACGCCCACGATGGTTGCGTGAAATATATGCGACTGAATGCTGAACCAGCGGACTCTTCATGTTACTCTCGGAGGTGGTTATACTGGTGCTTACAGTTGAATCGTATATAAAGATGATTCAGAAAAGGACCAGAAATACGTTTAAATTGTTATTTTGTCCTCTATTAAGGGAAGAGCTTGATTATACGGTTAGGATAGAAAGTTCATTTTTCCTATAGCCTTAAAAAAATATTAAACAAATAGAATATTGATGACATCAACTATATTAGTGGTACAAAAAGAGGAAAAATTAGAGTACTTTATAAGGTTTTCAATTAGTTAAGTTCTCAAACGTCCGATAACTTTTATTATTACTAAAAACAATTTATATGCACAAAAAGAATCAAATTTTCTCGTTTTCAGCATTAGGATTCATTTTTGCAGAGATTGAGTGTTGTCTTATGAAGGATAATTTAATGAAGATTTATTAAATTTTGAGTTGTTCCAAACTTTATTGTTATTATTGTTGAAATTATATTCTGAATTTAGTTTTACCTTTACACTGCGTGTATTATTGGTAAATATTTATCAAGTTGACAGTTCCCAACGACCTTGAATTTTAGGCTATTAAGTGTACACTTGTTACAGTGAACTAGGGTTTATGGGTCGCCGTGTGGCCATGTGTTTTTCTCTAGACAGGGTCGTTCGGAGACGTGTCGAGGGGTAGTCCTAAGTACTAAGTAGATAGATATGTAGTAAAACTGTATCCTTCGTTCGCTTAACAGCAAGTTTGAGTTTGCTCTGCTTTCTGTTTTCTTGTATACTAAATTTAATTCACTTTTGTAATAAATTCACTTTTGACTCTGGAAGCTAATATATTTATTTATCCTTTGGGTTAAATATCCAACAATTATTTGTTTTTTCTAGCCACAACCGACCCCAGATGATGAGCAACCACCAAGATCGAAAATTTGTTTAACCTTCTCTTTTCCGTGGAGTAGGAATCTTCGACTTAACTATCATCGTATAAATCGCATCGCGGGTCTTCTCTGCATGGTCACCCATCCAGATTCTAACCGCAAGTATCGTTGCTTAGGTTTCATATCAGTGATGCGAAGTCGCCACCACGGCTGCCTTCTGTCACAAGTAATTTGTTTGTTGCCTTCCACATCAAAGACTCCTATCTATTCTCACCGACTATGAATACATTTGAACTAGTAAGACCTATATATCTCGCCACCAGCGAGCTCTCCATGTTCCACGAGGAGCGCTTACATCTATTTGTATTCAGCGTACCGGTAACGGTAACAATTAAGGCGGCAAATGCGGCATGGCCCTCACGAGCCACCGACTTATCAATGCTTCTTTGCACGACAAATTTTCACGTCGGCTACCATATTTATATATAGTGTGTAAGCTGGAGTACGTAGGTGTTCGCGGCTATTTAAATGAAAATTTCCAAGGTATAGAGCCAATGCTCTTGAAAGTGGTGTTACTTTTTATCATATATAACAGGGGTGGCCAAGCTCCTTGATAGTCCGAGCCATTTTTACTAATATTTATACTATGCCGAGCCATACTATGAAACAAATTTAGTTAACTTACCAAAAATTCCAGATTACAAATTATATCCGCAGCAAAAGTGATACAAATTGTTTCCTCCAGAGTACCTACAATGTCAACTGTCCGTTGCAATGAAAGTTTACAAATTCAAAATCGGTTTGGAGTCGGTCGATTACGGACGATTACGCCACTGTTTATGTTCAATTAAATAATTTCAAAGACATTTTGAAACACATACGGAACGATAATAATTTTAAAATATAATAGCACAAAAATGAAAAGGGAACTCGGGTACATTTATCGAGAGCCACAAATAATCCTTCAAGAGCCGCATGTGGCTCGCGAGCCGCAGGTTGGCCACCCCTGATATATAAAAATACTGAGGAATTATTTTTATGTGCTTCAAGTTAATAAGGAAATTAATTTGAAGCGAAGTAATAGAACAATATGGAATATGCTCGGGTAGCTCTATTTAGCAGACAATGGCCAAACATTTTCACAGACGTCCGTCTGCGATTCGAACGCGGAATTCGAATGCGGAAGCCTCATCGTCAGTGGATCTAGTATGCGGCCGTCACGACCGACGTCCATCGGCCACGCAAGACGACGGCATGCCCGAAATAATTGCGAGCGACAAGGAGGCGCGAACCGGAAGTCGCGGCCACTCTGGCCGGTGGGTCGCTAGCGGAACTCACGGAAAATTGCCGCAGTCACAGTTTCGCGTCTATTGTGACCGCGTCGCGTGACAGCACAGTTAAGTTATTGCGACAGATCGCCTCCTTGATCCGTTGCGTGCGGGCTCTCGCTGGGTTTCAATTATTGCCGTAACTCGGTATATAAATCCATGACGCGGGTATAGTCCGTTTCAATACAGTGCGACACAGATTTATGGTAAACTCTACCTTTCCCCCTGATTTTCTTAGATGCAATTCGAATAGGAATTATGATCGCCAACTTTCTCACAAGGGAGGAATGTGACCTGGGAGAGCAGGGAGAATTAGACTCCTATGAATTCCTGATGTGTCACGTGAATAATAATATAATAATATATCTACCCCTCATTCTAATCACAAAGATTAGCCCGAAAGTCTGAGACTTGTGTGGGAGAGGGGGCGGCATATTATTATTTCGCGTCCCGCATTTGCGCCTCAGGAACGACTTACGTTGGAAGGCCCTAACCACCATTCAGTGCTGGAACGAGGGAAATCTGGAAAACATCATTAGTTATGGGGACAAGTCAAACATCAACTGATTTTAATTTCCCACATTAACACCAAGTTGACATTCTTCCCATCCTAGGCCATCGCCAGGATGGTTGCCAAGCCATCCCTGCGAATAAGCCTTGATCTACGAGTAAATAATTTAATTAAAAATTGTTTGGTGGAATGGGAATTAGAACCCACGACCTCTGGGTTGAGCGATCGAGACGCTAAGCCCTGAGCCATCGGCTCGCAATGGCTCCTGTATGATGGACAGGCTTTCCAGGGCAGGAATATATCTGGAAGGCAAGAGCGATCAACAGAATTTACAATAAGCTCATTGGCTACAGTCTTTCAGGCACAGATTTTTGCCATTTTAATGGTGGAGCAAGCAGAGAGGAAGTAAAGAAAAGCGCAGAGCAAACGCCTTTTTGATCCTTGAAAGTCAAGTTGCTCTCAAAGTTGTATGCCCTTCAAGAACTAGAATTGCTCGACGTGGCAACATCTGGAAACTGCCATCCAGAGTCAGAAAGGCTTAACCAACTGGTAGGAATCCTAACTAGGCATTGCATAGCTAGGAGACACCTATAATATTGATAGAACTATAAGATCTGATTTGTCAGTAATGTGGGGGAGGATGGTAAGACGTCCTTTTACTTTCTGGAGCAGTATATGGAGTTCTAAGAAGGCATGATGTATAGAAAATCCATGAGTTAGAAAAATTACAGCTTTGTGGCTAACTAAAAAAGGGTGATTTAGACTGAATTGTTGCTCTTTTGAATACCTCTCCCTCATTGTTAGAGATCCAGCAAGCCCAATAAGAATGTAATGAAAGCATACTCTACGCAGAAATGATATATGCAGGGAGCCTTTAACAATATAAGAAAGTTAGAGAGAACTTTTTCACACCCTGAAATTATTTTTATAATACAAAATTATATTACTAATAAATTTTAAGCATTTTTTCTATACACAACTCAACAAATCTACCCTAAAGCAGTTATTTTATGTTTTTGTAGGATTGAATACCCAAAACCATATATCTAGTCTTTGGTACTCTATAAAATGTGCAAACAAAAATTAAAAATGAGCGGTTACATCTTCAGAGAATGCATTGAAAGTTCGAAAAATACTTTTCTGACAGGACACGACACCGCTATTGCGTTTTACATAATCTATTGTCTCAGAAACTCTCTCGTAGAGTGTATGGCGGAGAGAAAACTGACTTCGATAAAATATCAACACACAACAAGTATAACGTCGTCGTCTCTTCCGGTGTGTGATGATTTATATCTTTCTGTCTTCTCCCCGACCGTTTTTGTTAGCAGAGAGCTCAGAGGGCGGCATATTTTATACGTCTGTTGGTAAATTTTAAAATAAATGAATAGTAATATTTCACTATATTCGGATTACTGTTTGATACATTGTGAAATATTGCAAATTAGTGTCCTTTCTATTGGGTATTTTGGCAGATTTCTGAAAAGAAGTTTCTCCAACTTTTTTCTGAAACCTGGTTTTGACTATCAAAAAAGTACCACACCGAAAGAGCCGATGAAGGAATTGATACTGAAAAGAATACTATAGAATTTGACCTATATCTATTTCCTACTTTAGAATACTCTGTAAATTTAAAGTTATTTCACAAAAAAAAAATGTAAAAAGAATCAGCTATAATTTGGTAAAAGCCATTTCCATTGTTGTTGCAGTAACATACAATCAATAAATCTATTTTTGATAACTCTTAATTGCAATTTTTTCCTGTGTTGTTTACCAAGTTTTTTAGACAACCCAAACCGAATTGTGCGAAGCAGTACATATAGCCATGACGACTGGATAATGGATATCTCTCCACGTCTCATCCAGTCCAACTTTCAAAGCCCGACGTCGACCACAAAAGGGGGTCCAGCAATATCCACAGGCAGGAGATAAAAACAAATTAGCCTGCCCGTTCGCGGTCTCCACTCTCAACCGGAATAAACTTAATTGAAAACAAGCGCTCGGCGATATCATCAGAATTAAATTTTTGTGGGTATGGTGAGTACATTAAGCGTGGACTGCATTTAAAGAGCAGGCTGAAAGGCGGGAACGCGTCAATTCCGCTAGACTAATAAATTTAAATATTTCTTTTAGCAATAATAGTACCACAAATGTCTCAATTTTGCTTCTTCTTCTTCTTCCTGTGGATCGGTTTCTCTAAGGGGGCTCCCAAAGCACTGCGGCCACAGCCAGTCCTATTGCGTATCCCACTGATATCCTTTTCAATGAGCATCTTTGTTTTTTGCATAAAGTACAAAAGTCTATTCGCTGAAATTTCCCTTAACTGTCAATGTTCCAAGAATGGTTTACCTGGGAGTGTTAGCCTCACACGAGTGTAGCCCTCACATTCACTCAGCATGTGCAACGAAGTCTCGTTTTGTGCCAGCACACGGGGCTTTCTGCCAATCTCAAATATAGAGATGTTTCTTGAGAGATGGAAGTGTCCTGTTATGAACTTTGTCATCCTCATGAGTCGAGGTTTACGAATACCCAACTTCTATAAGTACAGTTATTTTCTGAGGATCTTCAATTAGTGCATTCGCAAGAGCATGCACAAGGTTGCTCCGATCCTATCAAAATTATTTCAGATTCCTTTCGAGCGAGTTCATCTGCTGCATTCAATTTTGCTACTATAGACTGATGTTTTTGAATGAAACAACAAATAAAATTAGGCTTGAGGTCTAAACAGAAGCAAAAAAGCCAAATTAAACAAAAAATCGTCTTGTACAGGGTGCGGCAGCATAACTTCCTTTTTTCAAAACTTAATAAAACCCATTGTATGAATCAGAATATTTTTATTTGTTTTTTTTTATAATGTAGGCGCATGCCTAAAGTTCTGCTTTACATAGTTTTGAAGATCAAATCAGATAGGAGACGTCCCCCATTCTCCATACACTGAGTAAACCGATTTCTGGCGTTTGTCATGACTCTTGCCAGCATAGCAGGCAATTTCTTCCTGGATGTTGGTCTTTAAATCTCCATCAAAGGCCCTTGCATTCACCTAAAGTCACAGTGTGGTGTGAAATTTCCTCAGCTGGAATTATTGGTCCCTGGTTCTTTGAGGAAAATGAAGTCCCAGTGACAGTGAATTCGGACCGGTATGTAAACATGATACAGGATTTTTTTTCCACGGCTAGATGAATTGAACTTAGGGGACATTTTCCAACAAGACGGTGCAACGGCACACACTTCAAGAGCATCGATGGCCGTTTTGAGGGAACACTTCCCAGAGCGCCTCATCTCAATTAGGGGCGATTTGGAGTGGCCGGCCCGCTCTCCCGATTTGGCCCCTTGTGATTTTTTCTATGGGGTTTTTTGAAATCCCGTGATTATGTGAACCGTCCAAGGGCCCTACAAGATTTGAAGACCAACATCCAGGAAGAAATTTCCAACATAACGCCTGCTATGCTGGCAAGAGTCATGACAAACACCAGAAATCGGTTTACTCAGTGTATGGAGAATGGGGGACGTCACCTATCTGATTTGATCTTCAAAACTATGTAAAACAAAACTTTAGGCATGCGCCTACATTATAAAAAAACAAATAAAAATGTTCTGATTCATACAATGGGTTTTATTAAGTTTTGAAAAAAGGAAGTTATGCTACCGCACCCTTTAGATCCAGTTTGGACTTTACGAACGGAGGTAAAGGGGATCACAGAGTAATAATTATGCCCCTCCTTAACCCACACAATGATCTTTGTGATCAGTATTTTTATGATTTCAATGAAATTTGCTGTAGTTTCTATTTGATTAAAGTAAGTTGGAGGAATTTAATGTTACCCGGCCTGTCTAACAGGGAGAAAACGCGACCTTTTGTGTCGTTCAGTGGCGTGTAGTTCGACCATGCGGGTGCGGGCGACCCACAAACGAATTAGTGGTTGCCATCGTCGACATGGTCACCTCACCTGCATGAGGCGCGGGCTTGCAGATAAGGTGAAACGTGACGAGAAACCCAACGGGGTCGCTGATAACGACTTTTGTTGTCTGTTGCGTTATCGGTATGTCCGTGGTAGTTTCACGTAGATGGGACGCATGTGAGAGGCTTGAAAATGCGTTTCGAAAATTTTCCTTCGCGAAGGATTGGAAGAACACGCAAACAAGTTGTGTTGTAAACCCAGAAGGAAAATGTAAAATTTAAAATATGGGAAATATTAAGTATTATTTATAGTCTCCATGTAAGCGTATAAATACAAAACTTATTAATTATCATCAAGATCAACTCCAGTTGCAATTATTTATAGACTTTTATAAAACCATTTTATAAGATTCTTATATAATATCATGAACGTAAAGTCGTTAACCTATAATTTTATTTAACAAGTTGAGTCCAATGATGATGGGTTTACGAGTTTGGTCCGATTTGATGCCTAAGTGTAATGTAAGTGTCTAAGTGTAATATGTATTTCAAATAGTATTAGTATAAACCAGAAATTTATAAAAAGAATTTACAGATTTCGCAATCCTGACAACCATCGGAGACATTGGAAATGATAACATAATATATGAAACATAATTATAAGCGCGCAGATCGTCCTATCAAATGAGTCGCTGCCCCATTAAGCGAGTACGGTATTATAACTGAACACTCCCCATTACTCTTCACGTCGGTCGAGCGCTGCGCTATATATTAGTGGATTAAAATCGCCGGTCTAACTCCCTTCTTTCTAGAGGTAGATATTTATAGAAGTACCGGTATTGGCGCTATGAGCCTGAGCGCACTGTAATACTTCACTCCGCGCTTTTTAAAAATTGTATAATTAGAAAACGGTCCAGACATCTACCCAAACAACTGTTTTATTTAAATTTTTTCAATATCTAGGCTATATTTCAAGGTGTATACGAATGGAAGGGGTTTTGTGCATAAGTGTTTAAAATTTCAGGGCGGTAAGCCGTTTTTTTTAATAGAGATGGTACTCAGAAATACATGTTTTCGAATTGTGCAGAAAAAGCATTCTAAGGCCATTTAAAATAAAAATTCCTACTAGAAAAAGTTGTAGATCACCACCACATATGTCCCGAAACATACTCTACAGGATGGTATAGGTTTCATCTGCTTCACTAAATGTATTGCGTCACTGGATTGCAACACCACTGTCTTTTGGCCTTGAACGAAAACTCATAACTTGATCCCCATATACGAACCTAAACATTTCCAATGTTAAACATCACATTTTAGTAAGTCCACTCGTACTATGTTTATAAACACCTAACCCACCAATTGTGTTACACTTTGCCTAATAATGAACAGTAGGAAAAGAGTGAGAATGTATTTTATTATTATTCAACAGGATTGCAGGTAGTCAATATTAAATGCGCCACTGACGCTAAATACACTTCGGTATCGAACACGACATCATAAATTAAAGACGAACGCGAGAAGGAAGGCAAGAAGTGAAATTTTGCAGAATAGAATCAGGTATAGCGCAAGAACTAGCGATGGTTTCCACGTAATTGAATGAATTTATTGGTTCACGACACTGAGCCAATGGTCGCGCTTTCCAATCTCTACCTTTGATCCTGTTTAGTAGCGGCAAAAAAATCTAATTTATACACTTATTTATTAACGGTATATTTCCTCAGATAGGTGAAATCAATCATACTCTGTGTTTCTGAATAGAAGTGGAAACATTACCAAACTTTCTATAACAGTTGTACTCGTACTTTTTATACTATACAGGGTTATTCAGAACTTATCCATAATAAAATTTGGGGATGTTCAACATACATGTAGAAATGTGGTAGAGCAAAAAAAAATTTTTTTGGCGGGGTCTGAAAACTATTTAAAAATTTTTCATTGCACGCCGCTGGATACTGGTCCACTGTAATGGAGTAACCTTGGGACTGACAATGCAAACTGGCTAGCACGAAAAAACTTCGGAAGTTCTGAGAGTATACCGACACCCGGCGCAAAAAAGATTTGCAGCGTTTTTACTTTAAAATAAACTTAAAGATAGATAGATGTGACCAAAGTGACGTGTCTTTAAAATGAATAAAATTTTGTTACACTAATTTTGAAGAATTGCGCTACTTGATTACTAGGTATTAGAAACATGAAATTTAAAAAAAATTTGCACATACCTTGTTACAAAAGCTGTTCAAAATTTTGTTCCTCGACTTGTACACACTTTTGGGCATGCCTTATCCAATTTTGCCGCACTAAAGCGAATGTTCCTCCTGTCTAGCAGTCTGACTTGTACTTGTTCGCGGATTTTCACGGACCAGATTCAACACTTGTTCTTCAGCTGCTAAAATACGTTGTGGCCGTCCCGTGCCACCATCTAATCCACGATTTGCACGTAAATTACCACGGCCACGTTGTACCACTGCCGTAAAAGTTGCATAATTTGGCGTGTGTCGATTGGGAAATCGTTCCGCATACAAGCGCGAAGCTGCCAATGAATTTTGTCCAACTTCGCCATAAATAAGAATCATGTCCATTAACTCAGCATTTCTGTACACATGAGCCATTTTGAAAATTTTACAGTTTAACACTCCTAAGATAAATAAAACACCCGCGAGAGCGACACACATAGACTGACGACTCATCGTCGGTTTTAAACCAGGCGATCCAGACAAAAACGTGTTTACTTTTTTTATCACATTCTTAGGAATGTGGTAGAAAAGTATCAGATGCGTTGAAGTACAGTTGCCCAGTTACGTAGTCCTTTATAATGGTATAACTTTAAACATTGTTTACGGGAAATCCTAAGCCTTTTATTATAAATTTGTTTGGTGATATCGATTTCTTATTTAAGGATGCACATATCCTCAAAGTTTTAGAGATAAGTTCTGAATAAGGATGTATGGTCATTATGATATGAGTAGGATAAAAGTGGTTGAATCCGCGAGACAGTTCGCGCAAGTCGAAAGTTCAAACAGCCGTCATCAGACAATGACAGCGTACACCGTTAAACGATAATTTATTGAAATATATGCGGAATCGCCTCTCCTCTCTAGATGATACATAGTCGGCCGTGCCGGCGACGAAACTGACCATTGTTGTTTCGCCCACCGACCGTGTAATGGAACACAAACAATCGCGAAGGTGGAGGCCAAGCCCTTTTGGTTGCGCCTTCTTAAGTAGAATTAGAATCGGCGGAGATTATCTCGGATTACAGCGACCTGAACACACCTGGACTAGAGTGGGATCCACTTCGAGACCGGAAAAAGGAAAACGGAAGTGATAGCGTATCATTTCACGTTTGACTCGCAGGATAACTGGTTTCACTGTCCCACTATTGATACGTCCCGAAAAAGAGTTTGCCAAATTATCACTGTATTCCAGAATGTCAATTAAACCTCCAATCCACTTTCCGAGCATTTGAAGACTTAAACCCTGTCTACAGGAAAGATTGAAAATATATCAAAGAATAGATGCTCTTACAATTCCTGACAAAATACTTTTAGGAGTTCAAGAATGTTTACTTTATAATAAAAGGGTTTAGAGCATTGTAATAGTTATTACTATTAGTTAAAAGAAAGTATGGTTGCGGTTCTTGCTGATTCATATTTAAAACATGTTAAGGTTCTTATAAAACACATACTTTATTTATGTAATGATTTTATTATACGCTCTTATAACACTCTATTCGCTCTCATAACACTCTTATAAGTTTTGTAAGAATCATAAATGTTTGTCATAAGATCTCATCTAGAAAGAGGTTGGAACCTTTGGTGTGAAGATACCACTGACGTAGTTTTCCCCATAATACCAAAACAATATACTCTACTCGACGCGCGTTTAGCCAACCTAGTTGGCATCATCTGGAGATGGTTAAAACTGATTATTTTTCATTCTCTTCACACCAGTCAAACAAAAGGACAAAAGGACAATAAAAATACCTTGATATCACGGATTTTCTTATCTTACTAATAATACTGACCAAGTCTGAATACTAATTCAAAAACTTGAAAAATAAAGCAATTAGCAACATTTTAGAGGATGCTTATAATGTATATTCCTTATATATCTCTTAAAAAATAGTACTTATGAGTCATAAGACTCATAAGAATCTTATCTATATGCCAGTTGCAGCCTTATCGGATACTGCGGAATTTTACTTTTTTAAACCTCTTATAACAAACTAAAATTAAATAATAACTTAGACTTAAATTTATACAGATAAAAGTAATTTATATCTTAGAAATGCTAATGAAAATACAATCCATACAAATACGTTATACGAGTGTATACCTACAGAAATATAATGATTTGCCAAATCAGATAAAACAGAACAACTAAAGCTATAGGCTTATATGCGGTTCACATAGGTCGTAACACTTTCGTTTCGTGGCTCTCACGATGCAGCTCTCCGGGTGAATTGTCGATGTCGGCTTCGGCTGATATAATTATGCCAGAGCAGACGATGGCTGGACATAACTTTCTACGAGAGCGCTAGGCAAGGGGATATCTTACACCAATAGACCGCTGTTCCCATACAACTCACTCTGTCGCAAACAATGAAGGGAAAGAGACTATTTGTAGGAAATGCCTTTTCGTACAGGTTAAGTGGCGTTGATTTTTGCTTAAACTGATTTGGTTTCATATGTCGTTTTCAATAGGGTGCGCCATAATAGACGGTCAATACATTAATCGCACAGACTCTTGACTTCAAGATATAAAGATAACTCAACATACTTATATGCCAAAATGCTCCCCTTAAAGGATAGAGGGTGTTAAAGTTTATATTTGGATTCGAGAGATGTTAAGTAAACTTGTAAAGTTATTAATGAGTTACAGTGGCAAATAAAAGTGAATACATCTCATTTTCCTACTAGGGAGCATTAATTACACACAAATATCTCTTACGATCTCTTAACCACACCGCATCTTGCATACAAAACGTTTCTTTTATCTGTGTAGTTCTTCATCGTACCCTATAGTGTCAGTTTTATGGCGACACGAATGAAGTGCATCCACTCGGTACAAACATCCTTCTAAAAACCATCATTAATGAAAATTCTTAATCACCGCTGTACCGTAGAGGTCACCGCAAAAAAGCCGTTCATCCTTCCGTCAATCACGTAGAGAGGAGGCGAGGGACGGAGGCAAAACAAAGAGAAGGCGAAGCGTCGGCGGCGGCGTAACAATGGGAGCCGTGCGATAGCTCCCACGGCGCTCGCCGGCCACCGCGGGAATGACCACTGACCCCTGCAGCGCCTTCCTGGCCCCGCTGGCCGCGACCTCCGGCCCGGACATCCTGCTCGAGAGAGCGACTGAGCAACACGCGAGCGGTTTATGAAGATTTTTATACTTGTTAGGATGAACACGAGTACTTAATGATTATAGAATATTAGATAGGATGGTTATATGTTCTCGCTCGCAAATGGCACTACAGCTCCTCTGTAACGGTCTCGTTTTTAGTAACTAATAAAATATCTTTCTTAGTTGATTTAAACTAATAATTCTTATCTCATTCTGTGTTTTACCTTCTTGTTAAACACCAATCCTGTATTTAAAGTATTATATGTATTCAGTGTATATTAAGTGATTATAATCCCAACTTCACTCTATGTGTTTGTGCGCTAGGTCTATCTCAGTAGTCCTAGGGTTGCATAATCTAAAGTTCAAAGCAATATAGTGACGCCATCTCGTGTTACGAACGTGAGCGGATGGACAACGAAGGAGAACGAGGAGAAGGGAAAAAAGATGGCGAAGATTGGCATTGGCGAGGAGGTTCAGTGAATTAAGCAGCTCCCAAAGTTTAAAGAAAAAAGCTTGAAAAAGCAAATATAAAAGATGAATTAATCCTACTATTCCCTAGTGTGATTACGAGAAAATAATTATGTCAGTACGTTGATTTGTGAATTGGCAGCAGAACGTATGAACAACGTTAACCCAGAAACCAACTGTTCTTATCTGAGTATTTTATTACTTATTTTGGAAGTGCATCTTAAACCACGTTACGTATACCGTGCCTAATTAGACTAACTTACCCTATGCATAGGTCGTGTGTGCGACTGATTTTAAGGGCCCTTACTGTTATCTCGCGGACTGTAAATATCTAAAAACTGCATTTTTTGGTAGATCTATAGTACAGCCAAATTACATTTTGTTGTCAAGATTTATTGCTGTAAAACCTTCACTCATTTTTGTACATTTGAGTATGCATGTCCTAACATTTAGTTTTAGGTGTGTCTTTTATATAATATGTACCTACCGTTCGTAAATGTATAGTTGAGAAAATTATATTAAAAATTAACTTTGTTCTTGTCAAGTGTTTTTTTGCAATTGTCTTCACTTAGATAGGAACTATACCTTTACTCTGTAGCATCAAAAAAGATCAATTGATGGCGCCCAAGTTTAGCAGCTAATAAATAACCCTACTGTACTTCACTCTGCTCACCCCTGATAGAGAGTTTCATCGCCATAGTAAGTATATTTTGTAAGTTTATCTAAAAATAAATAAATAACGAAAGTTGTCGTTATACCTCTACGTGTTAAGCACTTCAGATTTACACCTCTTTTTGTACTATGTTCCAGTGCTAAAAGTCTCTCTCTCATTCTTATGAGCCAATGTTTCTTAACAGTAAAAATATGAACCTTAAAGAAAAACTATTTATCAGTTCACCTATTTTTATTTTCCTCTACAAAGCGTATAAAATATTTGCAACCACCTAAAAACATCGCCACATAGGTTAGGTTTTGCGCATAAGCGACTCACTCTTAATGCCATTTAAACAGAATTGCTCCACTAAAAAAAGTTGTAGATCACACCACATATGCCCCAAAATATGCTCTACAAGATGGTATAGGTTTCATCTGCTCCACTATATGGTTATCTGCTCCAACAACGAAAACTCCTAACTTGGTCCCCATATATGAACATAAACATTTCCAATGTCAAAGAAGAAGAAAGATATTATATGAGAATTTAAATCCATTGATTATTTTTGCATTATTTATTCACTTCACCAGTATTTTTATGATCTAGCTAATATCAGTAAAAAATAGATGTACCTCCCTCTGAACGTTACTCAGTAATCCGCAACAATTATAGAGTTCCACCATTTCCCTCCGCGGAAGAAATAATAACGTGCTTCATTTATCCGACGATCAAATAATATGGACCGTGCTCGGCTGGCAAGAGTATAGATTTTCGTGAAGAGATGCGAGCGATCCGTCTTGTCAGGCCCATCATTGAAGCCATCTCCGAGGTGCACGATGCCGGCACGGAGGCAGCGGGCCGTTCCACGCAGATCGTAATCGCAGGAGGCCTGGATCATTACGATGTGCCCACCAGAAAGCACGGCTACTACCGCGTTTCTAAAGAGGAGTACACTGGTCTGTATGATTTAGGACCTGTATTGCAAAAAAGAGTAATTAAAATGAGTTATTTGTTATAAGCAATAATCCAAGAGATCCAAAAACGGATCCTTAGTGGGCTGGGCAGTGAACAGTCTCGTCATTACTGGGGTCAGAAAATATTTATGTCAGTAGCGGTGAGAAACACACCGTAGTACCCTCTCTGGGTCTTTGCTACTATCTGTCTGACAAGGAGATGCCGGAGTAATGTTATTGAGTAATAGCCAAATAAAATTGTAATTAATTATCTCCTCATTTGAAGTTGCAAATTTCTTGATGTAAATTCTAAATTTTGGTTCGTTTAAGTAATGATTCGTTCCTGTAGGTACGTAATCATTTAGGTATTTTAAGCCAACCACAAAACTGAACTCCTTTTGAATAAGCTTGTTCTAAAAGTTTCTGAACCGAAATAAATTAGCAAGGAGGTAGATGCAAATGTTGTCCCGATACTCTACGATAAGTACCATTAAATACCAACATGCAGTATAAATTCCAAACTTGTGTAAATATCTAATTAACATTTTTGCAAGCAGGTATAGTGGCTTGTTTGCCTACCAGAATCTTTTCTCTTCCAGTACTTCCAGATTCTCCAAAATTGCTGACCAAATTATAATAAAATTTGTGTTGAAAGAAAATTATCATTGGAATATCTCTCTCGGCATTCCATAAAGTAATTATACGTTAACTTTTAATTTTTGCAATTTAATTAACTGCAGTTTTAATGTCTAGGTATACACTTTAATGAATAGATTTTATGTCATGGCATACTACGTGAAAGATCACCTATTTGAATGCAATTTTAATAATTTTTTTATATATATGTATAAATGATCAACATTAATCAAACGAAAGAAGGTTTATTTCATAAAACCTCACATACGATAGGTCTATCTGCAATACACATGAAATTACAACAAACCAAATCATGTCCAACATGAGTGTAAATAGCAGTTTTTCTAACAGCTGATCATTCCTAGAGATAATGTACATAAATATTTATAAGAGACACCCAAGAATTACGGCATCATTAATCAAATTACGCCGCGTTTAACGCTTTGAGACACCATCATCGTACACTCAGAAAAGTAACGTGCTAAATAAAACAGAATTTTATTTTAGGTGACGGTTGCAGTGTCAGAAATGGCACAGTGAACTGTGAAGCTACTGTGAAAGACACAGCAGTACCCTCTATAGGTCTATACTAATGTATGTCCGCATATAATTATATATAATAACTATTACTATTATACTAACACATGTTACCACATATTATTATTACCATCACAGCCTAACTCAAGTGAGGTTAACATAGTTAACCGTATCATCGTTGCGTTCCTCCATTTATGTAGTACTGACGAGTACTAAACAGCTCGAAACCGATTTAACTCTTGTAGTGGATACTAGTGGTGATGTGACTACCAAAAGTTTCAAGGGTAGTACCAAAGCAAACAACAATTTTATTGTATATTATACAAATCTATTTTAGACTTTTCCATTTATCGAAAATAGCAAATAAATATCGAATATGAAATAATATGTTATATAGACATTCTGTTACAGTAGTAGTAAGTAATGAAACTAGGAGATGTGCTCGTTCAATAATTTTAAAGATATTCCTCTCTATGATATTTCGCTTATAGGATTGGATGAATAGAAAAAATAGGAAAAATTATTGTATAGACAAAAATATTTCATAAATAATTGAAAATTTCATTTCTTTCCGTGTATCCGTGAGGCTTTGTTGCGAATCGATCAATTGAAAATTTGACCACACGGCCGCAGGGTCAAGAAGTGACCCCGGGATGGTGTAACGTCTTGTTCTCATGTACCGTGGGGGCCGCAGATATTGTTTATTGTAAGATACAGCGGGGTCGACGACAAACGGCAGTTGGCCGCTGAAGGAGGTTGGTACGTACACGCTTGACAGAGGAAATTATATATATATACAATCTGCTGGAATGTTTATGGGAACATATTCGAAACATTTTTTCTCTCATTCTATGATGGAAAGTAATGTTTATCCCTATATATCAAATAACAATTTGGCGTATATTTGAGATTATTTAATGATATATTTATTATTAAACTTTTGGAATATTTTACGCAAAATCCTAAATGTTATAAGATATTGTGGATTATGCCATTACTGGTCGAATACATCTCTATCTAAATCTAGGATGTCTTTTGAATTAAAGTATTTTTGGAGATCAAGAAACTCATATTAAGTGATTATATACCATATTCTTCAATATTTCTGACAGTTTTTTTCAGAAAAAAAAATTACGTTAATATTTGGGTTGACACTTTTTATAGGAACACAATGTATGTTGCAAGGTCAAGCTAGTCCACCGCAAAAATCCCCCGGTTAGAATCTCGTTTCCTGCGATCTCCAAGTACCTACATATCCCGAGAAGTTCCCATGGCCGGTATCGAGAGCTATCTCCGCGACATGCCTACACGTGGCGGCCTATCTCGGCGGTCATCGAGGTCCTTAGCGACTAAGAAGCCTTCCGACAAGCGTCGCAGAACTCCGCTGACCCCCTAAAGGGGGCGGCCACGTGTGGGCGGCTGTAATGAGCCACCAAATTTCGTGTATCCTTCTTGTTAACAGATGACCCCAGATCCGTGTAGAACGGTAGTTAATTTGGACCCGTTATCTTGCATCTGCTTGGTGAATGGCTCGTACTCCTGAATGAAAACTCAAATTCCACCTTCCAAGAATTTTAATCCTTAACACCAAAACATACAGCGTTATTCAGAATTTATCTCTAAAACTTAGAGGATATGTGCATCCTTAAATAAGAAATCGATATCAGCAAAAAAAATTATAATAAAAGTCTTTGGGTTTCCCGTAAACAATGTTAAAAGTTATACCATTATAAAGGACTACGTAGATAGGTAACTGTACTTCAACGACATCTGATATATCATATTCCTACAAAAAAAAGTAAAAAGTTTTTGTACCTGGAACGCCTGGTCAAGACCGAGCGAATAAAGTTGGAGTGGGGATAATATCTCTATTGTTTATCTGTGTCGCTCTCTCAGTGCCGGTGTTTTATTTATCGTACAGGAGTGTTAAACTTTAAAATTTTCGAATTGGCTAAAGTACAAGTCAGATCGCTAGGTAGGTGCCTGGGGTATCCCAATCAACGGTGTGGCGCTTACTACACGAAGCTCAGTTTTATCCGTATCATATCCAGCGTGTTCAAGCACTATTACCAGCGGATTATCAATTACGAGTTAGGTTTTGTGAGTGATTGTTGCAGCAAAATGCTGAAAATCCCCAATTTACTGCTGATGTACTAGTTACAGATGAAGCTTTGTTTACTCGAAATGGAATACAGAACATTCACAATACACACGTTTGGGCACTCGAAAATCCGCACGCAATTCAACGAAATCACTTCCAACGCCGTTTTTCGAACAGGTATATGCAAATTTTTTATAAATTTCATGTTTCTAATACCTAGTAATCAATTAGCGCAATTCTTCAAAATTAGTGTAACAAAATTTTATTCATTTTAAAGACACGTCACTTTGGTCACATCTATCTATCTTTCAGTTTATTTTAAAGTAAAAAACGCTGCAAATCTTTTTTGCGCCGGGTGTCGGTATACTCTCAGAGTGGACATTAAAGTGGACCAGTATCCAGAGGCGTGCAATTAAAAATTTTTAAATATTTTTCTGAACGCTCCAAAAAAATTTGTTTTTGCACTACCAGATTTGTACATGTATGTTGAACATCCCCAAATTTTATTATGGATAAATTCTGAATAACCCTGTATAAAACTGGTTGAATCCAGGATGGCATACACCATCAATACATCTTACACCATCTAGAATGCAATCATTTGGCATTAAAGGTGACAAGTTTCATAACCTGTTCCCTAGCTGATTAATCTCATGCTATACATCTGCATTATAGAATAAAATGTAACATTAGCAGAAATACGACAGTATCAGTAGCACACAAAATTACTAAATGATAAATGACCACACCTGTTCTGGTTATAATATTGCGACATTTGTATCGCAAACTTAGAAATTACATGCCATTGTGTTCCTTTCTTTTTGGACACAAGCGCGTAGTATCGGTCCCACACCTCAATCGCTAACGAGGCGAACGAGCATCGTCATCCGGCGCTGCTGGAGTCCAGAGACCCTCGTCTTCGCCGGGTCTCCAAAGGTGACCACCTCGCCTCGTCCTCCGAGGATTATTACACCGTCTTGGGCTCGGCCATCACTCTACGGCACGTCTAATTCGAACTTATATTTCTTTCTTTTGTCTGGCGATTTCATTAAGATTAAATATCGTATCCGTTGCGAATAGAACTATTGAATTCCGTGGCTGGCTTGCCCGATTGCATAATGCGAGCCGATCTTGATGGATTTCGTTTGATTAGGATGGATGAGGCGATGGTCAGTGGCGGAGATGCATAACATAGAACAATGGGTAGATTAAAATTAATAATTCTATATATACCCTGGCTGTGGTACTGGTTGGTAAAATAAAAACTCAGCATAATAAAAATGTAAATATAACCACGTGTAATTTGGTAGTCGGAATAACTCCACTATACAGGGTTATTCAGAACTTATCTCTAAAACTTTGAGGATATGTGCATCCTTAAATAAGAAATCGATATCACCAAAAAAATTTATAATAAAAGTCTTAGGATTTCCCGTAAACAATGTTTAAAGTTATACCATTATAAAGGACTACGTAGATGGGCAACTGTACTTCAACATCTGATATATCTACCACATTCCTAAGAATGTGGTAAAAAAAGTAAACACGTTTTTGTACTGGAACTCCTGGTTAAGATCGAGTGAATAAAGTTGGAGCGGGAATAATATCTCTATTGTCTATTCAGTCATCAGTCTATATGTGTCCTCTCTCAGTGCCGTTGTTTTATTTATCGTAGAAGTGTTAAACTGTAAAATTTTCAAAATGGCTCATGTGCACAGTAATGCTGAGTTAATGAACTCTTACCAGTGGATTATCAATTACGAATTAGGTTTTGTGAGTGGTTGTTGCAGCAAAATGCTGAAAATCCCCAATTTACTTAATAATTTGCGCTTAGAAGATCAGCAACCAGGAGGAACATTCGGTTTAGTGCGGCAAAATTGAATAAGGCGTGCCCAAAAGTGTGTACAAGTCGAGGAATATTATTTCGAGCAGCTTTTGTAACAAGGTATGTGCAAATTTTTTATAAATTTTTTATTTCTAATACTTAGTAATCAAGTAGCGCAATTCTTCAAAATTAGTGTAACAGAATTTTATTAATTTTAAAGATACGTCACTTTGGTCACATCTATCTATCTTTAAGTTTATTTTAAAGTAAAAACGCTGCATATCTTTTTTGCGCCGGGTGTCGGTATACTCTCAGAACTTCCGAAGTTTTTTTCATGCTAGCCAGTTTGCATTGTCAGTCCCAAGGTCACTCCATTACAGTGGACCAGTATCCAGCGGCGTGCAATGAAAAATTTTTAAATAGTTTTCAGAAGCCGCCAAAAAAATTTTTTTTTGCACTATCACATTTCTACATGTATGTTGAACATCCCCAAATTTTATTATCGATAAGTTCTGAATAACACTGTATATGGAAGCTTAACTATCCTTATGCCCTTCTTTATGACCCTTAATAAATACTCGATAAGATTTACGCTGACATCTTATGAATCTTATTAAAAATTGTACAAAAATCCTTCATGTGGTTACCAAGTTAGAGATTTAGAACAATCTGCTACAATTCTGGTTATATACATTAAAATCGTATAATTTTATAAAATTTAAATTGTAAAGTGTCTGGTTTTATAAAAGTATTATACAATTTTTTCTACTCCCCATCTTTAAAATGCCATTTTTCGTATATGTTTCCATGACGCTAAGTGATCTTTTAAATACACCTTGACAAGCCGTGGCTTCGTGCATACAAGCCGTGGCTTCGTGCGCTTTAGTCACGGATTGAAATTATTGAAAAAATCAAGATACTTGTCTGTGTCATTTTTAATCAATCTGTCAAACTAATTTCACGCGGCGTGACAAGTATTTAAAAAATTTTTATTTAGATATTTGCTATCGTAGAAAAAGTATAGTATGCAACTCGTTTTATAACGCCATTTTATTCACTCATTTTATTAAACACTCGCTCCGCTACGCTTCGCTCGTGATTAATAAAACTCGTGACTAAAATGGCATTTATAAAGCTTGATACATAATATACTATTACAAAAAAGTTTTAAAAGAGGCTTATAACTAAGGATATTATAAAATTCTATTGTTGAACTGTATAAGGATATTTTTAATATGTGAAAGATACCTTAACATTAATTTCACAACAAGAGCTTGCACTTCACTAAGAAATAGATAATTTTATATTGATATAGGTCATGCGATGTTCATTTGTTAACTGGATCGTTAGAATAAATATATGCGCGCCATAATTTGATGGGAACCGCTTAAACGGCCTTAATAACGGCAGTTTAATCGTAAAACAAGAGAAAATCGTGCCATCACCTGCGGTCAATATCATTATGACTTCATTATGACATCATTGTGACATACATTCATCCATAAGCACTCCTTACAAACTACAAGTAATTGCGATACAAATCTTAAGTAATTTTTGAGTGACTATTTACTTGAGATAAATATTGTAATTGTATACATGTTATCATACAGAATTGACTGTATTTCCATTACATAAAATAGTTATACAGTGAGCCCCAGAAACAATGTCTAAATTCATTTAAAATTCAGCGGCGTGTTTTTTGGAAAAACGCCGGGACCCGTCGATTTTTATTTTTTATTTCGGTTGTTTTGATACTAAATCCATGTATACAGGGTAGCCCAAAAATAAGTTACGACCATCACCTTTACTTTTTCAAATGAAAACACCTATTTTTTATTTCATTTTTGAATTCTGCATCGAATTCCAAGTCTGTTCCATGTACCATGTCCTATAGCTATCTTCAACTGTTTTTGAAATATTGACAGGTGAATATTGACATTTTGCAACTTTGACACCCTGTAAAATCTAAACTGTTTGATCATGCAAAACGCGGTTTCACATTTCTATCTTAACTTTTCATAAGCTATCGTTTGACACTAATTTCAGATTTAGCCACAAATTAAAAATTTTTAATTAATATGTTATAATATGTTGTTACTTTTCAAAAATCTGTGACCCAGATCAGTCCCCAGCGACACTATTTACGATTGTATTGTATTGTTCTGAAAATAACATCGCCAGTATTGCACATACGGACGAGGAGAATATCTTGACGCGATATTAAAATTTATTGCCAAATGCAAATTAAATTTTTTCGAAAAACAATCATTTCGCAGAGAACGACTCGCCGTAAATCAATATCTGAATAAATTTAAATTTTGTAAATATTAATTATAGGCTATCATGGAGAGAGTCGACACCAAGAGACTTAAACTGTTTATCCATCCAGTTCGCCGAATCGATGAAAGCTTACAAGGTGGTTTAAATTAAAAGCTCATTAACATTTCCTCGGCTACTTCGGAATTTGAAGCACAATGAAAAACTAGGAATATGATGTAAAATTTTGTACAAAAATTCTTAATTTATATAGGAAGTGTATGGTAGGTAATAATACAAAGAATGTTACTCTAGTAAACCTTTCTAAATTCAAATTTTTTATCTCTTCACTGTTTTTCTTCCTATTTTCACTAGCCCGAAAATAGGTATAATTTACTAAATTTATCTCCTGAAACTGCTCTGATATTTTTTTTAAGACTGAGAGTTATTATTATAACCTTTAAAATATCCCCCTTCTACTGCGATACTCTTAGTTAGATGGGGCTATTCTGACCACATGATCTTGAATGACAGATTAAAAAATTGGCATTTGTTAAGCACTATTTTAAATTATAAATCTTCTTTCTGTTTGATGTTTTGTTTTTCAGTTATAGGTATTGTTTTATGTTAACAAAATTTTTAAGATTGCAAATTATGTACCTACTATAATTTGGAATTCTCCATTCTTCTCCTTTAAGGCTCTTATTTGCTATAGAAAATTGTCAAGTATTATTCGACAAATTTATTAGAGAGAGCTATGAAATAACGTCGAGAAATCCATTGCTCAGGTTTCATCATCACCACCCTGTACGAATTGGAGGAAGACCCGTTTGCAATCCATGTGCAGTCATTCATTTACCTAGGAACCGGTCCGAGGAGGCGCACGACAAATCTTTCATTTGTTTTCAGAGGCATCTATAAAAAGGAGCGCTTAATTGGGCTGTCAAATTACTCGGCCTTATGATTAAGAGGCCATCAAACCACACTGGCAAGTTTTAAAGCTGCATTACTAGAAGAAAGGCAGCTTTTTCTTTTAGTTGTGAATCATCTCATTCAGCAGAGACGTTTTCATGCAACTCTCTTGTTTCCTAACGTGTCATTATGATACTTTTAGACACTTTGAGTTTGGCCGGAAATTTTTAAAATTAAGTATAATCTCTGGTTTGGGGTTCTATTTTTAATATTAAGTAAGAAATTAACGGGATAGTGTTGGACAAAGAAGTCTCTTTAAGATGGTCAGTCTCACGGTTACATTAAGATAGATCTAAATAAATAGGTATAGCTTTAACAGTGATAGAGGCCTGAGTGCTGCGGGTAACCGCAACAACAACAAATACACAACAGCAACAACAACAACAACAACAACAACAATAACAACAACAACAACAACAACAACAACAACAACAACAACAACAACAACAACAACAACAACAACAACAACAACAACAACAACAACAACAACAACAACAACAACAACAACAACAACAACAACAACAATAACAACAACAACAACAACATAACAACAATAACAACAACAACAACAACAACAACAGTGAGAGAGTTAATCTTATAAAGAGTTACCGTTAATTATAATCAATCAAATAATACATTTTCTCTGTGTAACCAGATCGTTATCATATTATTTCAAACAATGTTGTAGCTGTAACAAATCCATGCTGTATGTTGCAAGTTAATACTAAATTATATCATAAAAAAGGAATTACCTTAATAATAACGCCGTAGTAGCTTTATAGCAGAGAGTAGATGTCCATTGTCGCGCTCGTTGTGTGAGAAAGCATTATGAAACCACGGCTTCCTGCCGGTAATTATGGGAGCATCCCGATGGTCTGCCATTGTTGACCACTCGATGTTTAACTTTATAATTCGCTCCTAATTACTGGTTCTCACCTTAATTTCTTACATGCTACCATTGTTTCTGTAATTAAGGTAGACAATGCGATGACTTTATATGCGCGAAACATAATTAGAAGGTTTATACTGTGAATATCGTACGTTGCAGAATAGCTCAAGAGAAGGGTATCTAGTCTATGTCTGCTACTGTCTATTCATTATACTCGTAGTCAAATGCAGGTATCTGAAAACAGTAAGATATAATATTAAAATTAATACATGATCGTTATAATTTGTAGTTATTTATTTTAAAAAGATACAGTAGCGTGAGCGTGTCGGCACTGAAATTTTGACGTTTGAGTAGGAGAGTGGCGGTACATTATTATTCTATAAGTTCCGCTAAATATTATTTGATTTTAAACAAACATGCGCAGTCAATTAACCCCGCACGGAACGTACAACTGATTACAGGAACAAATCTAACGTTCACTACAAATTAATCGGCAAATACCACAGGCTAGTAAACGGTGGCTCTGCTACTAGACCCATACCCATATTGGTACAAGACAAATGTGTGAGTCGACGTGCATTTACGCAGCGGAAGAATCCTTATTGCTATCAACAATCGAATGCGATTCTTCGAGACTGCGAGCTGAGCATTGCCTGTAACGCCGACAAGATTGATGGTTCTAGTAGAGCCATAACCCGAGCTAAACACGCTTTGATTAATGTATTAATTTATAGTCATTAATTCGCGGTATTTACGACTTCATCGACGAATCGTTGCTGCTTATGTTTGGACAGGTAATAGGCATTTTAACGATAGTATTACCTTCTCATGTAAATTGAAAGATAGAAATAAGGATAGTGAGACTCGGCGTGGCGATCGACACTGATAATAATTGCTGTGTACACGATAATTCTTTATGAATTTAGGATTTAGAAACCAACAGGATTTGTATGAATTGTAGTTTTGGCATCACTTGTTTTTAGCGACAAATGTAGTACGGTATGAGAAACTGTTTGGAATTTAATTATGGAATTAGTAATGCCTACTGAAAAGTTATTAACAAAAATATCTAATCTAAACTTTCTAAGTTTAAACCTAAAGAGTCTTTCTTCTGTATTCTAATATCTGAAGAGGTATCCTAAAACTTTTATAGCGTTAATCTATTCAATAGATAGTATAAAAAAGTTTAAAATCTCTTTTATCTTCTGAAATAATAATAAGGAATATGTTAGGTACTTATAACAAAATCAATTGTGTTCGATTTTTTCTTTCTTTCGGAAATAACTGCTTAGCTCCACCTTGGACTCAAATTTGTTTCTGCAGATAATTAAGGAAAAACTACATTAATTTGCCAATTTCACCTCTTTTATATATTTCAGAATAAATGAATTTATTATAATATAATATAATTTTCAAGAAATAGAGCGCTCTTATACAATGAAGTGAATTGAACATTTTTATCTTCATATAAGAAAGGTATATTATTTCCCAAAAGACAACAAATAACAAAATTAGGTACGATTTATTTTTTACCCTTATCCCTAACCCTAATCCTAATCAACCCTTAAGTAAAAGTTTATTCAATGTAAGACAGGAGGCATTTTTCGTGTTCTTAAAAAAACCGAAGTCAAAGCTTTTAAAAATAACATACCTAAGTATTTACGTAAAAATTACTTTTTTTATTCATTACTTTGAAAATGCATGATGGGTTAAAATATAAACTAAGTAAGTTACTTCCATATAAATACTCAGAATTATTGGAATCATATATCTCAGATAGACTCTTCAGAGTCAAACAAGATGAAGCATAAACTGAACTAAAAGAAATCAAAGCAGGAGTACCACAAGGAAGCGTCCTAGGCCCTATCTTATAACTGATCTACACCAGTGATATACCACAGTTAGAGCAAAACACAATAGCCACGTTTGCAGATGATGCTGCCATTCTTGCGACAGGGAAGGGCTATGAAGAAGCTGCAAACAAACTGCAAACATCAGTTAACCAAATGAATAACTGGACCAGAAGATGGCGTTTCAAGCTGAATGAAACCAAATCAGTGCAGATTAATTTCACAAATAAAAGAGAACAACAAATTCCTATTAACATGAACAATGCCCTGGTTCCATATGAAAACTCAGCAAAATATCTAGGCATCACATTAGACGCAAGACTTCGCTGGAAAGTCCATGTTAAAAAGAAAAGAGAAGAGCTAGACATCAGATATAAGAAAATGTACTGGCTACTTGGTAGACACTCCTGCTTATCAACTTACAACAAAATACTGTTGTATAAACAAATTCTCAAGCCAGTATGGACCTATGGAATACAGCTCTGGGGCTGTGCCGGTAAGAGTAACATATTAATCATTCAAAGGTTTCAGAACAAAGTACTGCGGAACATCGTCAAAGCGCCTTGGTACATCAGAAACAGTGACCTTCATCGAGATCTTCAGATGGACACTGTAGAGCAGACAATTACTAAATTTGCACGGACTCATGAACAACGACTCCATCAACATGTGAACATCGACGCCATCCAGCTCGACAACACTAACATAGTAAGAAGGCTCAAGAGGGTTAAGCCCTTTGAGTTAGTGAAGTGATTATGTCAGTATAAAAGCACAGTATTGTGCGGTTAGTGTTACACGTTAGTGTTAGTGTAATTAAGTTACCAGACTCTAAGATACACTAGTGAGTAAGACCTTAGCTCTAAAATTTTCAATTTTAGTTAAATTAGGATAGAACCAAATTACTCATTGATCTCCCTTTGATCAGATTGTAATAGCAGCAAAATAACCTTCAAGGGGTATTTTCTATATATAAAAAAAAAACTTTGAAAATTAAATTTATTATATATACACAAAATAACTCCTTGTGTGTATCTGCAACAACTTAGGTAATACTATAAAAAGCAAATATATCAATCCACAAAAACATATAAATAATATTAACATTTCAATTAAAAAGCCCTACAAAGTGGTAGGCTTATGTCCGTCCTCATAAAATTCATGTGGCTCGTTCGTGATCTTTCACATGCTCTGGGGATGATGTCCAAGCCGTGATGGCCTGTTTTGGGCGGTTTAGGGAGATTCTTTGCATTAGTATATTAAATAAGGAAGTTGGTGGCCACTCTACTTAGTCTGATGTTGCCTTGTAGCAGAATATTTCATGGGTTTTTGTATTCATGAGTACGTGGGAGTGGATTTTAATTTTGTTATTATTGAACTCCAGGAATAAAATGTAACAAATAGTACATATTCGTAGGATTCATATTGTTTGCTATGTTTTGATACACTTGACTGCGAAGTCATAAGTAACATGCTGATTTTTATTAGTCAGTTATGGCTTGCTGATAGACACAGTTGATTTAAAATGATGAAATATCTATGGACAATAATCTATCAAGTTATTAATTTATTTATTGTAAATTATTAAAAATAAAAAGTAGTACAAGTAGCCACAATCTATTACAGGGTAATAAAAAAATATTCAACTTATTGTGGTAATTGAACTTTTTTGCTGACTTTTGATGTAACCAGGCTTTCTGTATCGTTTTTTTTCCACATTTTCATCCCACCTTTCTTATTTTCATCGATATTACCAAGATTTTACCTAGTTCTGAATGTATTATAAAATATAGCAAATAACTACGAATAGTAAGGACATCATTAAGATTATCCTCCATCTGCAAACGCCTTATTTAAATAAGGACTAAAATAAATCAAGTCAAAACAGCTGGCTATATGCCGCGCCGACCGCTCAATTACAAAGCAAATTGTAAATTTGTGCACCACCATTTATAGGCCAAGGATATTTAAGATACTTTGAACTCATTGAAATATTGATCAGTTTATTACCCATTCAGGACAATAGTCCTTGGTGGTGTAATTCTTACTATTCAGGAAAATAGTCCTTAACTGTGTAATAGTAATAAGTAGGAATTAAAATTGTTTTATTTCCTCATTGTAACAGCTGCACATTCAAATGTACTTACTTTTGATTGGAGAACTAATCTCGTATCACAGGAAAACAGCTTATCACTTTCCCCGTTATAGAAATACACAGATAAAAGTAAAGCTCTTATTGGACAAAAGCGCGCATGTTATCATGTGCCGGACACTGGTCAGCTCACTTGATTTGATCGAAATGTTAAAGACCCACGCCTACAATCGATTTGTCGAGGACAATACAGAAGCAAATAAATGTGCACTTAAGCTTGTGTATCAACACATAATAATAATAATAATATCTCTACCCCTCATTCTAATCACAAGGATTAGCAGAAAGTCTGAGACTTGTGTGGGAGAGGGGCGGCATATTATTATTTCGCGGACCGCATTTGCGCCTCAGGAACGACTTACGTTGGTAGGCCCTAACCACCATTCAGTGCTGGAATGAGGGAAACCTGAAAAACCTCATTAGTTAAGAGGATAGTCAAACATCAACTGATTTTAATCTCTCACATTAACAACAAGTTGGCACTCTTCCCATTCTAGGCCATCGCCAGGATAGTTGCCAACCCAAAGTAAATATATACTGATTGAAGGCATAATGAAAACATTTTAGTGTAGCTTGAGAAAAACAAACGTTTGTGACGTTCCGGACTGAAGCGTCCTCATCAGTGCATTTAAGAAGAAGAGTGTAGTTACGTCTTCGTTTTTTAGAAACTAATGGCACTGATGATCCTTCCTAGAGATCTCTAAGTAGATACCCTCCACAGGCTGCCATCGACGTGTGTGCGACTACGTCCCGTGACAGCTCAGTGATTTTTCTCCATAAACGATCGTTCGCGTGGGCAGAAATCATGGCCCGTCTAGAAAAAGGATGTTCGCCATCAACGACGACGGCTGTGATACCGTCGCGCCAGTCTGCGGGTTCACGTCGTGACGACGGAGATGAGCCGCGTGACACACGAACTCCTTCCGCAGTTTCCTAGTCGCAGTTCTGGCCTTCTTCCTCGAGATAATCGCGTTTTTACTAGAGATTCAGACTGGTCGAGGACAAAAGCGCTGGGTATGCCACAAAACATGAGAGGGTTATGAGGATTGATTATGAAACTATAAACCTTGGTTGGTTAAAACTTCAGTCACCTGCAAATCATAACAACTTGGCTACATGGTTGAGCTTTAGGTACTAGAAAAATAATCTTTTACAAACCAGGCAGGTGTACCAACTACGGTCAATTAAGGTTCTCAAGAAGGCCATGGTATTACAATTTTTATTTATTTTAATACTTGTATAAAAGGTTACCTACATCTTATGTTATTTTCACATGTTAAAAAACAAATGAGGATCTGTATGAGGAAAGTCATAAAGTAGATAACGAAGAGAAAGAAAGGAAACTTAATTCTTCCTGCATCGAGAAACATACTTCCTCTATCGAAAACGAAGTTACAGAAGAAATATGGGATATATATTAAATGTCACCCTGTACAAGGCACTGACGTAAAACATTGTGTTCGCTTTGGATTCGAAATTCCTACATGAATTTATTGACTGGTACATTAACTCATTTCCCAATTTTTTCGCTGGAAGGAGACCGTTTTTAATCCGGAGTGTTACCGCCGCCTCAATTACCTAATGAATGCGCTACCGCCACCGGCCGGATCAAAAAAATCAGCGGGGATTCATTACCAGAGTGCGGAAAAGGCCCGAGGCTATCTGACCTCTGGCCGAAGGTCACTGGGGAGCCCCCACGTAATAGGTGTATCCTCGTTCTGGCGTGCTCATCACTACGAGTATGTCCGGTTGGACAAGTGTTGATGCGGCTAACCCTACGGATGGACTCGGTGAGAGAGTCGCACTCCAGTTTATTGGTTTTAATTGGGCGTTTGTGGATGTGTCGGGATGATATCCTTATGCAGTGTGACCATTAAAGTCCGCACCATGGGAATTGTTTTTATTTTGATTCATATATGGGGGAGATTATTCATGATAAGAACAAAATTTGACAAAACAAGACAGAACAGGCATAACATATTTTATGCCTGTTTTGTCTGTGGATGTGTTGGATGCTATAAACTCTTTGAGAGATGTGAGTTCTCAGGGTGCGGATTGAATTTCTACAAAAGTAGTTCAACGGTTGGGTCCTGATATTTCATATGTTTTGGCTGATCTGATAAATGCCTCAGTAGAAATTGGTACTTTTCCAGGAGACCTTAGGGTGGGAATGGTGACGCCTGTGTTTAAAAAAGGTCTTAATTTGGATAATTATCGCCCAATAACGGTACAAAGTGTTTTATGCAAAATAATGGAAAAATTTATTTATAAGCAGATGTTGTCTTTTATTACCAAATACAAGATTATAACAGACTATCAGCATGGTTTCCTGCCTGGAAGATCGACGGAGAGTGCATCTATTGCACTTTTCAGCTACATCCACACAGCGCTGGATAAATGGAGATATGTGCACTCTTCTTCGATCTTTCAAAGGCGTTCGATTCAGTAAACACTAATATTATGATTAATAAATAAGGGATTTGGGTTTTAGAGGAACATTTCTGGCATGGCTTGCTTCCTATCTTGAGGTCAGAAAAATAGTTGTAAAGGTGGATGGTCAGCGATCTGTTCCCCACTATATGGATACTGGTGTACCTCAGGGGTCTATACTTGACCCTTTAATGTTTTTATTATATGTTAATGACCTTTCGAATTATGTCAGTACAAGTCACTTGATTCTATATGCTGATGATACCACTTTAGCAACTAATGCTGAATCTCCGAAAAAACTTATTAAAAAAATTAATATTCTCTCCAGAAAATTTACCACGTGGTGTGAAAGAAATTCGCTGATTGTAAATACTGCTAAAACCACGTGTATGCAATTTGGCACCAGGGCTGAAATCCCTGATTGTGGTGGGATCTTAGTTAGTGATGTAGACATATAGTTATCTGAATATACAAAATTTTTAGGTGTGTATGTTCACAGCAATATGAGTTGGAATACAAACATAGATAATGTATGAAGAAAATTAAACAGCAGCTACTATACTATTTTACAACTGAAGAGTATTTTTACAACAAGTCAATTGATTAATGTGTATTATGTTATTGTGTACTCTCACATTTCTTATATTATTTTGTGGGGAAGTATGATGGTGGCATCCAGAGTTTTCATTTCTCAAAAGAGAATTGTACGACTAATTTTTAATTTAAAATACAGAGAAACCTGTAGAGAACATTTTAAAAGGCATGGTATACTTACATGCTATTCTGTTTACATATACAAAAAATGAATTCAGAAAATGTATTATTGTTATTATTATTATTATTATTATTTTTATTATTATTATTATTATTATTATTATTATTATTATTATTATTATTATTATTATTATTATAGAAATCTAGACAAAGACAAACGTTAGGTATATTTGGGTATAAATTCTTCTCCTATACATTTCTAAGAACTTTCTTTTTTTCCATAAACATTAACAAATACATATATCATAAAAATACCATAAAAAATAATTATCTACAGGCAATATCGTCCGTTATATCTGGTAATATATTATGAGTTTTTATTAAACGTTCGTTGAATTTCGTTGCTGCGAAATGCCGAAAGGAAACTTTCTTTCATGTGCTAATCCCACCTTTCTTTTTTCTTACATTGTTGTGAATGAGTTTTTTTCCTACATCTTGTTAATATCTTGAAGCATTTTCAGCGGTTCTATCTCGGTATATCCTTCATTTAATCATACAAAGAAATATATAACTATTCCCTTATTGTTCAAGCCTATATCCTTTCTTTTTTATGGCCAGTTTTTTCTACTTCCCTACCCTTCAGCGTCGTCACATACATACTAAGCTTTTTTGTCACGTTAGTTGTTTGCATAAAATTTATATCTATAATACACCGTTGTGTTGTTTTTCTCTATGTATAATTATCAGGATATTTATTACGTTGGTAGATTTCGCGGTATTTACAGTGATTTATTATAGTAATGTACTATTTATGTTAGTTTCTGTTATAACGTTGATACTGAGTCAGCAATTGAACCAACTGGCATTTACTCTGTACTGAAACTTTTTAAAATCAAATAAAAATCAATCGTTTTATTTTTTTAGTTCGTTAGTGTGTTAGTTTCAACGACACCTAACTTAGCGTAACAAATTAAAATGGAAACCAGAACTGCATTTAGTAGTTAACGGATTTGGAGCATGCCCTAGATAAAAAAAAATGTATTATTTAAGGTTGGCTTTTTTTTGGAAAAGGGGTTGTCATAAAGATTGTTTGTGTGAAAGTTTTTTGTTTCCAGTTTGATACCGAGATAGTACCACTGCTGGGTTATATTATAAGATAAAAAAAAATATATTTACCTGTGGTAGTAAAAAATTTGAAAATCGTTTGATTTTCTGCTGGAGATAGGTATCTATTAGAAACCGTATAATTTTTATAGAAAAACTATTTTTTGATTCGATGTTTCACAGAATTTAGATGGATATTCAGGTCTTTGCATACAAAAATAATATTGGAAAATATGAGATATATTATTTTGTTGTATAACGTTGGCCTATTTTCGAAGCCTACAAGCGACGCCTAGTAAAGAACAACCCCCACCTAAATATTTTGCCGAACCTCCACTGTTGTTTTCTGCTTATATCGTCTATTTTATAGACAAGGGACCTCTGGCTTTACATACTATCCGAGGTATGATACGTGTTCTACACAAACCTCGCCTAAGTTTGCATAGCTTCTGTGAATTCACCGACCTGCAGGCCACAACAAACGATATTGGTCGTATTTAGCAGTTGGTGACAATTTTCCTTTGATATTATAATTGATCCTTAGAAATAAAAGATTTTATTATAGATAAATATATAAACAAGTTAAAAATTATAATGGAATTTATTTCCAGTTACTTTGATTATAATCAAATTATTGTACCTACATAGTCCTTGAAAAGTCATTAGGTTCACAGCCCAATGTCGAAAAGCTTCCATCGACACCGACTATAGCTGGTACATGTGTTTGTATTAATATTCTTTTTTAATCAGACATCAATACCGCAATTATCTAATGGAATCGAGTTTTCCGAATATACGCAGCATAAAGTAATTACATAATGTAATTAATCTAAGACAAATTAATGAAATATGATGTGTCTGTCATCAAGGTGCGTATATGGTGTTCTCAGAAAACAAAACAGAAAAGCTGTTTATCTTATAGATTGAAATGACATGCCTTATAGGTATGTTTCGATGCGAACGGAAAAAGGGATTGATAATCTTTTCAATGGAGATTCAATACACCAAATGACCCATATATAGATAGTCTGCACTATATAGGTCTATAACTACTAAGTTTGAACCACAGTAAGCACATTTGAGAACATTTGTGTATGGTTTTAGACGAGCGAGAACTTCTATACTATTTAAAAATCGCCCGCATTTTAAAATTGACTGGAGGCCATTTAGTCCATTTAGAATATCGACAAAGGCTACTCCGTCGCCGCAAGGCAAAAACAACTTCAATTAGTCTCCGCTTTACAAAGCAAAAGGGCCATAATAATTTAATTCCGAACGAGTACTTTGCAAGGGAAGGATCGAAAAATAATTACTTGATGACATGCTCTGTCCTTGATACTTAATCAGATTAAGCTTCTATCTGCTTGTGAGTTTATGCAGAGATATCGAAAAATTCTCCGGCATAACTAAGAGTCTTGCACCTCTAGTATAGTCTGCAACACGGGTGGAAATAGTATATTAAACAACAAGTATCATAAGGCGTACTTTTATCGCTCGCGTCCAAGTTTAGAAAACGAGCTGTATAGCTTTCTAAAGGATAAGTGCGATAAACGCATTATGAAACTTTTACACTTATGAAAGTAAAGAAAAATCATCAGAAATCATTATACATATTTTGGAATAGTTAGTGTCGTTGACGTTTTGTCTAATAATATTGTTTTCTACTTTTATTTTTCCTTTCTTTTAATTTCATTTTATCTGCTTTTTCTTCTTCATAATCATCTTTGCCTATGCGTTCAAACAACCCACTGGTAGTTATCCCATAGATGCCATCTATAATCTATACGCGATTCTTGCTAAGCAATACGCTACCTACTGGCGCCACGCACAACTAACGCGTGGGACTTTGATTCAGTTTTGCGTATGTATGTCCATTGTGAATTTTGAAATGTCCGTTGTTTTATTAGTTAATTGCTTTGATTAGATATGAATCATTATTGTTGTGAGCGTCATTGTTCCTCTTGGACAAAGAAAAACCCCGAGATCAGTTTCATACTTTTCCAAAAGCAGGAAAATCTGAAGCTAATGTGGAAACTATAAGTTGGACATTAAAGAGTTACAGGAGACAAGTATGGATAAAGAACGCAAAGTAGAGTGCGTGCTCTTTACTTTTTTCTAAGAATGACTAATTCCATAAAGGTATGTATGCCGTATGTCCAATAAAGAATTTGACATATTTCGAGGTTCAGCTTCATTTTCAGATTGAAAGCTCGAAAAATATTGAAATATATTTTAATTTTATATCATTACTCACCCCTTTCAAAATAGTTTTACAAGCTTTTTACCTGGTTTAAAGTTCTCGACAACAAATCTTCCATGAATAAAATTTCAAAAGTCAGTGTCAGGGACCGTAGGTTAGTATAGGTTACTGCCGTTTTGGCGCTTCGATCTTAAAATGTGTCGCGTATACCATCATAGATTCTTTTCGTTATCTATGTTGCCATGAACAACAATTCTAAAGGTTTTAAGGAGGTTTCAAATTTTAAACCTCGGATTCAAAGACGAAGTAACCATCTGCGAACCAGAACCAAGTTATAAGTAACCGTGATCTCAAAAATTGGAAGATACAAGTATGTTAGGCAATACGAAGTATCACCCTGAAATAAAACATCGTTACGATATACCAAATCGGCGTTACAAGCACTTCTAGTAGGCCAAGCAGAGTCATAAATATAATCATAACGCTCCCCCTGCGCGGCAGACAATAAAATCGCCTAAACATATGAAAATCAGAAAAGCACATTTAGTAGCCCCACGCATTCAATTGTGGCGAAAAAATAGGGAGTTTATAACAAAACACACTTCAGCGAGGCCAGCGGAATATTCACCCAGCATCCCACTGGACCCTGCGCAGGACACTAGCTGGTCGACTGGCCATAAAAGAAGGGAAACCCGGTCATAGGTTAACTTCCTGCCGCGACGGACATTCTCTTTCCAAAAATACAGAAATGACCATCGGGCTTTGAGCACATGTCGCAGTGCTATTGTGTGCCGGAACCGTATTTATTTGCATAGGGGTCAGTTTATTTTTTCTATGGGCTATTAGGGAAGCCGAATAAATATGCAAATCCGGCCACTGATGGAAACAGTTGATCAGAGAGCGTACAGATTCACTGAGGTTAAAATATAACATAACTCTCTTTGATATTAATATATACAGGGTGTTACATTTGATTTTGGTCATCATTGAGACCTCGGAAACGGAAAGAGATGCAGAGTGACTCAAATTAGAACAAAGCTACACAATTTTGTGCTGAATCAGATGGCGGTACTTTATCTGCCATATGTGCAAGGAATTTATATGCATGGAACGATTATAGACGACTGCGCATCCAATTTTGTGTGGAAACATGGGAGCCGCCATTTTGATGTCACACTGCTCCCAACTTCTACATTTTGTATTGGTACACCTGACCAAGACCCTAGAATTCTACTGTCTTTTTCTTTCTAATCTAAAAATTCAATGGTTCAAATCTTCCTAACACGGCAACAGTGGTATGGGTAAATTTGGTAAATAGTGTTTGATTCTCTCGATTTGATTCTGTTTGTGTGTTTATTATTGTGTACCTTTGATTTATAGACTTTGAGTGACACTATTTGAGTATTGGACTTTATTCCAATTATTCGCAATTATTCCAGGATTTCGGATTCGGAATTCGGATTTTGAATATCAAACTTAACAAGAATTGAAAGTCTTAAAAGACATGCAATCATAGTTCCTAGCTAATATAATAGTAAATTATGAAAACTGCGAACATAAATAATACAAAAGATAAGCTAGGATAGTTAAAGTAAGGTAAAGGATAGTTAAATTTTATATGCATAATGCATTTTAATTATTTACTTTTCTAAACGGCTAATTGTGTATTTTACATAAATAATGTGAACAAAAGGTACGTAGGTAGGTACACAAAATATTTCGTTTGTACCTTCATCAATTTTATAAGAAAGTTTGGTGACGATATATTTAATTTTTCACAAATAATTGTAATTAAACTATAAAATATGGAACATTTATACCTATTTAGAATTTTTCTTAGCCTCAAAAGTTTTACTTGCTGCTGTCTGTGATTATTATTTGTTATTGCTATCTAATTGAAGAGGCTAGGTTAATACTGTTAAATTTCCCACAAATTTTCAGACATCCAAATTGCGGATTCAAAATTGGAATACTCGCGCAGCTTTGATAATCGTTCCATGTATATAAATTCCTTGCATATATGCAGCTCCTTCTCGAGTTATCGGGAAAAAAACGATAACTGACGATTTACAAAATGCTAAATGTCTCCAGTTTAGAGAAAGTTAAAAACTTCAAATTTAAAACTTGTACATTATTGATAATGACGAGTCTAGATTTGAGATGCGATAATCAACTTTTTTATTTCTTATAGACGCCATACTGAATTTTTCTGTCATCAGATGAAGCGTTTTATTCTCTTTATGTATGCCATATTAAAACTTGGAAAATGAGGAGAAATCAACAAATAATGTAATATTGAGGTATAGTTGAGAGTCAAACCAAGACATACAATGAATACCTCAGATTCTGGTTCGAACGCTATTTTAAAGACGTAGGGTGTTTTTGAAAATTTGACATTAACACATATAGTAATAGAATGTTTTATTGTGTTGTAATAATTTTTTTTAATTGTTGTACATTTTGTACAGTTTGTCGAGATTTTTTAAGCAACTTCAACACTTGCTCTTGATATTACATTCGTAATATTTATTTTGGACGCCTATTTTTTCTTTTTTTCATAATTTTATATGCTGCAATCCCAATAACTCTAAAAAGTTAATTGCATATACAATTTTTAAATCTATTTTGCTTAAACGTTTGCTTCTAACAAATACTTCTCGAACACAATTTTATCTCATCAGGAACTTTAAAAACGAGACAAAGACCCTTTTACCAACGTATTTTTCTAGAATTCACTACTCATGGAACATCCCTAGAACTATGCACTACCATACAGCTATCATAGATCCCGAAAAACATATAAGTTACCGTGAGAAAGTTAAAAAAATCGTTGGGGTAACGACCTACCTTAAAAAACCTGTACCGGTCACGTTTTTTACAATGCGAATTTGAATGAGAAAAGCAAAAAGAAACACCCCGGAACTGGGTGCAGGCCAAAGACTGAGGATGCTCATGTGGGAAAAAGTCATGCCCCTCGTTTTTTATGCGTTTTCTATGCCCTGCGTGATTAAAAGATGTTATTTATACGGCACCCTGGCAGATGCAAATGAGGGTTGAAAAAAATACGATAAATCGTAAGTAATTTTTCAAGCCGGTTTTTTTCGGACGGCGGTATACCGTTAACGGAAAAAAATTAACATCTCTATAATTGAAGTTTAATTAAACTGGTAGCTGTGCGTTTTGTGCTTGGTCTATGATATTTAATTTATAGACGTGTGAGACCGTTAGCTGCGCCTAATTTACGATCGCGACTGTATTAATTTTGGTTTTCGTTAGCTGATACGGTAATTTTAAATTAATAATGCAAACAATTGCAGCTTAACAGAGACAGAATGATGATGACTTTTGATGTATCTGATCCTTTATATCTGTGACAGAATAGTAGATTGTTTTATAAGTTAAGAAAAGTGATTGTTTTCCAGTGAGTGTAAACGTTTCTATTCACGAGCGAGCGTTAGCGAGCGAGTGGAGGAAATTTACACAAAAATGGAAAATTCACTTTTCTTAACGAGTTGAACATGCTATTTTTTCGTGTACTTCATGGAAATTAGTGTAATTTGAAGACTTATTAAAAATTATGAAAAATTCTAATATATCAAGGTAGCATTTGTGGCTATAGCAATAATAAACATGCGAACATGTAAACAATTTATGCAAAAGTTTTCATGTCACATTCACGTAAAATGAATTGCTTAAATGAATATAATGAGGAAATTGCTCAATTATTATCAGAAGCAGAGTCAAGTTTACTACCTGTAAAGTCCAGAGCAAAATATGAGAAAAGCTACCAACAGTTTTGCTACTGGAGGAACGAGAAAGATGTGCAAGGAGCCAGTGAAGACATTCTAATTGCGTACTTTTGTGAAAAGGTTTGTTTTATTTATGATTCCTCATGTTTCAGGATTAATTTAGAAATATTGTTATAGGTGAAAATTCTGAAAGCTTCAACACTCTGGTCACTGTACGCAATGGTGAAAAGTACTCTGCAAATAAATGAAAACGTAGACATTTCTGCCTATAAAAAATTGCTAGCCTATCTGAAACGTCAAAATGACAATTATTTAGCAAAAAAGTCGAGTGTTCTGTCGATGGAGAATGTGAAGAACTTCCTAAAAGCGCTTTCTTCAGCTTCTAATATAACATTTAATAATTTAAGTATTTGTACGTTTGTAATTAATTCTAATAAAATAAATGAATGAAAAAAAGTGTTGCTAACAAGAAAACTGTTGCTAACGAGGAAAGTTCCTCTTTTCTTAACGATTTTGGATTAAATAATATGGTCCATTTCCATGAAGTATACGAAAAAATACAATTACCTGCATAAAACTAGTAGTGATGAGAAACACACCGTAGTGCCCTCTTTGGGTCTTTGCCACTATCCGTTTGACAATTGTCGTCAAATTGACGGACAGATAGAGACCTGCTTTTCCGCAGGCGCCATTACAGCAGTGACCTCTATTGGCCTTGAGGAAGACAATCCTACTTAATTATTGGAAGGACATGCCGAAAACAACTACACCACGGGAAATGTGCCCCGATTGGCGTTGCATTACTCCAACATCTCTATTGGCGAATCCAAAAATGAATGCGCCCTCTGCATGAAATTATTTGAACCTACTTAAAAGGTAATTTTTGAAGGTTTTTTGCTGATATAATGATAAATAACACGTATTTGGGTTTGTTTAACGTAATAATTTGTAACGCTTGTGATTTTTTGGCATTACAAAGTTAAAAACGACGTGGTTAGTATTTGTGCATCTTTATTTTTATATTTTAAAATGGCATTCAAAAGAAATCAGCACAACACAAACTGCCGTGTTTATAGGTGTTATTCCACAAAATGTGTCGTGTGTAAGATTGAAGATAGGTAGAAGTTTGGCCCTAGTATAAGAACTGTTTCAAATTCATTTCTGCAAAAGGCATGTAACAATTTAATAACAGGGAACTAGGGAACACGTTTGTGTACACAACATAACCACTTTGTTGCAGTTTGTCAATACTTTTGTATTATTAATCTTATAAAAGCAGAATATATTTTAATTTAAACATTATTTAACAAAAAAACAAGCACTAATATGGTATCACCATACAGTTTATCATACTTATTTTAGTCCAAAATGTAAGTAAACAAAAACTAGGGTACCTGTTTCAACCCAAAAAATTCATATAATTAGCAATGAAGCACTTATGGGATGTTTGACTGCTTTTACCACTATTTTTATCCTTTATTTCACCCTAACACCCTAACTAGCTCATGAAGTCACTATATTTATGACAGTTAAATGCAAAATTTTTACTCGTCTTCCTCCATATTTGTTTACAATTTGCAGCGCCCTCATCGGTAATTTGAATCGCCAATAGAAGTCACCAAATCCTTCATCGAGACCAACCACTAGACACTGACCGGTTTAGCGATTATTATGCGCTCGTCAGAGTACCATAGGTAGTGGAATCGATGAATGATGTTGCGACATGATTGCCTAAGGGGCATCGTGAATGTTAATAGTGGTGAGAAATACACCGTGGTGCCCTCTTTGGGTCTTTGTCTATCTGTCCGTCAATTTGACAATAATTGTCAGACGAATTGTATATAGCAAAGACCCAAAGAGGGCACTACGGTGTGTTTCTCACCACTACCAACATTCAGTATGGTACGATTTGATAAAATAGCGTTATTTCGTTAAATAATAACATCTACTGAATTTCATTCAGTGATTTTATGGCCAAAAAATTATTAATAATAGTTATTTGTTCAATTAGTACCTACAAAAAATACACGTTTTCGGGACGAGGGAAAGGGCTGCCAGACGACGCGTAGCGGAATCCGACAATTTTACGAGTCTCGAAAACGTATTTTTTGTACGAGTTTAACATAATATTATTTTCCAACCGCTTCTAATTAGCACCTCCAGTTTACCGATTCATCGGAGTCACTATCTGTTTCTATTTTTCTATTTAATTAAACTTCAATATATTATGTGACATGCAATGTCAATGTCAAATTACTTTTCGGTACTGTAAAACTGTACAATAATCTCTTTTTTGTACAGTTGCTATGGCGATCTCCAACAGTCCCGAAATGGCCCTCTTTTTATACAAAATACACTCGTGGAAATTGGAAACGACTCACCTAAAACTATAGTCATTTTTGTATGATTATATTTTCTAAACGCTTTTATCAATTTGACCAATTTTTTTTTATTTCATTAAGCCATTATTGGACTGTAATGTAGAGTAGGTCAATTGTCATATAACACGCTTAAAAAATATCTACAGGGTGATGTGTAGGAACGTGTTTTTTTACTAAAATGTAAGCAGATATGCAGATATCTGGGATGCACGCAAAGTGGGGAGATAATTTTTATTGTGTCAAAAGATAGTTTTATTTATGCTAAAAAAATGTTTTTTAAAAATCCTTTCTATCTAGATTGGTTTCCAAATTATAGCAGTTTTTGTAAATCATTGCATTTGTGACTGATCACAGGTGCCGATTTTTTAAAATAAAACAAGTTGACTTTGAAATAAAAATCGATCCTGTCACCTGTCAGGATGAGGTTATGAAATTATAAGAGTTCGTGGAGGCCCCATCAGATATTAGTCCTACTTTTTTTTTGTAACATTTCTAGTTCATGTTTTTTCATTTTATTAATAAATAAGAACTTAAATTTTGTATATGATTTTTTAATTATACTTAATCAGATTATTGCTAGGTGACATGTGACAGGATCGATTTTCATTTCAAAGCCAACTTATTTTATTTTAAAAAATCGGCACCTGTGATCAATCACAAATGCAATGGTTTACAAAAACTGCTATAATTTGGAAACCAATCTAGGTAGAAAGGATTTTCAAAAAACATTTTTTTTAGCACGAATAAAACTATCTTTTGACACAATAAACATTTTTTCCCCACATTGCGTGCATCCCAAATACTTGCTCACATTTTAGTAAAAAAACACGTTTCTACACATCACCCTGTACATATTCTATAACTGTGTTATATGACAACTGACCTACCCTACATTACAACCCAAGACTGGCTTAATGAAATAAAAAAAAATTTGGTCAAATTGATAGAAGCGTTTAGAAAATATAACCATACAAAAATGACTATAGTTTTAGGTGAGTCGTTTCCAATTTCCACGAGTGTAATTTAATGTTTATAGTGTCTTATTCGTATGGTTGGAAAAAATACATATACTGTCATATACTTAGCCATATTTTTATTAACTAACGCGTTTTTCACGAACCAAGACAATTTTATTATAACTAGCGTATTTTTTTAGTGTGGAAAACATTTTTGTTGCTTGATTCAGCTAAAGTGATTAATATTCGCAAAACATCACCCCTCCCGTCTCAACTTTTCAACAAAGCCCTTCCAATTAATTAATGCCATCAATTCAAAGTATCGAGTGTCACCAGTGGCCATCCCAGTAGCTGCTGCGGGCACATGCCCTGAGACAATGCCCCTGAAAAAAATAAATCACTCACGTACATAAAAAAGGGTTATTTTTTGTAGCACCTGGCCGGCCTAGGGACCCCTTTAACCCAAAGGATGCGGGCACAAAAGGTAAAGGAAGCAAAAAACCTTGGGGGACACTTTTGCTTATTTAAATATTTTTTTGATGCATTGGATTGCATTATTTAAAACTGGTAGCCTATTTGGCAGACAAAGGGAAGTCAATACAATGTGATTAAGTGTACGTCGGTTGTTTTTTAGCCAACTACGATGGGATTTACATTATAAAGGTAAATAGGTGGTGTTTACTTTTCAGAATTAACAGTTGTTTATTTCGGTTTGAAATGATTCATTTCTTGATTTAGTGCAGAGGGACCCAATATTGTATAACAAAGATGAGAATAGAATAGGGATTTTTGTTGCAGATGCACTCATAAACGGCCATTTAAAATATGAAGCCAATGCTAAAATTGCTTTTATTTCTTTAAGGGCCGGTCTTTCCATCTCTTTGTAGAGTTGCTTTTAACTAAAAGAAAGTTAAAGTTAACAAGTGAATTTATCTGGCAGTTAAAAAATTGCGATTTTCAACACAATTTAACTGCACTTTGTAAAAAGACTGTTTAATGATATTGGCAATACTGATTAAATAAGAAAGTCTATATAATAAAGTGAGACAGATGAAATGCGTCAACCATAATCAACAAAATATGTCAATTATGACAACATTACCTAGCTATAACATACTGTGGCTATAACCAACTTTAACTTTTTTTTTAAGTTGTAGTCGTTTCTGGGATCTCTAGTTTAAATTTAATATTCAGAAGTGTTAAAATATATCTTCACAGGATGATACAGTAAAAAACTTGGAACCAAATTGCCCAAGAATTTGAGGCCCTTACTAGTACAAATCGTAGCAGTTCAGTCCTCATTTCAAAATATAATTCAATAAAACATGTCATAAAAATCTAACAAATACGTAGATATCGTTTCTTTTTTATTATTAACCTGCTAGTGTGATGCTGTAAATGTTGCTCGATTTTCTCTAGAACATTTAACACCGTTATTTTTGATCCACGAAATCTTTTCATAAATTTTTCATCATCCCAGATGTTTAAATTGTCATATATGACATATATGAGGTCTTACAGTATACATTTTTCGTTCGCGATTTGCAATATTTGCCATGTTTATAATTTCATGATCTAATAATATTTCTTTTTCAAAATGAATAATGTTTTCCATTATAAAAATATATTTTTGACGTTTTATTAATCAAATTGTTTACTAACACTCAAATTGTAAAATTTCTGAGGGTAGAAATCTTTTTGTAACAACTTATAAGCCAGTAAAAGTGACCGATAAGTTAAAGAGCAGATAGAGAACTTTAAAGACAGGATTTAATTTAAAACACAGTGAAAAGACCAATTTTGTAGTTACAAGGAAGATAAATTTAAAATGATGTTTATAAGGAGATGGAAAGACCGGCCAATCGTTTAAATTGCCTTGCTACTGTGGTTTTTAAATAAATACCTACGCTTATTTTGCTACATATCAATATTGTTAGTTTGTATTCCTTCTACAAATCAGATTTTTTTAATTGAAAAAATAGCAAAATATGAGACATATTTTTGGGCATCTGAAAACACATTTTTGTCCCTTATGACTTTAAGTTGCAAAACACACAGTATGCTAATTATTACTGCCTTTCCTGTTATAGATATAAATTTCCATGGTCAGAGCTGTACACGTACGTACCATGAACTGGCATAAGCCTACATGTTTATGTAGGTGACCCTCCACTATCAATATTTACTTTTTCTACCTTTTATCACACCAAGTGTTGTTTGGACGGATAGCAGGGCTAACTGCTTATCTTATCAGTTACAACAGCGGTCGTTGTGTGCCACAAATAACGAATATACTGCCTTTTGTTCTAAATAATCAGGAAAAATTCTTTTCGGTGTTATAAACGTAATTAAAATATTTGTTACGTTTGCTTATAAATTTGTTATGTTGTTATAATTGCTAGATTCGCTTTAAGCTATGTAGTAATGATGAATTCGACTAAAAACGTCTTCTAATAACTCTTGTGGGAGTCCATGAGTTTCTGATGGCGGTATATTATGACGCTTCCTTTATGATACCTTCAACTTTTTGTTATATTTCTCAAATCATTTTTGTGGGGTGGAAATTATAGCCATCTTGAATTATAAACACCTTGTACATGTACTAATAACCAGCACCTGTTTTTTTTTTTCGTTCACTTTCCTCTGTATTTAATAATATTATACATTACAGAATCTGCGTATGCCCCACATTTACTCACCAAGGGTTTCCTTAAAAAACCCAAGCGTTTTAACTACTTTTTCAACGAACTTCATTATTTCATCCCTTATGTCTTCAAAAATATTGATCTAGCATGTGCCAACCCTATCATTACCTTTTAGTTTCCAATAATATATCATACACGATTTCGTTACATTTTTTTCTCTATGGATGTGAAAACAACTAAAAAACTAATACATGTATATAGGGTGGGACAATTTGAAACTGCACGGTATTTCTGAAAACACCAGAAATAGGAAAAACTACTTAATACGTTAATCATTAATCGATAAAGTTAACTGAAATTTCAGTGGTTTTTTAATTTGATATAAAATATTTTGATTTTGCAGTTATTGTTATTTTTCTGTTTTGCTTTTTTTATTATTTTACAGGTTGTGTAGGTACCTGTAATTTTCCAAATTTCGAAAACATTTTTAAATTAATTCAATACCCTAAGCTAGCTTTTTCTCCAAACATTAACAGTCAATAAATATAAAATAATATATGGAAAAAAGAAAAAATAGTGACAAAAAGAAAAATGAAAAGCAAGGAGTATTGGCGAGAAATCTTTGAAGAAATAAAACATGGCGTAAAAAGATAATTCTTGGGTACCCTGTATATGTTATTTAAACAAAAAGTCATGTAGAGCTATTTATATAAAAAATCATTCAAATCTTACGCCCTCACTTTCATCCACCCTCGAAACCGAATGTGCCAACCCCGTAATCATTTTCAGTTTCTAATAAACGATGCCCCAGTTTTTTCTCGCTCTCTACTCTATGCCATTAAAAACTCAAGCTGTCCAATAAAGGTGCACCTGTTGCTGCCAAAAATTAAGCGATACGCACTGCAAATGTCGCGGGGCGAACCACCCTCGTAACTTTAGGGGTGTTTTTTAGGTATTTATGAGCGGAAACGTGCGTTTCCCGAACCGGGGGCCACGGCGCGTAATGTGACCTACTTTTTGAAATATCGACGTCGATCTTGATTTAATGCCAAGTCAAAGCGGCCGTATTCGTAACATTTAATGTTCAGATGTAAAGGTAATTTCAAGACTAGAAAGTCAGTATTAAAGTTATTGAACAATTATTTCAACTAAGCTAGTTCAAAAGTGTTTATATTGTGAAAAAGATATAATTATATCGTTAAGAAAATATTGAACTTGAAACTTTATGTGGGAACTTCAGTCGCTAATCTCTCATATTCAAAATGAAATTTAGGGAAAATTAATATAAACCGTACATATACATCGGCTCATCTTATAAAAATTTAAAGTCAAACAAGTACTGTGTAAATTTTATGGACTGTCTTTTTATTGTTTCTGAATTATTTTATTTATCTTTCATTTACTTAGTGTAAGTTTTGAAGGTTTCTTTTTGACAGGGTGTAAATTTTTATTAACAATAGAATACTTTACTTTACTGGTCACATTATACAGGGTGTCGCAGTGTGAGCGTACAAAAATTTACCAGGGGGTGGACCAGACCAAAATAAGAATAAAACCCTTATAAAAAAATGTCTCTGATGCACGCCTAATGAGTTACAGGGTGGTATTTTGAAAACCTCAATACAGGGTGTTATTCCGCAATAACTTAAAAATCGTTAGGTAATTTTTGGGAGACGTGTCCATCTAAACATCTACATGGTGTTTGTTTAACTCTGACACCTGTGGTGGCCTAGACCTACTCTTCCTTATGACTTCCTTTGCATGTATTTTTTGCATAAAGGAATGCAGTCGGTACTTAACACTCAATTTACTCAAAAATGGTTGATTTTAGAGCTGTGTAACAAGAGCACTTTTTTTGTTCAGAATTGATAGCCGATTAAGGAAAACTTGGCTAATCCACGAAAAAGTAGGATATGCAAAAGTTATGAAGACAAAAAAAATCATAAGGAAGAGTAGGCTTAGGCCACCACAGGTGTCAGAGTTAAACAAACACCATGTAATTGTTTTGAAAAAAACATTGATCTCATTTAGATGTTCCAAGAAATATATAGAAAACACTCTATATACTAGTATTTCGGCTTGTTAGGCCTTTTTCAATAGAGTAAACGTCTATTACTAAATAATTCCAAGTGCGCTTTCGTTATTTATTTGTTTACGAGCCTACCTCTGGCCATCTGGTGAAGCCCGAGTTTTTAATACCATTTCTAAGAAGGGCGAGATCAATGTTTTTTTCAAAACAATTATTTTCACGATGTTTCATAAAGAACCATCCGCTTCGAGTATCCACTTTATTATAAACACCATGTAGTTTTAATGACCTTTAATAGATGTACACGTCATCCATAAATTACCTAAATCTACGAAACTGTTTTCAAGTTATTGCGCACAATTGTTTTTTTTTTCTCCGAAATAACACCCTGTAACTCGTTAGGCGTATATCAGAAAATTTTTTTTATAAGAGTTTTATTCTTATTTTGGTCTGCTCTACCCCCTGGTAAATTTTTGTACGCTCACACTGGGACACCCTGTATACAAAAAGGAAAATTGAGGTCACAACATAATAAAACACCACATAAATTAGGCAAGATCCAATCCAAAGCCAGAGGCTGTCCGGAAGGGGTTAGACCCCTTCCGGAAAAAAGACAAATAATGAGAGCCAATGGTCGGTACAACATTAAGTATGTAAAAAATGATGAATAATAAAAGGCTATACTAAGTTTAATAGACAAAAGTTTACAGAATAAATAGATCTGTAAACTTTGGTAATACATAATTATTGGAAGGAACTACTCCACGGGAAATATGCCCCGACTGGCGTTGCAGTACATCAACATCTCCATGCAACGCCAGTCGGGGCATATTTCCCATGGAGTAGTTGTTTTCGGCATCTACTTCCAATAATTAAGTAGGATTGTCTTCCTCAAAGACAATAGAGGTCGCTGTAATGGCATCTGCTTTTCTGCAGATTCTTATCTGTCTGTCAATTAGACAATAATTGTCAGACAGGTAGTAGCAAAGACCCAAAGAGGGCACTACAGTGTATTTCGCTGTATCTCGCCACTACAAACATTTGGTAATACATGTCATATTTTCAGGTAGGTAATATCTGAAATAAGTGCCTATGTTAAGTCCCACGGGGCAAACAAAATATCAAAACGCGTCACCGAAAACAACGGCCTACTTGGAGTCCATAAAGCGCATCAATCAATAAATTCATTATTCCATCCGGCTATTAGAGCGGTCGCCAAGGGTGGCCGGTCTCTGCTGGGGGTTGACGGACACCGGGGTGGACGCATATAAAACGTACAAAAAGGGGCCACGCGACCGATCTCTTTTTTGGGGGAGCCCGTGACCTAATGCAGTCTGTAATTTGGTAATTCACGTAATGTGATGTCCAGTACAGTCTGCACAGCTGCGCTGCTCTTGTGGGAGGGATGTACAAAACATAGGAGATTTCGTTATTTATACAGGGTGTTTTATTAAGTAAATTCTGCGTGTACAGCCGTATAAACTTGTGTAGTGTGGGCAAATTTAGGCATTCCCATAGAGACACAGGGTAACCACAAGATAGATTTGGAATACTTGCCGAAACTTCTTTTATTTTTAAGTTCTGCGCGCAAAATTTCGATTTTTCAATTTTTCTGTAGGTACTACGTGGTAGGTTTCGATATTTCGGTTGTTTATGAATTTAAAAAAATGTTACTTCCACATTTGAGACACTTTTCGAATGACTAAATAATACATACATAGCATATACTGTTGATTTTTTCAAACTAAATACTTTGCTTATCATTGTGAGATAAGAAATGATTTAATGCAACAAGAGATGCACCAGTTCATGCAGCTGCAATTAATTTTTTACGGAAATATTTGGACGAGAGGATGAACCTTAGACTATGAAAGAGATAGGACTCGTAATCACTGTTCCCACCAATCTTAATTCTAATTTCTTCTCGCCACCAACAGGCACAACAGTTTACCATTACGTCAATTTCATAAAAGCACACAATCTTATTCCTATACACACTAAAATCGCTAAAGAATGAACGAAATAAAATCCAATGTTTGCTACCAATTCAATAGTAAATGAAACCAAATATTGTCAATTACGAGTTCCCTGTCTTTCCTGGTTTAAAGGATGACTATAAATGGGAGAAAATCGCTACCGGGAGTCCATCTAGAATAATATTATTTTTAAGAAAATTCATATTAAAGAAATTTTGTATCTGGAATAATAATGTAATTATACTAAACGATTTTTCTTAATATTTTGATGAATTGTAATTCTTGATGATAAAACATCTTAATTTTTTAAGTGCTGAAAGTAGAATTTATTTTTTAGTAAACATTATTATCAATTTTATCAATGGGACCAAAAATATTGTAGATATTTAGTTTTGCAAGCTAAAATGATGAATTTAACAGACTGCCAAAATGAACGAATTAATTCCAAACTTTACGTGCAGAAAGAATAAAAGCTACGGATAATGAAACAGAATAACTAAACACTAATAAGTACTAATAAATAATTGTAATTAAAAAGTAAAAAAAAAATTGCCTCCAGCGTGACTCAAACTTGCGAAATTAGCTTTATCACGTTTTCAATCCTACTACCTACTTTCCCATTGCGCTATCGCGCCTGTTGTCAATAGTTTACCCTGAGGCATTTAAGTATGTAAACTGTACGTGTCAACCTGAAAAAATAATATTTTCTGATTTTATAATTGGAAAAGCATTTCGCTTCAGTATTTTGGTAATCAGAAGTGTTTGGCAGTCAGTACTATTGATTCCGTTAGCAATATTTCTCGTAGGAAAATAACCTATCTGAAATTTAATTAATTTGACAGTTTTCGTGGGAGGTGCTTGTCTCGTTAGTGCAATCTCCCATCGGGAGATAAAATGAGAAAGAAGTTGAGACGGACGCGACTCGAGATTTTCGAAGACGAAATAGATGTAGAATGTCTCGACGTACGGTCTCGAAAAAAAATCTCAAAGGATTAGAGAAAAAACGGAACTTTCGCGTGAAGCGGTTCTCGAAGCCGTAAAATTAGAAAATGGGTCTAGGAAGTCTCGCGAAAAATCGGGATTTCGGCAAGCGTGACGAGGCCATTAGGCGCGAGGACAAACGCCGGTGCTAGCCGTATCTCTCTCGCCGAACGGCGATCGACGAAAATTTTGCAGAGGTCGGAGGAGATAGCTTTGAAATTTTGTGCATTCGGCAACGGAATTTAGAGCGTGACAGAATCGACGCGTTTTTATATATATGGATTAGACACATCGAATTTCACCAAATATTTTTGGAGGAAGAGTGCAGCTAGTTCCTGTAACTATTTCTAGAAAAGTGCATTAGGTGGTTACCCTGAATCATCCTGTATATTATAAGATATAACGTCGGCGAAATTGTACACCCCTGCCGCATACACGTAATCGCACATACGTTCATGGAATCACATCGAATGAAAAAATACAATTGTCATGTGCAACGGCTGCGGACCAAAGGAGTCGGTGTCGCCCATCAACCGATCGCCATTCATTGTCGAGCGCCACTCAATTGTCCGGCTGCCGGTTATTGTGTTTTGATATTTGACAACCCCTACGCAATATGCCAGCGACCGCGGTCAGATAAGACCTTTGCCGGACAAAAATTAATCATCTGGGCAGAAAACGAAGCCATTGTCCCCTATCGCGAAGCGAGGGCTGCTTATTAATAAAGAGACGTCGATCGGGGTCGATGTTGGGTGATATTTTTGTTTTATGTATACAGTATGACCCAAATTAGTTCGACAGTGTCCAGCTTTGGACTTAATGATGTAATCATTTTCCTTGAAGATACAAAAAGTCAGGTAATAGCTTCAAGGGCTTTGCTTCAAAGGTGGATCTCTTCCATTACGTCATCTAACACATTGTATGAACAAAGAAAAATATTACGTACAAAAAATGTTGGATTATTTTTAGTTCTCAAGCTTCGAGAAAAACTTTTAGATTCTCTGTTGTTTTTGAGCAAAGTAACATTTACTGTTTGTTACTTCTGGAAGGAAGAAATAATTTTTATTTGAAGGCAGACTTTCGTAACAGGCGACAGCGACAGGAGACTGAGACTGGCGACAGAGACAGACGACAGCGACACTACGGATACAATGGAATTCAATGCGATTCCGTTCGAAGCATGCGACAGCGACATGTAGCTCCGTGGTTGTCGCGCCTTGTCTCTTGTAGCCTGTCTCACGTCTGCTTCTAGAGCAGTAGTGTCGTTATCGCCACGCGGATACAAGTGTATTTTGGCTCTGCAACCAGAGGCTTCTACATCGAAAAAAGCTAAAATCATTTTATCACAGTCCAAGTTAATTGCTTTTTCATCTGAAGGAAGATGAAATTCTAATAGACCTAGTTGTCTATTGGACTAGTAGAGTTAATAAATAGTTTTTCCTCAATTGAAATCATTGCTCCAGTTCTTTTTGGTTCCATTTCCTTCTCAATTAAACTTAAAACAAAATAAAATTGTTGTTTATTTAACCTACAATATTTTCTAAACATATCTTCATCAGACATTAAATGTTGCGATATTAATAGGTCAAAAGATTCCTCATCTTTTCGTTTTGTAAATAAAGTATTTATTAGCGCTCTTTCACATTTTTTATAAAAGTAATATAAAATCAGATCTTTGGTCTCTTGTCTCGGTCGCTGTCGTCTGTCTCTGTCGCCTGTCTCGGTCTCCTATCGCTGTCGCTTGTTACGAAAGTCTACCTAACAACATAAAAGAGCACCCTTGTCGCGACAATCAAGTTGCACTGTCTGAACCAGCCTTAATAAAGTCAGCAGGAAATCGAGATACATCGCACATTATCTGTGATCACCCTGTACTTGCTGATTAGAAGGACTGCTACGTAGCACACGGATATCTATGATAAATTGTCTCCGACAATATGGGATACTTTTTGTTAACATAGGTATTAACAAAAAGCCTGCATTGTCCCGTGTGTTTATTATCTGCTCAGATAAGATACTCAGCATTCATTTGTTACGCGAAACAAAGGACTCGCGCCGCTTTGTGTCCAGCGCGAGATGTCAGGGTTAACTGCGATGTCAATATTTTTTAAGTCTTCTCGACCTCCTTGATTTTATAGTGTAGAACAGGGATATTTTTATTAAAATTAAAGTACTACCTGTAGAAATGAGATTTTATCCCATGGGGATAGAAATGGGAATGGGTAGACTACTTACTATCTACCCGTAGGTACTTGTCTCCAAACGGAACACATTTTTATTTGAGGATCTGTATAATCTACCAATAATTTAACCACTGCGTTAAATACTTATTTTCGATCCTTGTATTTAGTGGTCTTTTAGAATGCCAAGCTCGCTAGCACACTCTCTCATTTCAGACATCTGGATGAATAGGTTTAAATAGTACAAATGATGTAATCGTGCTTTTGGGGATTTAGCTGAGACCACCCCACAGCTTAGTCTGGAGGCCCTTTTAAAATCATCCACAAATGTGTAATTTTACAAGGCATTAAATATAGATTAGGTCGTGCCACCCACGGACGGTTGTAGAAAATAAACTTTGTCAACGTTTTACACAAAAAAGGTATCGTAATAAAAACGAAACAATGGTAGATTTTTGCCACAAGATGAATACCTTGAAAAATACACATCTTTACATATTTTATTAGGCAGGTATTGAGGAAGTAATAGCTATTTATTCTACTAGACGATAAAATAATATCTTATCGATGAGTGAAAAGTTTTAATTCAAGAGGGACGAAGGCGTATGTAGACGGATTTGTGTAAAATAGTGACAGTAAAGTAATCTCTATAAAAAATACATATTACAATATTATACAAGTTAATATTATTGAAAGTAAGTAAGTAAAAATAAACTATTAGATTTGTTATTAATGAAAATATACATTATTTTCTTATATATAGAAAATACCCCTTGAAGGGCATTTTGCTGCCATTGCAATCTGATCAAAAGGAGATCAATGAGTAATTTGGTCCTATCCTAATTTAACTAAAGTTGAAAATCTTAGAGCTAAGGTCTTACTCACTAGTGTACCTTAGAGTCTGGTAACTTAATTACACTAAAACTAACTTGTAACACTAACCGCACAATACTCTGCTTTTTTACTGATATAATCCATTCACTAACTCAAAGGGCTTAACCCTCTTGAGCCTTCTTACTATGTTAGTGTTGTCGAGGAACTGGATGGCCTATGTTCACATGTTGATGGAGTCGTTGTTCGTGAGTCCTTGCAAATTTAGCAGCAGTGTCCATCTGAAGATCTCAATGAAGGTCGCTGTTTCTGATGTACCAAGGCGCTTTGACGATTTTCCGCAGTACTCTGTTCTGAAATCTTTGAATGATTAATATATTACTCTTACTGGCACAGCCCCAGAGCTATATTCCATAGGTCCATACTGGCTTGAGGATTTGTTTATACAACAGTATTTTGTTGTAAGTTGATAAGCAGGAGTGTCTACCAAGTAGTCAGTACATTTTCTTATATCTGATGTCTAGCTCTTCTCTTTTCTTTTTAACATGGGCTTTCCAGCGAAGTGATGCCTAGATATTTTTCTGAGTTTGCATATGGAATCTGGGTATTGGTCATGTTAGTAGGTATTTGTTGTTCTCTTTTATTTGTGAAATTAATCTGCACTGATTTGGTTTCATTCAGCTTGATACGCCATCTTCTGGTCCAGTTATTGATTTGGTTAACTGATGTTTGGAGTTTGTTTGCAGCTTCTTCATAGCCCTTGCCTGTTACAAGAATAGCAGTATCATCTGCAAACGTGGCTATTGTGTTTTGCTCTAACTGTGATATGTCACTGGTGTAGATCAGGTATCTCATATATTAATAAAATGTAAAAAAAATAAAGACTTTTTATGGTGCCTCCTGAAAGTGGAATATTGAGGTGAAGAGCCAAAAAACTATTGGGCCTAGAGAATTTTTGAGCAAGGCAATTGAAAACACTCATCCAGTTATGTAAGTGCACCAAAGAAAGAAGAAAAAGAAGTCAAGTTTCAGGTTGGCCAAGGAAAGTCACTTCTTATAATGTTTTTTTATATGCCTCACCTTTTCCAAGTTACCAGTGATGAGCAATTAAATAGTTTTTACCCTATACGCGATTCAGCGCCAAAAGCCGTAGCGCCAAAGCGGCAGTAACTTATACTAACCTGTGGGCTACTGACACTGACGTTTGAAATTGTATTCATCAAAGATTTGTTGTCGAGAATTTAAACCAGGTAAAAAGCTTGTAAAACTATTTTGAAAGGGATAAGTAGTGATATAAAATTAAAATAGATTTCAATATTTTCGAGCATTCAATCTGAAAATGAAACTTAACCTCAAAATATGTCAAATTCTTTATTGGGCATACGGCATACATACCTTTATGGAAATAGTCATTCTTAGAGAAAGGTAAAGAGCACACTCTCCAATCTGCGTTCTTTAGCTTCTTTATCCATACTTGTCTCCTGTAACTCTTTAATCCCCAACTTATAGTTTCCACGATAGCTCCAGATTTTCCAGCTTTTGGAAAACTATGAAACTGATCTCGGGGTTTTTCTTTGTCTAAGAGGAACAATGACGCTCACAACAATAATGATTCATATCTAATCAAAGCAATTAACTAATATAACAACGGATATTTCAAAATTAACAATAGAAATACATTCGCAAAACTGAACCAATGGTCCATGCGTTAGTTGTGCGTGCCGCCAGTAGGTGGCGTAATACTTAGCAAGAATCGCCTATAGAAGATAAACTAGACCTTGTCTCTAGGTAGGTATATTCTATGCTCGCTGATATTTTCTCATTCATCATATTAAGTGTACATCATATTAAGTTTATACAGAGTGTACACACTCTGTATAAATCTGCGGTTTGCAGAAGCAATTTCAGTAAACGATGCGTAAAAAATGTTTCGCCTCCAGAAAGCTGTGCATGATTCCCAAGTGCGTATACTAGCAGATTGATTGACGTATGAAAAGATGGATTTTGATGCAGCGGTCAGCGCGTTTACTTATATTTAAAATACCGGCCTTAGTGGGCTTTGAAATCGGCGCAATGGGCCGCACAACCAGGTACTTGTATGCGTAATATTCCATCCTCCACTGGTTGTTATTTTGCCGTCCATATACGTTCGCTGAATATATTCATATGGTTTGATGGTCCTTCAAACTATTTCCAACATCGTTTGCGTTCAGTGGTAAGTAGACGCAGTGGCGCTGCTACGGGGGCAGAGCACCAGGGCTCCCCTAACTTGAATTATATGTATTAATGGAAATATAGGGGGTGACTATGTGTATTTCCACGGCGAATCCATTGACCACACACTCATGATGTCAAAATATGAAAGTAACCCAACTAATTACATGAGCGTTGGAAATGGATTTGAAATAAACTTTTACTACATATGTTAATATATTTTAAAAATATAAAATTGAAATTTGGTATGATGTTTCTTTATTTAATATTATTATCGACGAGTTCATTAAAATTATTAAAATATGAAAAACTTAATATGAAATTACTAGAAAATATGTTTTCTAGTAATTTTTTATTCAATCATTTATTATAGGTATTTCTTATACTGAAAACTTAGGTACTTATTTCAGTTAATTATATTTTACATTTTCAAGAATTAATTTAATTATCATTCTAAATTACATATTTCCGATAATTTTCTTGCAATTTCAGATACCTACTGGGTGATTCTCATTTCATGTAAATTTCATATATCAATTTTTCGCAATTTTGAGTTAATTAATTTAAACATTTTTTCAACAGATTACCTACAGATGTTATCATTGCAAAATTATCTGTTGTTATCTTGCTCATGTCATATTAGTTTATATAATTTTCCATTTTATGTAAAAACACCTTGGCTTCCTGGAAGAGGAGAACCAACTTAGAATTTCAATTCCCACCATTAGAACGACAATAAAAAGAGAAGGCACTTGCATCCCGATGAGCAGGCCACCATAAGTTTAGTTTTAATCATCTCCAGATGATGCCAACTTGGTTAGCGAAACGCGCGTCGAGTGCAGTATAGTGTTTTGGTGTTACGTGGAAAACTACGTCAGTGTTATCTTAAACAAAACAAGTAAGACTGATACAACTCCTATAATTGTTATCCAATTAGTATCACGGATATCTCACATTTACCCTAACTAAAAAACTAATAAAAATACCTACCTAATTTCTTTTGAGACGGCTGAATTTGCTTAAAAATATTGATCGTCACCACGTCATCAGTTTTCCTGTAAATGTTACATGGACCAAGATATGCTTCCACTCTGTACAATAAATAACAGCAAAATTAAAACCATTAAATCAACCTGCATGGTAGCCCAACAGGTAAAATATACCGCCTCTTAAAACTGCCGGTGGACACCCACCCCTAGAATGAGAAATGCATAAGAAAAAGGCACATGTCCGCTGACCAAGGGCTGCTAGATCGGACAGGTTGCAGGCGCTCGCATTCGGGACACTATTTCACCGTGACGAGGGTTGAAATTCAGGGTCAAGATATCGTTTTCTGACATCTTCGTCCTTATGGGAGTGTGAAATAGGGGCGGCCAGCGCGAATTTCAAGCTCGATTTGTGGAAGAATTACAAGGGCTGCAGAATCGCGCGTTTTGTTTCTCGGTGCAGGCAGGCAGGTGGTTTCCGTGGTTTTTGTAGCTGAACGAATACGTTTGTATGAAGAGGTAGATGACTAGTGAGAATTAAAAAAACGATCAAATATTAAGGATGCAAAAGGCTCGAGGTTAAAAAAACGTCAATGTAGTCCCTTCTTTCGATAAAGTCATTACATTTTGTGTATAGAAACAATATAACAGTATTATTATTTGAATCTTTGAGAAAAAATATTTTTTGATTCAAATATTTCTGTTTAACAAAAAGTGAAACATTTTTTTCTTCCACAGAAATATATTTTTTTATATAAATATTTATGTAATTTGTAATGAAAATTCCGAGGAAAATTCTAACAATTTCGTTACTTTTGGTATTTTTTTTTTAGTTCCTTTTAACAATCACAACTCTACTTCTTTATTTTTATCTAATACCTACTAATTGTAGTGGTGAGAAACACGCCGTAGTGCCCTCTTTGGGTCTCTGCTATTATCTGTCAATTATTGACAATTATTGTCAAATTGACAGACAGATAACGACCTGCTTTACCTTTATTTATTTCAAATACTATTCTGTCTTTATCTTAATCTTTGCATTTTATTTAAATTTAGAGTCACATTTTATTAAAATCATATAAGTACAATGATTTAACGTAACTACAAATTTTCTTGATTCCTTCAGTAATCAATTATTCAAAGGAGTTTTGTATCTTTCTCATTTTTGTTTTAATAGAATCATTTCACAATTTGGTTTCAACGAGGAAATTTAATTCATATAAATTTTATTTTCGCTAGCCATTCAACTTGTATTTTTTTATTTCAATAACTGGCCTTTTGTTACCTTTTGTAGGTATGACCTCCTAAAGACCCTCAACAACTATTGAGTCTACTACCCTTGGAGCTACTTCTACCTAGTGATCCAAACAAATCCACACTGTAGTCTCGCTACCATTTCTTCAGATCCAAAGTTTCTGTACAGTACTCCAGACATCTAGCTAGACGGTTATAGCAGCTGAAATACCTTCCTGGAGGAATATTCTAAGGACCTCTGGAAACTTCACGTAACAGTGATCGAAGCCACTAACTAAACCAGTAGGGTTGAATATTTGGTCTAAGAATCTTGTAAAAGGTCGTCTTGTAATTTTAAATCACTTTTTTTATTCTTAATTACTCATGCACTGTTAACTTTGAATATATTTTGTCTCAGATTTAGATTAGCATTTCATTTTCCCGGGTAGCTCCCAATGACGTGGCACACCCTGTATACCTATAACAAAGAATAAAAATCAACATGTGAAGTATTTTAAATTGAAACGTAAAAATAAACTGTCATAATGAATACAGGGCATCCCTGTAAAGTAGCCAACAACGGATAAGCGCTATGAGTTTATCGTCGTCCGCTTTATTTCTACAAGAAGCGATTTTGAAATCATTATTGCATAATCAGTTTTTTACTGAAAGAGAGGCATAAGACTTGCGATAAAAGATCTGAAGCCAAAGGACAACGGGCACAAAAGGTCTGACCCTTGGCCCGTCAGATTCTTAATCAGATATGCTGAAAGGCCCTTCTGTTGTACCCAGACCATCGTATAGGGTGGACAAGAAAACCATTGCGCGATTTGGTGATATTTGAATAAACTGAAAAATAAAAAGAATAAATATTATTTATTACTGAAATAATACAGTAGACAAATCGTTAAAATAACAAAAGATGAAAATAATTATCGTAAAATCAAAACATAATTATGGATGGATAATGTCTGTAGGTGCAGCTGTATGATCCATTGTAGTTTCTTTTGGGATTACACCACCTGTAAAATAATAAAAAACATGTAAAGTGTCTGAATTGTCTATTTGCCTATTTCGAAAATTTTGTTTTTATTAAACTTACTATTTTATTATGTACTATATCAAAAACATGTGTGCATTCCATAATTTTTTTAATAAACAGGGGCGTTCTTAGAGGAGTGAATTTAGTGATTTCCCCCTTCCCCCAATTTTTTTTCTTTCAAGATGCCATATATCGTTCCAACAGTTCTGTTCGCCTGTTTTGTGTTAATTTGCGGGTGGCCTTTTCCTTGCATTTTGATTTTTAAATACTTACTTATGTAGTTTTATGTATATCTCAGATATAAATTAGTATATCAAGAAGTATTAATCTACTTCATATGTTTTTGGAACTACCCTATACATAACACTCCGACAAAACAAAATACTATAAAAATATCTCTTTTCTTCTCGTTTTAACCGGCTTGGCACAGCTCCATTTATTTTTTATACGCCTCGCAAAAAACTAGTGTCAAACTATTGTCCGACGTCCTTTGCTCTCGTCCTGTACAAAACATCGATAATAATCTTCAATTCTTTAAGAAACAGAATTCGAGGAGAATAACCAGTGGGTCTTTTGTCGCATTCTCTTTACACGATCTGATTTCAACGCACTGAATTAAGCCTCTTTTATGATTTGTGTCCCGGTACAGAAACTTCAAGCTGATATGTGCGAAAGGGTCAAAGGTGGGTGGACTTCGACCACTGATCTGACGACTCAGAATGTATGGGTCCTGATGAAAATTATGAACGAATGGGTATTATCATTCAGTTCTTAAAATAGAACTACAATCAAACATACGAAATCACTATTTTTGGGAAAGATTCTTAATATCAGAAACATGAAAGATCTTTCTACCGATAACTTTTCATTCAAACTTCTTCAGGGCCAAAAAACACGCATAAGCTTTGTTATCAATCATGAGGGTCTCTGCTTTGCTAAAACATAGTATGCAATAGCTATTTATGATATGTGTTAAAAGTGATGTTTCGCGAACAAAATAAAACTTACTTTTAATACAAATATCATACAAAGTTTTTTGTATAACTGTCCTATTTTGGTAATAAAACAGATAAATTTAATATTTCAATAAAATCACATTTTAACGTCTCGTGCCAGTTTATTATTTTTTGACGTCTCGTGTCAGTTTATTATTTTTTGACGTTTCAATCATTATTATCGAATTTGCTGTGAAGTGCTGTGAATATTGTTTATAGCTGGTATAAACACGTTTGGGAAAATGCCCTCCATATCCGACCAAATCATTGCTGAGTTTTTGAACCTCCCAGAATCAAAGGAATATACAGGTTTACTGTTTCAGAAGGTCTTCTGCTTCTTTGTTAACATAATCAGGAGTAAATATAACGGAAATAAAGAAGTACGGAGGATGGAAGTCTAAAACAGTAGCTGAGGGTTACATCGATCAGTCTATTACTCATAAATAGTCTATTGCTGAAAGAATTATCCCAACAGCTAGCTCCAGCGTTACAGTAACATCTTTCACTTTACTCCAAGAATTGGCTGTGTTACTGATGAAATTGGCAACTCAATTAATTCGAATGTGTTACAGGGCTCCTTAAAATCGCAAGGTATTAATATCAGCAATTGTTCTAATTGTACTATTCATGTTAATGTTCATAGGTTATAATAATATAAAATTATATTCTGTTCATAATAAAACTTGAAAGTTCTTTTGAAAATTTAATGATTATGCCTCTTTTACTGTATTTGGTTAAAAAAAAAAGATAGTAGGTATTAAAAATTAAAAATAGTCAGTGTTAAACATATTTTTTACACGTTACTTTAAAAAGTCATCTTTTAACACTTTTGACAGCCATTAAAAATGTCACTTTTAATGACAGTTGCACAAAAAAATTTTTTTTCCTAATTACCAATTGTAATATTAATATGCAAATATTCCTAAAACCGACTAATTATTGCTCTGTTTTACATCAACTAAATTTGAACATTGAGAACTTATTGCGTCGTCTTTATTATTTTGCATTTGGCTAAGCTATTTGTTCATGAAACCCTGTAGATGACTCGACTTTTCCACCCAATCACTCTTCCCTTACATTCAATAACACCACAAAACTTTTTCCTCGTCGTCAGCGCCTCGTGCCGCAACCCCCCGAAGTTTGGTCGATACCCGCGTGACCTCTGGCCATCGTCGTGCCGGCGTCGCCTCCCGGTGCCACCCGGCGCCGCTCTCGTGACCCCTGGCCACTCGCGTGAGGCCGCCTCCGCGGTCACCTGGCACCGACCGCTCGGATTCACCGGCTGGGGAAGGCAACGCCACCCCGAAGGGGAAAAAGTCGTGATTGTCTCGGCGAAGAAGGACACGGCGAATAGGTAATTTATTAGCTGCTTTCTGCATGCCAGTGACGCAGTATACGGAGTGTTTCTCCAATTACTGAAAATCGTCGTTTTAATAATCCTTATTTTAGAAAAAAAAACACCATTCGAGGAACTTGTATAGATACACGGCGGTTCTCATCATTGGGATCGCAGAAACCATAAGAGATATTCGGAAGCAATATAAGTTTTTACAGATATACAAATTATTCCAACACTTTATTTTGGGTAGCTTGAATTAGCTTGATAAAATAATATTTATATTCAGTACTTCTATACTCAATCTATTTTGATTTAGCTTGGATACATTTTCGTAGTATGTTTTACTTTCATTGTCAGTGGTTTTTATTCACGCAAAATTTTGCAATTTACCGCACAACCAACTCACCAGACTGCTAAGATCCCTAATAATAACAGGAATGTAGGTTTTCTTTTCAAAACTCACACAAGGCGATACCTTAATCCCTTAGCCTTAACCTGCGGACACGGCGATCGCTTACGTGGCTCCAAGTGCGTAAACTAACGCAGCTGGATACACATTGACCTCTTTTACAGAGTGAACAAGTATGTGCCTTGAATTGCTAAGTATAAAAAACTGCTTTAAAACATTTACAATTACATTTATAAAAATATAGCTGCTATAAGTTTAAAAGAAAAATGATTTAAACACTGGAAATGTTTGCATATACAGGGTTATTCAGAACTTATCTCTAAAACTTTGAGGATATGTGCATCCTTAAATAAGAAATCGATATCACCAAAAAAATTTTAATAAAAGTATTAGGATTTCCCGTAAACAATGTTTAAAGTTATACCATTATAAAGGACTACGTAGATGGGCAACTGTACTTGAACATCTGATATACCTACCACATTCCTAAGAATGTGGTAAAAAAAGTAAACACGTTTTTGTCCCTCGAACGACGACCGAGCGAATACAGTTTAAGCGGGGACAATATCTCTATTGTCTATTCAGTCATCAGTCTATCTGTGTCTTCTCTCAATGCCGGTGTTTTATTTATACCTATCGTAGGAGTGTTAAACTGTAAAATTTTCAAAATGGCTCATGTGCACAGTAATGCTGAGTTAATGGACTGTTGCCAGTGGATTATCAATTAGAAGTTAGGTTTTGTGAGTGGTTGTTGCAGCAAAGTGCTGAAAATCCCCAATTTACCTAATAATTTGCATTTACAAGATCAGCAACCAGGAGGAACATTCGCTTTAGTGCTGCAAAATTGGATAGCTTTAGGGACAAAATTTCGAACAGCTTTTGTAACAAGGTATGTGCAAATTTTTTATAAATTTCATGTTTCTAATACCTAGTAATCAAGTAGCGCAATTCTTCAAAATTAGTGGAACAAAATTTTATTCATTTTAAAGACACGTCACTTTGGTCACATCTATCTATCTTTAAGTTTATTTTAAAGTAAAAACGCTGCAAATCTTTTTTGCGCCAGGTGTCGGTATACTCTCAGATCTTCCGAAGTTTTTTCGTGCTAGCCGGTTTGCATTGTCAGTCCCAAGGTCACTCCATTACAGTGGACCAGTATCCACCGGCGTGCAATGAAAAATGTTTAAATAGTTTTCAGAAGCCGCCAAAAAAATTTTTTTTTGCACTACCACATTTCTACGTGTATGTTGAACATCCCCAAATTTTATTATGGATAAGTTCTGAATAACACTGTATGGAGACCAAGATGGAGGTTCATATATTGTCCATATAGGTCCATATATGGAGACCAATATATGTTTGCATATATGGAGACCATATGTGGTGTGTACAACTTTCTTTAGTAGGACAATTTCTTTTAAATGTGCTTTAAGCGCGTTAGCTATGTGAAATAATAAAAATTTGTATATAGTGAATGCAGTGAATGAAATGTAGCCTAGCTATTGAAAAAGTTTGGGTCGATATCTGTAACCATTTTCGAATTGTCGAATTTTTAAAAAGGGCTCGGTTTTGTAAAGTATTACGGCGCGCTCAGGATTATAGTGTGAATACTGGTGCCCATAGACTGGGTAGTCTGTGCTGGTGCCTCTATAGATATCAACCCCTAGAAAAAAGCTAGTTAGACCGGAATTAAATGAAGAGTAAGAGAGAAAATATCAAGAGTTATCAACTCTGGTTTAAGGCGGAATCAAGGAAATCTAATAATAAAAACGGTTGCATGAAAACTTCTTTAGTACGTGTTTGTTTGCCCACTGTGTATACCTGTCAGGTAATACCCGGAGTGCCTTGCACAAATGCGGGGCAGCAACAATACTAGCTGTCTACAAATTATCTATGGAGATTTACTAGTACAAATATCCGCTGCTTCACGGAGATTTTTGTGATTTCACAATAACAATAATAATTATGGTTGGCCGGCCTTACGAATTAAGGATTCGTCCTTCTCCTTCTATTCTGTCTTCCTTCCATGGTGAATTATTTTTTAGGTGAAAAACATACAGGGACATGAAAACAATAAGGTCATTTCACTTTGTTAACGCAAGATAATATCAACAAATAAAAATAAGTACATAATAAAATTTTACAAACTATAATATTCGTAATTACAACACATGTATAGAAAATAGGTACTTAGATACCTTACAATTTTGTATTTACTAATGAGTTGAAAACGTCTTTTTGATTCACCCCGCATAGGGAAACATTCGATGGCATCAGAAATAAACCTCTTCCACAATTCATTCTCCTCTTCTTTCCCCAGGTTCAATCTCAAGGCCATATTGCGTCTAGGGGGCCTTCTAATTTTAGCTGATACCCAAAATATCCTGCTTGGACCATGACAGACCAGACGCTAGCCAGTCTGCCCGTCGACCGCCAAGAGGGGGTGCTAAGACAGAAATAACTTCTTCGAGGAGGCCTGCTACCAGAGGGTGGCGTCTGGTTATAGGAAGTTGTGACTTTATGACCCCGTCTGTACGTTTCTGGAGGGACTGTCTGTGTCTGTGCTTTGACATGTCGTTATGTTTTTGTCCAATGTGTGAGGGATGGCGCGGATGTTCTCATTAGAATCCATTTAGAGTTTTTCTATAGGTAGATTATTTTTAGTTTTGGAGAATTTACAGAGTGATTGAAATTATAATCGGGAAATTGTGAGGAACAATAAAACTGGTGAAAACAATTGGACTTTGCTATATAGATTTATTTCAAAACTGTTTCTCAGATACAGAATTTTTAAATTAATGTTAAAATCTTTTTTGACTCTCTTATACAAACAATAAGAGGGTCCATCAAACCCTAAACGGTGTATTATAAAACTTGATCTGTAAAAATATACGGCCTATTCGGACAAATTTATATATTTTTACCTATATATTCAATATAGTATAAAGAGTGGACACTTCAATGAAACACACTATATATAAAATATATAATAATAATAATAATAATAATAATAATAATAATAATAATAATATCTATACCCCTCATTCTAATCACAAGGATTAGCCCGAAAGTCTGAGCCTTGTGTGAGAGAGGGGGTGGCATATTATTATTTCGCGGACCGCATTTGCGACTCAGGGCCGACGGTAGGCCCTAATCACTATTCAGTGCTGGAATGGGGGAAACCTGGAAAACCTCATTAGTTAGACCTCATTAGTTAGAAAACCTCAAATTGACATTCTGTCCATCCTAGGCCATCGGCAGGATGATTGCCAACCCACCCCTGCGAAAAAGCATTGATCTACGAGTAAACAATTTAATTGAGCATTGTTTGATAGAATGGGGATTCGAACTCACGACTTCTGGGTTGAGCGATCGAGACACTAAACCCTGAGCCACCGGCTCGCCATATGTAAGATCGGTATGTCTTTTTGTAGACGTCGATATGAGAAATCAAATAAAAGATAATAACACTAAATTATAATAAATAATTTTTTTATTCTGTAATTATATGCGTATAAAGAAAACGTACCTAATTTAAATCATTCCTAAAGGCAGTGGCGGCTGGTGAAGTTTGGGAATGGGGGGCACAGAAAGGGGAGAGGGGAGAAAATTTTGCATTTTTCAAGGTCAAACACCTTAAAATTAAAAATTAGAAATTCGTAGAGCAAAAATATTTGCTTGAAGAAATAGGTTTCGTTAGGCAAATATCCCCTTTTTTGATGCGATTGACAGAAATATGGAAAAATTATTTTCCATATTTCACTTCACACGTTCACTTTCGACTGTAGTCATAGGAATTGTGTACAATATAGTTAATAGTTCAACCGATTCCGAAAACGTCGTAAGTAAATTATTTTTATTTAACATTTGTAATAAAGTAACCGCACCACTATGTTGTATGAAATCATCTCTAGAATACATTATATAATAATAATAATAATAATAATAATAATAATAATAATAATAATAATAATAATAATAATAATAATAATAATAATATTCTACAGCTATTTATACAGCTCATTTTTTAATTTTGTAATGTTGATCTTTGGAAATAAGGCACACACTGTTTTAATATGTTCCAGAGGAAAAACTATTTTATAGTTGTTAAATTTCTCCTTTTCAAACAAATTGGCTATAGTTAAAAAATCAGTAAATTGAAATCTCTCACGTACGTTCATTAATATGATGTCACATATTTCTTTGCACTGCATTACCTTTGAGTCTCCTACAGTAACTTTTCTCTTTTTTCTTAAATTATCCACAGAATGTTCCTCGGAATGTTCTGTTAAAATGTCAGCATTATTTATTAATTCTTCTGTTTTATTTCTTAGACATTGTATAAGCAGCTGTAAACGAGTCTAAATTATTTCTAGCAGTATTATCATCTAGATAATACTGTTAGAGTCTAACTGCCTCCCCTGTAACTGATTGAAAAGTATCTGTACTCTGTACCGTCTGGTCGACGGGGCAGCGCCCATTCAATGACGTTTCAGAACGCATTAGAAAAGACGCGCTAGAAAAATAGAAGATGTGTATCCTTTTCTTGCGCATGTAAATAGAAAAGAAAAAAGAACAGGCACACAGCGGCCGTGCCCAACCCAGTGGACACACGGTGAGGCGTGAAGCGGTCTAGACGCTAGACGGATATGTATGCACCAAATGATTCAATATTCATGATGAAAAATTAATAAAAAAATCCACCAAATTATAATAATTATAAAAGTTTATAAAATATCACAACATTCACAAATCTTATGTGCTTACGCATAGGGCACGTGCCCCTGTGCCCATTATGACTAGCCGCCACTGCCTAAAGGAATATCTAAACAGTTGTTTTAAGTTATATAATATCCAGGTATTTGCTAAAAAAACAAAGAAATACAAATAAATTTTTACAGTGTCCAGATATGCAACCCATAATACCTACCTGTATATCCAACCACCCTTATAATTTGGGGTGAAATATGAGGGGCGCATCCTTCAGGTAAGTAGGCTAATTATATCAAATTTGCCCCTGTACCTACATCAATTGAAAAGCTTGTCGGTTCGAAACTTGGATAAGCAGATGTCTGTTTTAATTCAAGGTATTTGCACATAAAAAATGTCAGGGGAATAGGGACAGCGACTAATTGCGCCAGTTCATATGCGAAATATTTTTTACAGTTTTTAAAAATATATTACAAACTGTAAAAATATTGTTTGCAATTTACGATATAACTTTAAAAATTGCAGAAGATTGATGTAAACATATTGATGGGGCCGTATTAGAAAAAATGATGTTGATGATGATTCTGAAGAGACGAAACGTTACTTAAAAAAACTATTTACGCCATTCGATAGAGCGTAAAAAGTTGCTATGAGGAAGTGTCCTTTTTATTTCAATAGTTCGTCAAACAAGCCTAAAATGTTACAAAAACCAATTTCCAAAATTTCGGTTTTTTTCAAATATCTCAAAAATTAATCATGTTAGCATTGATTTTTTGACGCATATTATTGGTTATTATAACCCTATTGGTTATTTTTGAGGTTATAATATTTGCAATTGAGATACCATATTACCTACTAATTGCTAATTTATATTTATTTTTTAGTTGTACCTATAACACAAAATATTTTTCCTACTAATGCCAATTTATGTTACAATGAAACTAAGTAAAGTTAATATAAATCAATTAATAAGTATCAAAAATATAGTTTGAATAAAATCTACCATGTTCACATTCTCCTTTCTCCTAAAAGAGTAATTTCAAATTTGTAGGACCCTGTAGGCTTCACATAAAATATATATGAGAAACCATTACGAGTAGGTACGAAAAACATACGAGTAGGTATGTATAGTTTTGGATTCACACTAAAACCGTTATATTAAACTACAGATAGTTCCAGAATGATTGACCGGTACGGGAACGCAGTCTATCCTGAATATAACCAAAATTTATTTCTATTTGCTAAAATTACTTTCTTTTTAACTGTCAATTTGATAATTTTCATATTTGACAGCATTTGATGTTTGACTCAGTGGCGTTTAGCATTTTTCGTGTTTAAATTGTTTTACTGAAGTATCATTTGCGTTTAAAAGAGTATTTTTCAATACTATACAGTTTCAGAGAGTCCTAAATCAGGTTGGTAATTCTGTATTTCTTAATATTGAAATTAATGTTGAAATCAATATAAGAACCATAAATTAATGTTTTTTAACGCTCCACAATTCACAGTTTGAGTAGGGTACACTGGTGATACATAGGAATAGAATAATACAAAATAATAACTATATTATTTTTAATAAATTGTCTTTATTTTATTTTTAACATAACCTATATTTACTGACGTACCATGGCATGGAACAAATCAAATCCATCCAGTAAATTCCCTTGCCTGCGCTCATGATTCTAGTGCAGATACTAAAAATAGAAAGGCGGCACATAAAAAATCATTATGAAGCGGTAAGAACAATCATTCTGGAACTCTGTATAATATTTGCCTTCGGAGTTTTACGTAAAACCGCTTCGCTGGAAGTCCGCCGCGGCTAGTTCGTGCGACCCTTCAAAGTAGACACCACTAGTTTCACTATTGGCCACTGGATGGGGATACCAGCCGGGTGACCCGTCCCTTCCGCGTATGCAGCTCGCAGAACACCGACTGAAGCGGCTTAGCCCAAAGCTCGGCTAGATTGAAATTAAATTGATTCAGGTCTGGATTTTTAAGTGGGCATCGCGCTTCTTCGCTGGCTTGCGTTCTTCACAATATCTCAAAACTGGGAGCAATGGTTTATTTGTTTTTAATTCTACGATATTGAATAACAACGAAGAAATATGAATTCTTGAATTCTCTAGAGAACACTAGCAAAAACAAAATTATTTAGACAACTGCATTCCAACAATAGCCGATAATATTATAGAACTATGGAATTCTAAATGGTTGAAATAGAAAATTAATATGACAATTAAAAATTGAAAAGTGTAAAACTTTTAATAAAGTGGATACTCGAAGCGGATGGTTCTTTATGAAACATCGTGAAAATAATTGTTTTGAAAAAAACATTGATCTCATTTAGATGTTCCAAGTAATATATAGAAAACACTCTATATATACTAGTATTTCGGCTTATTAGGCCTTTTTCAATAGAGTAAATGTCTATTACTAAATGCTTCCAAGCGCGTTTTCGTTATTTATCTGTTTACGAGTACCTACCCTGATTGATCCTACCATCTGGTAAAGCCCGAGTTTTTATTACCTTTCCTAAAAAGGGCGAAAGTACAAAATCTATCTGATCATTCGTGGTAAAGTACAAGGATTTATAATTAAACATTTTTTAATTTCTAATTGCTCTAACAGATCTAAGCGAGTTCCTTTCTTTTCTCGATCTAGTACTTTTACATTTTTCATATCTACAAAATGATTATTTTCTATACAATGCGTCGAAAATCCTGAATTTTTTGCGTTATTTAGTATGGATTTTTTATGTTCTTTCACTCTAGTTTCAATGCTTCTATCGGTTTGACCCACATACACGGCATTACAATCCGCGCAGTTAATTTGGTATACTCCCGAATGTTTTAATTTATTAACCCTTTCTTTGTTGTTTATCAAAATCCTCCCAATATTACGCTTGTTGACACTAATCGTTTTACACCCGTTTCGTTCTAATCTGCGAGCTATTTTTTCACTATAACCTGGGACGTGATTAATATAACTATAGGTGGCTTCTTTTTCCCGAATATTGTAAAACTCCCGACGAATTAATTTCCTCCTTTTGTTTTTTATCATATTATCTATTAGTTTTTCTATATATCCGTTGTTTCTTGTGATTTGCTTGATTGTATTTAATTCTTTTTCAAAATCTGCTTTATCTAGCGGAAACATTAGAAGCCTATTGAAAAAGGCCTAATAAGCCGAAATACTAGTATATATAGAGTGTTTTCTATATATTACTTGGAACATCTAAATGAGATCAATGTTTTTTCAAAACAATCAGTGTAAAACTTGTTGAGAGTAAGTTAAGTGACTCCTTCAAGTTTATTGGGAATTTATACAATTAATTACATACTTCACAAAAGTACCCTGACATTCAATAAAGCAGTACCTAGTTCCAGCACGTCGTTCCTTCTTTGTCACGCATTCGGCCGGCATTGGCGTCTCCTGGCTGGATGGTAAATGTTTCTATTTCCGAAGGCGCGCGGGCCGATCGCTAAGAGAAACGCCGGCAATTAATCTCCCGACTACCTCTGGGAGAGATATCCGTCCGCTCGCAGTTTCCAGGGCAACGCGGCCCTCCAACGAGCCTTCAAACACTCCATCAGCGACCCGGTGCGGGTCCTTCCTAGCGGCAACGGCACCCACCTATTTAGAATACGTAACGTATTGCCGTCGAGGGAAACCACGGGTGATACCTTACAGGCCCGATCCGCAAAGCGGACGAAATCGGACTTTCAGTTTTAGTCAAAACTAAACTTACTCTAAAAAAACTGTTAGGAGATCCGACCAAATATTATATAGACAAATTATAGCAACACAGTTTTGTGACCAACAATATTTAAAACAAAAGCTTTTTGTTTACATTAGTGCCCAAACATTTGGTCTAATAAAAAAATGCCATTTGAATTTACCGCCTAAATTGTTAGGGATTTTGTGACTGTCACCAATAGGCGTGGTTTACACAGGTAAGTAGCCACGCATAAACGTAGAATCGGCGATCGCGAGAGGGATCGCCAATGATTTTACAATTGTTTTTTAATAGTAAATGTGAAATATTATTATAAATAGTGTAGTAAATATTATACACATATGTGTATAAATTGTTGTTCTTGAATATGTAAATCTTAAACTTTGTATTTACTAAAATAAAATATTCTAATTTGTACTTTTAGTTTTATAATTATTATTTTCACCCCTTAAAACATAGCCGCCCATGCCGTTGGGCACTGTGGCAGGAAATTTCATGAAATTGAGGTTGTGTTTTTTATTATTCTTGGAAACGATTATTTTATATACTGAGAAATAGGCAATTACTTATCTATACATATTTGATCGGAGGTTAGGAGTATAACAGTATTTGTTACAAATACGTATTTGCAAGGATTATTAGGTAATGCCTATATATATTTAAAAAAACAAAAGGTTGTGTATAATTAGTTGTTAATAGTTTATTATTTTACTAATAAAATATATTTATTATGACTTCTTCTGCCGTTTCTTTTAATTATTCCATTATATGCTGGCTGAAACAACTATTAACTAAGAAGCTTAATTACTAGACCCAGAATTTTCAATTTTATTAAATCATTAATATGTACATTAAATAGAACAGGGCCAAGTATGATACCCTAGGGCACTTCCCTCCTTATTTCTTAGATCTATCTACTGTAATTGTATCGGTGCTATAGGTAAATAGTAAATATGATTATGGAAAATTACCATATTTTTTATGATTGCATCTAATATTTATTTACTAATACTTAGTTAAAAACTAGTTTTAATCGTCCCCAGATGATGCTCACTTGGTTGGCGAAACGCGCTTCGAGTGCAGTATAGTGTTTTGGTGTTACTTGGAATAATACGTCAGTGATTTGTAACCTATTACATGTTACGACCAACCTTTCAATTTTTATGTCACGGAAGTATATCGATTGGCCAGTAATTTGTTGTAGAAGGCCCTTGACTATAACGCATCGTTTCTTGTGCACCCCAGTACACAAAACGACAATCGATACCATAGTTTATGGGATTAGTCTACACGTAGGGCTCACGCCTACGACCTACGACGAAGATATTAGGGGCTCAATCCAATCAGGTTTCTATACAGATTTTTTGTATTTAAATATTTACCTTCACAAGAAGAGCTTGTAACATCGTCCAATAGTAAAAATTTATCAACTAAATACGTAAGACCGGTTTTTCAGTATTTAGTTGACCTAATTTAACCCATAGTTAGCTTCTTAGTTTAGAATGTGATATAAAAAGAACATAATAATAGGATGAAATAATTTCCTTGTTTGTATGACTGCGTTATTAAAACAATTATAAAATCTTTTGGAAATAAGCTAGCAAAAAAATCGGTAGCGTTATCAAAATAATTAAAAAGAATTACTTACGAGAGCCTGTACCAATTATAATTCAATAAAGGATTTATAAGAGAAACTAAATTTATTTGAAGGAGATGCCGAAAACAACTACTCCACGAATCATGTGCCCCGACTGGCATTGTATTACTCCGGCATCTCCTGCAAATAAATAAATAGGAAACAGTAAAGGTCACTACTGTATTTCTCACCACCACTAATAGTATCTACCTATATAACTGAAGTTTAACAACGATCGTTTTTTTAGATTGGATCAAACAGAATATTCAATATGATAAATAATAATATTAATAATAATATTGTAAAAATTAATCTATGAGTTATAATTTATTTTAAATTTATTGATTCAGCAAACATTTAAAATTTTTTTAGGTATGTTTTCTCAATGGTGGGGAAATAACCAATAAAAAGCAAATTTATTACAAACCGGAAAAGTATTATTTACAATTTATAATAAGCTGCTATTACAATTGTAAAAACGATCATCACAATTTATCTCCTTCCATAGATATTTGTGTGGCTTTCCTGTGTAAATGTTTGCTACAATTATTTATTTGTGTGGAAGACTGGCCGCTATATATAGACATTGCCAACTCATACTAGAAATTTCCTCCATACACTTTAATCACGTCAATCAATAACAAAACAATCGGTATCACTGCTGATGGTTTCCACCTCTAGCTAGATCAATTATCCCTGCGAATTTATCTTATAAAAAGAAAATCATCCAGAACGTGGCCGAATCCGATAATCAGTTCGAACTTTCCAATTTGGCCAATAACCTCCTGCGATTGACCCATAAGCAGTCGAGAGCTTTCATCGGAAGGAGTCGGAGAGGCGTAGGCGGAGCACTTCCGGTCACTGCCATTTGCTGTCCGCTGCAGCGTCCGTAATGGCATCGTCCCGGCTTCAATCCCGGAAGCAGGACGAAGAAGCTGAAGGGAGGAGGGGGTTTGGATTTGGGGATTCGAAGGGGTGCACGTGACAGGAAAGTTTCCAAGCTGTATATTTGAGGGAGTGCTGTTGTTTTACATGGTATTCTTATTATTGTTTTCTTCATATTTCACAAATAGATTGACAAAAATCGTGAGAGGACTAGTGACGACAAATATAACTATGCATCGGTAAAAGTAATATTGACAAACAACACGAAATGAGTCATAATAGTTTTATTCCAAATCTACACCATCACAGATCCCTCTTCTTTACATGAAAGCTGTAATTAACGTATTAGATAATATATTTAAAAAAATTAAAGCCAATAAATCTATAGGTTGGTACTTATATACATTATCAAATGATAGTCAAATTAAACCTAGCGCCGCCGCCATTCTATCAAAAAATCTATGCCAGCTGAATTTTCGGTAAAATGGCGAATGCGCCAATGCGATTTTATTTTGCGCTGGGAAATTCGCCATTCTCAACAATATTCTTCGAACACAGGATAATTAGGCATTAGGAAATAAATTCAAGCCAGTTTCTTAGCACTCTATACCACGTCTTCACCCAAAAGTTATAGAATGCTTCATATCTGGTCCTAAAAGTCATCATCCGAGCAACAACTTTTATTTTTCCTTTATAGCAAGACTTGTAAATAACCCACACAAGACTATCAAAGTTAAAATGTTGAAAACTATCATATTTTTGCAGTGCTTCTGTTCTGGCTCTGATTATTCTTGCTTTTACGTTGACTATGTACCTATATATAATAATCATCACTTGCTAAAACAATCTTCGTAAGCTTTTCAGTGTTAAGTAAGAATTAATTAATAAAAATGAATTATCAACTGTACGTATTTCATAATTTGGAGGCATGCTTGTCCTTGACCTAACTGGAAGCAGATTTTCATCGATTTTTTCGTATTTAACACTGTCGACATATTACATTTATCATGGCTGTGTTTCTCACAATAACTCTATTTCGATATGTTTCTTTGTTATATCCTGTATATCATCACTGCTTGCAGTTGCAGTTGCAAGTATTTGTACAAGTTCAATTTACTAATTACGCGAATCATATTTAGTATGTCATATACTGTCAAAATAATAACATAGGAGGTTGCAAGTATATATAGGCCAAATAATCCCATCCGGCCTACTAACAAACTCGCCTATTAGTAAACCCACCCAATTTCCGCAAGCGCAGAGGCATAAACTGCTAATAATTTCATTACACAGAGGCGGTAGGTCTGCGTTGTTTAAATTATGCTTTGCAGTGACTCATCAGAGAGCCGCCGTAGTCGCGCATTAAAATTGGAAGCGACGTCAATATTTAATTCTCTTAGCCATGCGCTCGCGGGGACTATCAATCATTTACAAGCATTCAGCGATATTGAATGGGAATTTACCGGTGCTATCACATACTACGGGGATGTTCCAGATGGAATCAGAACCTTTCATTACCAAATAAATGCGGCATACATATACAAGGTGCTCATTATCCATCCCCTTACATGGCTAACTTTGTTGATAGTAGAGATAGAGAATTGTTTAAATTAGCAAAATTGGGCAGAATTACAAAAGGAATTCAGTGCCTGCTTTAAATTTAATTTTATTTTTCAACTTTTCGAGATATTTTGGAAAAACTGAAAAACGCCAAAATTTTTAAACTCGAATATCTCCAAAACTATAAAAGATACAAATAATATAAAAATACTGTGTGATAGTGTTTTTTACGTGGAATTCAGCGGAGATATTGAAAATTTCACGGACATCTTGGTTTTTGAGAAAAAAAATAAAGTTATGTTTTTTTAAATGGCAACATTGGCAACCATAGTTGACTATGGTATCAATAAAAAGTTTATTTTTTTCTGATTTCAAAAATATAATATTTAATATACCTTTCTCTTTTCTTTTGTTTAGTGTAATGAATAAATAATTTATTAACATGGTAAGCTATGAAAAACAAACGTATATCAGTAAATAACAATAAAATATAAATGTCAGATCACACTAAAGTCACATTATAAACGTCAAAATGAAACGTTTATCTTAAAATAGTTATTGTGAAATGTACAGAAACGAAGAAATATGCGATTTATTAAATATTATATTTTTGAAATCAGAAAAAAATAAGCTTTTTATTGATACCATAGCCAACTATGGTTGCCATTTAAAAAAACATAACTTTATTTTTTTTCTAAAAAACTAAGATGCCCGTGAAATTTTCAATATCACCGCTGAATTCCACGTAAAAAACACTATTACACAGTATTTTTATATTATTTGTATCTTTTATAGTTTTCGAGATATTCGAGTTTAAAAATTTTGGCGATTTTCATTTTTTCAAAATATCTCGAAAAGTTGAAAATTAAAATTAAATTTGAAGGAGACACTGAATTCCTTTTGTAATTCTGTCCAATTTTGATAATTTAACCAATTCTCTATCTCCACTATTAACAAAGTTAGCCATGTAAGGAGATAGACAATGGGCACCCTGTATACGTCTATACAGTTGAGTTCAGGGGCAAATTCTTTCCATGAAAATTGTCAAACAAATATCTAGGGACCTCAAATTGTGCTTATGATTCCTAAAAATCGTTATAACGGTGTTATTTACAATATATGTAGAGATATACGAGGGTCTTCTCAAATTTGGATTTTCCTAAAAGGAAAAATAGAAAAATAAGAATTTTCCCCTCATTTGAAATATATTTTGAATGTGTTTTCAAGCTTTTTAATGAAAGCGCTAACTTGAGACTCGAGCTACTTTTATCCTGAGATCTGTATGGCATTATTAGCACGAAACTATGACAATGCATGGTGTGATAACAGAGCGCGCAGTGCACTTTTTTTTAAATGTAAAACAATGTTTGATTTTCTCCATTCCATACACATTTCATGTAACCTCGTACAGTAGTTTTAAATTCGTTTCGTGGCACCCGACATATACATGCTCTCACACCCCATACTAGCTCATATTTCACACGGAACATATTCATACATGAGCGGGATGGAATTAATATAAAGCGATCCTCCGTAATTCCAAGAGGATTTATCACTACTCTTTTCTTATTAGATCGACATATCCGCGATATCTGTCGGTGTCTGATAGATAGGAAAATATTCGAGCAAACACAAAAAGCACGGAGGCGGTGAGAGTATTAGTTTTTAATATTTACTTTCGCGTGTCAAAAGTGAAGTATGGGAAGGAGATTCTATATGATACAAAAATATCGTCGTACAGCACAGAAGTTGTTCAACTGAAATATAGTTCTGCACATTTACAGAACAATATGGTGTGACGCAAATATATATTCGATTTGATTCTGTTTTCTTATAGCAGGATATGATTACATGTTTTTAAAATATTTGTTATAATGAGAATTTTTGAGAAAATTGGTATTCTGTTTCACACTTTTCAGCAATTACATCTGTCAATTTAACAATATATTGTACAGGGTGTCCAAAATAAAATCCTCTATCCCCTTACCTCAGAAAATATAAAAGGTAGAGAAAAAAGTAATACGAAATTTTTTTGTTTTTACCTGAATTTTTCTTTTTTATAACTTTCTTGAATACAGGTTGTTCAGTTTCTCTAATGCAGGCATCAACTTTCTTTTTTTAAATGGGACACCCTATATTCCATTGCGTTTTTGAAGTCTCCTTAAAATTCTAGGTCGATATTGTTAAGGGTACCCTATACCTATCATTTACCGTCACGAGGATATTAGCATTTAAAGAAAAAAATCTTTAAAAAACACCTGCTCAAAAAATCTCGGAAAAACAAAAAAGACATCCAAAAAAAAGGTAAATAGACTTTATTTCGTAGTCAATTAGACTCAGAAATCACTTCAATGATATTACCTGATTAATATACAGGGTGTTTTTGACAGATGGCTCAAACATGTAGGTATATGTTAAAACTCCAGAAAATCGAAAATCTCTTATGGAATACCCTGTGTATTATTATATTTTTGGATTCTCTATTAAATTTTAACCATACTCTATATAACTTTCCCTATTCTTATTTTGCTTAGTTTTCAAGATATTGACGAACATGTTTGGTGCGCTATTTATAAGAGACACATTTTAGGCCCTGTCTTTCTTGGCCAATATTTAAATGGTCCCAGGTACCTTAGGTAAAATATCAGGAAATGGCATTCATTACAAACTTGCATTTTACCTTTATTGGATGCCGAAGAAGATGCCAATCGGATCATCTATCAGATGGATGGAGTTCCATGCCACAATACTGCAGTTGTAAGGAATTTTATTAGCAACTATTTTGTGGAATGGATAGAGCCAAACGGGAATATCCCATGGCCGCCGAGGATCCCAGATTTAACTCCACTTGATAACTTTTTATGGGATACATTGAAAGCCTGAGTTTATCAAATTCAGAGTAATAATGTTGATGATTTAAAGATTAAAATCGGGATGGAAATTGAAGCACTCAATCAAAGTGATTGCACTGTAAGAAAACTAGCAGTTATATACACAACATGAATAGCTGAAAATTGGGGACATATAGGACACTTGATTTAATTGATTATTTTTATTGTTACTTGTTATGATTATTGTTAGTTATTTGTGGTTCAAGTTACAAACATAGATTTGTTTATATTAGTTAATTAATGAAATAATTTAAAAAAATATTAGTTTTTAATAAAATAATATATTCTTAATCAGTATTAAGGCACACTTACTATAATATACCAAATAATAGTAGATATATTTTTAATAATAGCCCGATAATGATTAGCTGACATTTTTTCCACATTTTCGTCAATATCTTGAAAACTAAGCAAAATAAGAATAGGGAATGTTATATAGAGTAAGGTTAAAATTTAATAGAGAATCCAAAAATATAATAATACACAGGGTGTTCCATAAGAAATTTTCAATTTTCTGGAGTTTTAACATATACATGTTTCAGACATCTGTCAAAAACACCCTGTATATTAATCAGGTACTATCGGTTCTTTGAAGTAATTTCTGAGTCTAATTGTCTACGAAATAAACCCTATTTACCTTTTTTTTTGGATGTCTTTTTTGTTTTGCCGAGATATTTTGAGCAGGTGTTTTTTAAAGATTTTTTTCTTTAAATGCTAATATCTTCGTAACGGTAAATGATAGGTATAGGGTACTCTTCACAATGTCGATCTAGAATTTTAAGGAGACTTCAAAAACGTAATTGAATATAGGGTGTCCCATTTAAAAAAAGAAATTTGATGCCTGGATCAGAGAAACTGAACAACCTGTATTCAAGAAAGTTATAAGAAAGAAAAATTCAGGTAAAAACAAAAAACTTTCGTATTTAACTTTTTTCTCTACCTTTTATACATTCTGAGATAAGGGGATAGAGGATCTTATTTTGGACACCCTGTACAGAAAACTTGTTATCATAACTGCGATAACCAAAGATGATTTAAACAGTTATTTCTTCTGCCTTGACAAAACTTAAGACATTTATTATTTGAAATGTTTGTAAATTCATTGTGACTTTTAAAGATTTAGGTGGACTAATTAAAATAAAACACTGCGGTCGTGAGGAGTAGCAAACTTCAGTTAATATGCCGATTTTCCTCGTAAAAACGGCCGGAAGAGTTGGTAAACATCAAACGAATTATAAAGAACGAGCATTTGAAGCAGTCAAGTGTCGGCGGCGGCAAACTTGTTAAGGGGCGGCCAATTTTAATTTTATTGCTCCGGTTAAGTGCCGGAATAATTATAATATTAGGACTCTAACTTCAGCCGTACATTTCTTGCATGCCAAAAGGGCCGATATACACTGTGAGACAAATTGAATTCCACTATATTAATTTATGAATATCCTTTGTAACGTTTATAAACTTTCTATTGATGTAAGGTAACATTTTTGCAACACATCGTTATTCTACATGCATTTAAAGTCTCTAAAGAAATAATCAATCTATACTTGATAAATAAAGCAAAACATATCTCAATAACTCATCATGTCACACATGCATCTACATCTGATATGTAATGTTTTAAATTGACATAATATTTGGAAATAAATTTAATGTACTTTATATTCTATGATACTTTATATTCTAATTCTAATACAGAAGTATTACAAAATGTTTTGAGCAGCGTCGTTAATTCACCACTTAATATAGAGTGCCTAAATATTTGAGAGCTCCCAATCCATAATTAGTGATACCATGGGGGGAAGTTCCTCACACTTCTAAAAATGGTTCACCTAGTTTTTGTTCTAAATAACACTATTTTTTCTTAAATTTAATATTAATAAGTATTTGCACTACATTTCAGGATATATACACTACTACTTGGACAAAAAAGTAGTTGCTAACAATGGAGAAAATCCCTGTTATTACACCTGGCAAATATCTACAAGATGTCCAATATTCTACAATATCTTTAAACAGTGAACAAAGGCAATATAAGATACGTACTAACATTAACATAAAATATTCCAAAAAAAAACAGAAAGCAAAATAAAAATATGTAACAAAAAGTGAAAAACAAAATTGAAATAAACTGGAAAGAATCAATAAGAAGAGTGGAAAAAATTTAGTAACGAAATGGTATTTAAGTTGCTGCTAAACATTCTTGTAATACAATGTAATAAGATAAGAGCTATAGAAATAAAAACGAACGTATTCAATGCATATAATTTGGTTCAAATGGGTCCACAGGTCACGTACTATGATCGTGATATATTACAATGTTTGTGGAAAAACGAATGAATACCCACATTGAACAGTACTTAATTGTAATCGTTCTAAAAGCTACAGGAGAGATGGTCCAAAGAATCTTTTTTCTGTATCTTAAAAAAGTTAATAACGTTCGAACAAAGGGATTCTGTACAACAGTTAATGTCAGTCACTAAGTCATTTGTAGTTTACTGTGTAATGTCATTTGTAGTATATCATTATACAGTTTATTATTGCATTTAATTATAGTTACGTTACTGTTTTATAGAGATATATCCTGTGAAACAGGATCGTAGTGCACTCCCTTATCTATTATCTTTTTCATAATACAGGGTGTCCACCTAGTGCGCGTAAGTCCAATATCTAGGTTAATAAAAGAAATAACTTAATTTTTTTTCTACAGGGTTGTCTAATATCCCGAGCTGCACAAAATGAAAATATATTTACATATTCAGGGTGTTCAGTTTTTCCTGGACAGGTACCAACTTCGTTTTTCTAAATGGAAATATATATTTTTTATTGCTTTTTCGAACTAAACCCTTGATTTTAGTAGGACTTTCATCAGCCTTCCCTATACCTAACTTAAACTGTTTTTGAAATATTGACGGGTGAATATTGACATTTTTGCAACTTTGACACCCTGTAAAATCTAAACGGTTTGAGATCAAGCAAAACGGTTTGCACATTCCTATCTTAACTTTTCATAAGCTATCGTTTGGTACTAATTTCAAATTTATCCAGGAATTAAAAATTTTCAAAATTTTCAGAAAATTTAAAATTTTTGGATAATTCTGAAATTAGTACCAAACGATAGCTTATGAAAAGTTAAGATAGGAATGTGCAAACCGTTTTGCTTGATCTCAAACCGTTTAGATTTTACAGGGTGTCAAAGTTGCAAAAATGTCAATATTCACCCGTCAATATTTCAAAAACAGTTTAAGTTAGGTATAGGGAAGGCTGATGAAAGTCCTACTAAAATCAAGGGTTTAGTTCGAAAAAGCAATAAAAAATATATATTTCCATTTAGAAAAACGAAGTTGGTACCTGTCCAGGAAAAACTGAACACCCTGAATATGTAAATATATTTTCATTTTGTGCAGCTCGGGATATTAGACAACCCTGTAGAAAAAAAAATTAAGTTATCTCTTTTATTAACCCAGACATTGGACTTACGCGCACTAGGTGGACACCCTGTATATCAATCAAACTTTGAAACTGCTTAAGAAACCAAAAACTACAGTGAAATTTTATATAAATTCTTATTCGTTTCCGGTTTTTTTTGTAACACAAGAATATAAAAGACGTATTATTTAACTTGCAGAGATTCCTATACAGGGTGCCCATTATCTTTCTCCTTACATGGCTAACTTTGTTAATAGTGGAGATAGAGAATTGGTGAAATTAGCAAAATTGGACAGAATTATAAGAGGAATTCAGTGCCTCCTTCAGATTTAATTTTAATTTTCAGTTTTTCGAGATTTTTTGAAAAAACTGAAAATCGGCAAAATTTTTAAACTCGAATATCTCGAAAACTATAAAAGATACAAATAATATAAAAATACTCTGGGATAGTGTTTTTTACGTGGAATTCAGCGGTGATATTGAAAATTTCACAGGCATCTTAGTTTTTGAGCAAAAAAGTAAAGTTATGTTTTTTTAAATGGCAACCTTAATTGGCTAGGTTATCAGTGAAAAGTTTATTTTTTTCTGATTTCAAAAATATAATATTTAATAAATCGTTTTTTTCTTCGTTTGTGTACATTTCACAATATTTTAAAATGAATGCTTAATTTTGACGTGTATAATGTAATTTTATTGTGATCTGACATTTGTATTTTATTGTTGTTTACTGATCTACGTTTGTTTTTCATAGCTTACTATGTTAATAAATTATTTATTCATTACAGTAAACAAAAGAAAAGAGAAAGGTATATTAAATATTACATTTTTAAAATCAGAAAAAAAATAAGCTTTTCATTGATACCATAGCCAACTATGGTTGCCATTTAAAAAAACATAACTTTATTTTTTTTCTCAAAAACTGAGATACCCGTGAAATTTTCAATATCACCGCTTAATTCCACGTGAAAATCACTATAACACAGTATTTTTATATTATCTGTATCTTTTATAGTTTTCGAAATATTCGACGTTAAAAAGTTTGGCGATTTTCAGTGTTTTCAAAATATCTCGAAAAGTTGAAAATTAAAATTAAATCTGAAGGAGACACTGAATTCCTCTTGTAATTCTGCCCAATTTTGCTAATTTAACCAACTCTCCAGCTCCACAATTAACAAAGTTAGCCATGTAAGGAGATAGATAATGGGCACCGTGTATAGAATAACCTTTAGAAATAAAAATAATATGCTCTTTGATTTGGCCCACAGTGTATCGCCTCTAAAATGGATTAACGACATCGCCCGCCGTCTCCTAATAAAATTAAATGTTAACGACATAATTCTGGCTCTGCCATCGTCGTCCTGCAGTCGAGTACTCCTCTCCTTATCCGCTTAAATGCTGCCGTAAACCTGAGTACAATGTGTTGGAGTTCCTTAGTTAGATGTTTTTCAACGAAGAAAAGCAAAACACGAGAACGCACAATGTACTGCGGTTTCAAATTATGTCTGTAATAACTTTAACAACTATTTTATTTCGCGTAAGATTTTTGGACTTTCAAACCGGAAGATAACATAAAAAATGTATGGCAAATGTTTGTTAGGGCCACTAAGGAGCATCTCACAGCAAGATTTTCATAAGACAGTGTACTCTATCAATGAAATATAAGTGAAACTTACTAAAATTGCATTCAGTTACAGTATTGCACCAGAAGTGAAGCATTCAGAGGCTAAGATAATAGCCCCTGAAGCTATTATCAGAGTAAGAGGGAGTTAAAATACGTAAATAAATAATAAAAAAATATATATACCTATACAACAATACGTACCTAGGTATAGTAGACCTAGGTACAACTTAAAAAATATTGTCTGTATTCTTTATTTGTTGAATTATGTTTATCTGGTTTTCAGTGTGAGAATTTTATTTTTTGTTACTAGTTTATAACTTCAGACTGATTTTTTGGCATTGGAGTTTTCTCTGAATAGTTCCTATAAAAAGTAAACTCCATTTGTATATACCGGGTGTTCCACATAAAAGTTCTCAGCCTCGTATCTCGGCAACTGAAAGATATATTTTGATTTTGAATAAAACAGATGATAGAGCTCATCTATGGCTTCGGCACGCAGTTCAACTTGATTTTTTTTTCAGAGCAAATTGGAGATGGCGCTGAAGTCGAAAGAAATTTTTCGTTGGCGGGAACTTTGCAATAAGGTTTATCCGATTCTTTGTTCAATTCTAAACAATTTTTGTTAAATGACTATTTTTCAAAAACTTAATAGTTTCAGAGATATCGGGCTCTTCATTTGGTGAGGCCCAAACTCAAGCGTATTTTAAAGTTTCGAATTATTACCATATACAATGAAACAATAATTATCCAAGTCAATTTAATAGCTCTTTTTAAGAAATTGTGCAATAGTATGTATTTCTGTAAAATATGGCAAAAGTTTTTTAAATACCTAATTCATTTTGTATAATAAGTAATTCATAATTATTTGTACGTTTGTCCTAAAATAAATCCTGAATGTATAACTAAACTTCATCACAGCAGGTTTTGATTAGAAGGAAACAAAATTAAATACATATTATTTCACTATTGTAAGTACTATAAGTTGGGACGCTCAATAATTTTCGAGAAAATTGAGATTGTTTGTTTTGGGTGCTATCTATTTTTCACCCCCTAGAACCCATTTCAAGTCAATGATTTTTATACTGAGTAGTCTATATGAGATGCTTATTACGTGTACCAAAGGAGAAGTTGGGGCGCTCAATAATTTTTGAGAAAATTGAGATTGTTTGTTTTGTGTGTTACCTGTTTTTCACTCCCTGGGACCCATTTCAAGTCGTTCATTTTTATACTGAGTAGTCTGTATGAACTGTGTATTACGTGTATCAAAGGAGAAGGGACGCTCAATAGTTTTCGAGAAAATTGAGATTTTATGTATTGGGTGCTAGTTTTTCACCCCTGGGACCCATTTCAAGTAATTCATTTTTATACTGAGAAGTCTATGTGAGATGGGGATTACGTGTACCAAAGGAGAAGTTGGATAATTATTGTTTCATTGTATAAGGTAATAATTCGAGACTCTAAAATATGCTTGAGTTTGGGCATCACCAAATGAAGAGCCCGATATCTCTGAAACTATTAAGTTTTTGATAAATAGTCATTTGACAAAAATTGTTTAGAATTGTACAAAGTATCGCATCGAAGCTTCGACTTCAGCTCCATCTCCAATTTGCTCTGAAAAAAATCAAGGTGAACTCCGTGACGAAGCCATAGATGAGCTCTGTCATCTGTTTTTTTTTTCAAAATAAAAATATATCTGTTCGTTGCCGAGATACGAGGCTGAGGACTTTTATGTGGAACACCCTGTATATGTATAACTGTATGCACATCAAAAGTAGAAAGAAAAGAAACAAGTTATGAAAGACGAAAGAAGCAGCTTTCATAAACAAATTTTATTACTCTGGGTCTGTTTTTTTTTTTGAATCAAGTGCCATTTTTAATTTACTAATAACAATAACTTAATCACGTTTATCAGTCCTTTAGAGGACCTCGCCAATAATGTCCTAGACACGTCCCTCCCGCCATTAATCACACCTGTACATTAACGAAAACATTGTTCTCCGGAAGCAGCAGCCGCCGCCGTTGTGCGACACGGCCCGGGGGCGGTTGCTCGCCGCCTCCCGCCGCCCCGCCACGACCACATGTAACAGTCTCCCCGAGGGCGGCGGCGGCAGTTAGTTTGCGCTCTAATAATGGCTCCAGCCCTGCCCCCGTAATTAAGCGACTAGCAGTGTGCTAATTAAATACAGGCACACACACACGGTTCCACCGCACGCTCGCAACATGGCCGCCGCCGCCTCCCTGCGCCGCCCCTCTGGACCCAAATTAATTTCAACTAAGTTCCTATCCGCAGGGCTGCTATCCGGTGTGTTCTCTTTTGTGGGACGGGGCGTTTTGCGCCACCGGTTATTGCTAAGATATTCAATCAAAAACTTAAGGTCTTTTTAAGGACGCCGTGTCAAAGTCACTTTCATTTCTATTGATATTAAAAGAAATAAACTTAAAACGAAGGTTTACTTTACTTTAAAATTCTCTAAAATGTGTTTAAAATTATGTCTATAGATTTCAGCATTGTAGCCAAAGGTGGTAGGCAGAAATTAAAAATGTTCTATTAAATTTAATCTCTTGGTTAAATCTGAAATTAGTGTCAGACGATAGCTTATGAAAAATTAAGATAGGAATGTGCAAACCGTTTAGATTTTAGAGGGCGTCAAAGTTGCAAAATATCAATATTCACCTGTCAATATTTCAAAAACAGTTGAAGATATTTCACGTAGAATCCAGAAATGATATAATACATAGTATGTTCAATTCAAAATAAGCAAGTCGGTGTCGACAAATCAATCTTACAACTTTATAATCTGAAAAAAGTAATCTATAAATGTAAAAGTAAAAAATAATCTATAAATCTCGATTTTTTTATATGAAACACCCATTATATAATTACTCTATGTTAAAGACAATGAAAATACCTATAATACCTATCATTCCATATAAATATGTCCTATACATATATTCAGTGGTTACAGAGACAATCGCAATTTTATAGAAAATCACAATGATTTCTAGTGTAATGATATTGTAACGCTGCATGCTCTCAAAAAAACTAGGAGGCTATGGAATATGTAATATTGAGTTTTATTTTAATTTGTAGATCTGCAATTTATTTGTGTTTATATAGTGGTAGTTGCATTCCTAAATGACTTTAAATTCAAAATACCTAACTATATTGTTAGGTATCTATTGTAATTTACCAGCAGAAACCAACAGAAACAAACAAATATTTAAAGTAACAACTACATAATAATTAATCACAGATTACAAGGAAGTTTAAAAAAACAAGAAACAATGAACATAACAGATGATTTTATAATACATTATAATTTATTTTCGGCATATTGTCCGTTTTCTGCTATACAGAGTGTATATACCTAGCACTTGAATGTTTGCAACAGCATTTCGCACGGCTTGTTCATTGAACATTGAACGGATTGTTCATTGTTTTGTTTTTTAAACTTGTCCACCATGTATAAGTGTTAACAAAAATTTTGTATTCTGTATATGCATTGACGCTTTGTAAGTGAAAATTAGCACCCAAACGCCTAATTTTAGTTTTTGATAATTTTTTTATATCGTGTTGAAAATTACCTTGATTTTTCAAAAACACACATAACCTCAAATATCTCGAAAACTACGCAAAATTCGACTATAGTTTAAATAGTCGGGTTTATTTTTGACAAAGAATCCAAAAATCGACAAAAATACAGGGTATCCCATTTAAATTTTTAGAGTTGATGTCGTCCCAGCAAAATTAAGACACCCTGTATACATGGAAGTATTGTATTTTAAAAGAACTCGAAAATCTAAAAAACTTTTGTAATTAAATTTTTTTTCACATCTTCTATAGATTTCCAGATAGAATAGTGGGTCGTTTTATGTGGAACACGGTGTACATGTACTGAGGTTTCCTCTTCTTCTTGACATAATCTGCAAGTTGCATCTTCTGACAGTCCCATAAGATTCATGTGCCTATTTAGCCTACAGTGTCCTGTTAGGAGACCTACTATTATTCTGATGGCCTTTTTATTCTGGCCTAACAGAATGCTAACTGTTCCGCGTTCATATCGATCATATGAAGGCGAAGTGGTTACTATGGCTCAATCTGCACATACATTCTTAGAAGGAGACACTCCACCGTTGGCGCTTTTGGCCTCCACCCGGCGTAGGTCTAACCGCACCGTGGAACTTCTGTGCCGAGAGCCAGCTCCCGGTTTGCACGTAATGGCTTACGCGAAATTACTAGTCCCTAGGAAGGATTGAGGGGCGCCTACCCGCCACCCCCGGCTATTACCTGTTTAGGCCACACTTTGTACAATTAAGCGGGGAGGGTTGTATAAATAGCGAGGATGATTCTGGGAATGGTTGGAGCAGGGGTCGGAAGAGAGTTAGCGGAGTTCAAAGTAGGCTGTGTATGTGGACGGCTTGCAAATGTTGGGGAAGATGGGGGAGGGTAATGAAATTATGTTTATTACTTTTGTATAGTTGTGCAAAGACGAGACAAGTTTAACGTTTGAACGTTCCACTCATGTTGCAAAAAGTCAGAAGAATATGGGGTTTTGCTCTATTCCAGCGACAATTTGTGATTTCTGACAAGCACAAGCCAAATAAGCCAACGATTTTTTCACGAGTATAGCTTTATGAAACTTCTTCTGATTACTTCTATGAAGAGTAGCTTTATGAAACATTTTCTGATTACTTCTATAAAGATGAATTTAATACTGGATTTCACGACACTCCCATTTCAAAGGACCTACCAACTGACTAGAGTCAGTTGAGGTCCCACCATCACTTCACGTTTAACATTTCACGTCCAAGGTCTCCCAAACTACCAAAATATTTTTTATACAATTTTGATAAATTTATACGTTAAAACCATTTTCCACTGAGTTATGTCTTTCTTATCCTTTACAAAAGTCCTGCAATTCGTCAGACTACATTTCTTGAAATATCCTATTTTCCTTCATTTTTTGTTATTTCCTGATAACAAGGGAACTATTGGCCCTACAGTGTTCCGCTTATGCTTAAATTAAGGCTAAATAACTGCTCTAAAACTTCATTTCCCATGACTTTCCACGTAGGCTGATTTTAGCTGATATTCGGCTTGGAAGACAGCTAAAACAACAATTTCGAACTTTCGGGAAAAATGGCCAATTTTTTAAGTGTTGTATCTCGAGACCTATTAGACCTATAGAGCTGCGGTAAATTATAGTAAATTTTGTCTACTTTAAAATTGTACAGGGCGACTTTTTCCGTAGGATGCACCATTTAGAAGTTATAAGCCAAAAACTGAAAAAAGTCCGAAAAAAATATATTTTTCGAGCACCACGCAGTTAGCACAGGTCTTTCGAACCTGCAAACTTGGTTTTACACTATTGGTACCTATCCTAACAACATTCCAAAAAATCAGAACTCTGCAATTTTTTGCGACCTAACGCGATTTTTGTGTCTACGCTGACTGGCCTAAAATATTAAAGTAACAAATATATTGAGATAAAATATTTCTGGACGTCTATGGAAGTCATAATTTTTGTACCGGTTTTTGTGGCTAGACGTTTTTATATGTTGTTTCAATTTATTTTAGCAAGACTTTACGATGATTGTGTCAGATCGTTTTGTATCGTACGACAATAATGCCACCAAAAAGAGAGACTGCCACATCTAAGGTAAGGAAAAAATCAATAGTAGAAAAATAATTTAATCCAACTTATGCATGTACCTAGCTGAAGACTGAAGCAGAGGAAGAAAACCTAGCTGTTTTCTTTTCATACCTGTGTTTAGCACCTACGAATAGAAATCAGTCAAAATCTTCAACACGTAAACTGCGAAATAGAAAAATTGATGATAAAGAAAAGCAGGGTAAGATTAAAAAAAAACCGGTCCAAAAACCGTAAAGGTATTGTAATAAATTGTAATAGTCTCATAGTCTCTCTACTCATACTGTAGAGTACTACATACTCTGAATTCTAATACTGTAAAACTTTATTTTAATAGTAACAAATGGTGAAAAATCTGCCGGTATAATTGATGAGAATGATAATAATGTCACTAAACTTAGAGATGGAAAAGACGATAATTCTACAATGGTGCTTCAGAAGATAAGGTGGCAGGTAAGAAGAAAGCTGGTAAGTTTCTTCTTACCTGCCTTAATACCCACTTATTACTCACTTCAATAATGAAAATGTAAAACTTGTCAATTTCAAACAAAAATTCTTTATTCTAGACCCACCGGCTGAAGTTCCAAAAATTAAGGGGAGGAAGAAAGATAATCAAGAAACAAATGAGAAACCTGGCCCAAGTAACAGCACTGTAACTAATTGGGATAAAATAGATTTTACATGTACAAGGAAAAATAGAAAGAGGCAAAAATATAATTTGAAAATTAGTTGTTGGGATATAGGTGGCTTTAAAAGGTGGGTAAAAGATTTCTTAAAATTTTTGGACTATGAAGATCCAGATATATTGTGCCTTCAAGAAACCAAATGTAGTAAGGAGAAGTTGCCAGAAGAAATAAAAGAGTTAAGAGATTATAAGCAGTATTGGTGTGCTAGTAATAAGGAATTTTACGCTGGTGTAGGTATACTCACTAAACAAGAACCGTTAAAAGTGAATTATGGCATTAATATTCCTGAATTAGATGAAGATGCGAGATGTATTACAGCCGAATATGAGAATTATTATGTTATTTGTGTCTATGTACCTAACGCAGGTAAGACTTAACAATACAGTATACAGTGGTACATAAGAATATTCACTTTGTCACGTAGAGGGGTGAATGACCCTCATTATCAGTGTGGCCAGGTATACCTAGTTTTTACGTGTAGCCAAACTAATTCTTAAAAATCGCCAAAATTAACTAGATGTCGCCACATTAGCAAACAGACGATTACTTATTTCAGTATGGGCAACTTATTTATTTCTTTTTACTGTTAATAGTTATCAACAGATGGCACTTTTACTTTCTTTATGCAAAGCCGTAAAATGTATCAGATATTGTAGATAATGTAGTTTTTGCAGTTCGAAATTGGAACTACTTTCTGTGCTAAATGCCAACACCGAATTATTCGTTAAATAATTTGAAATTTTATTGTGATTGTGATGTACAGTGTGATTCATTTTCGAGTGTGTAACATGGGTATCTCGCTTATTATAAAAGATAGACTGTAGGTTTAAATTTGGCAAAGTTGCAGAATTTTGTGCTCAATAAGTTGTCGCAAACAAAACCACCATATCTACTTTTGTTTTTGAGTAAGAGGCAAAAAAAAATTTTTTCCGTTTATCGTTTTCTGGCCATAACTTCTATACTTTTGAAAATATTAGCTTATCGTTTTCACATTATTAGGACACTTTCTTGAAACAAATACGATGCCGTTAACCGTTTTTTAAAAAAATGCCACTTCTATTGTAAATCATCGTCAACTTTATTTTTTCTTATGGGCGCCATATTAGTTTTTCTCATATTTGAATAAACCGATTTTTTCTTAATACAACAATATAATATATGTTAATATTTGCCTAAAAAATAAAGGCATTATGAAGAAAAATAGGTATTTTTTTGAAAATGTCTAGTTAGCCATGGTCATGACAGTCAGTTCTTGACAAACCACAAATATCACTTATAATTTTTATAAACTGCATCTGTGGAGTACTTTTTACATTGACTAACGATGTATTCAACCGAAGAGAAACAAGCTATTATAGATATTTATTACAGATGTAACAAAAATTTAAACAGAACAATTGAAGAATATTTAAACGCATATCCCGAAAGACGACAACTATGCAAGACATATATTACTAAACTGCACTGTAATTTAAGAAATTATGGCAGTCTTTCTAAACCAAGAAATAGGTATGGATCTGCCGTAATGTCTTAAATTACACTGCAGTTTAGTAATATATGTCTTGCATGGTTGTCGTCTTTCAGGTTATGTGTTTAAATATTCTTCAATTGTTCTGTTTAATTTTTGTTACATCTGTAATAAATATCTATATCTTGTTTCTCTTCGGTTTGTATACATCGTTAGTCAATGTAAAAAGTACTCCACAGATGCAGTTTATAACAATTATCAGTGACATTTGTGGTTTGTCAAGAACTGACTGTCATGGCCATGGCTAACTAGACATTTTCAAAAAAATACCTATTTTCCTTCATAATGCCCTTATTTTTTAGGCAAATATTAACATATATTATATTGTTGTATTCAGAAAAAATCGGTTTATTCAAATATGAGAAAAACTAATATGGTGCCCATCAGAAAAAATAAAGTTGACGATGATTTACAATAGAAGTGGCATTTTTTTAAAAAACGGTTTACGGCATCGTATTTGTCTCAAGAAAGTGTTCTAATAATGTAAAAACGATAAGCCTATATTTTCAAGAATATAGAAGTTATGGCCAGAAAACGAAAACCGGAAAAAATCTTTTTTTGCCTCTTACTCAAAAACAAAAACAGATATGGGGGTTTTGTTTGCGCCAACTTATTGAGTACAAAATTCCGCAACTATGCCGAATTTAAACCTACAGTCTATCTTTTATAATAAGCGAGATACCCATGTTACACACTCGAAAGTGAATCACCCTGTACTTTATTTGGTATTACCGTTGTTTGTTTCTTATACAAACAACGGTATCACTTTGATATTTGCTCCACCCACAGAAAGATACTAAAGATAATTATTTCTGTGGTTTGCTCAATAAGACTTAATATTGTGGCTTAATGATTTTGATACTCTTTCCCTTTCTTTTTTATTTACGGCTTCAGGGCCAAAGGATCCGCACGTCAGGAATATCTATCTTTGTTTATACATGTATACCTACTTATATAATTTTTATACCTAGGTCACAAACTGACAACTCTTCCAAAACGCTTAGAATGGAACAAAGCATTTCAAGATTATGTAAGATTTTTAGACGATAATAAACCCATTATAATATCTGGAAGTATGAATGTTGCCCACAGAAATATCGATTTAGCAAGACCGGAAAGTAATACTAAAAAAGCTGGATTTACCAAAGAAGAAAGAGACGGGATGACTAATCTTCTTCGAGATGGGTATGTGGATACATTTAGAGAACTGTATCCAGAAAAAACAAATACGTATACTTTCTGGACCTTCAAAGGAAGTGCAAGAGCTAAAAATATTGGATGGTAATATATTATGGTTGTATAATAATTTTTTTATTGTCTACTTTATTTATTTTCTAGGCGATTAGACTACTTCATTGTTTCAGAAAGAATAATGGACAAAGTTTGTGACAGTGTTATAAGATCCGAGGTTTTGGGGACTGACCATTGCCCCATTACTTTGTTTATTAATATTTAAGTTCTTCAAGTTGTAACTTATTCAATAAAACATTTTTATAGAAATATATTTAAATTTTCAAAGATCTACTTATAATCTTACAGCAAAAATTTAACAAGTTGCTGGTACATAATTTCAAGTTTTTTATCTTCTAGAATTGACTATTCTAGTTCAGTATCTGAACTGTAAAGGTCACTCAGGGCAATCTATAATCATAAAGCTTGCTTTGGTAAATCTTAACTGCTACATTTGTTAAAAGAAATCTCAATAAAATTTGGTGAAATTTTAAAACCGGTCAGTGTCTGGTATTTGTTCTCGATGAACGATGTGGCGACTCCTATGGAGATGCCGATGTAATGCAACGCCAGTCGGGGCATATTGTCCGTGGAGTAGTTGTTTTCGGCATCTCCTTCAAATAAATAAGTAGGATTGTCTTCCTTAAAGACACTAGAGGTCGCTGTTGTAATGGCACCTGCGGAAAAGCAGGTCGTTATCTGTCTGTCAATTTGACAATAATTGCAGACAGATAGTAGCACAGACCCAAAGAGGGCACTACGGTGTGTTTCTCACCACTACTAGCATACAGGATGTTACGTATAAGAACATCATTAAGAGTAAACGTTTTAAACATTATTATATATCTTGAATCCACATACAAATTAAAACAAATCTAATGTACACAACTTTATTGGCACATTAAAGATATCAGAAGTAGGATTCTAGCTTTCACGTGTTAGCATCCGGAAACGCGAAAGCTTGGTTCGGCAAGGGTTTCTTTTCTCTCTGGCGGAATGTAAATAAATAGCAAATTATCGCCCGCCTCGCGGCGTCCTATTTTTCAGCGCCGCGGCGTTAATGAAAATCTGAAGAGTGAGTCAAGGCGAAGGCTGCAATTAAAAATCGATCCCAGTAAGTCTGGCTCGGCTCTCTTTTCTTGGCACTTTCTCTTGCCGGTAAATAGCGTTGCACCCCAGTGGCGTAACAGAAACTATAGTTACCTCCCCGCCATCCATTTATGACAGTTTTCTAAAAAACTTTTTGGAAAAATATTTTAAAAGTTATAACGAAAATTGATCTTTTAGTTGATTTTGAAATAACCAAATCAAAAAATACATTAAAATCCAAATTAAATTCCACAAATAACAACTATTTCTTTTAATCACCGAAACAGCTCGATTTTTTGATTCTACATTTGTCCAATAGATGCTTTAATAGACCTATTTGCAATTTTAAAAGACCTATCCAATCCTCCATTGAGCATATTAACATTTTTGATGCCTTTCAATTACTGAGAAATGATAAGTCACAAAAAACAATAATTTTATTAAATAAAATGTTCTCGGTTCATTTCCAAGCAATAATAAAGTCTTCGTTAATGTTACAATACTGATTTTTAAACGCAGAATTTCCGCCTTTAAGGCAAAATCTATACTTATTCTATGAAGGTAATTAAAATAAGAAATGTTTATAACTCCTCATTGGATCTCCTGTGGCCCCCTGCCACTGGTCGGAGCATTCAACAGATTGCCGCTCATCAGCATTTTATTATTTTTAGAAGCGGCACAACTCCGTGCCGAGAACTCCAAATGAATAATGCATCGTTTATGGAGTTCAGTGAGCTTCGCTTGTTTTCCCCTTTCGAACTTTTCTTATAATTTATTTTTGCGCCCTATTTACGGGCGCCGGTTCAAGGTTAATGGCACTCGCGATTGTTTTACGGGAGTAACCGAGAAAAGTTTTTAATTATTCTGCTCTGAAAGTTGCAAGATAGCGATAGCGATATATTTTTTCCAATACAATAAAGGATTGTAGAAACTAGTTCTACGACTATCACATGGCATGCATATAGCAAATAACTACGAATAGTAAGGGACATCACTAAGTATCCTCCATCTGTAAACGCCTTATTTAAAATAAGGACTAAAACAAATCAAGCTAAAACAGCTATTCTCCTGGCAATATGCCGCGCCGAGCGCTGAATTACAAAGCAAAATTTGCCGTATTTTGTCTAACACAGTTAGAATCAAAATACAAGGATTCGGATTGCAACGAAAACTACGAGGAAATACTAAGACCACACATCGTAGGATGCCACTAATTGCAGACCGGTTTCGACCTTTTTATGATCTCATCAGTGCAATATAAGTGAGCATACCGACGAATGCAAAGACCTGAGTATTTGGCACAATAGGTAAACCTTGCGTACGCAAGACCTACGCAAGGCCTATTGGCGCCCTTCTACAACCCTTTATTGTATTGGATTTTTACCCCATTACGATTTGTTTGGATTGTGTTGCGAAAACTACACTGAGGTGGCGCCAATAGGCCTTGCGTAGGTCTTGCGTACGCAAGGTTTACCTATTGTGCCAAATAGTCAGGTCTTCGCATTCGTCGGTATGCTCACTTATATTGCACTGATGAGATCATAAAAAGGTCGAAACCGGTCTGCAATTAGTGGCATCCTACGATGTGTGGTCTTAGTATTTCCTCGTAGTTTTCGTTGCAATCCGAATCCTTGTATTTTGATTCTAACTGTGTTAGACAAAATACGGCAAATTTTGCTTTGTAATTCAGCGCTCGGCGCGGCATATTGCCAGGAGAATAGCTGTTTTAGCTTGATTTGTTTTAGTCCTTATTTTAAATAAGGCGTTTACAGATGGAGGATACTTAGTGATGTCCCTTACTATTCGTAGTTATTTGCGATATATTTTTTTCTTATTTAGTACCACTTGCAATGTGTACGAACTGTTTAGAAGTAGAAGAAGTAGAAGTATTTAGTAAAAAGCAAGTAATTATTATTTTCAACAGTTCTTTATGAAAGTGGAAGATTTTCCAAATGTTTTTCAGTTCGATAAGTTCAAATCTATCCAACATTAGTAAGCGTCAATTAGATTTGCACAAAACACTTATGAAATTCAAATTCTCAAATGTAAAAAACCAACATTTGTCACTCGAAATCCATAGTGGGACAGAATTGGGACAGAACAACCAAGTAAAATTGACCTGGGTACCGGGTCATCACAACATAACAGGAAATGAGGAGGCCGATGCACTGGCTAAAAAAGGCTCAAGTATGCAGTTTACAGGGCCCGAACCAGTACTGGGACTTCCGCCTAGTTATGTAATAAGGTCTATTGGAAACTGGATTGAGGAAAGATCAGAGGAAGAATGGTCGAGGTCGAACGGGACTGGGCTGCGACAAGCCAGGCTCTTAATTGAATGGCCTTCATTCATGGAGGGTCACGGACATCTCAATAAGCACCTTAACACTATTGGCCTTAGTAACACCAGAAGCTGCAGCTTTTGCGGACACGATGATGAGGACTCCATTCACATCCTCCGTCGCTGTGCCTGCCTCATGGTCAAGAGACACAAACATCTGGGCGCAGAATTTCTCCTGCCCCAGGACATTAGAGAGCTTCCCCTAGAAAGGGTGTCTCTTTCAATAGCTCTCAATTAGCGGCAGGCACAATGGGTCGAAAGACCTGAGTGCTGCGGGTAACCGCGCCGCCTTTCAACAACAACAACAATCTGCGATTTTGTGGTTTAGGTTTTCAAATGAATCGTCAGTATCCTTTTCACATGGATAAGTGTTATTAACCTGCAATAAACTATTCTGATAATTAAAAGTTATGACTTAAGTGTGCCTTGTACAAAATATTAATTTATATGGTACCTATTTTTCTCCTTAGGGAGTTAAATAATTATTTTCCATTACTGATCGGGAGTAGATACGGAAAATACTGCTATGTCGTATAAAATAATGTTGTTAATGTATTCTGTTAATGTAATGTTAATGTTGTTAATGTAATGTATACAGTAGACCTTTTCGATTCAAGGATTGAAAGGACACTTTAAAAGTGGAAGTTAAAGCTATCACCTTTTATTCTAAATAGTGGAAAGTCAACTTTACTGGCAGATAATGTGGTACTAAAACCAACGCCTTTTAAGACTGATGGAGAAAGTACTATTATCATCGCACAGCCTGGCCTGCCCAGCTTCTGCTGGGGCACATATTGGTATGGCATGAGATGGCAACGGCCCTGAAGGTTGCCGCAACTAATTAAAGTTCCAAACTACGGAGCGGGGCTTAGCTGGTGCCCGTAGCTACTAGAACACACTTGCGAGCCGCCCCAAACTGCCACCCGGGTCCCTCGCCCCCATCTCTAGGATGCTGTCAGCCGAAACGACCCGGCAAAGGGGAAAGGGGGGACGAACTATCTAAGTCAGCTCCGCGGCACACTAAATATCTCCCGACTGTCTTTCTTGTTCGAGGAATTTGTGTGTATGTAGGGTTGGGGAGTCGTGACAGGGCCGGACTTGCGCTCGTTTCGCAAAATAATAATTCTTTGACAGGAAGAATTCATTGGAGGCCAGTCAGGTTCTTTTTCTAAACTGTAAGAGGAAACCCCTAACTTTCCGCAAGAAATATGAGGTAAAATGGGCCTTTTCCACATATTTTTTTATGTACTTATTATAAAATATATACTTGGTTATGCCTAAAAAGTATTTTTTTAATTTTTTTCTTCGTCAGATATATTTTGAAAAAATTGTTAAAATTACCATATATTTCAAATAACGCGCCATTGACGTCATACTCCAGTTCGTTGTTGTCTGTTGGCTACCCTGCATTTTGTGTTCTGTCAAGTTAAGTATGCTTAACCTAACTTTCGTTTTGTGTTTCAATTAATTTGATTTAAAATGAATAAAATTGAAGAGGGATATCTTAAGGCTGATTCAGACAACCTTCCAAGAGTTGACAGTGAAATAGTTAACGATTTCTATGTCACAAATATGAAGTTTCTAAGTGCTGAAGTGCGCAATGTTAAGACAAGAAGGTTAGTTTTTATAACCTAAGTTATCAAATCATCATTTAGTTGATTCTAGCATAGATTGTGCAATGTTGTCACCTTTAGCGAAAAATACCTAAACATTATTTTCCTCAAGTGATACATTGTAAAATAATCATTTTGATTTACATTAGTAATAATTTATGGAGAATATTTCACCTAAAAATACATATTTTCATTTCAAAATTACCAGAATGTAAATTTAATCGTTGCTAAGAAAAAAGTAAAATTTTTTGTGGCAACGTGGAGCCGTTCTGTAACTTGTCTACATTTTATTGGCTATTGGAGTATGATGTCAGCGAACCGCGGAGTTTGAAATGATTCATGAAAACCGATCACTTTGTACTTGGATAACTTCGCTTAATTACAATTCTTTAATAAGTTGGGTTGATTCAACCTTTACTTATGTACCAGTATAACGTTTGATATTAATAATATAGTAAAATTCAATTTAGTGGAAAAGGCCCATTGTGCATGCCTTGAATTATAGAGCATTTTGCATCCAAAATTGTATAGTTGACTTATTTTTACTTCGTCAAAAGTCTATTCTATTATTAAATACCTATTTATAGTGTATTCCATTTATATGTGATTGATTTTAAAGCCTATATGATATAGTTTTGACGAGTATGTACCTAAGTCTTTGATAAGTAAAGTGATATATGTACAGGGGGTCTCAGTTTTATTCTGAAAAATCTCGGGTGCATGTAGAACTAGTCAAAATTATGGGACTTATATAAACTAGATAAACTTATTTCCAAATATCAACCGTTTCCGAGATACAGGGTGTTGAAGTTGAAATAAAAATTAATTTTCTCATTTATATTTCCGACAGTAATAAACATATTGTTAAATAGTTACAATGATTTTGCCCAAATTATGTGCGATTATTCCACCACAACTACACAAAAACTTTTTTCGGTATGCCTTATCTGCTACATTATTTGGTGCTCAAATCAACTCGTTGAAGTGCACCATCATACATCCCAAATGCACTTCGATAACATTTACTGCCTCCGCGATAACATTGTACCCAAATTACCGATGAAGAACCAGGGAGTGTCGCCGTGTGACGTTTCTGAAGTACTCTCGATGGCAACTTCAGAGATCTCGATAAGCAGTCCTTCTGAATTCATTTCCATTAGTCGATTGAGGGGCGTTGGCTTGTAACCATATTCTGTGTATTGTTCACCTGCCTGCGACAATAGAGCAATGAAATTTCTAGTTTCCCCCATAGAGAAATTCATTTGTATTCAATTTGGTTTGTAATTAGTAAACGGGAATGGAAAGGAAGTGGTCGTAAGGAACTTGTTACGATCTCTTATGAAATAAATTTTTTTTATAATACACAGAACTTGCATCCTTATATGGGTTAATGCAAATTAGTCTCACGTACAGCTCGTAAGCAGAAACAACAATAATAATTTAATGTTCAATTTGGTGCTTAGTTATTGAACAGATATTGAACTGAGGGGGTAAGAGGGTAAGAAATTGCTGAAAGAAATTTTCTTTTATAAAAATAACATCTGCAAGGAGTTGTCCTCCAAATACTCTTTAATTCGTGAATAGATGTTTTCCACTTGCGGCAGCATATTCACCTCTATATCTTCCAAATTTCTTCTCTTTAGTTTTTGACCTTCTAGATCTAAAATCATCAGTGGATGACTGATCTAAACTTTCTACTATATCTCTACAAAAGAATTACAAAAGCGAAAAGACCCGAGAACCTATTAATGATTTGGAAACAAATTTCACAGAAACTTTTGTGGCATGATCAGTGGAAAACGACACGACATTTGACTGACTGTTACCTGTTTACCAACTTTGGCTGTTGGTCAATTTGTTTTGGATTTTCACTAGACGAATAACTATATTTAGTTGTTATCTTGTCAAATGAAAATGTACCTCGTCGAATATCCATATCGATTAAGTCAGATGTATCGTTTAACAAACCACAAAACTTTCGACAAAAACGTTCATAATATTTTATGGGTGGTAATTCAGATTCTGATATAGTACACAAATCAAGGTGGTGTTAGAAACGTGCAATGATACTAAATTCCGATAAGATTGCACATCAAACCGATTTATAGCTGCTCTAAGTAATGAGATTAATATTTACATCTATGTAGTTGGTCTTGCTAAAACCTTCACTACAAGTTCTTAATCTATAAATTAATTGGAATTTTCTGAATTTCCACACACAAATGTAAATCTTCCACCCTGTGTAAGACATTTAATAATCTCTTTATGCATATTGAAACCAGAATTTAAAAAAAATACAACTATAGGTAAATGTAGGTACCTGCTCCAAACTTGTTTTTGTGGAAACTACACTTCAAACCAGGTACGCACAACAACTTCCCCATCTAGCCCAAGAACAGCGTCTGGTTTCCTCAAAGTTTGCGTCGAAATTGAAACACTAAATAATACACTAGTTAATCCGGAAATTAAATTCAGTTTTATTATGTTCCCCCGGCTTCCGGCTGAATGGAGAGCTACCCTTATACCTGCAGAATGTAGAAATTAGGCCACGGTTTTCGTGTAAATCGCAGCCCTTCTTCTTCCCTTCGATGGTTCGGGTTATGACAATGGTCTTATTTATCACTGTATCTCTAAGTAAAATATTCTACACTGTTAGCAAGATAGGAAAGGAGTGATAAAAATGCATTATTACATTGTAATTCTACATTATACACTATTAAAAATGTAAATTTACTTCGTAATTTTACATGTGATTATAAAATAGCAAAGTAAAGATACAAAATTATTATGTACAACAACTTTTGATCTGTATAATCACATTGTAATATTACTTTAGTCGAATGTAAAATTACATTGGAAAATAATTTTACAATAGAACTTTACAGTTTATTTGTAAAATTACGATCGATGAGAAAATTACAGTACCTAATAAAGAAGGGTAAATAAATTGCGAGGGGTAATTCACTAAAAAAAAATTGTACACTGAAATTCCCTTTGCAGGGAAATATCCCCGAAATTCCCCAAAAATTCCCTGAAGTACCCCCAAACGTTTGAAATTCTCTGGATATACTAAACTGTCAGCAATTCCCCGAAATTCCCCAAAATCGTCCGAAATTCTCCAAAATACCCCGCAATTCCCCATGGCGTTTTGAAATTCCCAACAAAATAGGTAGGTAATCAGATCGGGCCTCAGATATAACAAAATACGAGAATGAAGAAAACATTTTTTGTAAAAGATATTCTTATCAATAAAGTAACATTTTAATGGATAAATTACAAATTTAAAACAAAATAATAACATAACAAAAACATTTAACAAGTATTTTCTTATATTACAGTCAGTCTTTTCTTTTAGGAGTTGAGGGTACAGCTTAACAATAAAGTAAACGTAAGATATTCCTTTAAAAGATATTACAACATTACATAAGTTTCAAAAACAAATAAAAGTATTTAAAAAGTCTTTTCTCTTATTTCAGTTAAGATAGACAGGTACAGTTTGAGTAAGAATAAAATAAACGTAAGATAGTATATTCTTTTAAAAGACAATACCATATAGTATAACAAATTTATAAATTGTTTGTTGCGAGGTTTCGTATATCGTTATATTCTCTATTTATATCCAATAAATCAACCCGTTTTAGCTCAAAAGGTTCTGAACCCAAAAGAAATATTGTAGAGATTTTAAGAAAAATTAAGAATGTACGATTGAAATTCCTCAAAATACAATGAAATTCCCCAAAATTCTTGAATTTTTCTCGAAATTCCCCCTGATTGTACACTAAAATACCCCAGTGATTCTCCCCTCGATAAATTGCCACCTATTTTTACTGTAATTTTTTTTTCAGTGTATACCCAATTTTTTTAACAAAAATCGCAAGTTCATTTATCTTTATTGTGGAAAAATTATAGGAATTCGAGAAGAGTTAGATCAGGTGACTAAATAGTCCTCTATTTTAAATTATACGATTACCAAAATGTTTCCGCAATGACCACACAAGGTCATATTAAGAATTACCATAAAAGAGGACATTTTAACCTTTCCAGAACATACTCGCTAGTGCAAGAAAAGCAGTCCTTTTACTTAAACTATCCCTTAAAGAACAAGTGCCTCTTTTACAAGTATAGGTATAGTTGCAGGATGTTTTTGAACAGAGAAATATATAAAACCTAAAGAACCGCGAGCTGGAGGTTTATAATCCTCTCTAATTCTGTTTTTAAATCGCGGTTTGTACATCCACGCTGCCGACCTTTCACTACTCCAGTTCATTAAAAATTATAATAAAATTTTAACAGTGTACGGCGACTATTTAATTCAAATTCCACCCAACCAGGCCAAACAAAGCCAAGCTCAACCCTTCCAGTAGCGAAATAGGGCAGGTAACTTCTCCAGAGGGAGACAGAGCGAGAGACAAGAAGGGGTTGAGATTAATAAAAGTGAAAAAGGTATAGGAAGAGAGCACTGAATAGAATTGCATAAATTACTATTGGAACACACCAACGTGTATGCATATATTTTAGTAAATAAAAGTAGTCTGGCATACTGGGTGGTTTTTCAGTTGGATTGTGATCAAGGAAGTGACATGGTGAGGCGATGCGAATTTGTTGTAGTTAACAATGATTTTGGAAAAACATGTGCGCAATATATTTTTGTGCTTTGATTACTTATGTAGTAATGTAAAGGTGTTAAATGTGCTGAAAATAGTATTAGATAATAAAAATGAACTGATAATTAATGGTAACTAAATCCAGTAAAGGTGAGAAACATTATATCTATGCTTATATAGGGAGAGAAAAAGCAAAAATTGCGTAGGTTTTGAGATATTATTGGTACGAGAATAGTGAGTAGGGATTTGTTGAAAACAATGCTAAGCTTAAAACTAACTCTTCAACACAACCTATACTTAATGTTCACTTCCATGATAAATGAAGTTGTAATATTTTCCAACATTTATTTTCCGGGGTAACCTACAAACTTGAATTGTTTCACATTTTGGTTCAGTCACAACTTTAATAGAGAAATCTGAAATTTATAGGAAATAAAAAACTGATTTGGAAAGATCCAAAACAAAAAAAAAATGGATTCTCAATAGTTTGGGATTAAGAATGCCGTTACTTGATTCAGGATACATTTATGCCTAGAAAATTAGGTACTCGGGAATTTTTCCGAATATCAGCGTTGGATGTTGTGATCAAAGAGCACCTGTTTCAATAGAAATTGTTTAACAATAAATTGGTGAGGATGCAAAAGCACCAATTAAATAATTATGCTGGTATTAAGGGCACAATTATTAGTTTGCTCTTTTGGGTTTCGGACATCAAATATATATTATACTTCATTCATAATTTCTTTTGGGATTACACCACCTGTAAAATAGCAAAAAGCAGGAAACCAGAAGCATACAAATTAAATATTCAAAGTGCAGTATCAAGGTAAACTTCTAAAGTTTGCCCCAAAAAAACACTGTATAAATATGCAATAAAATGAATATTTGCAACTAAATTTCATCAAATATGTCTATAAATAAAATAATTATTATAATAAAATTTAAAATAAATTCAACGATTAACTGGCTTAACCCTTAATCTCAAAAGAAACTATAAATCACGAAAATGCACCACAAATAAGTTGCAGACTTTATATCTTCAGGGTGCCCATTATCTATCTCTTTACATGGCTAACTTTGTTAATAGTAGAGATGGACAATTGGTTAAATTAGCAAAATTGGGCAGAATTACAAGAGGAATTCAGTGGCTACTTCAAATTTAATTTTAATTTTCAACTTTTCGAGATATTTTGAAATAACTGAAAATCTCCAAAATTTTTAAACTCGAATATCTCGAAAACTATAAAAGATACAAATAAAAATAAAAATACTGTGTGATAATGTTTTTTACGTGGCATAAAGCGGTGATATTGAAAATTTCATGGGCATCTTAGTTTTTGAGAAAAAAAATAAAGTTATGTTTTTTTAAATGGCAACCATAGTTGGTTTGTGTACATTTCACAATAACTATTTTAAGATGAACGTTTAATTTTGACGTTTATAATGTGACTTTAGTGTGATCTGACATTTATATTTTATTGTTGTTTACTGATCTACGTTTGTTTTTCATAGCTTACTATGTTAATAAATTATTTGTTCATTACAGTAAACAAAATAAAAGAGAAAGGTATATTAAATATTATATCTTTGAAATCAGAAAAAAATAAGCTTTTTATTGATACCATAGCCAATGGTTGCCATTTAGAAAAACATAACTTTATTTTTTTCTCAAAAACTAAGATGCCCGTGAAATTTTCAATATCACCGCCTAATTCCATGTAAAAAACACTATCACACAGTATTTTTATTTTATTTGTATCTTTTATAGTTTTCGAGATATTCGAGTTTAAAAATTTTGGCGTTTCTCAGTTTTTTCAAAATATCTCGAAAAGTTGAAAATTAAAATTAAATTTGAAAGAGGCACTGAATTCCTCTTGTAAATCTGCCCAATTTTGCTAATTTAACCAATTCTCTATCTCCACTATTAACAAAGTTAGCCATGTAAGGAGATAGATAATGGGCACCCTGTATATTATATTTATTAAAAGAAAATTCGCATCTACATCCTTCGGTGTTGATTTATCTCCTTTCAGCAACCTTGGAATTAGAAGGAAGGAATTAGAACAGGATCAATCAAAATACTCGTAGTTCAATTTTGTTGTTGGTTTTTATATAATATCTTAATTCTGAGCATTTAAATTTAGCATTTTTGACGGACGAAACCTAGTTTTAAACCTAGAATTAACGAAAACACGAATTCAAAAATGTTTAGACAAAAAAAGCCGACACTTTCAATATTTGTTGTGATTTCTTTCAATGTTAGGTACTCAGTAAAAGATTTCTGTGACCAAAAACAACGTCTCATAATTTTTTAATTCCAACTGACACAGCATATCCCTAATTTGACATAAATTGTTCTAGAATTTAATTACCCCTTAGGTTTTCATTCCCTAGCCCTTGGAAATCTTATACTTTATCTACTGATAGTTTTTGTTGTCCAATTTTTAACTCTAGCACTTAAAATCAACAAGCCTTCGGAATCACTTTCATCGGCATCGTCATCAGCCAGCAAATAAAGTTGGCGACCTCGCAACGCTTGTTTTAATTTGTCGTAGCTAAGAAACCTCTCAGCGCTTCGGTACCTACTTCCCGTAAGCGTAATCAGAGCTCGTACCACTCCACAAGGAGGGCTCTTTTTACGGCAGATATAATTCCTAATGAATTTTAAAACTGCAAAGTGGCGGCCGAACGTGCGCGGAATCCCGGCGTGCCGCGATTTCGCGCTTCAAATTTTAACAAACGAGAGTGGAACGCCGTCTTTGGTTTTTATCAATGAAGTCGACTCGGCGAGACAGTGGCGGTGCAGTTAATTAATGCAGTCGTTCCAACCAGAAAACTTATTAGAATTAAATGTACAGGACGTTTTTGTCACTTCCGGTTTTTCCGGAAGCAATACCAACTCTCGGTTTTTCTAGGGGAACACCCTGTATATTATTATGTGCTGGAGTCTACGTCCTTTTCCGAATCCAACGATATTACATAAGTGAATTTAAACGCCCTGTACCTAAGTATAGAAATATAATGGTTTTGACGCCAACTTTATTTTTTTATGGTTGCTATGGTCCATTAGAATTAATTGATGATGGTCAAGGCACTAAGTTCAAAAGTATAGAGCCCAAAAAGTAATTTGACAGGTGAACTGTCACTTATGTCGTCTTTGGAATCAGAAAATTCCGACGTCGCAGGAATTCCTGGACGTAGATTCTAAAACTTTATTGCAATGTTATTAATTTTAAAGAGCTTGTGCATGATAAAAGAATCTTTATTAGATTCCCGCGAGAACAAAAAAAAAGTTATTGTTTATACAATCAACCAAAAATAATCACGTTTAACTGTTTTTAGTGTAAATAAAGTGAATAATTAGAAAACGTAAACAGAAAATACACGAGCAAAATTTAAGCAGAATCAAATACCAAAAAACCAGCAAACAATAAAGAGGCAATATAAATAAATAACAACTTGACAACGCAATATAAAACTCTTTGTAAATGGCAAATGCTATGCTAATTTATTGGTCATTTGTTTATCGAATATTGGCAACAATTATTTACTGAAAATGACAGTGGAATGACCTTTATAATAATAATCAGTTAGGTATGCAGAAAAAAGTTATAAACGCAAATGTTTTATATAATTTTTATAGGTACTTATATTGTGGCTAAATAAACTGCGATTGAGGAAACTGTATATAGAAAATTTATAAGTATAAGCAGAGACGTATAGAATCTACATATAAAACTCTAGTATAAGAGATATATTTTCGTACTGTAATTTTGTATACCTACATCTGCAATTTTGTTCGTGGAATTAGATATTAATAGGCCACTCACAGAGCGTTGTAGTATAATTTTTTATATTCTAGATGGTGACAGTTGACACCGTTCATCAGTTGACGTTGCCTTTGTTTTCCTAAAGCCACAGAGACCAACATCCAGTGCACCACTGACTCTGAGTGGAAATTTCGTCATACTGTTAAGATTCCAGGGCTTATCTCCGGGTGCCCGGAGACGGCGATCAAATAAAATATTAAACTGGTACATGATTTTTATGCACGTTTCGTGTCGGGGGTTTTAAGAGCTTCTTTATCTCCGCGCGCGTCCTCTCTCTCGCGCGACTTTTTATTTTGTTTGTCCAGGGTGGGAAGTGATTTGTTTTCTCCAGATTTTGGGCGTTTGGCGTCCGTATTGATGAGCCCAGGGAAGATTGTGTTTGCAGAAAGGCGATTCGATTTTCGTGTTTTTACTTAGCAAACACTATACTTAATCAAATAGATCGATTAATATTCTATTTATATTTTAATAAGTTCCCAAAATATTTACAGCCTATTTCAAAATATACTAGAATGATTACTTAGTTACGTTTCCTATTCTTGTATTAGTAAAAAATGGAGCATTTCTGCTAAGATTAAATAAGGGTTATGAACTTTTGCAACACCTACCTATATAAATCTGTTAAATTAAACATTCGATAGGTATCTCAATTACGATTAAACAAACTTAAAATGCTTGTTTTGTATTCTAAAAGTACTTATTTAGTTTGATACTTGGTATTCTTAGTATCTAGTTATTTCCATATACCTAAAAACACAAAAACTGACACCCTGCCCTTCTATCGAAGTTGACATTTTCCGAACTATAAGATGGTATAGGTAATCTGGAAATGTTCAACATTGGATAATTTTATTTAACTCCATGTAGCAAAATGTCAATCGTGCGCGGGAGTGGAAGCGCGGTGTTTTGCTATTTAATGCAACTATAATAATAACAAATTGGGTATAGGGTTTATCTATCATTTTCCTTGGTTTTATAAAAGATAAATGTTAATTTCTTATCTATGTAAGTTTATACTGTACCTACTACCTACCAACTCAATTCAGTGTGCCTTTAAACGATAGGTATCCTGCCCAGACATCAAATATACGTCTTAAAGACGTATTTCTATACTTAAAACGTCAAATGGTTGCGTCTTTTTATTACATATATCTATTAGGTGTCTAATAAATAGGTATATACATGTTGAGAATCGTAAAATATGGATATTGTAGTTGTTTCATCCTTGTTTTGAAAGAGGGAATGATAAACAGGTCCTCTCTATCTATATAATAACGTTTTTGCAAGGTAAACTTAAAACCTCTAATAAATTTTGCAGATATAATGGAATATTTTATGGATATCTATCTGTGGATATGGAATGTATAGGTTTATAGGTATGCTATAATTTCGACTAAAAATTACGTCTCTAGGACGTCACGTCCTTTGTTGTATTAAATATCTATTATTCTCATTCTATTGTCTACATAATGTAATAAAGTATAACAAGCAACATCCAAAATTCACTACAGCACAAAAGCTGCTCAATAATTCGTGAAATCGACAAAGCCGAGCAACAAAAGTTGTTTTCGCGTAGTGACCAGTGGTCGGCATGCGTCCAATTATCGACCAGCGGGACGCACGGGTCAGCAGCCCATTGGTCGACCGGTCAATCGACCGTGTGCTCGGCCAAAATGGCGACAACAGCGCACCGTCGGCACGAACACAGCCTCCCCCGATGGACCAGGGCAGCAACGACGGCCATTGCTCTGTGCTAGGGGTTGCGTGCGAGACAAAAGATGATCTGGTGATTAATTATTAGCCTACCGAGTTGAAAGGGGTTTTGTGCCATATGCAATAATTACCTACAATAGGTACATGATATAACTTTTGATATATACAGTAGGTACCTACATAGGTAGGTACCTAGGTACATAGGTACCATCCCATTTTCAATGTCATTTAAAATACTTAGAAGGCATAAATAGTTATAACAAAAGTTTCCGTTGTATAAATTTCGTCAAATCCATATAGGCGGCCATGAAAAGATAATTTTTAATTTTTGCAATAAATTTAATGTTTTATTACTTGATAATACCTATTTTTTAGTACAATTTTTATTTATAAAGAATAAACTATAAATTAATGGATAATCTGGTACTTGGATGATAAAATAATTAAGTAATCAAAAATCAAAGATAAATTGAATGAATAATTAATTACCTACTTAATTAAAAATTAATGAATAATGGAATATTAGAAAGATAATAATCCTTCTTCTTCTTCTTCTTCTTCGCCTTCTTTTTCTGCTTCCTGTAGGTCGGTTTGTCTTGTCTAAGGCGAGTCCCTAAGCACTGTGGTCACGCTAGGGTAAAATTACAGTACCTACATTTAATGGTTAATGGTAATGTCATATGTAAAGAAACACGAAATAACAGCCCATTAAGTAATTCTTGTTACTTTATGTTGAAATTTTGTTTTATCCACATAAATTATACCTATAGGTACATTATTTTTAATATAACATTTCATCTAGCAGCTTCTTCAATTTGTTTTCAATTAAATACTGCGTAGGTATTTCTATCATTTTTGAAATTTTTATTCGGATTCCAAAAATGTGTAGGTACCTATCACTTTATGACTTTCATGATAACAGGTCCTAAATCGTCAACCATGTTGCTTCTGAGAGTATGAGCATAATAATCTTCGCTTTCGGGCAACTTATTTAACCAAATTAACCGAATACATGCCGAGCGGTACCCTAAAAACGAGTTTTATTTGTTAAAACGCGAAATATAATCATTATGAACGAGTGTAATACTGTTAGTACAACCGTTATATACATATCTGCGGGACTGCATTTATACAACATATCTTACCTGTTATACAATTGAAATATATACTTAATAGATACAAAACATAATACACAGGTAGCAGCAAAGACCCAAAGAGGGCACTGCAGTGTATTTCACCGTATCTCGCCACTACAAACATAATAGATATATTTAAAAGTCATTACATTAATTATAGTCCCTATCTCATCTATGTATAATGTATATGAAACCTATTTCAATTAAACTGATTGAGTGATGAGTATAGAAATGACTTTTGAAAAAATAAAAGTTGTATTCTTACTATAAACATTTTAATATGCTAACCTATGCATATTATTCTAATGAAACAGTTTAATATACGTCCATTTCTTTCAGTATACATTTCAAAAATCTTACTTAATATATTCCTTCTTTATTATCGAGGAAATACATTGTTTTCCCAGTGGCCTGTAACTCCGCGAGTTACACGTCTGTATCTCGGTCACCTTTTGTCCAACATCAATCTCCACCGCCTTAATTACGAAAGGAAACCCAATAAAATTCCAATTAACCGACTCCGGGCAGGTGCCGGGGGCAGCCACCCCCGAGATCCGCGTACGAGCATGTACAAAGTTGGAAATTGAAAACAAACAACCCCCGCTCACCGCCGCCGCGACACATGAGGCGGCAGGTGGGTAAACATGGCGGCGTCGCCATCGCAGAAGGCCGTTAGCGACCACAGCGCCTAGCAACCCGCCCTCGCCCTAGCAACGGCTAGCCACTAGCCGCGGATACTTATTGATCAAGCGGGCCGGGCGCGCGCCGCGGACACTCGATACATGCTGCATATCCGAGAGTGTGAGGGATGAGGCCCCGCTCCCCCGCGTTTCGAGCGGTGCGGGGGAAGGGGGCACGCAGCTCGACTATGGATTCGGCCGAATTGCGAGTCAGGGACGCGTGTGTGGGGGAGGGGGTGATTCGGTGCGGCTACCTTGAGGACTGGTGATTAGATGGGGGTTCGAAAGTGCGACGAAAAACTGAGCTCGTTAAGGTGGTTGGACACGCTGGGTGAAATGGCGATGGAATTGGAAAATGCGGTGAAAAGGTAAGCTCATTAAAAGTTCATTAAACTTTTACTGAAAAAGGCCATCGCCAGGGAGCGATTATTTTTGGTTACCTAAATGAAGGATCTGTCAGCAATAAACAACGGCGGTAAAAACTTATTATAGGTACAGTTGACAAGTATAATTTTTATCTGTATTTATTAAGCCAATTGGCATAAATTATAATGTTGAAATTGAGGTTAAAATACACCTTTCTCTAATTTCCATCTATTGATCATGCACTTGAATCACAGTGACAGTCACAGAATCATGTCTATTGACTATTGTCATGTCACTAGAAGACGAGTAAAAATTTTGCATTTCATATCACATCATTTAACAATTTAGCATTCAACTGCCATAAATATAATGACTTCATGTGCTGGTTAGGGTGCAATAAAGAATAAAAAGAGTGGTGAAAGCAGTCAAATGTGCCATAAGTGCTGCATTGCTAATTATATGAATTTTTTGGGTTGAAACAGGTACCCTAGTTTTTGTTTACTTACATTTTGGGCTAAAATTAGTGTGATAAACTGTAGGGTGATACCATATTAGTGCTTGTTTTTTGTTAAATAATGTTTGAATTAAAATACTACTAAACTAATAATAGAAAAGTTTAGACAAACTGCAACAAAGTGGTTATGTTGTGTATATAAACGGGTCCCCTGTTATTAAATTGTTACATGCCTAGGACCAAACTTCTACCTATCTTCAATCTTAAACACTTCTATTGATACATTTTGTGGAATGACACCTATAAACACGGCAGTTTGTGTTGTGCTGATTTCTTTTGAATGCCATTTTAAAATGTAAAAATAAAGATCTACAAATACTAACCACGTCGTTTTTAACTTTGTAATACCAAAAAATCACAAGCACCACTAAATTATTACGTTAAACAAACCCAAATACAAATTATTTATCATTATATCAGCAATAAGCCTCCAAAAATTACCATTTAAGTAGGTTCAAATATTTTCATGCAGAGGGCGCATTCATTTTTGGAATCGCCAATAGTCAAAGCTGTAGTCATACCTATAATTTTGGTTACGAACCTACCTAAATATAGTCAGTAGAATGAATCAATTTTTCTGGGAAAAATTATTATTTGAATGTCCAGTCAAAAGAAACATCTTTTTTAGTTTTTATTTGACGGAGGGAAAATTTGTCGAAGTTTTAATCCATTTATCATAAATTTTCAAACTTCCATCATTAGATATTATTCCCTGCTTGGAAAAGATATAAATAGTGACGGCAACAATTTGAGGATTGAAGATTTTTGCAAATGTAAAAGTATACTGACAGTTTCTAACAGGAATAATATTACAAATTGAAAAAATAGGTAGCTATTCGTTAAAATTTGTAATAATACCTCTAGGTAAGTAGGTACCTACTGGTCGGTAAATATTCTTATAAGTTTACATATCGAAAATGCCAACCCAAATTATTTTTTCGGTGTGAATTACCGATATTGCATAAAAAGGTAGTTAAACTTACTGGTTTTTATTTGGAAATTACTGAACCAAATTTTCTCAAAATTGGGGGATGTTTTGAGCATAAAAATAGCTTCAAAATGAGTTATTAGTCGACCCCCATTTCCATTTAAAAAAATGTTCCTATTGCGCGCCCAGCTGTCACTTTGACATTCAGAGCTGTCATTGATATGTCAAAAAATGCAAAATTTAGTCATATATTATCGTTCCAAATTTCATCACAATCTACCCAGTGGTTCAAATATTAGAGGGGGGGGGACGGGCTTTATGTCCTCACTGTATAAAATAACTGCTGCAAATGAAAATTTAAAGTCACGTGCCGTAGATGTAGAAAAATAAAAATTATTTTACCTATTATTTTATGAGAAAATTTGTAAGGAAGTAGGTAAATTTTGATTACAAAATTTTTATCAGAAACCTATTCAAGTAGATCATAATGCAAATGACAAATAATGTAATGTTAAGTTCGATACATATTTAATAGTGGCAAATATATTTTTCTAATTTGTAACGTGAAAATTCCCTGAAAATTTCCTGTAAACAATAAAAATAAAATTTTCATTGAACAAAAAATACGCGGCAGGAAACACTCTTTCTGAAATTTTCAGATTTTGCTTTATTTTGCATTATCATATAGAGAATCACACATATCATGCGAGTCACTGTATTTAAAAAAAATTACATTATGTTTGTAAATATCAAATTCCCAATTTTATAGATGTAAGTACCCCTGACAATAATCGATATTTCTTATCATATATTTTATGAAGTTTAGCCCCGCGTTCCTTTATGGCAAAGACGGATAAGGGGAATTTATTTCTTCCAGCCCTCGAAAAAATACGAAAACTCCATTACCACCGTCCGACGCTACCACCATTTATCTTCCTTCAAACAGAACATCAACCACCCGCCTCGTTCCCTCGCCATCCCTGGCAGAAGGGGTGGCAGCCCCCTTCGCGCTGACCACAGCAGCGTGCGTGGGCATTGGGCCACACCCAGCCGACTTCGATCGGTCGGCCGCCCCTCGCATTAAGGGCAGCCGCCCCCGGACCCCACCAGGCAAGGTAACCGCCGCCGGGGCGATTCACAGGCCACGTATTCACAATCAGATATCGAGGCAGTGTCAGTACATCTATTAAGGCTCTAAGATGTGATTTTTGTCAGTTTTCAGATCCCGCATAATATTTTCATATAAGTATAGATAGTATTTAATTTTTTTATATTATACCTATATTTTAAAAAATTGATAGATTTGGCAATCCTTGTAACTATTGAAGGAGGCATTGGAAATGATAACATCATAATATATGAAACATATAAGCACGCTGATCGTCCCATCAAATGAGACGCTACTCCATTAAACGAGTAAGGTATTATAACTAAAAACTCCCCATTAGGTACTCTTCATGCCGCTCGCCGGTCAGGCGTTGCGCTATCTATTGGCGATTCCAAAAATGAATGCGCCCTCTGCTTGAAAATATTTGAACCTACTTAAAAGGAATTATAATGATAAATATAATATAATGATGAATAACACGTATTTGGGTTTGTTTAACGTAATAATTTAGTAGTGCTTGTGATTTTTTGGTAAGTATTACAAAGTTAAAAACGACGTGATTAGTATTTGTACATCTTTATTTTTACATTTTAAAGTGGCATTAAAAAGAAATCAGCACAACACAAACTGCCGTGTTTAAGGGTGTCATTCCACAAAACGTGTCAATAGAAGTGCTTAAGATAGAAGATAGGTAGAAGTTTGACCCCAGTATAAGAAACTGTTTCTCACTCATTTCTCCAAAGGGCATGTAACAATTTATTAACAGGGAACACGTTTATTTACACAACATAACCACTTTGTTGCAGTTTGTCTATACTTTTCTAACATTAGTATTATAAAAGCAGAATATATTTTAATTTAAACATTATTTAACAAAAAACAAGCACTAATATGGTATCACCATACAGTTTATCAAACTTATTTTAGCCCAAAATGTAAGTAAACAAAAACTAGGGTACTTGTTTCAACCCAAAAAATTCATATAATTAGCTATGAAGCACTTATGAGACGTTGACTGCTTTTACCACTCTTTTTATCCTTTATTTCACCCTAACTAGTACATGAAGTCACTATAGTTATACCAGTTGAATGCTAAATTGCTAGATGATGTGATATGAAATGCAAAATTTTTACTCGCCTTCTTCCATGTTTGTTTACAATTTGCAGCGCCCTCATCGGTAATTTGAATCGCCAATATTACTGAGGTAGTGGACATCTATAGAGCCACCAGTATTCGCGCTATGAGCTTGAGCGGACCCTAATAGTTCACTGTGATAAACGCAAGCGCTTATTTTCTTAAAATTGATGATTCGCTGTTTGTCTTGAGAATTATCTAGTTCTAAATATGGTTTTAATTAAATTAGGTACCTTAAATACAATTTTCAGTAAATTATATTTTTGTGTTCATCAAAAAGTTTTAATGTAAGGGAGACATTGCTTTATTTTTCAAAGATTTTGTATCTTTCTACAATTCCCTGTTATATAGCCTTTCATTTCGATACATTTCGATATTCATTAGAGATATTGCAGGAAACCAAGATTTGTATGTTTTTATAATTTTGTTTAGTAGTAAATCGAGTGGCATAAAAGCAAGTAGAGAATTCTTCTGATTTACTGTCCTTAAAATAATAATATAGAGACTCAACATTTTTTATGTCTACCTAAATAAAATTGACTGCATAAAAGGATTTCTTATTTTGATCGTATTTACTTACAATACAATGTACTTCAAGTACTACAGGGTTCCCCATAATAGACTACCCATTTTAATAGCTCAATAAAATTGTTGATACTTAAAAAAACAAACATTTTATTACACTTAATTACAATTTACTCTTTGGGATTTACTGTAACATACGACTTATCCTAACTTTTAAAAATTACGTCTTTTAAGTGACCGCCATCAACTTCAATGCACTTTTCATGATTGGACAAGAAATGATTCATGACACGATGAAGGCAAACCTGATCTATTCGCCGGACTTCTTCAGCAATTCGAACTTTGAGCTCTTGGATGTTTTGTGGACGAGTTGCAAAAACCTTTGCCTTTAAATAGCCTCACAGAAAAAAGTCTCGTGCAATTAAGTCCGGGGACCTCGCAGGCCAATTTCAATCCCAAAATCGTGAAATGAGTCGCCCATTAAACACTTCTCGTAGAACTCTCATAGAGTTTCTAGTGGTATGTGGTGTTACTCCATCTTGCTGGAATAATAACTCATTATTTAGTAATCACCTTCATTTTAATTCAGGAATGAAAAACGTCTCTAGCATATTTACTAATTTATTAGAAAAATGACGATTTACGAAAAACAATTGTATCCTAGTTTTGCGACAGGCGCCTACTTGATTTACATACATATTGATTAAAATCCCAAAGCCCATAGAAGATAACGGCATAAAGAAAAACGTACTGACTTATCTTATATAGAATTTATTTCAATATCAAAATAGGTAGTCTATTATGGGGAACCCTGTACTATATTTTAGATACCTATTTAAAAATAATGCTTATTAGGTATACTTATTATGTTACAAGACTCAGGATACCAGTTGCTCCCTATATAAAAACTTCTCACATTTGGCATTCCGCGGTGCCAATAAATTCCGGCGCGGAGAGAAGAACGTGGCACTTCCGAATGAAATAACAGTTTTTCTCCATTCCTCTGGCAGCGAGAAGACAGAGTTTAGACTAAGAAGAGGTAACTTCATTGCACTACTTCATTGGAGGAGTGCCGCGCATACAAATGTAGGCATTTGCACCAACTCGGAGATAAAATTATAGTTTTACAGATTCCAGAATGAAGGCAGAGAAGTTGGCAGAGGCAGTGGCAAATACCTCATATTTTTGTTTATCCTTGTACGTAATTTTATTCGTTCTGAATTGAAAACCACAACTAGTTGAATATTTCTACTAGGAATATTAGTGGAAATACTTAAACAATTGATTATACTATAAATAATCTATTACTAGAAATGGGAGAAAATCTAGCCCTACCGGGGGTCCAGGCCTGCTGCCTGGGGTCACACTTCAAGTGACAAAAACATCTAGAATAATATTATTTTAAAGAAAATACATATTAAAGAAATTTTGTATCTGGAATGATGTAATTATACTAAACGATTTTTCTTAATATTTCTATAAATTGTAGGTGTACTGTATTCATGATGGTAAAACATCATAATTTTTTAAGTGCTGAAAGTAGAATTTATTTTTCGGTAAACGTTATTATCAATTTTATCAATGGGATCAAAAATATTGTAGATATTTACTTTTGTAAGTGAAAATTATGAGTTTAACAGACTGCCAAAATGAACGAATTAATTCCAAACTTTACTTGCAGAACGAATAAAAGCTAAATAATGAAACAGAATAACTAAACACTAATACTAATAAATAATTGGAATTAAAAAGTAAAAAAAAATTGCCTTCAGCGTGACTCCAACTCGCGAAATCAGCATCAAGTTTTGAATCCTACGACTTTCCCATTGCGTTACCGCGTCTGTTGTTTAAGTATGTAAACTGTAGCTGTCAACCTGAAAAAATAATTTTTACCGATTTTCTAATTGGAAAAGCATTTCGCTACAGTATTTTGGTAATCAGAAGTGTTTGGCAGTTAGTACTATGGATTCCATTAGCAATATTTCTCGTAGGAAAATAACCTATCTGAAGTTTAATTAATTTGACAGTTTTCGTGGGAGGTGCTTGTCTCGTTAGTGCAATCTCACATCGGCAGATAAAATGAGAAAGAAGTTGAGACGGATGCCACTCGAGATTTTCGAAGACGAAATAGACGTAGAAGGACTCGACGTAGGGTCTCGAAAAGAAATATCGAAGGATTAGAGAAAGGACGGAACTTTCGCGTGAAGCGGTTCTCGAAGCCGTAAAATTAGAAAAAGGGTCTAGGGGGTCCCGCGAAAAGTCGGGATTTCGGCAGGCGTGACGGGCTCATTAGGCGCGAGGACAAACGCCGGTGCTAGCCGTATCTCTCTTGCCGAACGACGATCGACAAAAATTTTCCAGAGGTTTTTTGAAAAGGCTTTTAAATTGGGAAAGCGCGTAGGAAACGGGGACAAAAATACCCCTACGCATAGGAAAAAGGTTCGGGGCGACCTTCGGTCGCCCGCGGGGATCGCTTCGCGATCGCCCCTAGGAGGAGATATCTTAGAAAATTTGTCGATTCGGCGACGGAATTTAGAGCGAGACAGAATCGACGCGTTTTAATATATATGGATTTATACGTAAATTATTTAGAAACCCTTCCCCAATCTATCTGTATCTGTATGCTTAATTACTAGGGAATGATCCCATTGTACATTTTGTCAATTTCGGATAAATTATTGTCTCACGAATACGTTGATATAATAGGTTTATATCTAATAGTAGGTAAAAGGGATACATCCAAAAAGATGTTAAGTACCAAAAAAGTAATGTTAAGGCATGAACAAAAGGGTTTAATTCTTTTGCAAGAGAATTACTGTTGTGGTTACAGATGGAATTTTATTGGTATATATTAGAATCAAGTTTCTTCATGGGCTGCTTTTCAAGGAAAATCATTGATAAAAACTGGCGGAATTTGCGTTTTCGCGTAGAGTGTAAAGAAGACGGGAAGAGAAAGAAATTCAATTATGACGCTGACTTATATTAAAATGTAAGTCTGTAAAGTGTTTGCTCCTAACTCAATTTGTTTTTGCTGCAGCCTTCGCCGTCGCGCTTATTTTTCTAATTACGGCAAAGCTCAACAGGTTGTCGACGCTTCTTTTCACCTCCTCTACTGAATAATTTTTAATTTTCACTTTCTCCTGTTTGCCTTTTACTTATTAGCTAATGAACGACCGGAATTACCGCCACTTGGGTCGATAAAAACGGCGACTTTCACTACCGGTACGTCGAAGGAGTTTTCGAAGTAAAGAATAAAGTTGGGAGTACTTTTAACTGCTTTTAACTAGGGCGTGTTTCAAGGTTACTGAACTTCATCATTAGAATTGCAATGGAAAGTTGTAAATAATGCGAGTAACTAGATACTTCAGATAAAACCGGGGTTATTATAGGTACTTATACGTGAATTAAAACAAAAGAAGTAGTGTCAAAATTTAAAATTAAATAACAATTAAATACTACGAGGGCGTAGAAGGGCCACAATAAAAATAAATTAAAACTTAAAATCTGAGTTTTATCTCAGAATTCTGACTTTTATCTCAGAATTCTGACTTTTTTCTCAGAATTCTTACTTTTATCTCAGAATTCTAACTTATAACTCAGAATTCTGACTTATAACTCAGAATTGTGAGATAAAAGATCGAATTGTGTAGAAATGGTTGGTAAACTACATTTTGCTGTTACTTTTCGATCTGTGACTGTCTCCAATTGCCAGACGGATAGTAGCACAGATACAGTAGGACAAGAGGGCACTACGGTGTTTCTAAACACTACTAATTATTAATATGCTTTTTTCGAAATTTTTACAATTCTTAGAGAAAGGACACCTTATATTTCTTTAAGCTAAAACCCAAATAATCATTTCTAATGCGTGAAAATGTATAAAGAAGAAATCTCTTGTACCTGTCAATTTGTTTTAAATGCTAAATATCTCCGAAACGGCTAAGTTTCAGTTTATGGTATGCTATAGCATTCGACTTTATATATTTTAACGCTATTTAATAAAATGTACAAATATACAACACATTCCATTCAAAAAATATATTTTTGCAACTATTAAAGAAACACTCTGTGCATCCCACAAAAACAGGCTGTTTCTTTGGGAGGTAGTGGACTCGATGAACAATATTGCAACATGATTGTCTGAGAGGCATCTTAAACTTTTTTTGTTACGTTGGTATTCAAAATGTGCATTAAACAAGTGTGTAACTTTAGTTTTGGGATATAATGATGGCCAGATACGATCACTTTTATTGGCTCAAATACGTTGGTATTCAAAATGTGCATTAAACTAGTGGGTAACTTTAGTTTTGGGATGTAATCATGGCCAGATACGATCACATTTATTAGCTCAAATTTCAGAAAGTATTATTAGGGATTTTTTTTAGAGAAAAACGAATGACGGATTCTTATTTAGGATAACTTAAAACGTACCTGTAAAAAATCGGTACAGGTCCTGTACCGATTTTTTATTGTTAGTTTGTAATAGTGTATATAGTAATAGTGTATAATTTTTATCATTGTCAAAAATAATAATTTTTGTTCTTGTACACCCTGTTCTTTAGAACAGACAATTGGTACAGGTAGGTTTTAAGTTATCCTACATAAGATTCCGTCATCCATTATTCTTTAAAAAATCCCTAATAATACTTTATAAAATTTAATTCAATAAAAGTACATTTTCTTTTCTTGGACACTCTGTATCTTAGAACACTGAAAATCGGTTCAAGTAGGTTTTAAGTTGTTCTAAATAAGAATTCGTCATCAGTTTTTCTCCAAAAATAATCCCTAATAGGTAATACTTTCTGAAATTTGAGCCAATAAAAGTGGTCGTAGCTGGTCATGATTACAGCCCAAAAATAAAGTTACCTACTCGTTGATTGCACATTTTGAATACACAACATTTCAAGAAAAATATCAAAATCCGCCAAAAATTAAAAAAGTTACAAGGGTGGTAAGTCCTTAACGTGGACGTGGATATATTTTTTCGACCAAGCGGTTCTGTCAAAAACGAGAGAGATTTTAATTGAAAGAGCGAGATTTTTTTAGGTTGAAATAAATCAATCAATGCATTACTACATTAAGTTACCAGAATTCTGAGTTATAAGTCAGAATTCTGAGATAAAAGTCAGAATTCTGAGATAAAAGTCAGAATTCTGAGATAAAAGTCAGAATTCTGAGATAAAAGTCAGGATTCTGAGATAAAAGTAAGAATTCTGAGATAAAAGTCAGAATTCTGAGATAAAAGTCAGAATTCTGAGATAAAACTCAGAATTTTAAATTTTAAAATTTTTATTGTGGCCCTTCTACGCCTTCGTAATATACCTATGAATGTACTGTAACTTAAATTATCAACTTACTGGTATAAATATCTAATTAGTGTTTCTGTTAGGAAAAAGATTCCCTCGGCCATAGCTTTTATGACACTTGTAACTAAACAATAACTATATAAATATGTAATAAACCTTTATTTCAATTTTAATTCAGTAATTATAAATCCAATATGTCTTAATGTTTACTTAAACCTTGTCTTAAACTTTGATTAGAAGAACCAATAATGCCAAAATCACTTCACCAGATCCACATAACCAAGTCATTATTTGTGTGAACGTTAGTTTTGCCTTGTGAGAATGTTATTTTTTAATCTCTTACTAGTCGAAGAGCGCATTTTAATTACTGGCCTGATTTTGGTAAACACAATAGACAAAAAGGTATAAGAAAAACAAAAAAACAAATTTTTCTTCTATACACCACGCGCTGTTCACATTTAGTTCATCGCGAATTAATGTGCAGAAATGATTTATTTTTATAACGTCATTAACTCTGCTACGTTCCATTTCGGAATCTGCATGAGAATGCATATAAAACTTATAAATGGTTTACCTACGAAACTACACGGTTACTTGTCTTCGTCGAGATATTATATAAAGGCATCACAGAGCAGCCAATAAGAGCGAAGCATTGTCGCCTTATATGTCCTCATTAACATTTATATTAAGTTCAGTATGAGTTCATAACGGCGAATTAGTCCTTCGTCTTAATCGGGTTTATGCTTCACAGGATACAGCGCAGAAATGCCAGGAGATGTAGCAGGAAGTATGTGGCCAAGCGACAGAGCAACGTGGCACCACACTGAAAAAATATATATATACACTAAAATTATACCTACTTACACAAAAATACAACTACTATAACTTAAATAGAAAATAAATGAAACAAAAACTACATACAATTTGTGCAAAGCTTTACTAAATTATCTCCAAAAATTTTAAGATAATTCAAATGAAAATGGCAGTAAGGTGACGATCTGAACTAGGGCCGCTGGTGTAACCTTAGAGTTGTTTCTCACCAATCGGTTATAGTTGATGAATTAAGGTGAAATATGACTTATACTATAATCATACATATACCACAGGTGGATAAAATGGATATGCTTTGTTTTGATTAACAACATAACAATATAATACTAATTCATAATCATAATAATTATTCTTAATGTTAGTACTACTACCATAAATACTCTTAATATTTTATTGTTATGCAATAAACGTACTAAATTGCATAATGGATATTACTTAAATCCTTCTTGGTAGGTACATTTGGTTGTTATATCTACTGATTGATTTTTTACACAAAAAACACCGCAATACAAAAAAATATTCAGTAAAGGAGTATTCACTACAATAGTAAGAACAGAACTTAGCCTCATCTTATACATTATACATAACGTTTTTGGATTTGGACAACTTTTTGAATTTGCCTGCATGGGATGTTTTCCGACCTTAAAGGTCAGAACTCTACAGCAGCACTTACTGGTAAAGTAAACATACTGTACATACCACGTTAACTCTAACCCTCTCTTAACTCTCCGCAAGCTCGGAACAATTCCGGATTACGATGCATGACACATCTCCGTGCAGTTGACGGGCATCATCAGGCGCCTGACGTCGTACCCCGCCGGCCGCTCAGACTGTGACACTTCCATATATACCCTCGTAAACCAGTCATAGTCTAAACGGCACGTAATAACTGTCAACTACGATAAGGAGTATTCGTGTATGCTATAATTAGTGTTGGCTGTGACTGTAGACCAGGCAGGCAGTCCGCGGGTTAGGCAGATGTTATTCTCATGGGGCCCGCTGAGAGAAGGTGCACGTATATGGCTGGTCCATTGTTTTAGTGCGCGGCGTATTAGCCGCAGCGGCGACGCAGCGGTATACTTGGATTTTTTAATTTAAATTGGGCCGCTAACAAAGGAACAATGAAGTAGCGGGATGCGTAGAGTCAATACTGAGCCCTCGGCGTGTCGTTTGATTAACACAACTGGTAATACAAAAGTTGTAGAATTATATGTGAAGATATACGTAATGGTATTTTATGTAAAGCGTATGGGCTTGGTTGATCGATAGTAAACTGTTTATGAACAGTCAAAGTGAATAGTGAACAAAGAAAAATATCAAAATTAAGAACTTATCTCACTTATTCCAAATGCTTTCTAATGAGTTCCTTCTGAAACTAACAACGGTTATCTCCACTCAGCGATCAGGTATACAATTGGGCAGAATCCGACCGCCAAATCCTCATCCTGCTATCTTCCTGCATATCTCCCCGTTCCCGCTCCAGAGAGAAACCAATATATCTGGGTTAAAATAAAAACATACCCCAAACAAGAGGAATTTGTTTTATTTGGCGCAGTCAATTCGGATGTCAGGCAAGCCGACGGGAGGCAATATTGAGTCAGAGCAGCCCGGGGCACAGGGACGACTCTGACACAAATCACACCGCTCGACGGCGTCACCACCAAGACGGTTAATTGGACCTCGGAAAAAACCGCTTGAAAATAAATTTATAAAGTGATATTTGTGCTAGTCATTGTTAATCCATAGTCGAATTGTCTTTATTTCAATTTTAACAGCAGACAGTGGTCACTGTTAAAAAATATTTAGTTTTTGAAAATTTTTAGTCACAATTAAATAAAATTATATTTCGTTAGTTACTCTATCATAAAAAAATTTAAAGTTTAACACTCCTACGATAAATAAAATACCGGCACTGAGAGAGCGACGCAGATAGACAATAGAGATATTATCCCCACTCCAACTCTATTCGCTCGGTCTTGACCAGGCGTTCCAGGTACAAAAACTTGTTTACTTTTTTTTGTGGGAATGTGGTATATCAGATTTCGTTGAAGTACAGTTGCCAATCTACGTAGTCCTTTATAATGGTATAACTTTTAACATTGTTTACGGCAAATCCAAAGACTTTTATTATAAATTTTTTTGGTGAGATCGATTTCTTATTTAAGGATGCACATATCCTCAAAGTTTTAGAGATAAGTTCTGAATAACCCTGTATAGTAAACATTACGAAGGAATCTACAAAATGTTTGATAAACGGTGTGCAAAGAAAAAAAGTCTAAACTTGTCGCGAAACCTAATTTTTAGATAGATATACCTTTTACGTATAGAATGGCATTGTATTTTTAAACTTTATTTGAGATTTGTAACTATTATTAATAAAAAATAAGTCCAGAAATGTAGTGAATCTCTGACCGAGACTTATTTGGCCCAACATCTGGACCAAGTGATCTCTTCATTTCCTTCTTCGATCAATATATTTATCTATCCTAAATGATTTATTTACATTCGTCGACCAATCGCTAAAAAGCAATATTTCACATACTGTATATTTTATATTAAACCAGAGAGCCATAAATGGCTTACTGAGCCGCTATTACTCAATTTTCTTTTAGATTAATCCTCCATAGTCCGAATCAAGCCCAATTTGCTGGCCTACTGCCCACTGGCGACCTCATTACTTCCGTCGAAGCGGGTTGGCACAACACTCGACCACAAGTAAACGTCCAGGCGGCCGCTGCACTCAATCAAAAAGCCGTCCACCGCCGGCCAACCGGTTCTGGGTCGGCAGGGCGAGCAGGCCGACCCTCAGGGGCAATTGACCCGGGGTCGCGCCCCGCCGCGCATTATGCTGACCAACACACCTCCCCTGACCTTTGTGCCGAACGTATAAACACGCCATCCATCATCGGCGGCCGGCCGCTGCCGGAATTAAGATTGGGAAGGGTTGGATGGTGATTCTTAGGGAGCAGTGGCAACGGTGCGACTGTGATTTCGGAGCAGTGACATATTTTAGTTCCTAGGCTCACAGCGCTTTCCGAAATAAAAAGGCTAATAATTCTTATTTTCTTCTGTTTTGAATGTTTTTAATTTTCTATATCTACAAAATGAAATCATTAATGTGATACTTTTCTGGGAGAAACTATTTGATTTATTAAAGTGGATACTCGAAGCGGATAGTTCTTTATGAAACATCGTGAAAATAATTGTTTTGAAAAAAACATTGATCTCATTTAGATGTTCCAAGAAATATATAAAAATATATAGAAATATAGAAATAGAATATAGAATAGAATATAGAAATATTAAACTATTTGGATATAACAATAGGAAAGGTAGAAAATAAATTAAAATTCTCGGTTTATAGAAAACCAACAACTTCCACCGCAATTATACCAGCCAGTTCGCAGCAGTCCTGGCAAATAAAAAAATCAGTTTTCCATAGTTTAATACATAGGCTTTTAATGTTTCCGCTGGAAAAAGCAGATTTTGAAAAAGAATTAAGTACAATCAAACAAATTGCAAGAAACAACGGATATAAAGAAAAACTAATAGATAGCATGCTAAAAAACAAAAGGAGAAAATTAATTCGTCGGGAGTTTTACAATATTCGGGAAAAAGAAGGCACCTATAGTTATATTAATCACGTCCCAGGTTATAGCGAAAAAATAGCTCGCAGAATAGAACGAAACGGATGTACAACGATTAGTGTCAACAAGCGTACTATTGGGAGAATTTTGATAAACAACAAAGAAAGGGTTAATAAATTAAAACAATCGGGGTATACCAAATTAACTGCGCGGATTGTAATGGCGTATGTGGGTCAAACCGGTAGAAGTATTGAAACTAAAGTAAAAGAACATAAAAAATCCATATTAAATAACGCAAAAAATTCAGGATTTTCCACGCATTGCATAGAAAACAATCATTTTATAGATCAGAAGCCGAAATACTAGTATATAGAGTGTTTTCTATATATTTCTTGGAACATCTAAATGAGATCAATGTTTTTTTCAAAACAATTATTTGATTTATATTGGTCTAAAATTAGCTGGAATCATTGTCTAGTTTTTTGTGGTTTTGTAATATGATGCTACATAAAAAAATAAAAACAAAATAAAAACAAAAAAATAAAAGCTAAAAACAAAAAATTCTAAGACTAAGACTAAGAATTCTAAGACTACATTTTTGTAGTCTTAGAATTCTTTCACTTTTTGGTATATTATAGCCGATATACATTTTTGATAAATTAAGCTTTAACACACCCACTTACTTTATTTGCAAAGAAACACACAGCTGATACAACGAGGTGACAACTCCAGAGACAGAAGCGGAACAGTGACAAGTGTGACAGTGACCGTGAAAGTAGCAGTAAGAGAAATCGCACCCTGTCTTAATAACAATCGAATGGACGCTGGCCTTCCAGGTAACCACCCGGAACTGCCCGTAAATACTGTACGCGGGAGCCCATAAATCAGGTTTATGGCGAAGGGATTCGGATTTAATTTGTTTGCTCACGGGCCAGGTAGTGTTGTGTTTTGAGTGGGTTGAAATGGATGGACAACAAAGCAAATATTCGGACTAACGTACTGGAAAAATATTCACTAAACCTAACGTAGGAACCGTTAAAATATAAGTCTTGATTAACGATATTTTATTTAATTAATGATAACTATTATCAATTATTTATGAACCGATACAAAATGTGGAAAATTTAATTTAAATCTATAATTTGCCATTTAAGAATTCTAACCTCCGCTTAAACCAGATGTGGTTTTTATGGCGTACGTGCTTCTAAAAATGTATTCCTTCCGATTTTCAAATTTTTATAGAAATACGCCGGGGGCGTTCTTTAGTCCATGTGCCACCCTTTAAAGTATTTTTTTCATATTTCTTCGTTATGTAGCAGAAATGATTCAGTAATAAATATTTTGAAATTACGTAGCGAATTTCTTTCACATCCTGTTATTAACAGGCCACAGGTTAATAACAGGATGGCCAGCCAGGTTTCCAAACTTGACTAAATTAGATTTCTTCTTGTGGGGGCATGTTAAGAATACTGTCTACCAAACTCCTCCAACAACATGAGACAAGGAGATACACGAATTGACCAGGATTTTATTACATACTTAAATGCTTTTACTACAACGATTGATGACTACAGGTGTCTGTTTTACTTTTTATTCGTACCTATAATTTCTTTTCGTCTTAATACCTAACCTAAATTTTGAACTGCTATTCCCACCCAATTTCTATAAATGTCTATTTGCATATCCTCTCATCACTCGTGTGTGTTTCGGAACCTTATTTACTGTTATACATATTAATCACAAACTGTTCGATGTGACTAATTAAAACCTTTTTTTCTGCACTGTTTGCTCCAGCCAATTCCAACGCTTGAGAAAACCGCCTGCAGCTACACAGTCCCACGACACCGAACGACGATATACAATGTTTGGCGTAGGAACGCAATAAATAATATGCAAGTCTTTGAGCCAAGCTGTATGCCTTTAGGTATCAGCTATAGTCGGCCGCTTAAGCCAGGCGCAGGAATAACATCCCTCTTGCTCTGATTCAGCCGGCACCTTGTCTGGTCCGCCGTTTCTCAGGAAATGTCTTGGATCAAACAGAAAGCATATAGAGGGTGGTTACTGTTACGTGGGGAGGTTAGAATGTGACGGTGCGAAGAGGAGTGGTGCCGATAGTGTCACAGTCTGGCGGCACACGTACTTTGGAGATAACAAAGGAATTGCTGGTGCGACGTCTTCACAGTGGGGTCAGCGATGTCTTGTTAGGAAAAGGGAAAACTCGGATGTGTTTGCCTTTGCATAGCGGGGATTATTCGGGAGTTTCTCGAGCTCGGAATTTTCTCTCCGAGGGGCGTACGCGGCGTGGTAGGTTTTATATTAATTGCACTAATTTGAAGTGGGGGTTTTCTTGGCAGGTAGGATTTATGTAAAATAAATCCGTAAAGATACATTTACATAATAAATGAAAGTTTGGCAGTGTCATTATAGAAAAGAGTTTCCATGAATTACCAAATTTGATGCAGTTTGGAATTCTAAAAACAAAAAAGCTTCATACCTCCTGGCTTGGGTGTATACCTAAAGTGAAAACTAAATATTTATGGACATCACTCATCATATTTCGGTGACAGATACGAAAACGTTCCTGAATTATAGCGGAAAAAATAAAATTGTACCTACCCCACTTTGTATCTACATACAAGCTTTGTAGTAATCAATGCTGTACTTGAATTGCATTTTGTCCATGCGGAAATTTACTTAAATGTATTTACTTTGTTTCAATGCAATTTTATTGTCTAAAAATGATTAATACTCCTTAACTTCTCTTCTACTTCAGATGCAAACTAATTATCCACCTGAAAAAGAGAGAAAGCGTCAAGAATATTAGCAAAAGGAGGGGCATGGAAAACATAAGAGATCGCTGTCCAAACATTTAGAAAATTCCGACAGACGTTACAATTTGACTTTAGCGGACTTCAAAAACAAAAATGACCTCCTTGCTTCGAGACCTCTTCAACAAAAATGAGGTTGAAGGACGCGTTTGTACGAGGGTGAAATGAAAAAGGTGGTGAAGGTAAGTATTATTTTGGAATGGATTAAATTTTATTTATATTCAATTGGAGGTTGGGTAAAATATTCATAAAATGTGTATACCTTTGCCAAAATTTGCCGCATATTTATCCACTGATTGTTATTTTTATGTTCTACATAATTTAATCGATTTCGTATCTCCGATAATAACGAAGTTAGCAATAGTACCGACCGAAAACCCTGTACAATTAAGCCGTAAGTAATCTAAATCCTTGTGCAATAAGTTATTGTAGCAATCTGCCTATTTTTATCCAATGTAAAGGTACATATTTACCGGAAACAATCCTCACCTAACTTCACCTAAGCTCCTGATGCCTACATATCCTTTTTGCGAGCCCTTGTAATCCCTGCTTCGCGGGAGCAACCGGCTCTAATTCTTGTTCGAATAATGTGCCATAGTTGGCCCAGTAATTTTGTCGGCATACTAGATATTAGTTTAGTAAGATGTATATTGATACGCCATCGTAGTAGACGCTGTCTCTAATAATTAATTATCGATTTCATATTAGGGCACGGCCAACTTTGAAACACTTTGTTCCATGTAAGGATGCGCTGGAATTAGGCATTAACTAGCTGTTAGCTGTACAAAATTAGATGCTAGATGTAGCTATGAGAGCGTATAGTGTCTAGCTTTTTTCTTAGACTGAAATTATGTTACACTAATTGTTATTGAGTAAATTATGAAATGTAATCAAAATTGTTTATATAGCTGCTATATTGTCAAATTTATTTTTTTTCCAAGCTGCGTAATTTGGAAATAGCGCCTAGCGCCAAAATTATAAAAGTATATTTTGTGGTTTTCAATTTACTAACGAAATAAATTTATATTTGTTTTTATTTTGTTGTTTCCTGACAAAAATTTTTGGAAATTGTGTCACTAGCATACATTTTCCATATGCACTACCATCTGTCAGAAACGATCTCCAAATTAACCAAGTAGTTTGTTCACATCATGGAAAAAAGTTGTTTATGATTGAAGAATTAATGTAAGCTTTATTATACTTTTATAAAATGTGAATGTCGAGGCCATTTATTGCATAATTTGGGAATACATTACTTGGCTAACTTCACATCAAACTTTTGAAATGATGTGTCAGTTTTACCAAATATGTAGACTTTGGTTTTACCATAAGCTTTGCGAGTAAATGGTCGATATCACAATGATTAGCTAACGTAATTTAAGGATAAAAAACGAACTAAAAGTTTAAAATATCTGTAGTTTTAGCTGAAATGACTTTTAATATCGCATCTTAACCGTGCGAAGGTTAAATTGCATTAACTGAACAATGACAAACCAACCCTTAGCAGGATGCTTGGAAAACGGTAGTAACTGCTACATACAACGTATATACCGCCATAAAGCATCAACCACGACAAGGAGCCGCTCCCCGTTCACCCGCACCCACCTCTACCGCCGACCATCCGAGCTTGAGGGCTGGGAGGCCACCCCCGCTCGACCCCCAGTTACCCCCCGCTAACTCTCTGGATAAGCATTGACATTTCGGGCGGGCCGCCGCTAGAATGTGACGGGCGTATGTGTGACGAGGTGCCCGCGGGACATTCGGCTCTGCTGCTGCTCAGCCTTCACCTAGGCGGGGGCGGGTGGGAGCCTCCCGTTTAGTCCCTGATTAGACAAAAGCAGGGCCGGTTTCAGACATTTTCTGTTTACTTCGTATACAAAATGACATACCATTAAGTCCTGAAAAATGATCATGAATTGCGCATCTGAATATAGGCAACCAACGTTACACTATTGGTAGTGATTAATTTTTTTTTATTATAGGTACGTTTGCATATTTGTCGAACTCGTTTGCTTTAAGTGCCTTGATTGCTGCTTTGGAGCTTCTGACAGTCTGACTGAAAGGCTGAATAAATAAATATACCTATTCATTGGTATTCCACGTACCAAACACGTTTTAACATGTATTTTGTCTACCAAAGATCTCTCGTTTCTTCCTGAAGCCATCCCTGACTAGAAGCCCTAGTAAACACAGCGCGTGTATCTGGGAGTGCTGTGGAGGTATTCAATTATTCCATATGGCCTATGGAGCAAGCGGGTTTGTTTTATATGATAAACTTGCTCGACAGTCTAAAGAACTGATATAGTTTAATTTGTGTCGAGAATTATGCGCTAGGTTAGAGCCGTTAGAGATGAAATAGGAGTATGAGTAGATAAAGGATTATATTCTGAGGAGGTAATTAACTTAAGGTTAACTTTTCTGGTAATTATGAAGAAAATCGATGGCGATTAAACTACAGTTGAATGGAGCCACCTACTGTATTATGTTCTTTAATTGATTTCGATCGTTTTTCTATAACAGGCTAATACCTGATACACTATAAAAACATTAATTAACCTAACGTTATACCTAAACGAAACTAAGTGGATACTGGAAGCGGATGGTTTTTTATAAAACATCGTGAAAATAATTGTTTTGAAAAATGAACAGTTCTCATTTAGATGTTTCAAGAAATATATAGAAAACACTTTATATAGGTACTAGTATTTCGGCTTGTTAGGCCTTTCTCAATAGAGTAAATGTCTATTGCTAAATATTTCCAAGTTATTTATCTATTTACCTACCCCGGTTGATCCTTCCCATCTGGGAAAGCCCTAGTTTTTAGTACCTTTTCTAAGAAGGGCGAAAGTGTAAAATCTATCTGATCATTAGTAGTACAAGGATTTCTAATGAAAGATTTTTTAATTTCTAATTGCTCTAACAGATCTAAGCTAACCGGGATAAGAAAGGAAAGCGCTTAGATCTCTTAGAGCAATTAAAAATTAAAAAATCTTTAATTAGAACGGGAAAAGAAAGGAAAGCGCTTAACGCTTAACTTTTCATAAGCTATCGATTGACACTAATTTCAGATTTAGTCAGAAATTAAAAATTTTCCCGAACTCGAGACGGTTAGTTCTAAATTATAGAGTGGATATTATCTGACTTGGTGGATTCGGGGGGGCAGGCGGGATACACATTGCAATCCTCTTCTGTCAACCATATCTGCCTCTTCCAGCGTACACACTTTTCCTCTCGCCGGAAGTACCCGGCGGCGGCGTATTTCCGGGCCCCCACCCTATCGGTTTCGAGCCAAATGGGCCAGAACGATACGCGAAAGGCCCTTCGGGGACGCAGCCATGGCTATCTGCAAGTTCAGATATCCTCCGCATGTGGGGAAGCAGTTTCTTATCTGCCCCCGCCGTCGCCGCCTCCGGCCCTTTGCCGCCCCCTGGGAGAATGCACGAGGCGAAATGTCGAGGACTATGGGATAGGGAAGGACGGGGGTCGGGTGGGTTTACATATGTATTAAAAACGAGCCGTGTGTGAACAACCTTTCGTCGAAAGAATTTAAAGTAAAATATGTTAATTTTAAAGGTAGAAAAGTTTCTTTAGAGTAAAGACAGGTCAATTTTATATTAAAAATTCTTAACATTATAGAACTCAGTTTCACAGTACAGACATAATTGATAACTCAGATATATAAGAATAATAATAATAATAATAATATCTCTACCCCTCACTCTAGTTACAATGATTAGCCGAAAACTCTGAGACTTGTATGGGGAGGGGACGGCATATTATTATTCAGTAGACCGCAGTTGCAGTCTGCTACGTTAGTAAGCTCTAACTAACCCATTCAGTGGTTAGTGCTTAGTAGAGTGAGGAAAACCTGAAAAACCTCATTTCTTAGGGAGACAGTCAAGCATCAACCGATGTTAATCTCCCACATTAACACCAAGTTAACATTCTCCAACTCATCCCTGCGAACAAGTCCTTAATATAGGAGTAGACAATTTAATTAAAAATGATCTGACAGAATGAGGATTAATTGATCGAGATACTAAACTCTGAGCGACCGACTCGACACCGATATACAGGATGTTCCTTATTATTATGTCCATACTGTAGGAGCTAATTCCTTGTCCAATTTTATGACTAAGAGTCAAAATAAACGTGTACATGCAGGGTGTCAAGGTTTTTATAAAAAATCGTTTTTTTTTATTATTAATATCTTGAAAATTCTTTCGCCTCGTAGTAAGGGACTTATTTTAACGTAAAAAGATTAAAATTGTTGGCTGCGTCCAGAAGAGCAGCCTATTTGAAATTTATGGGAGAAACTTTGGACGCCATTGCTTTTTTACAAGTTTTGGATTTTTTTAACTAAAACAATTTCAAATACAACTTTTTTGTTTGATGCATTTTTTTTGCACCTTGCTTCATTTTTGAGAAAAAAAAATAAAAACTAATATTTTTTTTATTATTATGCTCATCAGACATTACAAAAGAATGTATAGCATTAGTCAAAACATGAAAATAACCTATACTAAACAAAATACTCAGACAATGAGTAGAGACACTTATCTAACAAATACAATTTTATATTTCTTTTAAAATTACTCAATTTGTCACATTCTTTCAGCTCATTAGGCAAATGGTTAAATATCTTAGGTCCTAAATAGTTTGGACCTTTACTTACTATACCAGTCATGCAATAAGTGTAAAGTCTTGTTACCCTTTTCATTCAAACCATAGTCAGATTCATCTGGAACAATCAAAGCCAAATCGCCAGCATACAATGTAAAAAATGTCTCATTTAAAACCGATTCAATTGAATGTATATACAATATAAAGAAAACAGGTCCCAAAACCGAACCCTGTGGAACACCCATGTCAAGCGACAAAATGTTTGAATATATTCTATCTACAAAATTGTCACACGATGGAATGATAACATATTGTTGGCGATCATTTGCAGCGTACCAACTATTACAATGTTCAATCGTTTTCAAGTATCGTGTGTAGTAGTGTCACATAATATAATTAAATTTTTTTTATATTAGATAGTTAATAGTGAAAATGTGCGTCAAAAACAGCCCTTTGCCCCCATTTTCGAAGCTACTGACGCTAAAATGATGACGAATAAGGTTACTGGAAGTATCTATACTTTCCTTTACCTGAAAACTATAGCGATGACCCTATGCCTTATTTAATGAAAAATTCATAAATGGTACGGAATCCAAAAGGAGTGAGTCGATCTCGCACTTGACCGGTTTTTACTGAAAACATGGCAAAGCATCCAATTAAATATAACGGCGCCTCAGATAACAATAATGCCGCACTGTGAGCCATACTTACCCGCGCATGCAAATTCCTCGTAGGATTTACGACAACGCGAAACACCCAAACAAAAGCCAACCGAAATACATGCCCCATAAAAATATTTAAATGCTCATCGAGCCGTGGCACGTAATATAAAAGGAAAATCGATATAACTGCGAGAGATGCAATATTTATGCACATTCATACGATCTGTATATGTGTGCGGGACCAACACAAAAGCAACAGACATCCTCCAAATCAATGCTACAACCATCAATTTCTTATTGATTACCGTTCAGTTATGACAGTCGTGTTCGTGATTTTGAATACATCTAGTTAACCATTCATACGGGCCAACAAAGCCCCGGCAATCCCATATATTAAAAACCCTTCGCAAATAACGAAGGGAATCCAGGTTTTGCATATACGCATCGCGCGATATATCAAACTTCCTCAACAATGGCCTTGGACCCTTTTTTGCATAGTTTTTTCAACCCTTTCTCACCCCATAATAACGCGTCACCCTCGGCCTGTCTTCAGGGTGTTTCACATTGTTGTCAGGTAACCCCCGACCCAGAATATGACACCGCTCTATTATTTATTTGGGCAAAAAATGGAGCAAACGAACTGTGTCAAGATTTCTTGATTCGGATGCTGGGATGGTCCCAATCTGCCCGTGTGACCTTTTTGCATCAATTATAATGTGTAATTTTAGACGGGAACCGTTACTTCTTCGGCCCTTAACCCTTTCGGAGGTATTATCGTGCAGGCTGCCGACTTAAGAAGTATTGTTCGGGAATCTTTGTAGTAGATTTTTCGACCTATATATTATTTAGATGCATTATTATGATAAGTGAATGTGTTTTGATACTCTTTTAATAATAACGAACGACTGATTCAAAGATACAGTAAGTGCTATAAATCTGTTGTTACATGATGTACAGTGTATTTATTTTTACCCTGCTTTAAGTATTGAAAAATATTTCCAAAATTAGAGTGAAATTGTGGTAAAACATACTAGGCTCAGAAATAAAAATATATCCCAGGCGGTCATGAGGAAGTCTCTCATTTTATATCTCTTATAATCAAATATTAAATATATATAAAATTGGTACCTAGTATATTAATCTTGTACTAAGGATTGTACTAAGTAGCACAAAATAACTTATAGATAATATTCATTGCTGTTAATTAAAGAACAGAAGTTCCTGACGAGACCCACGAAACTGAAATAGTCCGAGCTCGACTTTCGTCATAAATTACCTCACAGCCCATTTCTTGAAATTTATCCCTGCACTGGCACTAAATTGGTGTCGAACATGTTTATTAAGTTGACTGCTTTTTCAGGAGACCTAAAATGGCAGCAGCCGGAGCGTCATGTAATTTATATCCTGCTGTTCTAAGGCGGCGGGGTGACTGCCCCACACTTTCTTTTCTCGGTCCATTTAATAGGAAACGCTGAATGCTGCGTAAATTCCGCGGCTGATACCTAGAAAAATAAATGTATTCGGTGTATATTAAGTGATTATAATCCCGACTTCACTCTCTGTGGTTGTGCGTTAGGTCTATCTCCATACATAGTCCTAGGTTTGCATAATATAAAGTTCAGAACAATATAGTGACGCCATCTCGTGTTAAGAACGCGAGCGGATGGACGACGTAAGAGAACGGGAAGGGGGAGCGAAAGGGAAGAAAAAAAATGGCGAGGGAACGTATTACCGAGCAGTTGGTGCAGAAGTTGAGTCTGAATTTTTGAGATAGAAAAAGGGTGATGCAACAAAAGATACCAATGTAATACAGCAGCAGCTCTGAATTTGATTTTCTATAGTGATTAGAAGAAAAAACGATCGTTTAGTACGATTGAGTTGTGTTTGGACAGCAAACGAATGAAATACGTTAAGTTCTGCAACACCTGTGGTTGATGCGAGTACCTTATTATCTATCTATTTTGGAAGTGCTTCTTGAACACCTTGCGTATACCGTGCCTTATTTTACTAACTTACCTATGCATAGGCCGTGTGTGCGAAAGAATTTAAGGGCCCTTACCGTTACCTCGCGGACTGAAAACATACCTTTTCTATGTCTAGTTTAGTATAGCACAATTCTCTCTCCTTTCTATAAATTTGAGAGTACTTGTTAATATAACTTTATATGTTTCTGTATGCGTTTAATGTTCGTAAATATATAGTTGACTATCATTACATTAAAACTAACTTTGTTCTTGTCAAGTGTTTTTTTGCAATTGTCTTCACTTCGATAGGAACTATACCTTTACTCAATCCCATCAAAAAAGATCAATTGATGGCGCCCAAGTTTGGCAGATAATAACTAACCCTGCAGTACTTCACTTTGCTCCCAGTGCTCACTCCTAATAGAGAGTTTCAACACCGTAGTAAGTATCTTTTTGGTTGATAAAATAATTGAAGAGAAGTATCGTTATAATACCTAAGAAAAAATTCTGTAGATACGTAATTTATGTAGTAAATTGTTTGACGGGGCGCAACTAGCTCAACCTGAGTTATAAAATGGAAAATAGACAAATATCCTGAGCATTTGAACCTTTAATTCATAATTAGTCTCCTAGTAGTCAAAACCGAGCAATATCTCTTGTCTCAGAGCTCCGTGTTCCATAATAGTTGATTACCCAGCCATATCAATATATCATCCCCGAAAATCTGTTCGAGATGTATCCTAATATTAATTATGTCTGTACCCCGAGCTCGCGAAACTATAAATATGCTCGAGCGTCGCCAGAATTTCCAATTATCCCGGGGCACGGGGCTTTGAAGTTGCCTCCGCAAAGGTCTCTCTCGAAGACAAGACGGTTTAAGTTTACACGCCAATAAAGCTTTTATTAAGTTTGTATTATGTACCTACGAGAGACTTCTCGCGCCAGGCTGGGTGGGTATGTCGGGGAAAGGTGTAGAACCCGAGGTGGGATTAATGAAACAAAATGAATTGAGGATACTGAATTCAGGTTTTTGGCGGGTTTTCATCCAAAAAATCCAAACTGTTTAGAATAGTTCCTTTAGAACGTATAAATAAATAATTCTGTAAATAAATCTACAACTACACAGAGACAAAGGTTTCTTCAGAACAAAGGAAATTACGTCAATGTATGTTTTCATGAATCACATATACTTATGTTAATTATTGTTGAAATAAGTAAAAGGCCCTAAAAACAGATCTTTAAACCAGTCAAATTGGAAAATCGTTCGACAAATTACGACCGTAATTACGAGCCATATTTGTTACCGTAAATCGTCGCCGATTTACGGTAACAAATACGGCTGAATTACGAAACCAAATTTTTGGATGCAAGTGATTTCCCTCAGCAAAATATCTAGTAAGTATAATAGTACGAGTATACCTTCATATATACGTCGTACGCTCGTGATACATATTATTTTTTTTACATATTTCTTATTTAGAAATTACAAAACTTTTCTTTTTTGTACTTCACACTGTTTAAATATGAAAAAACAAGTTATGATGTATATGATTGGCTTGATTATTGATGGCTAAACGGCTTGATTATTTATTCAATATAATATCGACTTATTGCGTCAAATTCTCACTCCGCTCTGAGGTTTTGTAACGGTATCTAAATGTTCTTACGTTGATTGGATCAGTAATAGTTGCACCCAGAACAATTTGCATCGCACACCTCTCGCGTTCGTTCTAACTCATCGACATCCTGTTACAATCGTTCCATACCAACCCCAGCAGAATCGCAGATGGGACCCAGTTAATGTACAGAGCAGCTCAAATCAAGATTCATATCGGGATCTCGGAAAGGGTAAGAAATGTAGTCAGCACAAATAATTGCAAAATTGAATTGTGAAACAATCAGATCGTACAAATATCCGTTTGGAAATTATTTTGAAAAACCGAATATTTTGATTGTGTATGTTCCTTTTATTTTTAAATTTTCAATGAAAACGTTGTATAAGGTCTTGAAGGCAAAGAGATGAAATGACAGGATATAAAGAAATAATATTTTTATGAAAAATAGGCTCTAAAACCATAATAGACTAAATAAAAAATTCAAAACATAGACAAAAGTTGAAAGACAAATTGGTAAAGGGGAAAATATACAACTATGATGATACACCAGGTAAAGAGAATAACAAAAAGGTAAGTCAACGAAGTAAATACCAGCAGAAATGAAATAAAAAGGATAATCAAAAATAACATGGCAAGAAGAAGAAAAAAAGAAGTAAAAGGATGAGTGAAATGGAAATATACAAACAAAAGCTAGGCAAGCATAGAAAGTAGTCCGAAAAGAAAATGTAAAAGCCAATCAGATGGATCTTACCTACCTCAAACGCCTTTTACCAATGAGGATAGAAAAACCAGATAGCATCCTTTAAAGGATGAATCTTTTGAATAGTATCACGGGGAATACCCTATAGGTATATTTCATTTTTGAATGAGCATCCTCACACAATCACAAATACATGGATATTAAGTATGACGTGATGATTAATCTGCCTAAATATCTGTCCAAGTATCTCCAATAATAGGAGCGATTATCCAAAGGATTGTGCCATAAGAACAACAGGAGAGATATTATTGTTGCGTGCCTAAGCAACAAAATAATTTCGGGGTTCACCCTGTACATCCCCTTGTCGATATCTAGTCGTCCTGCTACTCCTGCTGTCTTGTAGGGCTCAGAATTATCGGCTCACATTCTAAGTCCCCGCTAAGACCGAGAGAGTCTATTTGGATGGCAGAGGCAGTAAAATACGTCACATGCAAATGTCGGAGATATCCAGGGTGTGGTCACAGATGCCTCCGTGGGGCCGCTTAATTTAGTTTGGGAGTAGTTGGGGGCCCCTTATGGCCGGAGATAAACTACGGATGCTCGGAGGGCGACCGGAATGGAATTGGAGAATTTATTGAGGAGGGAAACGGAGGGGACACTTAACGCCAGAGGCGGATGGTCGTGAAGGACGAGGAATATATATTGGTCGAAAGATTTTAATAATATAAGTGATGTGGAGTCCACATGCCTTCTAAATTTAATGTCACAACTAAGTTATTGTAACAATGAGAGCTCCTGTCATGGTGTATTTTACAATTAAAGTCGGCTGCGTTTGTCCCATCTAGAAAATATTTTTCTAGAGAAAAGATTATACCAAAGTCTACATAATCACCTAGTCCTAGTATATTATAAGGGAAAATCTGGTATATCAAGGTTTTAACCAAAACAAATATATACTAGTTGCTACCGGTGTGAACTTAGCAGCCAAAAGTTAGCAGCCAAATTACCGAAGATTGCCGAACGGTCATGGGCGCCCGCGGCGAAATGCCTAGAGGATTAAGGATTAGAAACTGCAAAACAAATTATTTACAGAGTTTGTTACGATTGAAAATCATTTAGATAATTTAGCATGAGCGATTTATCAATGTAGATAATTATTATTTGTTGGTAGTCGATATTATTAAAATTGTAAAAATATAGAACATTAGATTTTAGTTTTAAATTCTGTTTTTACATAATATAAATGCAATAGTGTACATAGGTGGTGGTAAGCTTCATACTACATAGGCAATTATTTCCAAGCACTCTAAGGGATGATAACCACCCTTAAAATTAAAAAAAAATCAATGAAAAAAATGACGGCTGAAGTTGAAATGGCGTGAGTAGATGTAGAATATTGTAACTGATATCATGTTAAAACCACATTAACTTGCAAGCCTTCCAAGCGGTAGAAATCTCCCTAAAACTAAAAAAAAATTGAAAGCGGATGAAGAAAATGACGGCTCAAGTTGAAATTGCATGAGTACATGTAGAATATTGTAACTGATATCATGTTAAAACCACATTAACTTGCAAGCCTTCCAAGCGGTAGAAATCTCCCTAAAACTAAAAAAAAAAAATTGAAAGCGGGTGAAGAAAATGACGGCTCAAGTTGAAATTGCATGAGTACATGTAGAATATTGTAGCTTATATCATATTCAAAGCTCATTGAGTTGCAAGCCTTCCAAGGGGTAGAAATCTCCCTAAAACTAAAAAAAATAATTTGAAAGTGCGTGAAGAAAATGACGGCTCAAGTTGAAATTGCGTGAGTGGATGCAGAATATCGTAACATATATCATATTAAAAGCTCATTGACTTGCAAGCCTTCCAAGGGGTAGAAATCTCCCTAAAACTAAAAAAAAATAATTTGAAAGTGCTTGAAGAAAATAACGGCTCAAGTTGAAATTGCGTGAGTAGATGCAGAATATCGTAACTTATATCATATTAAAAGCTCATTGACTTGCAAGCCTTCCAAGGGGTAGAAATCTCCCTAAAACTAAAAAAAATAATTGAAAGTGCGTGAAGAAAATGACGGCTCAAGTTGAAATTGCGTGAGTAGATGCAGAATATCGTAACTTATATCATATTAAAAGCTCATTGACTTGCAACCTTCCAAGGGGTAGAAATCTCCCTAAAAGTAAAATAAAAAATTTGAAAATGCGTGAAGAAAATGACGGCTCAAGTTGAAATTGCGTGAGTAAATGCAGAATATCGTAACTTATATCATATTAAAAGCTCATTGACTTGCAAGCCTTCCAAGGGGTAGAAATCTCCCTAAAACTTAAAAAATAATTTGAAAGTGCGTGAAAAAAATGAAGGCTCAAGTTGAAATTGCGTGAGTAGATGCAGAATATCGAAACTTATATCATATTAAAAGCTCATTGACTTGCAAGCCTTCCAAGGGGTAGAAATCTCCCTAAAACTAAAAAAAATAATTTGAAAGTGCTTGAAGAAAATGACGGCTCAAGTTGAAATTGCGTGAGTAGATGCAGAATATCGTAACTTATATCATATTAAAAGCTCATTGACTTGCAAGCCTTCCAAGGGGTAGAAATCTCCCTAAAACTTAAAAAATAATTTGAAAGTGCGTGAAGAAAATGACGGCTCAAGTTGAAATTGCGTGAGTAGATGCAGAATATCGAAACTTATATCATATTAAAAGCTCATTGACTTGCAAGCCTTCCAAGGGGTAGAAATCTCCCTAAAACTTAAAAAATAATTTGAAAGTGCGGGAACACCTTAAAATCTTTATTACTAAATAAAAGTGGGAATATGCACACAAAATGTTTATTTTGCGCTCAAGAAATCATAGAGGAGACCTCATCATTCAAATGTAGGACATGCCGTCGATACATACATGAAAAATGTTTACTAACATTTAATGAAATTAAGAATAATGTAAAAATAGACGAAAAAACAATTAACGATATGTGTGATCTATGCAGACTGAACTAGACTCGTGTAGGTGGTCTGACGACCAGTTTCAAAATACAGAAAAAAACAGTTAATCATAGTCAAAACAATTGAGAGACAAGTGTGAATTATATTACGCAACATACGCATACGCACACACTTTAACCCAGGCGCTATCTTATACACTAAAAGGCAAGCAAATGCAAATTACACATCGGTGATTGATATTTACTTCATTTAATTAAGAAAATTCTGAGAAGTAATTCGTAAATTATCTTTTAGTATTCATTTACATTGAAACACAGTACAATTTTCTTCGCCGCAGTTATAATTTTTTTCAATCTAAAGTTGATGACCTATCAAAAAACTTTCAAGTCAATAAGCTATAAATGTGATATGAAATACAATATTCTACATGTGTTAACGCCATTTCAATTTAAGCCGTCATTTCCCTCACCCTGTTTCGATTTTACTTTTATTTTTATTATTTAAGTAACAGGGAGATTTCTACCCCTTGCAAGGCTTGCAAGTCAATGAGCTTTTAATATGATATAAGTTACGATATTCTGCATCTAGTCACGCAATTTCAACTTGAGCCGTCATTTTCTTCAAGCACTTTCAAATTATTTTTTTTAGTTTTAGGGAGATTTCTACCCCTTGGAAGGCTTGCAAGTCAATGAGCTTTTAATATGATATAAGTTACGATATTCTGCATCTACTCACGCAATTTCAACTTGAGCCGTCATTTTCTTCACGCACTTTCAAATTATTTTTTAAGTATTAGGGAGATTTCTACCCCTTGGAAGGCTTGCAAGTCAATGAGCTTTTAATATGATATAAGTTACGATATTCTGCATTTACTCACGCAATTTCAACTTGAGCCGTCATTTTCTTCAAGCACTTTCAAATTATTTTTTTTAAGTTTTAGGGAGATTTCTACCCCTTGGAAGGCTTGCAAGTCAATGAGCTTTTAATATGATATAAGTTACGATATTCTGCATCTACTCACGCAATTTCAACTTGAGCCGTCATTTTCTTCAAGCACTTTCAAATTATTTTTTTTAGTTTTAGGGAGATTTCTACCCCTTGGAAGGCTTGCAAGTCAATGAGCTTTTAATATGATATAAGTTTCGATATTCTGCATCTACTCACGCAATTTCACCTTGAGCCTCCATTTTTTTCACGCACTTTCAAATTATTTTTTAAGTTTTAGGGAGATTTCTACCCCTTGGAAGGCTTGCAAGTCAATGAGCTTTTAATATGATATAAGTTACGATATTCTGCATTTACTCACGCAATTTCAACTTGAGCCGTCATTTTCTTCACGCACTTTCAAATTATTTTTTAAGTTTTAGGGAGATTTCTACCCCTTGGAAGGCTTGCAAGTCAATGAGCTTTTAATATGATATAAGTTACGATATTCTGCATCTACTCACGCAATTTCAACTTGAGCCGTCATTTTCTTCACGCACTTTCAATTATTTTTTTTAGTTTTAGGGAGATTTCTACCCCTTGGAAGGCTTGCAAGTCAATGAGCTTTTAATATGATATAAGTTACGATATTCTGCATCTACTCACGCAATTTCAACTTGAGCCGTCATTTTCTTCACGTACTTTCAAATTATTTTTTAAGTTTTAGGGAGATTTCTACCCCTTGGAAGGCTTGCAAGTCAATGAGCTTTTAATATGATATAAGTTTCGATATTCTGCATCTACTCACGCAATTTCAACTTGAGCCGTCATTTTCTTCACGCACTTTCAAATTATTTTTTAAGTTTTAGGGAGATTTCTACCCCTTGGAAGGCTTGCAAGTCAATGAGCTTTTAATATGATATAAGTTACGATATTCTGCATCTACTCACGCAATTTCAACTTGAGCCGTCATTTTCTTCACGCACTTTCAATTATTTTTTTTTGTTTTAGGGAGATTTCTACCCCTTGGAAGGCTTGCAAGTCAATGAGCTTTTAATATGATATAAGTTTCGATATTCTGCATCTACTCACGCAATTTCAAGTTGAGCCGTCATTTTCTTCACGCACTTTAAAATTTTTTATTTTAGTTTTAGGGAGATTTCTACCCCTTGGAAGGCTTGCAAGTCAATGAGCTTTTAATATGATATAAGTTACGATATTCTGCATCTACTCACGCAATTTCAACTTGAGCCGTTATTTTCTTCACGCACTTTAAAATTTTTTATTTTAGTTTTAGGGAGATTTCTACCCCTTGGAAGGCTTGCAAGTCAATGAGCTTTTAATATGATATAAGTTACGATATTCTGCATCTACTCACGCAATTTTAACTTGAGCCGTCATTTTCTTCAAGCACTTTCAAATTATTTTTTTTAGTTTTAGGGAGATTTCTACCCCTTGGAAGGCTTGCAAGTCAATGAGCTTTTAATATGATATAAGTTTCGATATTCTGCATCTACTCACGCAATTTCAACTTGAGCCGTCATTTTCTTCACGCACTTTAAAATTTTTTATTTTAGTTTTAGGGAGATTTCTACCCCTTGGAAGGCTTGCAAGTCAATGAGCTTTTAATATGATATAAGTTACGATATTCTGCATCTACTCACGCAATTTTAACTTGAGCCGTCATTTTCTTCAAGCACTTTCAAATTATTTTTTTTAGTTTTAGGGAGATTTCTACCCCTTGGAAGGCTTGCAAGTCAATGAGCTTTTAATATGATATAAATTACGATATTCTGCATCTACTCACGCAATTTCAACTTGAGCCGTTATTTTCTTCAAGCACTTTCAAATTATTTTTTTTAGTTTTAGGGAGATTTCTACCCCTTGGAAGGCTTGCAAGTCAATGAGCTTTTAATATGATATAAGTTACGATATTCTGCATCTACTCACGCAATTTCAACTTGAGCCGTTATTTTCTTCAAGCACTTTCAAATTATTTTTTTTAGTTTTAGGGAGATTTCTACCCCTTGGAAGGCTTGCAAGTCAATGAGCTTTTAATATGATATATGTTACGATATTCTGCATCCACTCACGCAATTTCAACTTGAGCCGTCATTTTCTTCACGCACTTTCAAATTATTTTTTTTAGTTTTAGGGAGATTTCTACCCCTTGGAAGGCTTGCAACTCAATGAGCTTTGAATATGATATAAGCTACAATATTCTACATGTACTCATGCAATTTCAACTTGAGCCGTCATTTTCTTCACCCGCTTTCAATTTTTTTTTTTAGTTTTAGGGAGATTTCTACCGCTTGGAAGGCTTGCAAGTTAATGTGGTTTTAACATGATATCAGTTACAATATTCTACATGTACTCATGCAATTTCAACTTGAGCCGTCATTTTCTTCATCCGCTTTCAATTTTTTTTTAGTTTTAGGGAGATTTCTACCGCTTGGAAGGCTTGCAAGTTAATGTGGTTTTAACATGATATCAGTTACAATATTCTGCATCTACTCACGCCATTTCAACTTCAGCCGTCATTTTTTTCATTGATTTTTTTTTAATTTTAAGGGTGGTTATCATCCCTTAGAGTGCTTGGAAATAATTGCCTATGTAATATGAAGCTTACCACCACCTATGTACACTATTGCATTTATATTATGTAAAAACAGAATTTAAAACTAAAATCTAATGTTCTATATTTTTACAATTTTAATAATATCGACTACCAACAAATAATAATTATCTACATTGATAAATCGCTCATGCTAAATTATCTAAATGATTTTCAATCGTAACAAACTCTGTAAATAATTTGTTTTGCAGTTTCTAATCCTTAATCCTCCAGGCATTTCGCCGCGGGCGCCCATGACCGTTCGGCAATCTTCGGTAATTTGGCTGCTAACTTTTGGCTGCTAAGTTCACACCGGTCTAGTTGCTAATAAATCAATAAATGCACTAATTTAATGTTATTACTTATACAAGATAATACAGATATATACCTATAAAAATACTTTTTGATTTTTTAGTCGGCTCACTGCTACAGTTCCCGCCACTGTTTTCCGTCGATTCGGCAGTCGTCCTACAGCTTTTTTACATTTTCTTTTGAGGGAGGCTTGTTTGGCTTTATATGCAGCTCCGCCGAAATCAAATAATGTCGCAATCGCGAAAGAAAAGTGTCGACTAAACTGCTTCTTTGTAGTTACGTTGCGTTGTTCTGCCGAAGTGATTATTTTTATATACCTCCTCCTTTTAATTTCTGAATGAAGTTAAAGTCGACAACGTTACTTTCATAGCAAGGCGGGATTTTTTTAAATAAATGCGATGAACTAACGTATACCTATAACGATTGTAAAGATAAGAGCCTCTTTTGAAGAGTAAATCATATCAAAAAAGTGCAAAAACCTATTTACATAGGAAACAAAGTGGTTAACTATGGCCAATAGATGCGCAAACTTCATTCCTTAATTGTTTTTCATAGAATAATACCTAATGAATATATTATTCATTATATATAATGAATAAAAATCTTCCATATTTGTTTGAAAAAATAAAAGTTTCGATTTGATATACATACCTACACTGAATTTAAGACAAAGCTCTCGATCCCAACCACCAGGTAAAACTAATAGTTACTGCCACTCATTCATATACACTCTATATAAAAAGAATATGAAAATTATATCTCCATCCAGGTTGCACTTAAATCGATTTAATTTAAGAAATCAGGCAGAATTCTTTCGTCAAGGTCTTTTCATAAAACACTGACTGCAATTTATTTTGGATCGTAGGTACTGCTGAAATTTTAAAATATAATTTTTTTATCCCAATACGTTAAATTGTAAATGTTTCATATTATGGCGTTCTCATTAACATTAACCAACATACAGCATGTAACTGTAGTTTTCCATCCAACGAAGCTGAAGACACTCGTAAAATCTCTCGAAAAATTTATCAAAATTCAAACCTTGACACCCTTATATGCTTTTTGTTAGATCCTCAGACCACCCTTATGATGCATCTGACCTCTGCTCAAATTCATTATTATTACTATTCCCAGCTGGATGGCATCCCGGTATGGTGGCCTTTTTACATTAATTATAATGTATGTAGAATTCGATATTTTTCAGTTACCCCTTGACTAGCTAACTACCAGTATGTTTCCGGGCCTTGAGAGGTGAATAATTTCAGTGTAAAATAGAACGAATCGTTACAGATTCATGAGTGTGACTTCGATGGAATATATGGGAAACATAAACAGTACCAAGGAGTCAGTACAATTTGGTGTGTATACAGTTAATATCAAAAGCAATATGTAAATAGTAATTTTTTTCTGTTTGGTTTTTCAAAATTAGGATAATTTCAGAAATTATGTTAATTACGTTCGTTGTTTTGTCATATTATTGTAAATTTATTTTCCCATTCTAGTACTGGGTCGTTAGGTCTGTTGAATGGTCTACTACAATAAATAAATAAATAAATAAATAAATAAATAAATAAATATGGTACAATAACCGTAAAGGAAAAAAATCTCACTTACTAACTGACTTACTGTCTCCACATTCTAATAAAATTATAAGTTGGCTAATTGCCAGTCTAAAGGATCTAAATTCAAAATGAGTTGAATGAGTGTAATGCAGTTCAAATAAAATGTATCAATAAAAGGTATTAATCATTAAACTTTTGATTAAATTTAACTAAAAAGAGAAAGCCAACCACGTGGCCTCAAGATTCACTAAGAAGACCAAATTTCCACATTAAATGAACACCAATATAAATATAATAACTAAATAAGATACTACTGATTAATCTGTCTTAACGAGTACATAAATGCAAGTAATAATATATCATTTATTAAACTTAAAAATGAAACTCAAAAATTAAAATAAGAAGCAGTTATTACCTCTAGAGATTCACACACTACAAAATCTCTGTTCTTAGAGTGTCTGTTCGATATATCGATTTTTTCCCACCACTTAGGTATAAAAGTAACATTCTGAAATTTAATGAGTTGACAAGTTAATGAGGACCAGCTCTAGCTATGGGTGATTTATATATTTCATAGTGTAAATAGTATACTTATATTTAGTAGTGGCTAATGCTTGACACATATATTATTTTGAAATTTATAAAATTTTGGTTACAAATCGTACAGTAAGAATAAGATATTTTTTGACAAACGCAATTTATATACATTACTCTTATGAGACATTAGAGAGTTATTGCAGTTGAAATAAGGACAAACAGTATTAAGGGCGCCCTAATTTTGACATCTAAGCATGCGCAGATATAGTACGACGTAAAATTTCCCTTAATAAGGATAGTGCCTGCCTTTATTTGTGCACTCTTTAGGTCGCCCTTAATTGTGTTTTATTTTGACGTTTCGCAGTAATTCGGGCGAAAACGTAGATAGTCGTGCTCAGACCAAAATCATGAAATCAACTCGAATTATTTGTTTTTTACGGAGCTTTAAATTTGTGTATTTTTTTCGAGATTTTTACCTTAACTAGGTATATGGTGAAAATGGAGAAAGACAAAAATCGACGTCTCCGCTTTACGTACGATGACGACTTGCAATTTTTACGAGAAGTTGTTGCACAGAATCCAATACAAACTCCAGAAAGATGGGAAGTTGTCCAAACAAATTTAGAAAAACTGATTTCAAAAAAATTTCTTATACGAACTTTAAAACAACACTTGCAGTTACTGCTACAACTCTGGTTAGCAAAAGACAAAGTATCCAAAATCAGGTAAGTTGGGATAATCATAATTATATTGACATACTGGAAATAAGGGAATTTTTGAGGAAAGTTCTCATTGCAATAACTCTAATTTAACAACCAAAGATAAGGTAAACAGTATTTTAATAACGCCTTTCTTAATAGAGCCAGGCAGTAAAATAGCAATCTGTAATAACTCTCTATTATGTCGGATACGCCTCCCTTATTATTAGACACATCTAAATGGTTTTAGAAAAGAAAAGAAGAATATGTTCCAATGTATTCCAAAAACTTGATGAACCGCCCTCATTTACTCAAAATTCCAGTTCAGAACAGTTATGTATAAAATCATCCTTTTTCGGACGTGTTGTTTTGTTTGCCCAATATTCTCCCGTAATATTGGCAACAACAAAATCAACAAGGCTGGCAGTGGCGGCTAGTCATAATGGGCACAAGGGCACGTGCCCTATGCGTAAGCACATAAGACTTGTGAATGTTGTGATATTTTATAAACTTTTATAATTATTATAATTTGGTGGATTTTTTTATTAATTTTTCATCATGAACATTGAATCATTTGGTGCATACATATCCGTCTAGCGTCTACACCGCTTCACACGCTTCACCGACTGTGTAATCCGCGTGTCCACTGGGCTGGGCACGGCCGCTGTGTGCCTGTTCTTTTTTCTTTTCTATTTGCATGCGCAAGAAAAGGATACACAGCTTCTATTATTCCAGCGCGTCTTTTCTAATGCGTTGTGTTACGTCATTGAATGGGCGCTGCCCCGTCGACCAGACGGTACAGAGTACAGAGTACAGATACTTTTCAATCAGTTACAAGGGAGGCAGTTAGACTCTGACAGTATTTATTATCTAGATGATAATACTGTTAGAAATAATTTAGACTCGTTTACAGCTGCTATACAATGTCTAAGAAATAATACAGAAGAATTAATAAATAATGCTGACATTTTAACAGAACATTCCGAGGAACATTCTGTGGATAATTTAAGAAAAAAGAGAAAAGTTACTTTAGGAGACTCAAAGGTAATGCAGTGCAAAGAAATATGTGATATCATATTAATGAACGTACGGGAGAGATTTCAATTTACTGATTTTTTAACTATAGCCAATTTGTTTGAAAAGGAGAAATTTAACAACTATAGAATAGTTTTTCCTCTGGAACATATTAAAACAGTGTGTGCCTTATTTCCAAAGATCAACATTAGAAAATTAAAAAATGAGCTGTATATAATGTATTCTAGAGATGACTTCATACATCGTAGTGGTGCGGTTGCTTTATTACAAATGTTAAAGAAAAATAATTTACTTACGACGTTTTCGGAATCGGTTGAACTATTAACTATATTGTGCACAATTCCTATGACTACAGTCGAAAGTGAACGTGTGAAGTGAAATATGGAAAATAATTTTTCCATATTTCTGTCAATCGCATCAAAAAAGGGGATATTTGCCTAACGAAACCTATTTCTTCAAGCAAATATTTTTGCTCTACGAATTTCTAATTCTTAATTTTAAGGTGTTTGACCTTGAAAAATGCAAAATTTTCACCTGCGGCGCATTTTTCCCCTGTGCCCCCATTCCCAAATTTCACCAGCCGCCACTGGAGGCTGGGAATCCTCAATGATCCCTCAACACAATGAACATATGAACATATAAACGTCCGATTCTCCACGCTCTTCACTGACTCGACTCAAATCTACTTATCCATGGTGCGAACATCAAGATATGAAAAATCAATTAATAAACGCACCCGAATTAAACTGTCACATTGGCGATCGTATCGGCTTGATGCGAAAAAGCTTCGTGGTGCCCTTTATCATCTACAATGCGACCGCAAATGATGGTTCGAGCTGGCTCCCGTATACAGAGCATAATCCATCTTATGGATTTCAATAGGATGAGCAGTAATCCTCTCTTTGTATAGCGTGGCCCATGCAAGTCGAGGTCGAGGCTGCTATACGCTCGCCCTTGGTAGAGGGTGTCCCACTGAAAGTTATTTTATTATTTCACACTTAATTTTACTGGTACAACTGCTTAGATATATGAAATTACAGCATAAATGCACAAGAGTAAAAAGTAACAATTTAAAAAATGTGTCTATTTTCATGTGGTTCATGCTTGATGGCAGACGTTTCGCCATTCTTAGCAGATAGCATCTTCAGCGTTTGTCGTATCATGATCGATGGCTGAACTAAGTACAAGAAAGTTCTAATACAGGGTTATTCAGAACTTATCCATAATAAAATTTGGGGATGTTCAACATACATGTACAAATGTGGTAGTGAAAAAGAAAATTTTTTTGGCGCGTTCTGAAAACTATTTAAAAATTTTTAATTGCACGGCGCTGGATACTGGCCCACTGTAATGGAATGACCTTGGGACTGACAATGCAAACTGGCGATGTCACATATAGCACGAAAAAACTTCGGAAGTTCTAAGAGTATACCGACACCCGGCGCAAAAAAGATTTGCAGCGTTTTTACTTTAAAATAAACTGAAAGATAGATAGATGTGACCAAAGTGACGTGTCTTTAAAATGAATAAAATTTTGTTACATTAATTTTGAAGAATTGCGCTACTTGATTACTAGGTATTAGAAACATGAAATTTATAAAAAAATTGCACATACCTTGTTACAAAAGCTGTTCGAAAAACGGTGTTGGAAGTGATTTCGTTGAATTGCGTGCGGATTTTCGAGTGCCCAAACGTGTGTATTGTGAATGTTCTGTATTCCATTTCGAGTAAACAAAGCTTCATCTGCAACTAGTACATCAGCAGTAAATTGGGGATTTTCAGCATTTTGCTGCAACAACCACTCACAAAACCTAACTCGTAATTAATAACCCGCTGGTAACAGTGCTTGAACACGCTGGATATGATACGGATAAAACTGAGCTTCGTGTAGTAAGCGCCACACCGTTGATTGGGATACCCCAGGCACCTGGCTAGCGATCTGACTTGTACTTTAGCCATTTTGAAAATTTTAACGTTTAACACTCCTATACGATAAATAAAACACCGGCACTGAGAGGGCGACACAGATAGACAATAGATATTATCCCCACTCCAACTCTATTTGCTCAGTCTTGACCAGGCGTTCCAGGTACAAAAACTTGTTTACTTTTTTTTATAGGAATGTGATATATCAGATTCAGATGTCGTTGAAGTACATCTACGTCGTGTATCAGGTGTCGTTGCCCATCTACGTAGTCCTTTATAATGGTATAACTTTTAACATTGTTTACGGGAATTCCAGACTTTTATTATAAATTTTTTTGGTGGAATCGATTTCTTACTTAAGGATGCACATATCCTCAAAGTTTTAGAGATAAGTTCTGAATAACGCTGTATATGTTTTTCTATGATTTAATATAAATTAACTAGAGAAATTACTGGTGTGACTAAGGATCTTTCTTTACTTCTTATATACTCAATCAGTATGGCATAAACAACGAAGTCGTTGAGGTCGGTTTAGAAACGTAAAAGAAATTTCAATTGTAAAACCTTTGCAATGCATAGGACCTTGTATACAATTTAAATGGCAAAACACTTGGTATAGTATTAGTCAAATTATTTTACTAGTAACAGTAACAAATCCTATGATTAAAAAACAAACAAGAGTGTTAGACTCAAGAGCAGTTACATTGATTTTGCACCTGTCAAAATTTTGACAATACGTCAAAAATATCCGAAGCACATGGCTAAATGAGTACCTATATCTGAAAATACAAAAATATTCAGGGTGTTTCTTACAAAAGAGCAAAGTAAAATACCAAAATGTTGAACATCCTCGAATCCGCTGGGACAGTTGGGACACCTTGTATGTATAGGAAGCAATGGCTGGGCTACTGGATCGAGCGGAGCGAGTACCTGCGAAATTATAACTTTAATATCACCTATCGGATATTGAGTTTTGAAACACAAACACGTTCCCTCGCTGTTTCTCTCTTGACTTATCGAAAGTAAACACAGAGGATTTGAAAAGGATTACACCCAGTAGTGTACACACACAGGTCTCAAGCCGCCACGGCCTACCTGATACTGGGAATTACTAATGAGATCCTATTTTCCTTCATGATATTTTGGTGTGTGAACGTCTTATCGTTTTTAGGTTAAACAAAGGAAGTGGAAGCTTAAGGGAACGGGAATAACGATGATGAAGCCGAAGGCAAGAGACGCAAACTTGTATTTATCTATATATTTTGGCTCAGATATTTGTTTATATCTCTCATATTATGATAAAGTTTAATTGTATTATCAACAAACCTAATATTAACATCCTTAATTGTATCAGGATAACTGTTAATATTAAAAGGGTCAAGGTAACTATTAATATTCACTATATCAAGTTAACTCTTAAGTTTAGAACATTAATATATTTGATTTTTTCATATCCGTTTTTACTCTGCTGAAGAGGGACAAAACTCCGAGTCATTGATGTATGTAGCTTTGTTGTTGTTTCCTCATTCATAATTCTAATTATTTTGTTTGTATCCTTTCATTTTATAGCTATTAATATTAATTTATTAGCGAGATATTACTATTGAATTAATAAATACGTTAGTAGTTAATACTCTTTGCAATCTAACACTTACAAAGGAATAAAATTTTCGGCTTTACTAGAACTCACAAAGACGGTACTAACTTTAAACAATTACTTTTCTATAAATTCCATTAAAAGAAAATGTTTCATATTGAATGTATTATGTAATTTATATGAATCCAAAAGCAGAAAAGACGACAAATAGGCAAGGGATACGTGTAGGTATAGAGAAGACTGGCATCTATTTTTCATCTTGGTTTAATTCCATGATTCTTTGTTTGAAAAAACGAATTAGATCCAACTGACAGATCCATCGCTGTTTGGGATTTACGCCAATTTTCCTGACACATCATTTAACTCAATAGAATGTTAATTATATTACTGCCTCATTTTCTAAACCTATACAGAAAAAACTGTGATTACGTTTCTTTTGTTCTTCCATTGAAAATTCCATATATAATTTCAATTTCCCAGGTTAGCCTTACCACTTATTACTTTAGTATAACTATAATTGAGATCTTACCATCTTGAGACTATTAAGAATATTTGGTAGGTATATACCAACTTTTAAACTAAACTTATGAATATAATAACCTATTTAACGCAATTTTTCAAATTTTTCGTAGTGTAGTGTAAAAATACTATAGATGGGAATTTTCAGATGAACACAGTGCATTATATTTTGCTATATACAGGGTAATTTAACTAACCCGTTCATTAAAAATTTAAGGACTTCCCATTGGAATATTTTTTTGTAAATTTGAATACGGGGGTTTTCGAGAAAGTTCTATTCACCTGAAGTATTTCCGTTTTTCTTGCACTTCCGGTTATACCGGAAATGGATATCAACTAAATTATATGTGAATTTTCTACCTTCATATTACTGGTATCGAAAATTATTGTTATATAGACAAAATTCTTTATATGCTATTTTTTATAAGCAGGAATGTACCATATTAACCTTAGTTGAACCGTTTCTGAAGTGATGTCAAAATTACTAGCTAGTTCCATCGAATGAAATATCAATGGTTGACGGTAAAAATAATCAAATTTACCTATCTCATGATTCCTAGTACTTTTACAACTTTTATTATTCGCACAGATAGATATTACGTTTCCTTGAAAGAGATTGAAACCTTTGGTGTGAAGACAACACTGACGCAGTTTTCCACATAACACAAAGGCACTCTACTGCACTCGACGCGCGTTTCGCCAACCAAGTTCTCATCATCTCCAGCCATCCAATCCATCTCTCATCATTTAATCATCTCCAGATGATGCCAACTTGGTTGGCGAAAAAGCTGTGATTAGGTTTCTTTTGTTCTTCCATTGAAAATTCCATATATAATTTCAATTTCCCAGGTTAGCCTTACCACTTATTACTTTAGTATAACTATATATACAATTCACTCAATAACCCCGCTGACATCGTCGAGTCCTTTAAGCATTATTTTGAGAGTGTTCTGATTCGATCAGGTGCCACAGATTTTGAAAATATTAGCAAAAACATGGATGTTAACCTGCCCTCAGTAAATATCAACTATTTATCTTGTGATGAAATAATAACATCAGCAAAAAAACTCAAGGACAAATTAACTTGCGGTCCGGACTTGATTCCTAGTTTCTTTGTCAAGGATTGTTGTCACGTGTTAGCGCAACCATTAGCCACATTGTTTAATCTGCTACTTAAACAGGGCAGTTTTCCTGATGTTTGGAAAGTAGCAAGTGTCTGTCCCATTCTTAAGAATGGTGATCCAGTTGATATAACTAACTATAGACCCATCACTTTATTGTGCAATTTTGCGAAGGTTTTTGAGATGTCCCTATACAGTAGAATTTATCCTCTTTTTAAAAATATTATATCACCTGTACAGCATGGTTTCATGGAAAAAAGATCAACTAACACAAATCTTGTTTGCTTTAACCAGTTTATTTCTAATGTCATTGATCATCACGGTCAGGTGGATGTATTGTATACCGATTTCTCGAAGGCCTTCGATAGGATTGATCATAACATACTTTTGCATAAACTTAAGAATTACGGATTTTGCGATAACTTACTAAAGCTCTTTTCGTCTTATTTATCATGTCGTTTCCATTATGTCACATATAGTGGATACAACTCGAGTCACTACCTTATTACTTCTGGAGTACCTCAGGGCTCTAATTTGGGTCCTCTACTATTCTCTATTTTTATTAACGACATTACTACTCTTCTCAATTGCAATCAGTTAATCTATGCGGACGACTTAAAACTGTATTTTTCTATATCGAGTATAGATGATTGTGCTTTTCTTCAAAATGATTTGAATGCGGTTGCGAGATGGTGTGATCTGAATAACTTACATTTAAATATGTCGAAGTGTAAAGTAATTTCTTTTACACGTAAATTGAATCCTATACTTTTCAACTATGAAATTAACTCAGACTTCTTGATACGTGCAAAGTCCATCAAGGATTTGGGTGTTTACTTTGACGATAGGTTAACATTTTCGGAGCACATACAACGTATAGTTTCTTCTTCTCTTAGGATGTTAGGTTTTGTGATAAGGCAAGGTCGTGATTTCCTCGGTAATGATGTATTGTTCAGGTTATTTTATGCATATGTCCGCTCCAAGTTAGAGTATTGTTCACTTGTTTGGAATCCTATGTATAATGTTCATATCAATCTCATCGAGTCGGTTCAAAAAAGGTTTTTAAAATTCCTCACGTTTCGTTCAGACAGAAGATATCCTGCAAGAGGCTGCGACTATAAACTTTTGTTAACTCGTTTTAATTTTGACTCACTACAATTTAGAAGATACTTCCACAGTCTGAAATTTTTACACGCACTCTTGCATAACCATATCGACTGTCCTGATATATTAAGCCAGTTAAATTTTCTAGCAGTTAGATCAGCCAGTCGTGCTCCACTAACATTTTATTGTTCTGCTGTCGACACTAATCTTGGATTAAAGTCTCCCATTAGCGTTATGACACGTAGCTATAATGGCATTTGTAACTCCTGTGATGTCTTTAACTGTAATGTAAAAAGTTTACATAATGTTTTTAGAAGCGTTAGTCAACTTTAAATTTTGATACTTTAATTAAATCGAATTTGAGCACTTACTTATATATACATGTTTTTTTTTTTTGTTGTGGTTTAAGTCACACTGTAGGTTTGCATACACGTATTTTTTTTTTCACTTTTGATCTTTTCATGTTCTTTTATATTATACTTTGTTCTGTAATTGGTGTTTACACTGTTGGACAAATAAAATTATTATTATTATTATTATTATTATTGAGATCTTACCATCTTGAGACTCTATTAAGAATATTTGGTAGGTATATACATCAGAGTAATAACTTTATTTATTACTCTGATGTACATGCCAACCAAGTTGGCATCATCTGGAGATGATTAAATGATGAGAGATGGATTGGATGGCTGGAGATGATGAGAACTGGGTTGGCGAAACGCGCGTCGAGTGCAGTAGGGTGGTATGTGGAACACTACGTCAGTGTTAGATATTACGTTTTACTATACTGTACGTCATATGCTAAGAGAAATCCAAATACGGATTTATCATGTTCTTTATTTTTCCATTTTTTTTACCTCCAGTTTCCAAGGGTTACGTCCGTTCCCTAATGACATATTTATTAGATTGGCACTCCCAAGAAGCTGTAGCAGTACAATATATAATTAGCCACTTAATTAAATTATTCTGGTGGCATTCAATGTATATCACGTTGAATTCGAGATAAAGTTACTCTTGCCGAGACAGCGGCGTGCCTATGAAATATAGGAGTAAAACATTTTCTTTGTTTTTTATTAGGACTGAAGCATTTTCTTTGTTTTTGATTGCACAAGGAAAAATAAAGAGGGGTCATATCAGGCAATCGATCTGGCTACTGTAATAATTCTAATGTTTACATAATAAAAAAATACGTACCAATCATTTGGGGCTACCTGTAACTCAAAAGAATATATTTTCGTCCGAACAAAAGACTGATGCAAGACTATAAGCAAAGTCTACAATACTTTGCTATAAGTAACTGATGAAATCGTAAAAATTTATAAATTGAATTGAAGTATAAAGACAATGAATAAATGTTATTATGTATTATAAATTTATTCATTTTTAAATAAATTTAGCACCCTTTAAATAGGTAACGTAAGAAATAACAGGATACATTTCTAAGTACCTTGTAGGTTTTGCAGGAAAAAATGTTTTGTGAGGTGTGATTTTATAAAAGAAACAAACACCAATGCCATTATTGAAACACTTCACTGAAAATTATTTGAAAAATGTATCTGTATGGTGAAAAAGAAGTAAGGTTTTTGTTTAAGAATGCTCTATCTGCCTTTATAAGGTTTATTTTTGACTAGACATTTCTAAGATTGATTAGAGATTTCTAATTGTGTTAATATTTTCAATAGTTTCGCAAAATACCCAATAAAATGGAGACCATCATGTGAAGTTCATAAAATCAGAGACTTAAACCTAAAAACCAAAACAAACTGGCCTCCTAGTTCACCTGATCTAAACCCAATGACATTTTTCATGCGAAGCTAAGTGATTGAAATGGTGATTAAATTCCATTATCCCCTAATCACAATTTGAAAAACCAAAACCTGTTGTCGCTTTTCACGCTTGATACCCGCCGCCGCCACTGGTCGCTAACTCGGGGGGCTGCGGAGAAAGGCGGCTGATTCGCAGAGAAGGACTCCGAGCGAGACGAGGGTCGAGCGCGGCGGCGGTGCACGTCCTCTGAATAATAACAACCCCCGAGAGCAGCAAAGTAAAATATCACAAACCTAAAACGTTAGCGGCACGTGACTCGCCGATTGATTTTATTTTATGCGGGAGCGGAACATGTAGTGGTCGCCGCCCCAGCCCTGCCGCCCCCGAGTCGAAATTGAAAATCGCGCGGACTTATTCGACGCCGTCATGTTTCCCATTTTTGTGCCGGGGTATTAAATTGGATGCATTAGGTACAATGTAGACGTTCCTGCTGAACGGTGCTTACCGGAATTGTCTCCATATATCCCCTGGCTTTTATACGTACATTTGGATTAATTTGCTTTGATATATTAAAGGTAGTAACGTCCAACCAAAAGTAGGAACTATAGAATGTATCTACATTATGTGTACTTACAGCGAAGTTACCATAATTAAAAAGATACACTTTATTAATAAGCAAAAAAAATCACAGATTTCGCAAAACTTGCAACCATCGCTTACATTAGAAATAATAACATCATATATGAAACAGGTCGAGCGCTACAAAAGCGTAGCAAGGACAACGTGTAAAATAATTTTATAATTGCCAGTTTAAACTTTCAATTATAGATAATTGTCAGTTTAATCTGGCAATTATGTAGCTTTTTATCTGTCAATTATGTATAATTGACAGTTAAACTGTCAGTTATAGATAATTGTCAGTTTAAACTGGCAATTATACATAATTGCCAGATCAAACTGACAATTATCTATAATCGACAGTTTAAACTGGTAATTATAAAAGGACATCCTGTGAAATAATTTTATAATAGCCAGTTTCAACTGTCAATTATAGATAATTGTCAGTTTGATCTGGCAATTATGTAGCTTCTAATCTGTCAATTATGTATAATTGACAGTTTATAATTGCCAGTTTGATCTGGCAATATATAAACTGGCAATTATATTGGCATTATATAAACTGGCAATTATACATAATTGCCAGATCAAACTGACAATTATCTATAATTGACAGTTTAAACTGGTAATTATAAAAGGACATCCTGTGAAATAATTTTATAATTGCCAGTTTCAACTGTCAATTATAGATAGTTGTCAGTTTGATCTGGCAATTATGTAGCTTTTAATCTGTCAATTATGTGTAATTGACAGTTTATAATTGTCAGTTTGATCTGGCAATTATGTATAATTGCCAGTTAAACTGTCAATTACAGATAATTGTCAGTTTAAACTGGCAATTGTGTATAATTGCCAAATTGACAGTTTAAACTAACAATTATACATAATTGCCGGTTTAAACTGGCAATGATCTATAATTGACAGTTTAAACTGGCAATTATAAAATTATTTCATACGATGTCCTTTCTACGCTTTCGTAGTACCCTGCGGTATCTTTAAAACTTTTTTTAAAGACTTTTTCAATATCTGGGCTACATTTATTCGCTGCATATATACAGATTTTGAATATTTCACATAACTAATCCCATATCGAAGTTTATGATGCATAATCTTAGAAGTTCTAATTTTACGTAATTTTTTGGTAATATACAGGTTGTATCACGTAAGATTATCTCAAAAAGTAGTCAGAATTGAAATCTGAAAATTTGTATACAGGGGTTAATTAAAAAGATCTATTCAATAAAAATAGTGTCAACTTTCTCGCACTTCCAGTCACCCTATGTAACACCCTATATATTATATTATTTCTGGATTCTACAAAAAATTATAAACACATTTAATTCCTATACCTATCTTCCACTGTTTTTGAAATATTGAGAGGTGAATATTGACATTTTGCCACTTTGAGACTCTATAAACTCTAAACGGTTTTAGATCAATCAAAACGGTTTGCACATTCCCATCTTAACATTTCATAAGCTCAATTTTCACACTAATTTCAGATAATTTCTGGCTGCAAAGGTAGATAGGTAACTCTCAGATCAAAGATCAAAGGTCAATTAATCTATGTGTTAGGTATGTGAATTTCACATGAGTGTCATGCGCAACCTATTACTTTAACATGAAGGAGGTTGGAACCTTTAGTGTGAAGATACCACTGATGTAGTTTGCCACATAATACCAAAACACTATACTGCACTCGACGCGCGCTTCGCCAACCAAGTTGGGATCATCTGGAGATGATTAAAACTAAGTTTAATCATCTCTCTCTGAGTAAAACTCAATTTTAGTCATCTCCAGATGATGCCAACTTGGTTGGTGAAACGCGCGTCAGGGGGGCAACATAATGGTGAAAAGAAATCAATGCTAACTTGATTAGTTTTCGAAATATTTAAAAAAACCGAAAATTTCGATTTTTATTTTTATTTTTTTGCGGGCCTATTTGATGAGGTATTCAAAAATAAAGAGCACTTTTCTATAGCAACTTTTTGCCCTTTATCGAATGGTGTTAGAGAATTTTCCGCAAAATGTTTCGTTTCCCGGAAATCAACATCAACTTAATTTTTTTAAATACGGACCTGGAATTTTTTTCCATTTTTTGGAAGCATTTTTGTAACTTAATTCATTTTTAGTTAGATTCTGTTTATTTATCGTAAATAAAAATGAAACCTCAAAAATATTATTCAATATCTATAATTAACAAAAATCGAAACAAAAATAGGTACTAATGATGGATTTTTCTTAGACAAAACGTTTAAATCTGCTTCCTTTTATGGTGGCATTCTATCAAGGTACAAAAATGCTTCCAAAAAATTGAGAAAAAAATCCAGGTCCGTATTTAAAAAAATTAGGTTGATGTTGGTTTCCGGGAAACGAAACGTTTTGCGGAAAATTCGCTAACACCATTCGATAAAGGGCAAAAAGTTGCTATAGAAAAGTACTCTTTATTTTTGATTACCTTATCAAATAGGCCCGCAAAAAAATAAAAACGAAAATCGAAGTTTTCGGTTTTTTCAAAATATTTCTAAAACTAATCAAGTTAGCCTTGATTTCTTTTCACCATTATGTTGCCCCCCTGAATACGCAACTTTGCCTCCATTTAACCGACTTCGCATCTCTTACCGTTCCCGAGATCCCCATGTATTGCATCGAATTTGAAGCACCCATATACAACCCAATTTCCCACAATAATATGAAACTGATGTCTTCTCCCTTGGTGTATTGATAGTTAGTTCACGCAAAATTGTTAACACCTTCTACATGTGAGTGACGTAGACTTTGGGTCTTCTAGGCTACCAACCGCAACTGAGCATCGACCATGGCTGAATTTCCATCTAACCGATACCGGCGGTAAAAGTTTACGAGCTACTCATTGTACATAATATATGCGTCAAACTATAAAACTCAAGTCGGACGTTGAGTAGCGAATCCAACTAAAGTGTACACCTTTCGGGCCAACGTGAGGCACACGTCTTTCGCAACGCCAACTTAATTCCAAATCGCCCTTTACCAGCTGTCACTCGCAGAGAGCGAAACGCCCAGACACAAAGTATCAAATAAAGCTGTTGACGGGCCTCGCCGGCATTTCCATATATATGTATCTAGGAATATAAATTATATTCGCACCAAAATCGAATCCCGACTCGCGAAACTGACGCGTTTCAAGCTGTACGGATCGACTCGTATCTCGCTTCGTAACTAAGTTGGCTTCACAAATCAAGTAGTCATGTACAATACATTCGCCGTTTGGTTCTGATTATATAGTCCAGAAGAAGAGCGAAAACTCTGTGTGCTATAATTTGAGAGACAAATATTACCAGTTCAATGATAAACTGAAGATTATAATTTGACACCTAGAACGTACTTACAAAATGAAGACAACATCGATATATGTTAGTAGTGAGGAGAAACACACCGTCCCTCTTTGGGTCTGTGCTACTATCTGTCTGACAATTATTGTCAAATTGACAGACAGATAACGACCTGCTTTTCCGCAGGTGCCATTACAGCAGTGACCTCTAGTGTCTTTAAGGAAGACAATCCTACTTATTTACTTGAAGGAGATGCCGAAAACAACTACTCCACGGGCAATATGCCCCGACTGGCATTGCATTACATCGGCATCTCCATAGGAGACACTAACAACAGTTTCGTATTTAAGGACAATGCTGTTTTAAGTGATAAAATTGAACGAGGAATTCAAGGCGATAACGTGACCTTAAACGTTTTTTGGCTCTCAAATACGATTTTATTATTATTTTTCTGAACATCCGCACTATCGTCAACTTTTCACCTCATCTCCTCGGGCTATATCTAATTCGCAACTAAGTTATGAAGTTATTCAGGATACGAATCAAATATATTCGCTGCCTGGATTTGACATGACATGCTACATCCGAGCGGTGTATTTCTTGACGTATTTTTTCCAGTGTGTATCAGGTAGGTTCGTTAAGTCCGCTTCAGTGAGCCTTTTGTGATGATGGATATGCCGGATTGCCAGATCAAAGGACCCCTGCTTCTGTTCTGCCGTGTTCTGTTCATCTCATAAAACAGTCATTAATTTTTTCGACGAATAAAGTCAATAGTCAATATGTTATGTCAATATAATGTTTAGGCCAGGAATTATAATGACAGAAATAAATATTTGAACAAAAAAACTGGCAACTTTTTTTATTATTATATTAATTTGTTAATTAGTAGTGATTCAACAATTGCGCGACGAAAATTAGCAAGAAAAAATGCAATTTCTTGTATGGACTTAGGTACAAACGAGTTGGTTTATGTAAAATAAATTGTAGAATGTGAGAAACCAATCAAAAGCAAGTTTTGTGTTTTGTTACTATTTTCAAAATTCCAGATCTTTGAATTTATTTGAAATTTAATATACCTACCAACATTTGGTATGTATTTTTGAAAGCTCCTTTTAGTACTTACGTTTACGATTACATCGGAAATAACAATAGTCGCTTCCAGGGAAAGAATAACTTTCATTGTTCCCAATAGAACACATGTAGATAGTAGGTATATAAATGAATACTGAGTTTAATACTTGTCTTCTCCAATGATGTATAATTTGTTATGTTTATTGATTGCATACGTATTGACAGAAAGCAAGTAGAGAATAAGTAGGTATAATTTGTATATACAATGTATTATTTCCTATTTTGTACATCATAAGTATGTTTCAAACATTTTACGAGGCATAAAGTGAGAAAAGAGGCTCTAAAAACCCGCTATTAAGGTTAATTAATTATTCTATAGCACGTAATTACACACTACAAGATTATAAGAGGTATACGGATTTTATGAAGCCTACAATTTTCCGTTAATGACTTTCCAGTAGGTACGTTAATGGTTTAAAGTATGAATAAGTCTTTATTTTTAATATTAGAGATTGCAAATAATGACGAAAATTCTGATTTTTTAAGCTATTTCTATTCGTGTAAAATATGGCAGACAATAATAATAATAATAATAATAATAGTAATAATAATAATAATAATAATGTTTATTCATCTTTGAATAGGTACAATTGTATAATGTGTTGTACATATAAGAACATACATACAAATACAAAATATAAGAATAAACACAATTAATCACAGAAGCATCCATAGATACTTGTACGTGATATTGATAACTCACACTAAAATCATAATTAACATCAATAACAATTACAATAACAACTAACATTAATAACATACAATAAACTTCACAGTACCTACTCTTAATAACACATCAATTTTCATGACAATATAATAACTTTCTCAGTACTAAGCTCCACATCAATAAACATTTCTACAGATAACTAAATTTACGTTTCTCTATGAGAAAAAAAAAAGAAAAAATAACAACCAGGACAATATGATATATTAGTTAGAGTCAGAATCGGGATCAAAATCAATTTCCAGTGGGTACAGCAACAATTAAACATTTTTGTGTTTTGTGTTGTGTTAATGTTCCTTTTTAGATTTGTCTATTTTCTTGACTTATTTCTTCCTTGATTCCTTGTATCACTCTCAGAATTGTTTCTTCCTTCTTTCATTCTAATTAGCCTATTTTTGGACACAGACGGTTCCTTTCCAGATGCTTTTTGATTTTCTGAATAAACAGCTTTACTTAATAATACGGACATTTCACCAATTTCAGTGCATATCTCTTCTTCTTGAGATGTTGATAAAAAGTGTTCTCTAATATTTGGAGTTGGAGGAGTACTGATCGATTTAGGTGGTAATATTACTTCGACTTCCTCAGAAATTTGCAACGGGGATTTTCCTTAATTGATCGGCTGTGTACTGTTTACTATTTACATGAAGTTTATTATTCTTAATATACGCTGCTAAATTGTTGTTTTTTGCAGATTTTAAATTATGGTACAGTATTTGTTTGTCTTGTTGGTCCTTACACAAATCATCGGCGATAGATATTCCGGTACCTTTTCGTTTTTTAATGTTTTTAAAAATCTCTCCTTTTGTTAGTTTTGATATAAATTCCAATACTATTACATTTTTTTGTCCAACCCTCTACATATTATTGATCTGTGTTTGATTAATATTTATATTAAGAATAGAGATAAATTTACTTAGTACTTGTTCTAATAAGCTTGTATCATTTTCAGTGCTCAAACCACAGATGACTATATTGTTTTTCCGAATTTTTCTTTCCAAATATTTTATCCTGTCTTCCAACTGGCTACACTTGGTTTCAATAGGCAAAACCAATTCCTCTATTTAAGACTTTTGTTCGGTGAACTTTTTGTCGATATACTCCGTTAGTTTTTTGAATAGTTCATTAGTAAATATGTTTTTACTGTTACTCATATCAGTTGATCCCATTTGAATTATTTGCGGACTTACTATATGCAGCAGAATTGATTTTTAATAATAAAATTTGCTGTTATGAACTTACGGATAGCCTTTTTATATTAGATCCCAATTAAGACTTGCACTTTCATTATATTACCATTAATTTTGATTCATTTAACACTTTTATTTAATAGTGCTCTCAGAGCACTTACACACAGCCGTCAAGCCTTTACATGCTCGACTATCAGTGTTAACACCGCATCAAAAAAATATCCAAAATAGCGCAAAGTAGAGGATTTAATTTAGATAATTTTGATATTAAACTATTTTTATATTAAGGACTTTGAGCTTCACATGAAGCTTTCAAAGTGATCTCTCAAAATGTTTAATCGAAAACCGAGCTGTAGCTTCTCTTTTCTGCATGTCTGTAACCTATACCCAAATTACAACCCAAGGAACATTTTATGTAGAACCATTCTCGAAATTAATAATCCCTTAGCGGCTATTAACATTTCCCTCTACGGGAGAGGTGTCACTTACCCGCGGAGATATTTCAATGTTGGCCCCCCTCAGAGGGCCATTGTGCCCTCTTAAGACCCCGAGACGCTGTTTACTACCGGATTACATGCAACCCTTCCTTATAGCGCGATATTTCGATAAATAAATGAGAAAACCAAACTACGCTGAGAGAAGTGTTTGTTTAAATCAAACAATCTTTCAACACATACACTAACAATAAGTGGCGCAGAACTTACATGCATTTGGGCATTTTTCAACATCGAAGAACCTACGTAAACCATGCATTAAAAAGGAAAATCTAGAGTTAGGTTTCTTCATTTATTTTTACTTAAACTTCCATTAAAACAAATTCATTGTTTTTCGCGTAGAAAAGTACCAATATTAATAAGCTACATTACAAATTAGAAACAAATCTATAGTCTATTCCTATATTTCTTGTTACATCATAGGTTGAGTTTTATTAAGGCAAGCAGAGATAAAGAGTTATATTCTCGATATGAACGCCAAGCAACGTGGTCCGCGGCTAGTACTTGGATGGGCGACCATTCAGGAAAGACCCGAAATAGGAAACAATACATTCTGTATATTAAAAAAACCATCTGCGTGACTTAAAGACTTCTCTGAGTATCATATTTAATTTTTCTATTGGTCTCTACACAGTTTTTCAGTGTACACAACTAGTGTGCATTGCTATTACTCAACCAAAGCCTGCTAACCCTTTCTTATTATTATTCAATAGGCACAGGTAGTAGGTAGGCCCTGATGCATATTCGATCAGCTAGATTCGATTTTTTCGCACGGAGATTGGGAGATTTGAATGTACCTGATCAATAGCGCCTTATTTCCGGCCGTATTTTGAATATCGAGGACGGTTGGCACGACAAAGGATTGCTTGGAGAGAGCTACGAAATTACTATAACCGTTTGGTATTCTGTTATTGTTGCATATGATTATATCCTTCGGTATATTGATAGCTTGGCCGTGATTTAAATAATTGGTAGGGCAGATGCTGAATGGGTGCTAAAAAGCAAGCGCTAGATTCGTTTTTGTCTAGGTGGAGGTAGTCGCAGTTGGTGGGAATTTATAAAAGCAAAATATGTACGGTGGAACCAATTAGATGTTTGCAAAAAGGCGTATGTCTACATTGTCTGTAACATACATTTTCAATGAAAGTAAATATACCTACATATTATTATTATTATTATTATTATTATTATTATTATCCAGTCATCACATAAACTTTTGTATAAATTTGTTAAGGACATTTTTACGAAAGCGTAGAAAGAACATCGTGTGAAATAATTTTATAATTGCCAGTTTAAACTGGCAATTATACATAATAGCCAGATCAAACTGACAATTATCTATAATTGACAGTTTAAACTGGCAATTATAAAATGATTTCACACGATGTCTTTTTATAATTACCAGTTTAAACTGTCAATTATACATAATTGCCAGTTTAAACTGACAATTATACATAACTGCCAAATTAAACTGACAAACATCTATAATTGACAGTTTACACTGGCAATTATTTAATTATTTCACACGATGTCCTTTTATAATTGCCAGATCAAACTGACAATTATCTATAATTGCCAGATCAAACTTACAATTATCTATAATTGATAATTTAAACTGGCAATTATAAAATTATTTCACACGATGTCTTTTTATAATTAACAGTTTGAACTGTCAATTATACATAATTCCCAATTTAAACTGTCAATTGTACATAATTGCTAAATCAAACTGATAATTATCTATAATTGCCAGTTTAAACTGTCAATTATAGATAATTGTCAGTTTAATCTAGCAATTATGTATAATTGACAGTTTAAACTGGCAATTATGAATAGTTGCCAGTTTAAACTGTCAATTATACATAATTGCCAGTTTAAACTGACAATTATTTATAATTGACAGTTTAAGCTGGCAATTATAAAATTATTTCACACGATGTCCTTTCTACGCTTTCGCACATTTTACAAGGAGGCGCAAATATTTCACTGTTCACAAATGGATCTCTGAAATGGTGATACAAACAGATTAAATTAGGACGAAGTTGCTCAACTTATTGTTGAGTAGGAATGTTTTAAAAAAATTGATTTATTCCCTACTGTTCCAGAGTTATCATAGAGGAACTGAAGATTGATATTCTCTTTTCATAATTTTACATTTTTTGGATAATAATACCTCGTGTCACACCTATTATTGACGTTTAGCAAAAGACGTCTCAAAAGGCTAGCATTGCTGTATCTAATGAAGTTTTTTAAAAGTTATTATTGCATATGTTACTGAATTTTTGTGTCTATATATTAAGTTACATTTTTAGTTAGTTAAATAACACTTTTCCTTTACGCAGGATAGGTACAAAATCACTGAATAAACTGTACTTATACCTTACATAAACCTTCTCAATAACGGCGGTGACTCACTCGCACCCTCACCCACGTCCATTTTGTTTCAGATCCACCCCCATGAGATGACCCGACGGGTCCAGCGCACCCTCGCCATCGAGGGAGGAGCCACGTCACGTCCATTATCCTGGACCCGGAGCAGGGCTTATTCTCGAGATTCAAATGGGGCAGAAGTTTATGGCCGCTCGGGCCGCTCCCCAGTGACCGTGCGGGGGCCGCTCATACTTGTACAGGGTGTACCTGCGAATTGATATTCGCTGTAGAAGTCGAAGACGACTTAAAATTAGGGTTCTGCCTTCTCACATTTTGGTAGATGTTCGTTTTCGATTTATCCAATTTCTAGTGGAGTACTCACAAGGGGGTTGAGGAGAGAAATATCCATATTGCTCTACTTCTCTCCTTCCTCTTCCACCCGCTCAATTATAGGTGTTAAATTAGAAATATGACATGACAACAATTTATCCACAAGTGTTGAAATATAGTGTTAATATAGTGAAGTGTGTATGCGTAGATTGAATTTTGTCAACATTTATTTAAGGGTCCATTCACTGTAGACTTGACAGACATGAATTCGGGGTCGGGTTGAGAGGTTGGGTAGCCGATGGGTGAAGACTTACATATTCCCACTACCTAGATTATTTAGATTTCGGAGGTGCACGTAAAGCCGAAGTAAAAAGGCACATGGAAATAAAGTTAGCCCTCATTGCAAGGATACCGGATTTGTTTTATAATTGCAACAAAATTTCTTTTTAATGTTATAAATTATATATCACCGGAAAGATCAAAAGATAAACTAGATCCCTATAGTAGCAAATTTTTGTTTAATACATGTATTTTAGAGAAAATAATGTTTGAAAATACGCTATTTTAGTACAAGATTGTTTGCCTGGAATTTTAAAAATAAAAAAGAATTACAAAAAAATGCTACTATAGGGATTTAGATTAAAGTCTTATCTTTCAATACTTTTTTACTAAAAGTCGCTATCTTTTATAGTTTTTTTATAATTAGACACGAGACGAACGCCGATTTAGGGCTTATTTCAGACTAGTGAATGGACTCTTAAAAGATCTTGCATATATCTATAGAAATAATGTCATTCATATTATGAAAAATACAAAAATCTGTTGTTTTAACCATATACATTATGTAATACGAAATAATATTAAAAATAATACAAAGTATATGAAATTATTACTATAATTACTGTTTTTATATTTATTCATAACTTCATTTCATCATATTTATTCATATACAGGGTGTAAAAAATAATGTACCGGACTTCGAGGGGTGATGCCACATCTGAAAATAAAAATAAAAGTTCCTGCTTATAAACATATACCTTAAAATTATCCCTGAAGTAGTTACAGCCCTTTAAACGGCGGATAAAAAGAATGATTTTTATTTATTTTTAGAAACTGTCGCAGACCAATTTTTTTGAAATTTGGTGGTCTGGCATCAATTTTTATGCCAAAGGGAATGGTCATAGTAAAAAGAGCCATGGCAGTTCTTAAAGGGTAGTTTTAATAAGGGTAGAGGGTTGTTTTTCACAAAACTTTTCTATCCAAATGAATACAATAATTTTAACATTAGATGTAAAAAAATTACGTCTTTTTACATAGGAAAGTTACTCTTGGTTTCACCCGCTACAGTAAACGGTTTTCGAGATATTTACGTTTAAAATTTACCTAGATTTGTATCTAGGTTTGACAGTTTCAGTTAATTGTTTTTAGTCGAATTTAACTGACAGTTTAGATACTTTTGGTGTTCAAAAGTTTTCTAAAATAATTAAAAACTTTTTCTTTATAAGGGCTGTAACTCCCTTAGCAACTATTTTAGGGCGTATGTTCTTAGGAACTTTTATTTTAATTTTTAAATGTAGTATGGTCCCTCGAAGTCCGATACACTATTTTTTACACCCTGTATATCATATCATTCATATCTATCATTTCATATGTACTTACCTAGTACCTATGTGAAGGAAAACTAAAAGCTGTAGTACCTATACCGGGTGTTCCACATAAAAGTCTTCAGCCTCGTATCTCGGCAACGGAAAGATATATTTTGATTTGAAAAAACAGATGATAGAGCTCATCTATGGCTTCGTCACGGAGTTCAACTTGATTTTTTTCAGAGCAAATTGGAGATGGCGCTGAAGTCGAAAGAAATTTTTCGTTGGCAGGAACTTTGTAACAAGGTTTATCCGATACTTTGTTCAATTCTAAACAATTTTTGTCAAATGACTATTTTTCAAAAACTTAATAGTTTCAGAGGTATTAGGCTCTTTATTTGGTGAGCCCCAAACTCAAGCGTATTTTAGTTTCGAATTATTACCATATACAATGAAACAATAATTATCCAAGTCAATTTATAAACTCTTTTTAAGAAATAGTAAAACAATATGTATTTCTGTAAGATATGGCAAGAGTTTTTAAATACCTACCTATAATAAATACCTAAATAATTATGAATTATTATACAAAATGAATTAAGTATTTAAAAAACTCTTGCCATATTTTACAGAAGTACATATTATTTCACTATTCCTTAAAAAGAGCTATCAAATTGACTTGGATAATTATTATTTCATTGTATAAGGTAATAATTCGAAACTCTAAAATACGTTTGAGTTTGGGCCTCACCAAATGAAGAGCCCGATATCTCTGAAACTATTAACTTTTTGAAAAATAGTCATTTGACAAAAATTGTTTAGAATTGAACAAAGTATCGGATAAACCTTGTTACAAAGTTCCTTACAACGAAAACTCCTTTCGTCTTCAGCGCCATCTCCAATTTGCTCTAAAAAAATCAAGTTGACCTCCGTGACGAAGCCATAGATGAGCTCTATCATCTGTTTTTTTCAAAAACAAAATATAAATTTCCGTTGCCGAGATACGAGGCTGAGGACTTTTATGTGGAGCACCCGGTATATCTAAATATCTACCACATTACCTGGCAGGAAAGAAGTAAATGGTCAAATCTTCATGAGTAAGTATGTACGTATCGTATATGTACAAGATACTATAACCATGAAGGTACTACTAGAAAACCACCTCTCCTGGACCTGTTACAAACAAATTAGAACCATATTGTTTGCTTTTAATTGCTTGTTCTAAGTTTACAAATATTTCTAGGAAGGTAGTGCCACTTTATATAGACCACACCTTGTATATAAGGGATAGGGAAATATCCAGAAACGGCTTTCCTTCGCCCTCGCCCTCACCCTTCGAGGTATGATTCAGTTCCGCGCGGCTATCGCGCCTTTAGGAGTTTTACGGCGACGTACAAGAGCATAAAAAATGAATGTTATTGATGGGGGTGCCCTTTACGATCCTTCTAGGTATCGATTGTGAAGGGAATTTGCATGCGTGGACGGCGGATGAGGTACGGCGACCCCCTCTGCGTAGCAGTTCCCCATGTAGATTGTAACTTGGCTAAAAGATATACAACATGCGACTCGTTCGTATAACCAACTAGTAAATATTATCAATATACAAAATCTACTTAAATCAAGTGTGTGTATATAATACTATGATATACCCATCGATCTTGTACTATAAGATCGATGAATATACCTATTCACCCTAAATCTTATCAATGATTTACGTCAGTGTTTCAATTTTCGTATTTGGAAGATGACCAAGGATTAGATACTTTTAATCCTTATTGGAATGAAACTCGCCCCATACACTTTCATTTTGTTTTACTGCTAAATCTATGCATCTTTGTAGGAAATTGAAACATTTTTAAAACGTTTTTATAACAGCTATAAACAGAAAATTGGCACCATCTAATAAAATTATTTAAACGCCGTTGCTATTTTGTAAAGCATGTTGGAATCATTATAAAACTATTATATAAACATTTCCTCAGGCTTTACAAAACTTGGACCGCTGCATAGAGTCACATCAATAAAACAAAATAGTTTCGTAATAATTGTATCATTACAGTTTCTGTCACAGAATCATGGCAGACAGAACATCTAAGTTGATAATAAAACCAAAGTAGCCGATCACCATACCAGTGATTAAGCAAAGTATGTAACTTCTTCTATTTGCCTATAGGGCATGTTTGATGTTATGCGAAGGCAATTTTTACTGTAATTTACATAGCATGTTTTTAATAAATTTTAAACAGGCCTTGAGGTTGGTGATGTTTTCTAATAATTTTTGATATTTTGTAAAAACTCAAGTTTACAAATTTACGATTAATACCTATACAAAATCTACTTAAATCAAGTGTGTATATAATACTATGATATACCTATCCACCCAAAATCTTATCAATGGTTTACGTCAGTGTTCCAATTTTCGCATTTTTAAGATGACCAAGGATTAGATATTTTTAATCCTTATTGTGGAATGAAACTCGCAGCGTAAACTTTCATTTTGTTTTACTGATAAATGTATGAATCTTTGCAGGAAATTGAACAGTAAAATAAAAAAAGCATGTCGCTCATTCTAAGCTTTATTTAACAGCGAATACATTTTCAGCGGCTGATATTTTTCATAGAGCGCTCAGAGTAAATATTACCTAAAAGTAAGATATTGGAATAATACAATAAAATAAATATTGTTCCTTACAAACATTAAAAGAAATATCAGTACATTTAGTAGGTAGGTAGGTACATCCGACCAAAGTAGGTACCTATATAGGTGTAAGTATATTCATTGTAATATAATATTCTTCAAGTTAGTAAACCATGTGTATATTAGGCGACGCTTGCAACCTAAAACAAAGGAAATAAGGTGATAAAATTTAAAATTTGAAAAAATGTAATATAAAAAATCTATAGGTACAGTGAGGACATAAAGTCCCTCCCCTCTAATTTTTAAACCACTGGGTAGATTGTGATGAAATTTGGAACGATAATATATGACTAAATTCTGCATTTTTTGACACATCAATGACAGCTCTGAATGTCAAAGTGACAGCTGGGCGCGCAATAGGGACATTTTTTTAAATGGAAACGGGGGTCGAGTAATAACTCATTTTGAAGCTAGTTTTATGCTCAAAACATCCCCCAATTTTGAGAACATTTGGTTCAGTAATTTACAAATAAAAACTAGTAATATCGATTTCTGTTATATCATTTTTTGCATACATATTACAAATTATTGTAAATTATTCAAAGCAAAACACAAATTAAAAGTAAACAAATAACAATAAACCATCCCTAACCTAAAATAACCTAGATTAAAAAATTATGAAATAATTTAAATTAAACGTAGAGGCAGAAACAAATTTAGAAAACACGTGTTACTTCAAAAGATGTTGAAAATGACCACCATGAACCTCCTGACAAATAAATGTTCCACTGGTAAGTTCTATTATAAAGATTATGTGGTAAAAAGATTATGTTAAAAACTGATATTACTGGTTTTTATTTGGAAATTACTAAACCAAATGTTCTCAAAATTGGGGGATGTTTTGAGCATAAAAATAACTTCAAAATGAGTTATTACTCGACCCCCATTTCCATTTAAGAAAATGTTCCTATTGCGCGCCCAGCTGTCACTTTGACATCGAGAGCTGTCATTGATGGGTCAAAAAATGCAGAATTTAGTCATATATTATCATTCCAAATTTCATCACAATCTACCCAGTGGTTCAAAAATTAGAAGGGGGGGACGGACTTTATGTCCTCACTGTATATTTGGGCCGTTAGATCTTTGACTACACACGAGATCATGCATATTTGTATGAATGCATATTAAAAACCTAGTGTCACTAATGTGAACACTATTTCCTATTTCCAAGGCAATTTTTACCTATTTTAACACCGGGAATTCAAAATAGCTTCTAAAATATGAAATAAAAGTAATACAAAAATATCACAAGACCGTAAAACATCAATATGACAGTCGGTTTCACAACTGGGCAAACTCTGATGCGATGTACAGGGTTAGTTTTATTAATGTGAACCCCATCTTTATATTTTAATTATTGACAGATAGAAAAAACTTGTAAACTGGTCTTATATAATTTTTTATGTAATAGATTCCAGTCATTCTAACACTTTTGCGGTGGCAAATTATGTATACAGGGTACACAAAAAAATATGTTTTTTTATATGGAACACCTTGTATATTTTAATATTTTTGGATTCGGTACGTCATTCTGCATAACAAATATATATATACAATTTGTATAATTGGTTTCATATTCTTTGTTTCATTCTCCAAAAACTGTGGCAACTTTAAGGTAACAGAAATATATTATTATAGATTACAAAATATTCGTATTAAAATAAATCACATAACATTTTCAAGATATCCACCATTAACCTCAATGCATTTTAAACAACGTTTCATAAAGTTCGCGCGAATATTTTGAAAAAGTGCTATACCTACTTATTCAAATTCAGGATATTTATGTTTTCCTCAATTTTATTTTGTTGTATATATATATTATGTATATATATTTATCAGAATGACGTACCGAATCCAAAAATATTAAAATATACAGGGTGTTCCATATAAAAAAACATACTTTTTCTACATCTACATAAAAAATTGTATAAGACCAGTTTACAAGTTTTTTCTATCTGTCAATAATTAAAATATGAAGATGGGGTTCACATTAATAAAACTAACCCTGTACCTACAATTTAGAAGAAACTAGGTACCCACAGAAAACGCTAACAGACAATATACTTATACATTTCCAATCTTCCACGTGTGTCAAAAGATTCAGCGGCCCAACTATTAGGTATACATAGAATCTTTACAACAATTCAACAGATTTACTAGTACGTATATGCATTATTAATATTATTGTGCCTTTAAAATATAAAAATGCCTTTGCTTTCAAAATATAAAACAAATCTTTTTAGATCACACACATTACAAGCAGTTATAAAAAGGTGTGTAATAGTAATACAGCATGCAAACTGGGAACAATACAGTGCAGTCTACATACAACAATATACATATATAGATATAATGGGTGCTAAAAAACTTTCTTCGTCGCAAACGGCGTTGCCGTGAGAACACAGCTCCAAAATTTACTGATTTTATAATTGCCTATAGGTTTGCGTCGAATTGCGTCGCATTACCGTTCATCAATCAGAAATCTTCTATCTCGGAAGTAACTTTAAAAAAATGCTTCCTACGTAAACATTGTATAATCGTTTAAAACACTTTATACGCTACAAAAGAGGAATCTATAGCACAATTCGTCATTAAAGAATCTAATATGGCGACCAAAGAGAAACCGAATGTCGTTAAATATGTAAAAATCTTTCAAAACTATCCAAATTCAACCGGTTTCATATATCTTACTTATCTTATAATAATTTCCGAGATCTCAGTACATTTCTCGTAATTTGAGGCACATTGTAGGTACATAATATGTACCTATCTACCTTTCTCTAATAACATCCCAACTAGCAATTTCGTATTTCATAGAAACTGATGCAGAAATTTTTGCAAAATAAATTTGATAAAATAACGTTACTCTCAGAAGACACTTTTAAAACGTTTTTATAATAGCTATAAACAGAAAATTGGTAACATCTAATAAAGTTATTTAATCGCCGTTGGTATTTTTTTTAAGCTTGTTGGAATCATTATAAAACTATTATATAAACATTTCCTCAAACTTTAGAAAACTTAAACCGCTGCATAGAGTCACGTCAATAAAACAAAATAGTTTCGTAATTGTATCATTACAGTTTCTGTCACGGAATCATGGCAGACAGAACATGTTAGTTGATAATAAAACCAAAGTAGCCGATCACCATATCAGTGATTAAACAAAGTATGTAACTTCTTCTAGTTGCCTATAGGGCATGTTTGATGTTCACCGAAGGCAATTTTTAGTGTAATTTACATAGCATGTTTTTAATAAATTTTAAACGGGCCTCGAGGTTGGTGATGTTTTCTAATAATTTTTGATATTTTGTAAAAACTCAAGTTTACAAATTTACGATTTTTGACATTGAAATTTACGTCAATGGTAAACTATTTTGTTTTAATACGACATTAATTGTTATCATTTCCAAATTGCAACAAATTGTAAGGCTTCATGATAATTATATAACGGACATAGAAATTATAATTTCTCTCAAAGGCAAAATTGTCTCAAACAATTCTCTAACATAATTATTTTGTAAGCTAGTAGGGAACAATTACAAAATAATCTTAATATGTTTTTATAACAGTGCCAAAAATGCTGCTGTATGTTGCTAAATACCTACGCATTATAAAACAGCTTGATTTTATAAACTTAAATGTTTTATATCCTGGTGACAGAAACGTTTATAAAATATTTTTTTAATTGATTTATAAGCAATTTTATAATATTGTTGCAAAAACGTTTTAACGATAAATTTACACAACAGTTTAGTCGCAAAGAACAAAGTAATGTTTTCTACAAGTATAATATACTATACATTTTGGAAGTAGTAATAAGACTTCAATAAAATATGATAATTGTATAACATTTAGGTTATAAAACAAATTTGCTGGTTGGGATATGTATTAGGTACCTACATATAATATAATTATGTAATATACTAATACCAAATTAAATCGAATATCCTATTTCAAGCCAGTGAACTAAATTTTGCTAACAAACATTTAATGAGCGGAGGAGCCCAAACCAACACGGCGGGCAAATCCAGTTACCTCTGACCGTCGGCCGGGCGCTGGAAATAAATGAGCCTTGAACAAATATTATGGGTAAACAGGGTTGGTCGGGGCGTGTCCCGTGATTTATGAGTGACCGGCGGTCTACTGCCACGGAATGGACTTTGAACTTTAAACGGTCAAACTTCACATAATTAGGCGGCTATGGACTCGTGCTGGGCCGGACAGTAGTCACCGTCGGCGACTAGATTTCTGGAACTGGTTGTCGGACACGCGATGCGACCTTACACGTGTACCCGCTTGTAAAAACATCCCGTGCAATGCACTGGACTGCTGACAGAGCAGATTTATGGCTTTATAATGTGGTCGAGGTGCCATAACGGGTCAGCGGAGTTCATAATTCGTCAGATTGCAGTTGAAGTTAGGGCATTCTTACTTTCTGATGTAGAAAATTACCTTATCGTTAGCCAACTTTATTAAAAATATCGACAAGATTTAAAATCCATGCAATAATGATTCCTATAAGTATACAGTGTGATCTGTCCACACATAACACATAGGTAAGTACCTACTTCACGTATGTTATCCTCATCCTCAAAACCACACATTACAAATTTTTACTCTTAAATATCTTCTTTCAAAGCTGAAAATGTCGATAGCACTGAAGATAATGTCTTGGTTTTCCATTTTAAATAATTTTCGATGCACATTGATTATACACATGAGTAGCCTGTTGGGTGATTGAGACCGCCAGTCCCAGAGAACCTCACGCGGCATTCTGAAAAAACGTCACGTTTTTTCAAGATAACGCGACGTTTTTCAGGATACCGTGACGTTTTTCCAAGGTAACGTGACGTTTTCAGGATAACGTTGAAGTTTTTCAGGATAACGTGACGGTTTTTTCAGGATAACGTGACGTTTTTCAGGATAATGTGACGTTTTCAGAATAACGTGACGGTTTTTTCAGAACAAAGTGACGTTTTTCAGGATACTTGACGTTTTCCAGGATAACGTGACGGTTTTTTCAGGATAACGTGACGTTTTTCAGGATAACGTGACGTTTTTCAGGATAACGTGACGTTTTTTTGAGGATGTCTGGTGAGACTGTCACATGAGTATAATCCTCAGTCATGGCATTAATGACCGTTCCAATTTTAACTACAACTTCAGAGAATTCAAAGGAGGGCAACAGCCCCTTCTTGCCCCTAATAAACAACCCCCATGTGTCCGTTTCACTGCTTATTATTGCCGAGGCTGTACAACATTCTTCTTTCCCTGTTCGTGTAAAAAACGAACAATGTCATCTGAAATATTTTTGTTTTACTGGAAAACCGGGAGAATTGTTACTAAATCAATTATAATTAAATGACGAAAAAGCACCTTTCTTAAACTTGGATCTAGAATGACGGTTATCACCTCGAAGTGGGCCTTGGCCGTTCACGCGTGGCTTCCAAATTGTATTGATTTCCACCACATTCTACCCTGTACATGTGGATGCCTGCGGAGGAGTCATCCATCAGTGTATCTCGGAACGAACAGCTAGAGTCGCCCAGCCGACTAGTCACTATAGAAGCAAACCGAAGAATCGTCTGCATCTTGGTTGGCCGGGCGTTACGATGTTGCGAACAAAGACGGGCCATTAGGCGAAGGATGCGAAGCCACCGTCGCGTTTCGACATAAACTTTCTTGACAGCGACAGGGCGTCATGGCCCCGGGCAGATCCTGTGGGCCCGTGGGCCGCTATACGCAGATATGACACACTTCCTTTCACTCGACTTGACAGGTGTGGGTACTATTTTGAAGACATTAATAGTTGTTGAACGAATATTACCGATGGGATAACCAGATACCGAATTGGAGCAGTTCGCGTATGCAGCTGTCATCTTAACATATGAAGAAATTAAAACTGAGTTAGATCTACATCGTGTCCAAACAAAAACAAATAAAATTAATGTTTTTTTTCTGTTGATGTTCAAGAAAAACAAAAAACTGGTCGATATCATGGTGTGCAGATGTTAGGTAAGTTTATATGTGAGACAAATTTATCGCAAAAATGGAACTTGGTCAAATAAACCAATTTTGTCGTTAATCGGTTTGGAAATACATGCCGATGATGATGATAGTTGAAGCAGACAAATACCTACTAAGCGGCAAATTCGCCATCCAAAAGTTCTTTAAAATTCTCACGATTGTCCAAACACTCCGATTCAATGTGACCTCGAAATGCCAACTTTTGTCTGCCTAAATAAATCGCTGCGCGAATAGGTAATTGCATAAACCGTCTATTTAAAAGGACGTCATCGTTAAATTATTTAATATATAGTTTGGAATTTTCCCTCAAAGCGTCTTCGATTGTATTGAGGTTTTTTCTAAGTTCTGCGAACATTAATCCACACCGTATATGTTCTAAAGAAGCATCGTGCTTACGACAGCCTCACGTAAAAACCCAAAATTGTTAAATCCCTCCTTATTCCACACGCCTAATTTTTGTACACCCACAATTAAACACGGCATACAAAAAAGTTTTTTTAAATAAATGAAGAGTACAGGGGAAAAACAAGGAATGTCATATTTTGTACTTATTGAAATAAACACGATTTAACGTTTTATGCTTGTGTTATAATGATAACTACTTAGCAGGTTTGTTAATTTTTATAGATACATGTTATTTTGTATATATTTATCACTTATGTATTGGAAATGTTTAGGTAAGGTGAAAAGAACATTTTTTTTTGACGTCAACATTAACTGAGACAAAGAAAAAAGATCAAAAACAAGGAATGTCATTTTACTATTATAGTGTATTGAAAATACAAAGAATATATAGCAATTCTAATTACTCATGTGGCAAACTTTCAAAGTATTCTCGACCCTCTGGGCCACAAAATTGTTTTAGATCTTGTAAATTTCTGTACTTCATAGCTGAGAGTGGCAAGAGATCTAAAAAGATTCTTTATAAGAAAAACAAAAATTATGACAAAAATATATTGTGTACCTTTGTACGCCTGCTGGGGATAATAAAATTCGTTACCATTAAGCCTAGGTTCATTTCCTGCTGCTTTTTTAGTTATAACACTAGTTTCCTTTGCACCATTATACGATGAGCGATGAATTAACATCCGAGGATGAGCTGCTGAAGCTGCAATTTCTCTAATTTCCTGAATTTTGAAAGGACACTTAGCTATATAACGAAGCCCGGTGTTTAGTAACAAAGACCAGTCTCTAATCATATTTTGATCTGCTTCAACCACAATGAAGGGTTCTGGTTTCACTCGTGACGTTTTTAAAAGAAAATACCATTCTGCAGGAGTTTCCATTCTTGTCTTCAGATTGACAATTCCAAAATTTTTATCACATTCCATATATGAGTGTCCTCGTATTGGAAATGTAATCTTAACAGAATCGAATCTCTTACGATGATAAACTAAGTAGTGAATAAATTTGAACACTAAATAGTTCTTGTTTTGACCACCGGCTGAATCGCAGAAGATTTCAAAATTCCTAACTTTTTCGTCTAAGATGTTGTAAATAAAGTGATATAAAAAAGAGACCACTTCGTTGGATCCTTTTTTTGCTATAGTTTCTGGATATGTATAAAAAGCAGACTTGCCTGTGGACAAGATGTGAATGTTGAAACTGTACATAGAGAGTTGTCGTTTATAATAAACGTCATTAGTAGTAATGTTTGGCAAAGGAACATTCTTTTGGTAGTCCATAGCAATAGCCTCAAACGCCACATCCGATTTTGCCTTCGCTTTAGCATTTCTCTTCAGGGTGTAAAACATCTGTGCCTTTTTTTTATGGACATTATTTAGGATTGTTAACTTTCGTTTTTCTGACTCACAAGTTAATGCTTTCATTTCTGCAAGAAACTTATCGCAAATGCTGCAAGTATCACTACGGGGATATCCGAATGAAATATTAAAGTGCTTGAAAATAGTACGATAAGTTTCATAAGAAATAGAAACCTCGGGGTTAACTTCCTTAAACATACTAAACATTTTTGTAACATTAAGTTCCTCTGGTAAATAAATTTTTTTTGACTTCTCCATACTGTAATGACTAGTTCGTCCTTTAAATGATTTTATGTGATCTTCAATTTTGTCTAAAATCGGCTTTGATATCTTTCGAGGTCTATTATTGTGGAGGCCACGTGCATCTTGAGGAGATTGTCCAGTAGATTTCAAGGCTTTTTGAATGTATTCAATTTTAGCCTTAGTGACACCATGTATTGAAGCAAATGCTTTGGCACAAACTGGAATTTCTACGAATTCATCATTACGTTTAACTCTCACCCTATATCCATATGAACAATCATGGAGCGAAGCAATATCCTCATGTTGTCGAGGTCTTCTTTGTTGAATATTATTAACTGTCATTAGAGAAGTCAGGTAACTGTTCTGTTTATTATGGCTACCTAGCAAATTAAAGTTGTTTAAGAGAAGACTTCTTTCTTGTTCGGATATCTGCTGAAAACACTTTAATCGTTTACAGTTGCAATCGTCTCCCATTTCATGAGATTGTAATTTTAATTTCTTGCAGACAGATGTCATTCTTCCCAAGCATAACTTTCGTTTCTCGGGTGTTTGAGAAGTATCATCATTTTCATTGTGAGACTGTATAAAAAGAATATCATAAGCATGCAGAATCAAATCATTATAGTGTACGGTATAACTTACCATCTTTAATTATTATTATAATCGTATTTTATGACCACTTTATCGCACAAACTACTAGCCACAACGCATAACAAAAACTAAATGATCACACAAAATTATTTATTACCATGTATGCACGGGTAAAGTTGCTGACATTCCTTGTTTTTCTCCGGTAGCGCGTGGACATTCCTCGTTCTTTCCCTGTATCCAAATACTTAGATAATTTATTTAGGCCGACTCTCCTTTTTATTCTCCTGCATGGATAGGGCAGCGGATAGTCCTCAGTTTTAACTAACAGATGGTGCAATAATCCCAATTTCATGAAAATATGACATTCCTTGTTTTTTCCCTGTACTCTTCAAATACTTCCACACTTGTACTCCGAAAACCGCTCATTCCGAAACTTCCGAACGAACACTTTGTCTTTTGACTTTACCTTTTTTTCGAAATCGAGAGACGGAACAGGTCTCTCGCAATTTAAAAAATCTTTTTTGTCCTCATTTTCCATCTAGAAAATGGTGTTTCTAATAAAACACAAACTGGATCATACATAGGAAATATTTCTACGATTGATAGAAAACAATGATTATTTATTATTATAAGAATTGTTTTTTAACCGGCGCGGCGTCACGTATAGAGGCAAACTGGCCAGGACGGTAGGAGTGATGTAATGCGCTATCGAAATCCGCGGCACCCATTCGCCCCCAGGACAGTTTAGTCACGTATCGGCCGCATTGTTGCCATGGCAACCGCGGTTCCGACTGTCGCAGAAATACCACCTGATAGCGATCTGCGTCACTTGCTTATTATATCAAGGGAACGGTACGGGGTTTAATGTTCGCTCTCAACGAAAGCAATGTTTTTTTTAGAAGGCGTCAGCGCGCAACGTTTTATAATAATTATTCTGTTTATTAACTATATAAATATATCTATTATCTATATAAATGTAAATATATCTAAATTACAAAATTTATATGAAATTAAAAATAATTTTAAATGAAACAACCAAACACGGAAATTTTAGGTGAAGCGGCGCGTCACTTGCGTCACCTGGCGAACAGCCACTGCATTGTACAGGGTAATTTTTTTGTATCATACCCACTGACATACTAAATATGTACCTACACCGAATTTGGTTAACTTATCTCAAACGGCTTAGAAATTTTTGACACCCTGTAGCTCGACGACTACCTACTAAAAATTCCAGCCAAACCCGATGCTGTCTGAGTGCTTTTTATAAACCCACACTCTTATCACTTCCTATCTTCCTATCTCCAATTCAGCACAAGCACCCATTGACTGCTGCCTATATCGTCGCCTCGCACCCCATCCACACGAGGGCCAGTCCGCCCCTGGGGCGCCCGCTAAAGCAGCCTAAACCGCATCCCCCGAGCGGATCCGGAGGAGGCACGCTATGCAGCCGCCATATGCAAATGTGTAACCAAATTATGTACTCACATCGCGCATATATAATTCCAAAAGTTCAGACTGTGACCGCCGCTGAGGTCGGGTACACCGAAAAGGTACATTCTAACTACGGTTATCTCTGCCGACATCTGTAATGTGCTTTATTTTGCCCACTGGGTGACGAGCGTCGGTTCCCTTTTTCCATGACCAGGTACACAGCTGGGTAAGTGAAAAAGGGAATAAAAACTGTATGCAAATTAGAGCTGACTTCGACTGTTACGGTTTGCTCGCGTAGTGGAACGGCTTCTACCTGCCTGGTGAAGGCCCAAAGAGTTTTGTGGAACCAGAAATTTTAATACTTATTATCGACCAAAGTACCTACCTACTAGCTATCTACTCGTAGGTATAAACAGTATACATGCGTCCACGTAGGTATATTAGGTAGGTATATATACCTACTTGGACATTATAACCAGAACAAAAAAGTAGCAATTAATTTTTGCAAATTCAGAAAGTCGACGAAACGATAAAACTTATACCGACTTTATAAATTTTGCTTGTTGAGTCGACGTCTAAATATTTTCATGTTAATTCTTACACTTAAAGTAATTACTTATGAATGTTTGTACACATTTTTAAGAATCAATGCTTAGCGAGGTTTGGCGTCGATTTTAAAAACTTTGTTAATTATGCCATCTAAAGACATAGCTCGTCGTTGGCGATAGAGGGGGTTTCGAACATATAATTTGCTGTTGTTTGTTTTTATTAGCGAATCCATTATTAGTAGGTATAGTAGAGCAGGTTTGGGAGGGGGGTTTAACCCCCCAACCCCCCTTTATATACGACCCTGGGTAAGTACCTACATATACAGGGTGGCCCATTAAGAATGGAAACACTCGCGTACAAAAGTTGTTTATAGACCGATTTAAACCGGATTTCTTTTAAAAGATAGATCTCCAAAAGCTCTCTATGTTGATGCAAAATTTGAAGACGAAATTTTGATTTTCAAGGCCTACTGAGAATTTTTTTTAGTAAAATTTTATTGGCGATTTTTTTTTATAAAAAATCTGACTACACCACTCGATTTAGGATCCCCTCGAATGCATTTGTACCAATTTTTGCGAAAAAAAGTTTGTTCCTAAAAAAGTTACGACAATATCGGCGTCACCAGTGTTTGCCTTTGTCGGTGAACCTATTCTTTTATAAAAATCGAATAGAACCCAAAGAGAAACCAAATTAAACAACTTAAACACTGGTGTAATTATTAATAAGAACCATAAAAACCAGTATACACAAAATAACTAACAATTACTCTAATATAAACAACAATTGATACAAAAAAGTAATGATTAGAAAATTACATTTTTAAAAATGAAAAAAGGAGTCTGTCAAATTGATTCACACTTTTTGAATAAAAAATTCTAAAGTAGTTATTTTTTATCTAAGGTAATTTTTTTTTAAAAAATCGCTAACAAAATTTTGCTATTTTTCACTTAAAAAAAATTCGTAGTAGGCCTTGACAATCAAAATTTCGTCTTCAAATTTTGCATCAACATAGAGCTTTTGGAGATCTATCTTTTGAAAAAAATCCGGTTCAAATCGCTCCATAAACAAATTTTGTACGCGAGTGTTTCCATTCTTAATGGGTCACCCTGTAAGTATAAGGTGGCGCAAAATCAAGTCCCCTATGGAATGTTGCTATTATTTCGTTTGTAGCATAGAGAAAAACAAACATAGAGTATTCCTTTCCGTGTTAAAAATTGGGACTATACGCGATTCTTGCTAAGCAATACGCTACCTACTGGCGGCACGCACAACTAACGCTTGGGTTATTGGTTCAGTTTTGCATATGTGTGTCTATTGTGAATTTTGAAATATCCGTTGTTATATTATTTAATTGCTTTGATTAGATATGAATCATTATTGTTGTGAGCGTCATTGTTCTTCTTGTACAAAGAAAAACCCCGAAATCAGTTTCATACTTTTCCAAAAGCAGGAAAATCTGGAGCTATCGCGGAAACTATAAGTTGAGCATTACAGAGTTACAGGAGACAAGTATGGATAAAGAAACTAAAGAACGCAGAGTAGAGAGTATGCTCTTTACCTTTCTCTAAGAATGACTAGTTCCATAAAGGTATGTATGCCGTATGTCCAATAAAGAATTTGACATATTTTGAGGTTAAGTTTCATTTTCAGATTTGAACGCTCGAAAAATATTGAAATCTATTTTAATTTTATATCACTACTTACCCCTTTCAAAATAGTTTTACAAGCTTTTTACCTGGTTTAAAGTTCTCGACAACAAATATTTGATGAATAAAATTTCAAACGTCAGTGTCAGTGAGCATAGGTTAGTATAGATTTCTGCCATTTTGGCGCTACGATCTTAAAATGAATCACGTATCTATATGAAATGACAATTGACAATACCTAATTGACTGATATGCGACACTATAACGTGAGCTTTCTGAACTAATGTTTTATGTCCAAAAAACATTCCTGTTTTATCGGCAGACGAGAGGCGGGCTATTCAAACTTAACGTTTTTGCTTTATAGAATGATTTTTTGAAGGAAATTTTGAACTGTAGGTATAAATTTTTTTTCAAACATTGATCGAAACGCGGAGCCGCCTAGACGCGTCAGTATGTATATGCGTACGCACTACTTGCAAATTACAACTTCAGCGCCATCTATCAGTTTGGGAGAAAAGCTTCGATGCCATGATAATTTTATTTGACAATGCCTGATTTCTTTCTATCTTGATAATATATTTTCTATGGTGCCAGATGCCGTGCAGTAATGTCATGTCATGGGTAAGCAGCCGTATGGTTGAAGAAAACATTACGGAGTAGGTCCCCTAATTTAATCTATGGAGTAGGTACCTAACCTGTAATATAAGTGCCTACAAAGCAACAAAAATCAAAACCAAATAAACTGGCACATTTGTTAAATGAATATACCTATTTCTTATTATTAGTTAGAATTTCTTTTCTATGTTCTACGTTCCTGATAACTTCAAAAATGAGATAGGTAGGTCTTTGTGTAGTATGTAGAAGTAGAAAAATAATATAGATGAATTTTACTTCCAATTTATTATTAGTAAACCCTTAGGTATCTATCTATATATACATTAAAATGTTTCATCTAATAAGTATAATTATTGTAAACAAACTAGGTACACGTATTCTTAATCTTATAGACAGTTACTTGTACTATGATGAACTTACTTCACCGCTTCAGCCTCACTGGAACCTTACTACTACCTGCCACTTGCCCCTACCATCCCCATACAATTAACGCCAGGAGGCCAGCCTATCCTCTCAGGTAGCTGCGACCCTAGCGACCTCTTGACCTCTGTACCCCGGCTCGTGCCCTCGCACGGGGTGCTATGACTAGTCAACCCCCTCCCTTTGACCGGCCAGTGTCCGGCAAAATATTTATCGCGCACGCGCGCCAATTTCCGATCGATACGCGCCGGGCGGTGGGAGGCCGGTCGCCGCTATTGGTCAGGGCGTGGCCTCGGGTAATTACGGCGTCGACCGGGGTCCGCGGCCCCCTTCCCCAAGCGCACCCCCACCCACGTGATAAATAACCCCCAACGACAGGAAAACGCTCTCAATGCCGCGGAATGATTAATTAGGGCCCTGGCAGCGGCGTTGGAAATGCAGCGCCCTCTCCTCTCTCCTACTGTGTTCCTCGGGGGCCTTATTTATATATTATATAGGTAATCCGGCATTGTTCTTCGGTCGCCGGTATAGTTTCGTGGTTTTAACGCTGGATACGCCAGAGATATGGGTATGTAGATCGTCTATACCATGGAATGTTTTTGTTTCGCAGGTCAGACGCATTCACTGGCTGCTGCTTTGGGGTTGTGATGAATTCTAGGGGTGCCTATGGAGCTTCTCGGCCTTTATGTCTCTTACAAGTTCGCTGAAACTATTTCAGGCATTTCCCTGATACAGTCAGCTACATTGCTTTACCTAATGATTAATATAACTACTTTACCAGATAACGTAAATCGGATGAGTGATGTCCTTAAAAGGTACAGTAAACGCATATTAGGGTGAGGTCTCGTTCCACACATAAAAGTACGCCCCGATTGCTATTGGTGAAACAAATAGTGATATTACAACGGTCAAGATGTCTAATATAATAAACAACAAGTATTTCACCTGTTACTATTATTTTACCTCTTTGTTTTATATAGCAGCAACTACTGATAAGTCTATTATGAACCTCAATAATTTTTACAAGTACCTAATGAAACTAAATATTATTTAAGACATAGGAAAGGAAAAAATTAGGAAAAGTTAGGAAAAAATTTTAAATACAAAAGTTGTTTGGTTTTTCACGTATTATCTTTTGGCTAGGTCGAAAAAAAATTGAATGTCGTCAATTTGAGGAAACCAATTGAACATAATATTTTTAAATGGGACACCCTGTATAATGTTACCCGCTTGGGTAAACATTTTTTCTCTGATTTCAAAAATATAATTTTTTTTGACATTTGCACTGACAGTTTTCGAAATCTTTAATATTTAATATTTACAATAAATCATAAAAAAATATTAAAAAATGAAAATATTAGAAAATGTTTAAATAACTAAGAAGGTTACATCGAAAATCATTAAATATTTTTTATTACTGTTGGCTTCTACTGATACATATTTTTAGTTCTTTGTATTTTTTGTATTTTTTTATGGTACTCGCTGTCGAATATTTCGAAAACTGTCAGTGCAAATGTCAACAAAATATATATTTTTGAAATCAGGAAAAAAAAGGTTTACCCAAGCGTGTAAAATTATACAGGGTGTCCCATTTAAAAATATTATGTTCAATTGGTTTCCTCAAATTTACGACATTCAGTTTTTTTTCGACCTAGCCAAAAGATAATACGTGAAAAACAAAACACCTTTTGTATTTAAACTTTTTCCTAACTTTCTTAATAACCCCTGTAGGTAGGGGCCAAAATGTACGCGAATACCCTGTACCTACACCCCGCAGTTACGCCAGTGACTGGTTGAAGTAATTGCCCTTCCAATTTCAATATTGGCTCAGGTGAGTGGATATATTACAGCGAAAATTGGCAATTCATGCAGCCTCATCCTAATTTACGTTAAGGCGGGTATACATTAGCGAACCTAACGGCTCGCGAGCCGCTTGTGAACCGCTCGTAAGCCGTTCGTTGAAATTAAGCTCTCAACGAACTTCCAACGATCCATGGGAAAGGAACGAACGGCGAACCACCTCAGTCATTACTATCATCTCGGTGCTAACATCTCAAAAAAATTGTGATTAAAATAATTATTAATTTTAGTAGAGTTTTACCTTAGTATAGATATAGAAAACGAATAACTTGTTGAAACATAAATAAGTAAAACAAGAAAGAGGAAAATTCCAGATACTTTCTAGATGTACCAGTATAGTTTACAAGCTACCTTTTCCTGTTCCCTTACTGCCTGTTACTTTGGCTTTCTCATTTTCTTTTTACATGTGTCCGGACATCATTATATTCATCTCAGCACTTATTTCCCTCCAGGCATCTCCTTTAAAGTTCTTTTTGAAGTGGTCCTTGTGTTTAGGATACCAGAGTAAAGCTTTGGTTTTGTAAATACCTATCAATATCAATACATCTTCTTCTGACCATTCCATAATTAAAACAGTAGACGATGGAGACGGTAGGTTCGCGAGCAGAAGAAAAAAAACGGCTCAAAAGCCGTTCGTTCGGCGCTCTAAACCACGTCCCAATCACGCGAACCGTTCGGTTCACAAATTTATACCCGCCTTTAACTGTATACTAGGTATTACCTATATCTGTGACCCTTATTCCTATGCGAGTTTACAATTAAGAAATAGTTATACAGGGTGTCCACCTAGTGCGCGTAAGTCCAATATCTGGGTTAATAAAAGAGATAACTTAATTTTTTTTTCTACAGGGTTGTCTAATATCCCGAGCTGCACAAAATGAAAATATATTTACATATTCAGGGTGTTCAGTTTTTCCTGGACAGGTACCAACTTCATTTTTTTAAATGGAAACCTATATTTTTTATGGCATTATCGAATTCTACGTAAAAAATTAGTGGGACTTTGTGCATAACACTGCTATTGAAATATTGATAGTTTTCGAGATATTTGACTTTTAATTTTTTTTTCTTATGTTTCGTCACTTCTAATAGTTGACATAATTATGGTTGTATGACAGCTAGAAATTATTTTTTTTCAGAAACTGTAGAGTGAAGATGGCTCTTTCGAAAAACGTATCAAAAGTTGACCTGCGATATACAGGGGGCAACAGAAATCGTGCCAAACCTGATGGTTTAAAATTTAAAAAATCTCGACTTTTTCAAATGGAACACCCTGTGTTTTATGATTTCATTAGATGCCTTTCTGTAGACTCTACAATTTTATAATAGCTTTCCCTATACCTAAGTTGCGTAGTTTTTGCAAAAAACCCACTTTTATGAAAAATACCCGATTTGCGCACTCCTTTGACGGAAAAAATATTGTAAGGCTATTTATTTTTATAAAATGTATTAGTTTACACTTCTTAAAATAAAAATAACTGAAAAATTTAGATAATTTCAGTTTAATAAACAAGTCTTTATGGAAAGTTACCATTTATTTGTAAATAAAAGTAAAAAATCATAAAAGCTCTACATGTAATTAAGAATTAGCAAAACTGGCGTATGCTTTAGAAGAAGTTCATGGGAATTATTTGCTAGCAGCACGTATTTATAGAGATTCCCACGTGCTGACTGTTTTGAAAATGTGAAAGAAAGATTTGAAAGAACAGCAAATGGGAATTATGAGAAAACTACCAGGAGACATGGGAGTAACAACGATAATATTTAGTTTAATGTTGTGGTTTCTGCTGTTGATACATTATATAAACATAAATACTAATACATTTTATAAACAAAAATAGCCTTACAATATTTTTTCCGTCAAAGGAGTGCGCAAATCGGGTATTTTTCATAAAAGTGGGTTTTTTGCAAAAACTACGCAACTTAGGTATAGGGAAAGCTATTATAAAATTGTAGAGTCTACAGAAAGGCATCTAATGAAATCATAAAACACAGGGTGTTCCATTTGAAAAAGGCGAGATTTTTTAAATTTTAAACCATCAGGTTTGGCACGATTTCTGTTGCCCCCTGTATATCGCAGGTCAACTTTTGATACGTTTTTCGAAAGAGCCATCTTCACTCTACAGTTTCTGAAAAAAAATAATTTCTAGCTGTCATACAACCATAATTATGTCAACTATTAGAAGTGACGAAACATAAGAAAAAAAAATTAAAAGTCAAATATCTCGAAAACTATCAATATTTCAATAGCAGTGTTATGCACAAAGTCCCACTAATTTTTTACGTACAATTCGATAATGCCATAAAAAATATAGGCTTCCATTTAAAAAAATGAAGTTGGTACCTGTCCAGGAAAAACTGAACACCCTGAATATGTAAATATATTTTCATTTTGTGCAGCTCGGGATATTAGACAACCCTGTAGAAAAAAAATTAAGTTATCTCTTTTATTAACCCAGATATTGGACTTACGCGCACTAGGTGGACACCCTGTATAGTTTGTACCTAACTATGTATAGTTTAAAATCAAGACTGACATTGGTCACAATTTAGTGCAATATAGGTACTTATTTTAAACAAAAAAGAAAATACTTTTTTCTCATTATTTGTATTTTTAGACATGTTTTAGACATGTTTCAGTCAGAAACATGGGCAAATCATCCTACGTTTCGTCCGTCCGAGATTTCATTTTTCAAGGTAGGGGGAAGGGGGTAAGATGACGAACGGGATAAGAAGACGAATTCGTGATTTTTTGGGTACCTATATTATATATAAGTCATTAGAGTCATATAGAAATCATAAGTCATATTTACTTGCAATATCTTGTTTCTCTTTTAAGAAAAACTAAGACGGCGGTTTTTATAGCAGGGTAATATGGCGGAGGGCAGTAGACGAGTTCGTCATTTTATACCCTAAGTCAGGGGTGGCCAAGCTCCTTGATAGTCCGAGCCATTTTTACTAATATTTATACTATGCCGAGCCATACTATGAAACAAATTTAGTTAACTTACCAAAAATTCCAGATTACAAATTATATCCGTATATAGCAAAAGTGATACAAATTGTTTCCTCCAGAGTACAATGTCAACTGTCCGTTGCAATGAAAGTTTACAAATTCAAAATAGGCTTGGAGTCGGTCGATTAAGGACGATTACGCTACTGTTTATGTTCGTTCGCGCAGTTTTAGATGAGTCATATCATTCTTAACTTGGACGGAAATGAAATTTGTTACAACGTTGCACTTAGTCTTTCATATTTGTCGTCAGTAATTTCAAAGACATTTTGAAACACATACGGAACGATAATAATTTTTTAAAATGTAATAGCCCAAAAAATGAAAAGGGAACTCGGGTACATTTATTGAGAGCCACAAATAATCCTTCAAGAGCCGCATGTGGCTCGCGAGCCGCAGGTTGGCCATCCCTGCCCTTAGTTTTACCTACGGTTTGATTTATAGGTAATTTTTTGCAGACCATGCCGAGAACACGTACCTATAAGAACAACTTTACAACTCTACATCTTGCCATCACGTTCGATCAATGTATCTACAAATTTGGAAGCTGGTCCCAATTGAACAAAATCACATGATGATATTCCCACCTTTTCCCAGCATTTGGCATGTTTGAAAACCCCTGTAAAACACCCAGAAGAATAACAAGATGTCACATGTCCTTCTGTCAAGTGCAACCTATTGTACTGTATTTTTATAAAATATATATTTTTTTATATTTATTAGGATAAAAATTATTAAGATTGAATCGGTAGAAAATTTTTAATTCAATTTTGAAATTTTATTCTATATTCGTGACGGCACTAAGCGAAAACTAGGGAATATGTATCTATAAAGAGGCCACACTGATAACATGTGGCTAGATTCAGTTTGTAACGACGACAAACGACAGTCGACATTTCGATAATTGACATTTGAAATTTCCTGTTTGTGTTTGGCTTGAAAACTTGACGTGTTGTATTATTGTTTTCTTGTGAAGTAAACTTTTATTAAACATGGAGCAAGGTACAGAGGCTAATTTACCGGTTATAGATCCTTTTATGATAAAGATCCTAGATCCTTTCAGAAATAAAAGGGATGAAAAATGTAAGGTTAGTATTTAACTTACCTTTACAAATTACGATGTTTTTCTATTACTAATAAATACACTTGTAATCAGTCACAGGCAGAGACAACAATTCACAGGTAAAAATATAAACTAAAAACAATGTCTCATGTTTACCCTAACCAAACAATTCAAACATAAACAAAAGTAAAGTTGTCACGCAATGACACCAACCACACAATTGAAAATATCCTAGAAATCACTAAAAAATGGCGCAAATTTTGAATTTTCGCTTAGTGACGTCACATAGATATCGCGCACAATAAAAAAATAATTTATGGACTTAAATGAACCCAACATTAAAATTCCAGAAATACGTATCTCTTCTTTTTCCATCTACTTTCCATTACCGATGTAAAAAAAAAATAGGAAAACACCCCATAGTCGAGGGGCAAGAAACAAACTCAACGGAGACGAAAAAACCCCAATCAACATGCGACCTATTTCGCAAACACTTTCCAATTATATTATTCGAGAGAGGAGACAATTATCCCCGGCAAAGTATATTCGCGCCGCGGGTTGAAGAACTACGTGACGTCACGAGGAGCCATCCTTCTCCCGGAAAGAGAGAATGAAAGCTTCCCCGGCGGGCGCCGTTTAAAAAGTGCGCTAATTATGAATGAGAGAACGCGGAGGAGTAATAGTAGGGCTAGGTCAGGGCTGCGCGCCCATCTTTTTCTTTCCTTTTTCAAAAAAGTCTGGTGCCTCAACCGCCCGCAGCCGCTAAATTGCTCCTTAAAATTCAAACTTTGTTTTAGGGGATGGCGGGGCGCGGGGGCAGCGGCACTTTTTAAAAATACATCCACTTCGCGCTCTCAGCTGATTCTCCGCAGCTTCTCGTAGTTGGCGCTTATTTACAATGGTAATTTTTACGCGAACACTTTCGCCGGCAGCGCCAGAAAGAAATTGCGTCCCGGATTATGAATTCGTTTGCCAACTTTCTCAAGGTCCGATTCCCAAGGTTACGATACACTTCCTAATTGAAATTTACAGTCGATTTTAATAGATATAGGAGACCAATATAGTTAAAGAAACCCGATTTTGAAGTTGCCGATGGTTGGGTGTGTTTATAGAACCACACTCCAAGACACTACAACAATGTAAAAAATAATTGAGAGATAATAAAAAATAACTAAAGATAATAAAACAAATTTATAAAGGTACGTGATATAGGTTATTTTGTTTTAAGAAAAACTCTACTTTTAATGTAGAATGTTTTTCAATTATATTTTGACAGAACATCAAGAATATTGGCGTAATGATCAGAGTAATAAATAAAGGGGAGACCGTTATTTACATTCTAAAGTGAAGCCTTGAGGTAAATGTATTTACAAACATCGGTCCCTGCAACGTCCTTGACATTGATGCCGAAGTTACTTTTTTATTTTTATAGCTAGGTACAGCCGTCATCATTTTCATTGATTAACATGTAAAGATCTACCACATTCTTGACCTCAATCAATTTACAAATTAGTTACATTGTAATATGTTTAAGGCTACCCACTATTTTTTTGTGACTTGTGTTATAATTATAGGCTCTCCATATCCATCAATACATTATTGAAATTTCTAGCGATATTAAGCGCCGGAAGTGGCAACATTGCCTGGTATTAGCCTAATATAGCAAGTAACGCCATTATTTTGAAATCAAAAATTGGTGAAGCCGAGTATTTTATGTGTTCTTAAACTGTGTTTTTGAACTTAACTTTTGTATATAATTATGTATATTGTAAGCATTTCCGTGATATAGCTTGATACGCCACTACGCTGATACGATCAGGGACCATCGTGTGTTCATTATGTATTGTTTGTTTATCAACATCCAGTAGGTTGAGGTTACATGTTTACATTATGCTTTGAAATAGGGAATGCGGTCTCCCCTTTATTTATTACTCTGATGCGTAATGTCACATAAGCTATGCAACCCACATAACAGAGTGATGATACACCGGTTGCCTACTATACCTAACCTCGCCCTTGTGCACATTAACAAAAAAAGTAAAAAGACATTTTTCCAGGGTTGAGGCAAATCCTAGAACTTTATTTTACCTTTGGAAGATATTTATGAACCTTCAACTACCATTTACCATGCACAGTTTATATTAGAATATAGATAGAAATATATAGTGCATCAGTGGCGGCACGTGAACATTAATTGTATGTGTTTTGCTTAGCATGGTCACATTGGTCGAATTCAATTCTGGGATATTAAGTCTGACCGGAGCCGCTAAATTTTAATACATTTTTCGTTACCTGTTTATTGTGTTTCCTAATATTATCCCAATATGCAGAATCAAACTGGCTTCTTATGTTCATTTTACCTAATAGGGCCAAGTTAACCTTATTTGACAAATGATTTTTTGTTATTTCATGTCTCTTGATGCTCTGACTTAAATTACTTAAATCTGCAACGCCGTATATTGTCCATGCTTTATCCCCACCGAAAAGCAAGTACGGAAAACAAAAGGGTGCATTTTTTATTTCATACCCGTACATCCACTCTGTTTTTGTGTATACATTATTGTTAAATTGTCTTTTGTAACTTTTACTTCGGCTTGTTCCACTAACTTCATTATTTAATTGTGGTGCTGGCCTACCTAATTCTTTTATTTTCAGTTTATCCTCATAAGGCAGAAAACCAAATAAATTTTTTTGTAAAAACGAAATGCTATTCATTTTAATAACTAGGTATAATATCTGTGGAGGCCTGAACGAAAATATTTACCCGTGCCGCTCACAGAAATAAACGACCACGTACCACGTCCTATTACGAAATATTACTGAATTTACTGCAGTGGCTGTTGTTGTTGCAGCCACATATGCCCGTATATTCGTGTACTGGGTCACGTGCCTGATTAGCCAATAAAAACCAAAGGACGCATCTAACTGTTCGCTGTGCACACATTTTGTATATTAAGTTGCGGTTGCATAATATATTAAGGGGCTAGCTCGCGTTGATAAATAATAATATAAGCTCCTGGATTTATTTCAGCGAGAGAACATTTGGATTCTTTAAATTTAAAATTTTTTGTATTTTGTTGATATTTAATATCCTTAAAAGCTTAAATACATAAAATTTTATGTGTTCTGCAGCTCCGCAACTCTTATGGTAAAACCGCCACTGCTTGCACAGTTCTTCATAGGTACTTCATTCATAATTTAAACATTTGTACTAAATAGTGCACAAGCTGATTAAATTCAAATCCCATTACGATCTTAGCCTTTGTATGTACTACAACAGATACAGAGACCTCTGCCTAACAAAGAACGCTATTTTTCAAATAAAAAAATTTATTGAATTTAATTGTCAGTGGAGTACCTACAAAATGTTTTCATGAAAAGAAGTACCAATGAAATTCTGATGCTTGTTATAACCTTAATAAAATAAAAATTTTTATTAAAAAATATAGGTGGTCCGAATTTAAATTGAGAAACCTTGGGAAACGAAAGAAGAGGTGAGAATAGTTGGACTTTGCTATATTCTTATTTCCAATAAACTTGGCAGTGGCAAACAGTGGCCATTTAAAGTTTTTTAATTATAGATAGCGGAGTAACACATTTTTTAAAATAGTATCACACAATAGTACTTGCTCGCCATTGGTGATTCGTATTGAACCCAAAACTTATCCGACAATACTTTAAGATAATGTCTGTAATTTATTTGTGGTGCATTTTGATGATTCATAGTTTGTTTCTTTTGGGATTACACCACCTGTAAAATAACAAAAAGCAGAAAACCAGAAGCATACAAATTAAATATTCAAAGTGTAGCAACAAGACAAACTTCTAAAGTTTGCCCCAAAAACCACTGTATAACGTGTGATAAAATAATATTTGATATATTAACCACTGATAAATTTTATCAGTGGTTTTTCAGTTTTATACAAAATTCTATAATATTATATATCATATTTTAAAATATGCTCAAAAATATGTTTTAATAAAATAGTTATAATAAAATTTAAAAGAAAATAAACATTTAACTAGCTTTCTTCTATACGTTTCTGGTTTTCTGCTTTTTGTTATTTTACAGGTGGTGTAATCCCAAAACAAACTAAGAATACTTTTAGATGTCGTTGCTAGTATATATTATGGCACGTTTGAAAACAAGTAGCTAATATGGTTTCGGAGGTATAGCCAAAAATTTCTAACTTCTATCTTGGAAACGATCCAACTATTTTCACCTCTTCAATGGTTTCCCGAAATTTCTCCATTTAAACTCGGACCATCCTGTATATTTTTTCGCAGATTGTACATATCAGATCAGACACCCTGTATATCCAAATCAACACCTATGCCAGCTATGTTCAGCATACAAAAACATTTACCGATCACGAAACAAATCTACACCTCAACTGGTTTCGGCTGGTCGGCGGAGATCGTGTTCAAGGGCATGGAGACGGAGGCGGCGGCGGCGGCCGACGGTTGCGACCATCCCTGTGCGGCCTCCTGGTGCTTCTGCTCCTCCTGTTGGCGCCGTTTGTACTCCTCTAGTTCGAAGTAGTACCTGCAAGAAAATATATTTTTTTGACGTTATAAGCGTTAACGCTTGATCCCCAAATGAGCGGTTTAGCGGACTGGCAAACACGAACAAATGTTCCCAACCAATCAACAAAGGGCGATTTCGGTTCAAGGTCACACATTGCCCATGAACCAAAATCGTAAGTCTATTACTCATCTATACATATTTGATCTGAGCATATTTTTTTATGATGGTGTGATACGATCTTCCTAGTACCACTGTATAAAGAACTCTATTATTTATACATTGCTTATGATAAGTATACAATACTTATCGCAAATAACTGACTCAACCAAAAAAATCTCCTGTGGTCGATAGTTTGAATTATCTTCGACTTGTTTAATATATAATTCTCTAAATAAGAATGTAGTTTTCATATGTGTTATTAACAGTGTTCCAAAGTTTTCTATTTAATTATATATTGCTACAAAAGTACTTACCTTGGGGTTGTAATTCCAAAGAAAGAGGCCAAGAATTCACCAACGGTGTCCACAACTGACAAAGTGCTTGTACCGGCAGCCCAAGCCTTGTACCAGAACCAAGGACCCCAGTCTAAGGTAGACTGAGAAATATTTGTTAATGTGTAATAATAATAATAGAAACTTTAAATAGAAATTTTTTTATATCCATTTATCTAGCATATGAATAAATTGAGTTAATTACAAAAAATTTAATGAATTCTAAAAATCTTTTACTTTAGATAGGATAAATGAGTATATTAGAAATACATTTTTTTATCTTTACTTTCTACCCTTCTTACATCCTAGATCTTTGGCTTAAATTTCCCTAATATTTTGTATGCAGGAAGAGAAATATATACACCATCGCCATCTGTGGACTCCCTTACGAGTACAAAAATGGCGGTGAGAAATTATCTGTGTGAGAAATTAGATCAATGTTGACATAAATAAAAGTTATAACTTTTTGTAGGACAAAAGTTTCATCTTCATGTGTGGTGTCATTTTATATAGGTTCATCATAAATCTTTTCCTTCAAGAACTCATGCATACTTTTGAAAAGTTAATGTCATATTTCATTATTACATATTATAACCCTAATGTGTTACTACAATGAAGAGTAAAGGATACTGTAAAATATGTTAAATAATTATGGTGCTACCTACCGGATTCACGACTGCCTGTTCTTTAGAGGTATCCACATCCTCTTCATCACTGCTATATTCCTCTAAAGTGCCATCACAGAAATGTAAAACTCTTTTTGGCGTTTTTACTTTTACAGTCGCCTCTTCAGCTTCACCAGTAATACTACCCGTTACGCTCTGATAAGTTTCCGGCCTTACAAGAACCATTTTTCAATACGATATGATAGATATACAAATATAAAAAAATACGAAACACAAAATTTACGCAAGACGTCAAAATCTATGATGTACTTTTTACTTTTTGACATTTATCATATCAAATTTTATAACCACGGTAGACACAGACATCTTTTGGAATATTATCAAACCCTATTATAGACCCAGAGTAGATTTCTGTTTCTAAGAAAGACTTGTGTAAAGGAATCTTTAATTACTGAAAATATATTTTACTAATTAATAAAACTCACAGCAGATGTCAGTATTATCAACCAACAAAACTTAATGCCGCCGCCTTGTTGGACCGATTCAAGGATTTTTAACTTATACGGACCGATTGGGTTGGACATTTCCAAGTTTACAAGAGTCACTATATATAGACTCTATTCTTCTAGAAGTAGAAGTGGGTAGACAAGACAAACAGAACATATTATGGAACATCACTGATATGCTCTGTGCGTTTTCTTTTGTGGACAGATGGTGGCGTGGACAGTGTGCCAGTGTGCTTCTAAAGATATTTAAGTTACCGATCTCCCAAAGGCCGTAACGCTCTCTATCATTAAGTAGATCATTTCTCAATACGCAAGCTACACAAAATTACAGGATACTATTCATTGCCGATCAATTATTACAAAGTTGTTATAATTTCAACGGTAGATGGCAACCTAATTAAATCAATCACGAATGAGTTTTTTAAACATGGTTGGTTTTGGATTTCATAGGTTGAGTACCACCGTTATGCTCTATGCGTTTTCTTTTGTGGAGAGTTATAGATATTCTGTGGTGGGCAGTGTGTTTTTAAATATATTTACATTTCGATGTGTCAAATGCTGTCTGGCCCTCTATTATTAAGTAGATGATTTTTCAATACGCAAGCTACCCAAAATTACAGGATACTATTTACTGCCATTCAATTCTCACAAAGTTGTTATAATGCAACGGTAGATGGCAACCTAATCAAACCAATAACGATTAATTTTTTAAACACGGGTGAATTTGGATATCATATAGCATATAGATTTCACAGGCTGAGTACCATCGTTATGCCCTGTACGTTTTCTTTTGTGGATAGTTAAAGATATTCTGTGGTGGACAGTGAGTTTCTAAAGATATTTACATAACCGACGTGTCAAAGGTCCTCTATCATTGAGTAGATCATTTTTCAATACACAAACTACACAAAAATACAGGATACTATTCACTACTGTTCAATTATTACAAAGTTGTTATAATTTCAATTATAGATGGCAACATAATGAAACCAATAAGGTAGTATCATGAGAGTTGGAATAGAATAGAACTCTCGTGTTGTATGCAAATGCATAGATTAGATATATCGTCTTTGACCAAGGATTGTTAACTGTTTACGTCTTTGACTATATCTATATACATCGTACATCGTACATCGTACATCATTCCTTAGCTTTATCCATAGATAAAGCCAAGGCTTTATCTATGATTACATAGATTGTAGGAGAGTAGATCACAGTCACATTCTCATTTCTCATCCATTATTCTCATTTCTCAATTCTCAATCTCAGTTTGTCTGATGGTGATGGTATATATTCTTTGTTGATGTCTGTGTTTCTCAGTAAAAAGAGAACGGCAATCATTTCATTTGAGCGTCTGAGAATCCTAAAATAACGGTTTATTATATTGTGTTAAATTAAATTCATTCATTGGTGTTTGATGTTTGATGCCGCCGCTACTAAATAGTTCGCTCAACCAAATTAATCTCGCGATAAATCCGTAATCTACACAAAGATAACATGGTAATTAAAAAACGTTGCAGCCAGATATAAAAGCTGAGCAAAAAGTAATGGTCTGAAAAAGTGTAAGGAAAAAACATTTATTTTTACATTACAATTTTACAGGTGTCCTATTTTCAGAAATAATAGGTAAGTCATGGATTCAGCAGGAAACGCCACTTTAGACAGAATCCAGAGGGAAATACAAGAAACCCTTGAAAGAGAAGACGAACTGAAGAATGGTTATTCCAAGTTATACAATGGAAACATAGAAAATATAAATAATAACGGATTACCTAAACGAAATGATAGTCCCACCTTATCAGTTGGGTCAAATGAATCGCAAAAGTCTAACGGATTTAGAAAATTTACCCCGAACACTAATAAAATGGGTGTCATGCAGAAGTTTTTCAAGAGTCGGGGCAAGGTTAGCATGTCTTCCATCAAATCAACTCAGAGTATAAGTAATGGATGGGTGAGTGATGCAGATTTTCAACCTGCTAAAGTTACTATCGAGAAAGGTAAACCAGTTAGAAATGGCTATGTTCCCGCAGAGGAAAAAATAGTTAAAGAACTGCAAGAGTTCCAAATCCGAGAGGCAGAATTGAGGAATGAGAGAAGGAAGAGTCAGCCGAATTTGATGGCAGCACTTCAGCTGGAAGAATCTGAATTAGAACTAGATAATGGTTTCAAGGAGAATTCAGTTTTGAAACCTGCCAAATCCATGGCTAGCTTGTACAAGACTGAAGACGAAGTCTTGCAGCAGAACCATTCTGCACCGTGTAGTTTGAAGCCTGCTCGTTCATTAGCAGCCCTATGTGATCTCTCGGATGATGAAATTGAAATGCCAGGTAAGATTTTTCAGTTTTTGTTACTGACACCATACTTGGTTTGTGCTGTGTTCATAGTGTTGAAGTGGAGTTGGATGAGTATGAGTAATTCATTGTTTCCACTTTTATCTGCCATAAATAATCAAATATTTGATGAATTAGATACTGTAGCATAAGCATCTGACTCATAAATATTTCTCTTTTTCGACTGATATCAAAATACTTCATTATGATGATAATCAATATATTGGTGCTTTTGGAAAATAAATCGTATACAAGCATATTGAAAAGTATCTATATATTCAATTTAACGGAGGTGGCTCTTTTCAAAAACGGTATTCTTAAATATAACATGGTTTTTTCAAAATAATGCTACCTTTGATAATGATAAATTAAAATTAAAATGGCAAAAGATGTGACATACTGTTTAAAACAAAATAAAATATTCTATTTACCTAAACCTCTATCTAATCATCTAATTTTAATATATTTTGGTGCTTGTGTTGTGTTGGTTTAAACCCTTAAACAAAAATCCACTGATTTATTGAAAAATTATTTATTTAAAAGTGTATTTTATGCAATGGTGAAACATTATTTCAAATTTAATCAATAAGTTTTAAATATGTACCCTATAGGTAGTTTGCATATTTTTTATCTCAACTTCAGCACTGTACATATGAATTAAATGAATCTAATAAATTTGGATTAATAACTGGTTTAAGGTGGTACTTAGTTTTATATAAATATATATTCATTATGATTTATTGCTAAACTATTAAGATTAAGTAATAAGAATAGGCAAGGTAATTAGTAAATACAATCTGACATTACCTAATTATTTTAAAGTATAAAGTAGTAATTGCCTATAGTTCTTAAAGATTATTATAGGTGTACTAAGCTCTGATTATAGATATCCAATTTATAAAGCAACTGCATTATTATTAAACATCTGACATTAAATGGTGATAAGAGATAATGAAAATAAACAATGATGCAAGGTTCAGTAGTTACTCCAGTCTTTATTCTTGCAGCATACAAATTTACTTGTTCAGCAATTAGCATTGTACAAAGAACCTTTACTTCATAGAATTTTTAGACAGTTAACCTAATTGCTCCTAATTGCATTACCAAAACGTTGTTAGTGGTAATTCTAACTGTATTATTTTCATTTTTTGTATGCCATTATAAAAAAGAACATCTCTAAATTATATTATCAAGTGCAGTTTGGTTGAAATAAATACAATTTAATTCTAAGACCACTTCAAATAATAACTTTAAAAAAAAACTTAGAAATTATCAAATTGGGATTTCGTTACATCTCCCATGTTATATAAATGTTTATTTGAATGAAACTTGTGGTTTTTCATAAAATTGGCCAAAACCTTAATATATTTTAACTTACTAACCGGTGTTAGTGACTTATCAAACTTAACATTCTGGTTTTGCCTCAAGTAGGTCAATACCGACAACTGAATTTTATATCTTTTTTGGAAAGGTTGGCACAACTAAGAAGAATTATTACTGTTAAAAATCTGATTGGAAAGTAGACTATTAAATACTAATTCCATGCATCTGACACATTTTTTAAAATTATAGTTGTGATTTATAAACTGTAATTTGACTTAAAAGCTATTCATCCCATTGGCCATCTGCTTATACTCTGAATTAATTATAATTATTATGGTGTGTTATGACCTTTAGAATTCATATATCTTAAACTCGTTTTTCCACATTGGTCAATTTAACGACGTCTACTTTCTGATAAGGCTCAAGGTATTTTAAAAATGTTAATGGGTCTAACAAATGTCGAATATATGTAAAGGCATTACACAACTGGTTCAATGTTATCGGTAAATGGGCATAGTTGCATCCAATTAACACATTTATTGCTGTTTTAAGAGCATGTGGCCAGTGGCTGTTGTCTGATTATGCATTTCCATTAACTGAACCAAAATTTATTGTGACCTATACATATGAATATCCCAGCTAACAGAAAACGTTGGCTTTTCAGCTGTCCCCTTTAGTTTTAAGTACCACCGTTGAGTGATAAATAGCATTATCACTCAACGGTAATACTTTAATTTTATTTTGAGGATAACTATGCTTCATGATTGGACAAAAAACTAAAAACTGTACAGGGTGTTCAAAATAAGTGTGCAATATTGATTACTTTTTTTATTAGCACTTGAGATAATGTTGAGTCGAATTAGTAAAGTGCAATTTTTTTACTGATTTTAATGATCTAAACAACAAGTATGTTATAAATTATGCTCTTTACATTCCATTTTTCTCTTCCGTCTTTAATTTTCCTCAAACTTCTTCGATGTATCAAAAATTGTACAGAATATATTGAAATTATTTAAAATAGAAAAAGTCTGATAGTATTTTAAATTATATGAAACAAGACCAGTTTCCCATGAATTTTATGTCAACAAATTTTAAGGAAAAGCCTTGACCATATCCTGAGAAATAACAGTAAAAGGGCAAATTATTTAAATTTTTTTAAATGTTGAAAGTATTATCAATAATAATAATAAACAACAATATATCTACTTCTCATTCTAACTGCAAGGAATGCTAGAAAGTCTGATGGTTCTGTGAGAGAAGAAGCAGCATACTATTCTGAAGGTTATTTTCAATCCTCACATGGCAACAGCGATGTTTTCACTCACATTGAACTATTTCTTATTATCAAACTATAGTGATTAGCTTTTCCCAGTCTGTATATTTATGTGTTAGTATATTAGACCTCCAACCATTTTTTATGATACTGCAGTACATATTTTAACTGGTATATGTTTCCTTTTTTAGGTACGTACTCACTGATAATGCAATTCGAGGGTATGCAGAGTAAGGAGGCACGTTCATAGGCGATTATGCTAAATGTGATAAATCCGTCCCAGTTAAAATATTTTATTTATTTAGGCACTATGTGGCCGACAGCTGTTTCCTATTTAATATTTATATCGCAATGGAATCTATACATTCCATTATAAAATAGTTAATTATTTTTCTTTTTCTTCGAATCTGTACTTAAAAGTACCTTAGGTATATAGTGTACAGGTGGTTTTATAGTCCATCAAAGACACAGTCCATTGTTAAATTTTGGTTTATATTCCAAATTTTTTTACTGTATTATGAAGGGTTTAGATTGTTTTAATAATCATTGTTCCTAGAGAGAATAGTAATTCACCGCATTACTATGTCTATATTACAATATTAGTACAAAAGTCTTGCCTTACGCTTGGAATCAGGTTGTGCCAACATTGGAATTAACGTTTTATCAGCCGTGTTTGTAGAGTTTGCACTAGTTATATATATATACCTAGCTGAATGTTGAACGTTGTTAAATAAATTATTTTCAGCCCAAAATGTTTTTGGGAAAATTTTAAAAACTAAGAAGCTGAAAGAATTAAAAACCAGAAATGTATTAAAACTATCAAGTGGGGCAAACTTCAGGAATTTATCTGAATACTGTGTGTTATTGAAATACTTTCTGATTTTTTGTTTTTCTTTATTTTACATGTAGCTTATTCTCAGAAGAATTTTTAATAAACAACTTAGGATCTGGGGAAATATATTTTCAATTGTGTAAACTCAACATTCACAAACATTAGGATTCATATACTTGAATGTGTATTACATTGTTAAAATTGCTTTAAGACTCAATTAAATTGAGAACTTGAATATTTTATTCAAATAATTGTCTGCTATTTTTGTGTTTTCGTTTTATCATTAATTAAATGCATACACTATACTTTATACTTTAAGTGCACTGATTTTAGATGAAGCACAAATTATTTATAGAAATAGATACTTATTTTAATAAAGTGCACCTTTCACAGATATGTCTTATTTTTTTAATTAAAATTTCCATCAGAGTGGTATATTTTTGATAGAGTATTATAGAATGCTGTAACTTTGTTTTAAACTATATTGTACTTAAAAGGCTTTATTACTGTCCATGGCTTTTATTTATTCTTAGTCAATTTTGTACAGAATGTTGCATAATTTGTTTAGCTTGCCTATCATGACATTATGTGATATGACAAGTTTCCTAGAATTATGTATATTTCGATATATTTTATCGTAACCTTTTTGATTGAAATGGTAATAAATAAATAAATAGAATTGCAACACAATTATGCAACTTTCTAGTTTTTATTTATTTTCCACTAGTCCTATTTTTAGTGTTTACATTAATTATGGATTAGTTAATGCAATAGTAAAAGAAGTTTTATTTAATGTGAATTTTATTTATCCTTTAATAAAGAGTCGATTATATTATAATTATTTCTTTAAATTGAGATCTTTATATATAGTATAATCGATTTTGTATGTATTATCGAAATTATATATAGGTAACTACAATAGTTGAGTGACCCAGTTGTATATACCTACTTGGTTATTCAATGGGTACAACCTATCGGCTAAATCCAGGCATCTTGTTCGTTGATATCGATACGAAAAAATAATCACATGAATGATCTCAAATTCTTTGATCAACACTAGTAAATAATGGTATAAAGTATGTTGTATCATGTATGAATTTATAGATTATCATATGAACTAAAGCAATGTTTTTCGTTTTTTTTTGTAGACTCAAATCAAGCCGCTAAATTCAAAAAATATATACAGAGAAGTGTAAAATCATTGGCCATAGAAAATGATTAATTTAATTTTCTATATGCTACAACCATAGATAATAAAAGAAGAGCCAAAACCATAGAAAATATATTATCAAGATAAAAAGGATTCAGTTGTCTGTGCAACAGCGCTCTTTGATGGTTTGGGAAAAAGTAATAAGGCCAACACGTCAGATAACTAGGAATTTGATATTATCAACTATATCTTGTGGGAACTGAAGAGCCATCTAGGAGTTTTTAATAAAAGCTCCCTTATTACCGCCAAATTTCAAATTGAAAATAGTTACTATATTAGGCTCATAATATAATCGACTAAACTTTAGCTAAAGTTGTATTTCAATGCCATGGGTACTATTATTGATACAATTGCATTCAATGTATTAAAAAATAACTTTATCAAAAGATCAGATACTCAGATAAAACAATTCGGATACAAAACGTTAACACCCAAGATCTAATAAAAAGTCTACAATAATCAATAATTAACACACGATACTAGGACTCAGAAAGTGATGTAGATTAAAAAATTTTATATGTAATATGTTATAGAATGTAACATTTCTGTCAAAAAGTGACTAGTGGATAAATAAAAATTTAAACCAAATATATTTTTTTCTGGATTACATTTTTGAAAAATTTGCAATAGGTAGGCCAAAAAATTCTGAAATTGTAAATTTTCAAAAACAAATTTTCGAGATAATTTCAGACTGGTGAGGGAGAATTTCTCCATCACCAATCGCATTACCTCATAACAATTTGTACCGAAACACCAAAACCTACTTACCAATACTTCCATTTGAATTGTGACTCCAACGCCAAAAGCTCAAAAGCCACTGAAACAGAGGAGCAGCCGGTGCAAACAAGAAGGAGACAGAGCAGGGATTTTTTCAATATTGTTTATTTCTCTTTTATATAATCCTTAACACTAATTAATCTACTTGATGTATGTTCAGTAATAAATTAGGAGGGATGTTGTATAAGTTATTGCACTGGCGTGGGTCAAAGATTGTCGTTTGCGCCAGCACCGCACCCCACACTTTCCGTGGAATGTTGTAAACACATGAAAACAAGACGATATATATATAAATTATAAATATATTATAATATAAAAACAAAGTGGGGCCCGGCGGCCGCCATCACAATAGCTACCGACGATGGGACACTAAACAGTCTCTTTCGGTAAAAATTTATTTACTGCTAACTTTGTACACAGCGTCACTATGATTCGTAAAAAGAGTCGTCACATAATAAATGTAATAATATAACACAGTGCATGTGTTTGTATGTGTATGTAGTAAAAAACAAACGAGCAACAATTGCGCAGCCATGCCAGAGGGGAGCGAGTCGACCTGCGGGTAACGACGATCCGTTGTTAATCTAAACACAGCCTCGCGAAGCCATAAATACTTTTGGGCATCTTCATTACTTACTTATTTCACTCAAGTATAATTCACTAAAAATTATATATAATATTTATATATAATATGTATATATATAATATGGTACAGGCGCTATCAAACATATTTACAAGTTAAAATTAATCAATCAATACATTTTACAGAGTCCGCTTCTATAATTCATAATATGCTACAGTCACTAGTATTTACATATGTACGGTGGCGTGATCGGTACGAGTCTGTCCACGAAGACGTCACTCACACGGGTGCGCTCTCATCAGTCCGAAGCTGAGCTGCCGAGGCGGCCGGCCAGCAGGGCACGGCACCACTAGAGCTGCTCCACAAATTTGCTGAGCTGATCCTGAGGAGTCATGGGGGTGACGTCGTTGCTCTGGGGATCCTGGGAAGGCGCCCCGGCCGGGGAGGCGTGCGGGTGCAGCGCATTCGAGTGGTTCTGGCCCAGTAGCATCTCGGAGGCGGCGAGATCATGGGGTGAAGGCTGGGGACCCCGGGGACTCGGCACTGCTTGGTTACGCGGGCTTGGTGCCGTTCGAGATGACGGACTGGGCTGCGGGCTCCTGCAAATCGATTCAGTATTTCAAGTTTTTGTCAAGTTGTTATATACAGAATTTTACACATCTTAAAAGTTTCATCTTCGATCGTCTGGCAATGGGGTATTTTCCTTCAATCGAAATGAAAGTGGAAACCTGTATTTTTATAAAATATATATTTTTTTTTGTATTTATTAGGATAAAAATTATTAAGATTGAATCGGTAGAAAATTTTTAATTCAATTTTGAAATTTTATTCTAAAGGTCATTCACGTTAAGTTTTAAGTCATTTTCAGTAATTACTTGTTGTCAATATTCGATAAACAAATGACCAATAAATTAGCATAGCATTTGCAATTTACAAAGAATTTTATATTTGGCAACCCTTCTCTGCGTTGTCAAGTTGTTATTTATTTATATTGCCTCTCTATTGTTCGCTGGTTTTTTGGTGTTTGGTTCTGCTTAAATTCTGCTTGTGTATTTTCTATTTACGTTTTCTAGTTATTCACTTTATTTATATTAAAAACAGTTCTTCTCAGAACTAAAATTGTTGCAATTCTGTAACATTTTTCAAACTCCCGCCCGCAAAAAAGTTACATCTGTCAACGGCGTATTTTTTGACAAGGTGACGTCACTTTAAACTTAACGTGAATGACCTTTATATATTCATAACGTCACTAAACGAAGACTAGGGAATATGTATCTATAAAGAGGCAACATTGATAATATGTGGCTAGATTCAGTTTGTAACGAGACATTTGAAATTTCCTTTTTGTGTTTGGCTTGACAGCTTGACATGTTGTATTGTTGTTTTCTTGTGAAGTAAACTTTTATTAAACATGGAGCAAGGTTTTGTAGAGGTTAAGTCCGACTAATAAATAAACTTGTAATCAGTCACAGGCAGAGACAATTCACAAGTAAAAATATAAACTAAAAACAATGTCTCATGTTTACCATGTTTACCCTAACCAAACAATTCAAACATAAACAAAAGTAAAGTTGTCACGCAGTGACACCAACCACACAAATGAAAATATCCTAGAAATCACTAAGAAATGGCGCAAATTTTGAATTTTCGCTTAGTGACATCACATAGATATCGTGCACAAAAAAAAATAATTTATGGACTTAAATGAACCCAATATTAAAATTTCAGAAATACGTATGTCTTCTTTTTCCAACTACTTTCCATTGCCGATGTAAAAAAAAAATAGGAAAACACCCCATTCAATGCATTTTCCATGAAAAATATTCTTGACAGATAAAATTGAGGATGAAACTTTTCGTTGGCTCACTTTTGTATATCACATAATATATTTATGTATTTAACTACAAAAATTAATGAGAAATAAATGTTTATTCTAATTATTTAAAATAAATATCACGAACCTACATTTTATTTTTATTTGATAATAATATAAATTCCTGTCTGAAATGATTGTTGATTTATTTATGTTTTTTCGATAAATAATATAAATAATGTCAATAAAAAAACTCTTTCCTTTCCTAAAAAATGTTTTATAAACATACTAAAAAAAAGTGCAACATATACCTGATAGGTGGCGGACTTCTCACGCTCTGCATCAGCTGTTGCTGCTGCTGCACTGAGATGCCCTGCCCTTGAGGTGGGCCCATCACGCCCTGGGGAGAGGGCACGGGTGGTGGGGTCGGCTTCAGTCCCTGCATAGGCGGGTACTGCTGGTCGGCAAATGAGTTATTGTAGCCCATGTGTGGCTGCCGGATGGCGGGCAGCCGTTGTTGGTAGGAGGGGCAGGCACCAGGCTGCTGGAAGCTGGCCTGTTGTTGCTGTTGCTGCTGCTGTGCCTGCTGTTGACGCTGCATGGCGATGAGCTGCTGGTGCTTGTACCACTGTTGCTGCTGCTGCGTCAAGGGCTGGCCAGGACCGCCTGGCCCCTGGTTAGGTTGGCTCATCATACCGCCAGGGATCTGCATGCGGGCAGCCGGGTGTTGCTGAGCCGCTGGATTCTGCTGTTGCGTGTTGAGGATGTGCTGCAGCTGCTGCTGTGGCGGGGTGCCACCGCCCGCTTGCTGCATTTGCTGTGCCTGCTGGCAGAAAACAAATGTTCAGGTACACTTTACAAGCAACAAACGTCCCGCTTGGTATTTCAGGGAATTTAAGGAGAAATTTAATGTATACAATACTCAGGGCTCACCATACCTTCTGTCTGTCTGTAATTATCCATTTTATTCTTAAATTATTTGGGGGAAGGATTAAAGTTTATTATGTGGGAGGATGATAGGGCAGGGTGGACTTGCATCTCAGCAGTGAACAGTAATCACAGAGATAGTTATTCCTACAAAGGAAATAAAAGGTGAAGATTCGTTTAATAGAGGTGTGTCATTCATGAACGAATCGTTCCAAAGGAACGATACCGGAGTCGTATTCGATACCTTCCATGTTGGGTTTACGATTCACGTTCACGCGGGGAACAAGATTAGGTGACCCACAGCCTGCTTTAGTACTAGCCATGAACTGAGAAAATTGCAACACTGCATCCCGTCCTAATTTCAGACCGAGCGATACTGTTTTAGTAAATGGTGCGTCTTGTAGGTACGTGTATTAAATCATCCTATATATTTGTGTTAAATAGCGTTTAATTATAAGAGATAATTATTTCAGACCGTTGTATATTAAAGTATAGTCAATGTAGATAGTGCCGTGTATTACCAATTTGATATGTAATATCATTTTCCCGAGTTTTTACATGTTCTATTATTTATCAGTTGGGGTGAAGTGAACTTAACCTTGAATAGTGAAAATGCCGGCACGGTGCTGTGTACCAGGGTGTAAATCTAATTACGATTCCTCTGTAAAAAGTGAAGGAGTAAAAAGTGTTTTTGGATTCCCTAAGGACGACACATTTAAACAAAAATGGCTCAAACGTATCCCTAGGAAAGAATGGTCACCTACAAAATATTCCGTTGTTTGTGAGTTACATTTTGATCCTAATGATGTCGTTAAACTAGACAGACATCTTTTACCAGACGGTACATTAACAATGATTGCTTGCAAAGCAAAATTAAAAGCGGATGCTATCCCATCTATTTTCCCAAATTTGCCTAAATATATGTCAAAGGAAAAGTCGATTGTTCGAAAAGATCCTGAATGTAGGCGCCAACAGCAAGTTCAGCAACATGAAATGTTGATACAAAATTTTGAAAAGTCAGATCTTATTGCAAATTACAATGATTTTATAAATAATTTTTCGAAAAAAGTTAATCTTGGAGAAAGTTGGAATATAAAAGTCTTGACATCTAAAATAATTTTTTATACAATAAATTTCGATGGTGAAATAGTTAAAATTGAAAATCAGATATCAATAAATAACGACCTAACAGTTAAAATATTTGTAAATCGCAGTGAATTGTATTTTAATGAATTAAAGTGGATTTTAGATTTTGATATGAAAATTAAGAGATGGTCTCAACTCCAAAATTTATTAGATAGATTTAAATATACCTATTATTCAAGTAACTTAGAAACAAGCAATACTCAAAATGCATTGCAACAGGCGTTGCTGTATTTAAAACAAGCTTTAGATTTTTGCGATATCGAGACTTTTTTATATTCTAAACAATTAAACATTATCGTAGATCAAATTAACCAAATGACAAAGTTAAAAAGGAAATACTCTGCCTCCACTATAATAATGGCATTTATGATTTATATTCAGTCTCCTACTACATACAATATGTTACAGACTTTTTTTATTTTACCTTCTAAGCGTTATCTGCAGTATCTTTCATCTGGAATGGACATTTCTCCAAATAAAGAAAATAAGAATGAGCACTATTTAGTTAATATGTCGTCTTCACTTACACAGACTGACAAGATAGTAGTAATTCTAATTGATGAAATATATATTAATTGCAGATTAGATTATCGTGCAAAAAACATAATCGGTACAGCTTGTAACAAAGAGAATGTAGAATTCGCGGAGACAATATTATCTTTTATGATTTGTTCAGCATTTGGAAACTTTTGTGAAATTGTAAAATTACTACCCGTATTAAATATCACAGGCAAAGAAATGGTTCCAATAACACAAAATGTTAATATGGTTCAGAATTGTGGTTTTGAAGTTTTATGTATAATAACAGATAATCATAGAATCAACAGGACAATGTTTAACAGTTTACTTTCAGAATCAAATGCGAAATTAAATGTTCAATCAAATCAAGTAAACACAACAAAATGTAATAGCTTTATTCCAAATCCTGCCAACACGAATAAAAAAATATTTTTAACTTTTGACTTTGTACATATTTTTAAAAATATTAAATCAAATTGGTTAAATTTAAAAAATCTTGACAACACATTTGTATATCCCGATTTTAATACCTACGAAGTTAAGTATGCTAAATTTAAAGATATTCGTGATGTCTATTCCAAAGAGAAAGATATGCTTGCCAAGAAAGCCTACAAATTAAACTTTAAAACTGTTTTTCCTACAAATCTTGAAAGGCAAAAGGTTTTCTTAGTGGACAATATTTTCCATCATTCAACAATAGCCGCCATAAGAGATTATAATTATAATGGTACTGCAGATTTTTTGGACATAATTAAGAAATGGTGGGATATTGTTAATTGTACCAGTATAGTAGTAGGAGATATGAAAATAAATGAATGGGCAAAATATGAATCATTTCCTATATCCTATCCTTCATCTGTTTTTCTTTCCCTTTTTTTTCCACTCCCGGCAAAAATACGCATGCTAGATGAATAATCTGAGAAATATATTATTATTTATTATTGTAGTACTACCTGATACACATACTGTGAGCAATAATATTATTTTTTGAATTATTTTAAAAGCTTGTGTAACTCTGCACCTTCACGTTGGTTTTGCTGAACAATCAAATATCACATGTTTTCATGTAAAATAAGGTATATATTGTTTTACATAAAATATTGTAATATTTAATTGACCAAGCAGAGAACGTATACATATTATTTAATATTTACTTAAGTAGCTTATTACAAACAAAATTGGGAATGCACGTCAAATACGATCGGCCACAGCCTTCTCTACTAGAGAGGCTGTGGGTCGGGAATCGGACTAGAAGATCGGCATGGAGCGGTGTTGCCAATTTCAGTTCATGGCTAGTACTAAAGCAGGCTGTGGGTGACCGATACAAAAAACAAAACAATTCCAATTCCGTTCGCTAATACCGGGTTTGATTGATATCGCATGGTTTTGCTTAGTGTGCATTACGCATTATTTAAGAATTATTACCGTTTTGTGGTTTGGACCTACGATTTATGAATTGGGAACATTATTTTAACAAAAACTAAACTTAATATGAAAACAAGAAATCGATCTATAAACAAATAAAAATGTTGTTAAAATGTCCGTAAAAAATAAAATGTTAATTCCTATTTAATAATAATAATTTCTCATTAAATGAAAAATTGAAGAAAAATGAATTAAACTGTAACTGTGGCCGTTGGGTCCTGGGTTGAGTGGGGGATCAGTGTTTAATGAGTACCCCAACAGTCCTAGCACGGACACCGGAGTCGGAATCGTGTACGAATTGAAGGTTTCGATTTGGGCAACGGAATTGTAACCAGTGATTCGAATTACCGAAAGGAACGGTTTAGCCCAGCTCTATCGTTTAATGCTATTGCTGACTACATATTTTGGAAGTTAAATATACTTTTATAAATAACAATTGGGACAAAACATGGTGAAGTTATAATTTTATAAAAAAAAAAATTTAAATACCCAAGGGAGAAACGAGAAACCTATCAAAAACTGAAAATCTGAATAATGAAAGCAAGAAATGGAAGAAATATCCAATTGTCCCATTTCCAAATGTCAGTAAACTATTCATTTATTAATTATTTCATTATTTTTAATTTATCTTAGTACAGTAAAGCTTGGTTATGACGTACCAGAGGGAACTTAAAAATCTATACGTTCGTTATATTAAAAGTTCGTTAAAAAAAAATAAATGCTTACATTTTCTTTGTTTTTATTAATTCTTTAGAAAAAGACAAATGTAACAAAACCAACAGCAAAATAATAAAATATTTTGTTTAAATTTAGTTTTCGTTTTGTTTAAAACAAAAACACAACTCTTAAAATATACATATGTAGTATTAACGTGGGTTGATAGAACATAGCTCAAAAATTCGCCTCAATACAGCACGAACGTTACTACGCGCCTCGAACAGGAAAACTAAATCGAGAATTGCAAAAATAAAATTATCGGAAATAGATGGCATTTATAAAAAAGATAAAGAATTTTGAAATTAAATACGGGGCTGTTAGTTCTAACTAAAAACAGCGGCCACGTTTACGGATTCAAAGATGACCGCCTCTTATTTTGATCTCCTGTCGCGGCGCCGTGTAATAAACACAAAATGCTAATGCCGAGACAAAATAAAATATTATTGATAAGAGGTACTTTATATTTGCTCTTTTCGGACCAAGCAATTTACCCGACAGTCCGACACTGAATCATAGCGAGACATCCAATATAGCTGAAAGTAAATAACATTGTTGTCTCAATAGGGGATAAAAGAAAGGAAAAAAAAAAACAGAAAAAACTCATTTATAAAGACTGGAAACTGATTGGTACCTGTCTTTGCTTGATAAAGGCCGCCATGAGTTGGGGGTTGGTCTTGAGTATCGACAGGATCTGCTGCTGCTGCTCGGAGGACTGCGGTGACCGGAGCGTCTGCAAAAGCTGCTGCAGCGCCTGCTTCTGCATCATGTTGCCGGGTGTGTTGATAGGTGCCCCGCCGCCACCTGGCCGCACTCCTGCTTGGTTTGCTCCCATGGGCTGACCCATCTGACCGCCCTGCTGCATTACTTGGGGGCCCTGCTGTCGGATGCTACCGGGCGCTACACCTCCCGGGTACCTTTGCTGCCACTGTTCCATTGGTAGAAGATTGCCACCTGCAAGATAAACGTAAATTACCATTTTCATAAATAATTTGCTTAACTGAAAAAAATATAAAATATTGAACAGATCGACTAATTAATCCATTCCTCCGAGTGAATTAACATTAATACAATGAAATATTTGACATATAAAATATATTCTTACTATTAAATGTGAATCTTACCTTGCCCGGCCCCTAAATGGCCAAGGTTCCTTATCTGAGGTGGAGGCATATTCTGACCAGGCACTTGGTTGGGATTGACTTTTCCATAGCCCACATGAGGCGCTTGCTGTCTCGCCGCCTCTTCCTGCACTTGCTTTACCACCTGGAGGACATTTGCGGGTGGTGTCTGGGTACCGGGCTTCAACCCGATGCCCGGCTGGTGCGGCGATTGAATCCCCATGGCTGGATTGGGCAGACCTAGAGATACGACGGGTAAATTAGTAATCCGCAGTTTGCGCCATTAGATTTTAGTATTTACTAACAAATAATGGGACTTTTACATAAACTTGTTTCCAAATCTCAACCATTTCTGAGATACAGAACATATACAGCGTTATTCAGAACTTATCTCTAAAACTTTGAGGATATGTGCATCCTTAAATAAGAAATCGATATCACCGAAAAAATTTATAATAAAAGTCTTAGGATTTCCCGTAAACAATGTTTAAAGTTATACCATTATAAAGGACTACGTAGATGGGCAACTGTACTTTAACGACAATCTGATATACCACATTCCTAAGAATGTGGTAAAAAAAAAGTAAACACGTTTTTTGTACCTAAAACGCCTGGGCGAATAGACTTGGAGTGGGGATAATATCTCTATTGTCTATTCAGTCATCCGACAATGTGTGTACTCTCTGTGTGCCGGTGTTTTATTTATCGTAGGAGTGTTAAACTGTAAAATTTTCAAAATGGCTCATGTGTACAGTAATGCCGAGTTAATGGACTGTTACCAATGGATTATCAACTACGAGTTAGGTTTTGTGAGTGGTTGTTGCAGCAAAATGCTGAAAACCCCCAATTTACTTAATAATTTGCGTTTACAAGATCAGCAACCAGGAGGAACATTCGGTTTAGTGTGGCAAAATTGGATAAGGCGTAAAAGTGTGTACAAGTCGAGGAATATTATTTCGAACAGCTTTTGTAACAAGGTATTAGGGATGGGTACTTGGAAATTTTCCAATTAGGAAAATTTCTAAAATGGGAATATTTCGGGAAGAAACAAACATAACAATTGAAACTTTCCTGCATACTTTCCAGGAATATTGCCGGCATAATTGCAGGGAAAAATTCCAAAAAATTCCTCACGAATTTGAATTTGCCGCCAGTTTTTTAAGATTTTTAACCACAAAATTTGCCTTGTTCTGCTTAATCTATGGTTTAACAGCTTATTATTTATTATCATGTATCAATAATCAATACATATATCATTAATATAATATATTGATATATAATAATAATTTAAAAAAAGTGTAAAAGACAGAATTCATGATCACCTTTTTCTATATAAAAAAAAGTATGAATATTTATTAAGTAATTTTGCTTAGTATTAGCACAAGTATAAAGATATATACAGTAATTTCACTCGGCAAAATCTCTTTGATGTTGGTGTCCTTAAGTTTTGTTTTTTTAACCCCCCAAAAAGACCACTGCGCATACTACCCAAGCACAATCATGCGCATTAGTGATCGTTTTTGGGAGACACGCACAGGCCCGGACTATTATTTTTTGGAGTAAAAAAGGTGGCCTAACAGAATTTCGTTTACAAATGAAACAATATTTTGTAGCCATGTTACACACAATACAAAACACTTATCAAAATCACAAACACAAACGCCTAGACACACAAACGTATGCTGATTACCTGTAAAGCAAAAAGCAAATGTGCGCCCATAAAATAGCATACGCCGGCTCATTCCTCCCCTTCTACATCTGTACCAACGCGCATACTACCCAAGAGCAGACATGTGCATTAAAAACTTTTGTACAAAAAATTTAAAGAGTGAAACTACTGTATATATCTTTATACTTGTGGTATTAGCACAAGTATAGAGATATTAGAGTATTAATAATCAATCAATGAAATTAGTAAAAGTACCTAGGTACTTACAAGAAAAAAAACTTTTTGAATTTCCTACAGAAACTTGAAATTTAGATATACAGATATACTACTCATATATACGCCGAATATTTGCAATATTTACAATACTGCAAACATTCGAGGGTCAAGGGTAAAAATTAGTGTAAAGAGTTAAAAAGCATTACTAATGTCAGATTTGAAAAATATGGCTTTTTGGTAATATGAGTAATAATTCTAATAAAATATACCTTCTATTTGGTCTTTCTAGAAAGCTCTTGCTGTGAGAAGCGCAATGGACCAATAAAAAATTTTTTTTTGAATATTTCCGAAAATTTCTGGAATTTTCAAGGGAAATTTACTGGGAAAATTCAATATTTCGGAATTTTCCCATCCCTACAAGGTATGTGCAAATTTTTTATAAATTTCATGTTTCTAATACCTAGTAATCAAGTAGCGCAATTCTTCAAAATTAGTGTAACAAAATTTTATTCATTTTAAAGACACGTCACTTTGGTCACATCTATCTATCTTTAAGTTTATTTTAAAGTAAAAACGCAGCAAATCTTTTTTGTGCCGGGTGTCGGTATACTCTCAGAACTTCCGAAGATTTTTTCGTGCTAGCCAGTTTGCATTGTCAGTCCCAAGGTCACTCCATTACAGTGAATCAGTATTCAGCGGCGTGCAATGAAAAATTTTTAAATAGTTTTCAGAAGCCGCCAAAAAAATTTTTTTTTGCACTACCACATTTCTACATGTATGTTGAACATCCCCAAATTTTATTATGGATAAGTTCTGAATAACTCTGTATAAACTTCTTTCCAAATCTCAATCATTTCTGAGAACAGAATATATATTTTTCAGAAAAGGGATCCCGAGATTGCAGGTTGCACGCCACTGGCTATTCCCATCGAGTTGAAATCTTTTGTGGAAGGAAATATTCATAGTAGCATCTACCAAATAAAATTTTAAAACATTTGGTTTATTACTGTCAGAGATATAAATAAAAAAAAGAATTTTTTTGTTTCAACTTCAACACCCTGAATCTCGGAAACGGTCGAGGTTTGGAAATAAGTGTATTTGTAATTTTTATTTAATAAATCGAAAAGAACGACTTACCCGTTGCCATAGGATTAGCAGGACTGATGGCACCCGGCACCACAGGTTGCACCCCACCACCACTCATAGACACGTTGTTGGTACCTGGCAGGGCATTGACCGTAGGTGCTGTCCTCGACATGACGGCCATCCGCCTCCTCAGCAACTGCGCCTGCTGTAGCCTCTGCTGCAGCTGCTGCTGCTTCAACTTATGCTTGATGTTGGAACAGAACGGCACCGGGCACTTGGTCTCCTGGCAGTGTTTGGCGTGGTAGCAGCACAGAGCTATCAGCTGCTTGCAAATAGGACAGCCGCCATTCGTCTTCCGTTTGCACACCTTGGTGTGTTGCACGACACGCTTCATCTTCTGGCAACTGGGCAGGCGGCAGTTGGCGTCCCTGCACTGGCACGCATGCACCAATGACTGGATGCATCTCTGAAGAAGAGAAGAAATGTTTTATATAAATTACATCCATATGTAATATGTAATATAAGTTGTTTGTAATTTAAACAAACACCAACCTGTATAGACAACTTCCTGGCTTCTCCGGGGTTGGCCTTGCTCTCACTAGGCGAGCTGCCGTCGTCCAAATCCAACCCCAGCTTCTCCATCTTGTGCGCGTGGCCCTCCTTCTCGTAGCACTGTACGCAAAGATCGAAATCTTCACAGAAGGTGCAGTGGTAGCGTGTCTCAACGTGTTTCTTGCAACTGTTGCAAGTATAGACAAATTTGTCTTGGCCCTGGTTGTGCAGTTCGTACAGCAAGGACATGGTGCTGTATTTGGCCCTACGTAGCGAGGAAAATTCGTAATGCTTCTCCCGGGCCAAAGTAAGGAAGGCGTCACGTCCGTCCATGAGATCACAGTTAATGAATGGGTCCGGGTCCTGGATTGGCTGCAACGATATTTAGAATATATTCGAGTTTGAATTTACATGAAATAATACCGAGAAATTTGTAAGAATGGCAGTACGCTTACCTTTAAACTGGCAGCGGACTGCACAGAATGCAACCTGATGACAAAGAACACCTCTTTGTGCTTTTCCATAGTGGCAAAAATCTTTGCTGACAAATCGTTGCCAGTCTGCGGCGTGTTGGATTTTTTGCTGTTTTTCCTTTGGTTTGCTTTCGATTTAGTGCTCTTCTTGGCCTTTTTCTGGCCCTTTTTCTTCCCGTCCGGACCCACCTCACTCTCCTCCATCGAGGAAAAAATCTGAAAATATACAAAATACATTCTCAATACATTTTTTTCAATGAATGTGTGAGAGACTTACAGCAGCCTCGGCAGCTTCCGCCTGTTTCCGTTTCTCCTCCTCTTCTTGGTCAAGTTCTTTGATGCTCTCTTCCAGCACGTTTGGCCAGAAATCTCCCTCAAAATAAGGAAGATCTGCGGCTGATCGTAAATTGTCCTCCATTGCTTGTTTAAGAATATCCTAGAGGTAAGAGACATTTTTTATTTAAGCTTCATTTATAATACAAAAATTAGATTTTAAAAAAGTTATTCTAATCGTTTCTAATGACGATGATGTTTGATTTTAAATATTATACATAAGCCTCATCACATTTTCCTCATAGTGTTTATCATGAAACACTACAATTTTAGTATTTGAACATCATTTTCACTAAAATTACATTGAATTGACAAGTAAACTGATATAAAAATCGAACAGAAGCGAACGAACGAACGAATTCGTTTGCTTAAGCTTGCGTAATTTATATGGAGAACAGAACGGGAGCGTACGAACTCGTCCGTGTATCTGCATATATTAGAGCGAACAGATACAAACGAACAAATTCGTTCGCTCGCTTCTGTTAATTCTCTAATTTAAATGCACCTTATGAATACTTTTCCAGTACATTACCTTATAATCTAGTACTATCCTCTCAATGATGCCCTTATCTAACATCTTCTTATACCAGTCTTGCAATCTCTTAGGTTTCGGTATCTTTTGGTCCACTGGATGGCAATGGAATATGTAGTCATCTCCTTCTGAAGGCGGGCAAGCCCATATGTGGGCCATCGTGTAACCCAACTGTTTCACATAGTCCATGTAACCCAACAGTATCTCGTGATACACAGCAGTCCTGAACTGTCTCGGCTTGAAAAAGTGCACAGAGTCTAAGTATGCTATGTAGACCCGCCTCGTGTTCGGCGGTGGACACTCCGACCCGTACTCTTGTACATGCATACCGAAAAAACAAACGTCCACCCCGTCAATCTCCTCAAATGCAAACAGGGCTTTTGCGCGGTACGGGAATTCGCCCCCTAATTCTCCCGTTTCCACAAACTTGCTACGCATCCCTGGTTTCACTTCTACCACTTTTTCCGAGCTCGAAACGACTCTAATAGAAACTTCTCCCGCACCGGCCTCTTTCTTCTTAAGGAAGATGTTCACACGGTTCTCAATATAGATCCCTAGGTTGGTGACTGGTAGGCGTTTGGCATTGAACTTGTTCTCCTTTCGTTTCTGTCCCTTGGTCTTGAGGCATTCGTCACATGTAAAACCCTGTGGCCAAATGGCCTCGATATGAAGTACGCAGATCTGGTGGAGTTTCCGGCCGCAGTCTGTGCAGTGGACGAAAGCCTCCATCTCCAGGTGGTCGTTTTTCATCTCTTTGAATTGGTCTTTCTTTATTGCGCTACAAATATTTTATTTTTTATAGGACAGGTACTATCAACACAGCAGCAATAGTAAAAAAAAGAAGACTAAATATTATTTGTTTACATTAATACAGGCAGACTCAAAATAATCCCACAGTGAGTCTTTAAAATGCCAAAGCTAACATGAAACATTTTTGAAACATACAAAAAAAAATGGAAATTTTGCAATTTGCAAAAGCACTTCAGCGTTTCTAAAGATACTGCCTATTGTAGAAGAAGTATAATCTTAGCTATGTGTGTGATGACTAATTAATTAAGATTTATATATTGTATCCTACATGTAACATCTATAAATGAATTTCTTTCGGAAAAATTGTAAAAAAATTGTAAAAATATTAAAAAAAACAATGAAAAAAAAAAGAAAAAAATTTTAAAAAATGATTCAAGTTACACATCTTCAAGTTTATTAAAATTAGTTGGGCAAACAATGTGATCACAATGGGGTATTTTCCTTCAATCCGAATGAAAGTGGAAACTTGTATTTTTATAAAATATATTTTTTTTTTATATTTATTAGGATAAAAATTATTAAGATTGAATCGGTAGAAAATTTTTAATCCAATTTTGAAATTTTATTCTATATTCGTGACGTCACTAAGCGAAAACTAGGGAATATGTATCTATAAAGAGGCCACACTGATAATATGTGGTTAGTTTCAGTTTGTAACGACGACAAACGGCAGGCGACATTTCGATAATTGACATTTGAAATTTTCTGTTGTAGAGGCTAAGTCCGACAATTTACCGGTTATAGATCCTTTTATGATAAAGATCCTATAGATCCTTTCAGAAATAAAAGGGATGAAAAATGTAAGGTTAGTATTTAACTTAACAGTACTACTGCAAAGTCGATTAAATATATTCAAAAATTACCTTTACAAATAACGATGTTTTTCTATTACTAATAAATACACTTGTAATCAGTCACACGCAGAGACAACAATTCACAGGTAAAAATATAAACTAAAAACAATGTCTCATGTTTACCCTAACCAAACAATTCAAACATAAACAAAGTAAAGTTGTTACGCAGTGACACCAACCACACAAATGAAAATATCCTAGAAATCACTAAAAAATGGCGCAAATTTTGAATTTTTGCTTAGTGACGTCACATAGATATCGTGCACAATTAAAAAATAATTTATGGACTTAAATGAACCCAATATTAAAATTCCAGAAATACATATCTTTTCTTTTTCCAACTACTTTCCATTGCCGATGTAAAAAAAAAAAAAATAAGAAAACACCCCATTGTGATAAAAAAAAAATTATTTTAAAATTGGTATATTCTCTATTAGTTTATAACGAGAATCATTAAATGTATTCATTTTAAGGCTAGAGAAGGGTAGTTAGAGTGATTTTAAAATAACACTCATTATAATAGAATCAATTTAAAATCTCTGAAATAGTATGGATTTTACTGTATTATTAAACGAAAATGTTCGCTTTACAAAATTTAATATTTGTCAAGTTAAAAATTTTAAATATATAACATAAATATTAAATATAAATTTTAAAATCGCAACAATGAAAACATGAATAAGAAAAGAATGGTGACTTACGTTTGAGCCTGGGTCGGATCGTCTCCCAGCGTGACGGTGTCCCCCTGAATGTCGTTAAAGCACTTCTGGCAGAAGGTGTATCTGTCGGAGCCGAGCCCATACGCCTTTAGACTGTGCGTTCATAATGCACCACACATCATACGCATCAAGCACAACACACCAAGGCGATTGTGTTATTAAGTATGGCGTGGAAGATGGTGTGAGGGGTGGGACAGAGAGATAGAGAGAAACGGGAAAAAACAAATATGAACAAGTGTTAGAAGCAAGATGCGCGAGTGACTCGCCTAGTGGTTACTAATGGGCGAAATACTGGACTGCTAAGTCAAAAAGGGCCATCTCAATAATTAAATTATGATTCTGTTAAGCATTTATTCTTTATGTTGTTATTAAAAAAGTATTTTTTTATATTTATATATAAATATAGACGAAGATAAACTTAATGAAATAGCAAGGCAGTAATGTTTAATAATTCTAATGAGCAGCTGCACAATTTCCGTATTGTACTGTACATATTCCTTAATATGCTACTTATTAAATCTATTTCTTACACAAAAAAGCTAGCAATTTTATTAAAATTCAATCAACCTAATATACATCATACTTGTATTTATACCAGTTTTCTATACAAAACCAGTCATTTTGATATAGGGATTTGTTTGTGTTTTTTTTCCCCAATAACTCCAATTTAAAGGGACGAGATAAATGAAGCGGATCGATCAAGATCAAAGGAAAATAGCCGGCTGTCTTCTCTTTATATAGGGTATTTACTCTTTGGTAGCACACCATACAAAATAAAGAATATAAATTGGTTGCTACAAACATTTAAAAAAAACTGAGTGTCGAAAAGGATTTGTTTTCATACCCAATTGCGTTTCATGACTTGTTTACAGACTCAAAATAGAAAAATTAATTTTCTGGTAGCACAATATTTGTGTTAGACAAAGTATTTACAATTAATAAAAACAATCGATAAAAAAAGTAAAGTGCAACTGCCCATTTGAATCAATAATACAAGTATTATTTTATTTGCCCATGGACCAAAAAACATTAAAAAACAACCAATTTCCTTAGAGAAAGAGATGTTTACTACCTTTTAATAAAACTGAATAAACCAAAATTTTCACAATTTTAGAAAAATGAATTTTCAACTACTTTGATAAGGATAGGGCTAGACTCCAGTGCTAGCGTTTTTGAACTTTTTTTTGGTAGAAAGGTCCCTTTCTCCACAGAAATAAGCAGTAACATTCACTTCCTCAAAGTCTATTATTATTTTAGCAAAAGTACTTGCTAATTAGCATAATTTAATGAAATTAGGTAAAGCAAATGACATTAATATATTTTTTTAATACATGCCATACATAAAGAATAATTAATGTGTTTGCTTTGAAGCTTTTCTAACTGTGTGGAAAATGCGACACCTCCCATCTTTCCGTTAATCAGAAGTGGGATTACCAGGGCATTTAGGCAGTTATTATCACAGGTTAAAATTTATCTATAGATCTATAAATGTATTTGCATTATTAAAATAGACAAACAAATGGCGATCTTATTACGTCTTCCTTACAGAAAAAATTATAATGATGCATGCAGCCATCAATTGTACTGTACCGAAGTCAAAGTATTAACGAAAAAAAATATATATATAAACATAAATAAGAGACAATTGTATTTTCAAAATTCAGATCCTCGCTCTCAGAATTTAACCCGAAAAAACCGTCTGCCTCTTTCCACAACATAGAAAAACTCCCAAAAATACACACACTCACACACGCGCAAAGATCTACATACGCAACACCACAGCAAAAAAACATACCTGTTCTGATAACTGTAATATTTGGCATCCCTTGGAATGGTACATAACTGCTTCCCGTAGCAGCACAACACCTGCGGATTGAAAGTGTACTTCCTGCCGCAACAGTAACCCATCGATTGCATAACGGGATCGATCTCTTGCTCGAAAACTTCAGACAACTAAAAAAAAATCGTTTATTACAAAATTCAGACTCGCAACTATCTTCCCGACTTACCTTCGTACAATACCTGTACACCCTGCTGGTCTTCCTATTATACAGCCATGCATTGTCGAACATCAGCCATACATCGTCCACGTACTCCCAAGGATCCGCATACTGGCCAATATCCAACTTCCTCCTTATCGTTGACAGGTCCATGGGCCGCTTCACGATATCAAAATAGTCGGGTATGCCCAAAGTCTGAGGATCGACCGGTTGCCTGAAAGGTATGCTTTCTGGATCTTGCCTGTACAGCTTCTCCATGGTAGGCATAAGTTTTTGGCGCAGTTCGTCAGGCTTGAATACTAGAAAAAAATTGAATTGTATACATATAATAACGTACTTAATAAAACACATAAAAAATATAAAACACTTATTTCACACAGACTACTTACTCTTGTGTTTCCTTTCACCACCGGCGCTGGTAGCATTGGCAGTGTCAGTTGTCGGGGGTTTAATATCTCCAGAGCTATCTGGACCACTGGCCTCCTCCTTCACCATACCCGGCTCCTCTTTAATGGATGCGCCTCCCTCTTCCATGTGTTCCGACTTAATCTCCATCTTAATCTCAGACTTCATTTCACTCTTGATACCCTTGCCACCGTGGCTTTCACGTTGGAAATCGTTCATCTCCCCATCTTCCTGCTTGATGTCTGTCTCCATCTTCATCTGCTCGAGCTTGCCCTTATTTCCTCCCGAAGGTGGAGAAGGAGAGTCTTCATCCCTATCGGCAGCCACTATAGCAGCCATCTGAGATGAAAGCGACGACTGCCTAGGCGCATTTAGAGCCGCTCGTTCGGCGCTACTCATACCTTTACCTGAAAAATTCGTCGAAAATTGATTATTAGTTAGTTCAAAAATGCTATTCTTTTAATTTTTTTTTTTTTTTTAAAGACCGAAAATAAAAAACTCACCCATACTGGCAGCGGCTACGGCAGCAGGAGAGGACTGTATTGGTGTGGCCGGGGCCGGAGATGCTCCCCTGGAAGAACTGACAGATTTAGGTCCTGATGTCGCAGGTAGAGGGATCGTCACAGGCTCAACCGTAGAGTTAGGTATTCGAGGCGTGCCATTCTGGATGGCACCTTGCTGGTTGGTTTGTGGCAAACCTTGTTGCTGCTGCTGCTGCTGTTGCTGGGGCTGCTGTTGCTGAACAAAACTCGAGGGCGAAGGTGGTATCCTATTCGTCTTCAGCATATCACTAAACTGGTTGGGCTGGGAGTTTTGACCCGCAGGGGAAACCTGGGGTAAACTGACAGGCCCGTTACTTGTGGTGGGAAATTGGTTGTTGGTTGAGGTGGTTGTGGTGCTACCTTGAGACAAAGGGTTGCCTCCAAAAGGGGACAATCCTGGGTTTGAGGTAGTGGGACTGGGTCCGGGTAAACCGACCAAGTTACTCTGAGATTGTGACTGCGGGACGTTTTGCTGCATGGTGGGTTGCTGTTGCTGCTGCACAGGGAAGAGGAGTCGGTTGGTGGTAGCATTGAGAACCCCGAGACCAGGTATGCTAGGCGAGTTACTCCTCAGCCCCGCCTGGGGTTGACCTGGTTGTTGTGGTGGACACGGTAAGATCGATCCAGGCGGCCTCGTCACCAAACCTTTGGGACAAGTTAAACATGTAGTAAACATAAAACTTAAAACCATTATTATTAAAAAAAAATCATAAAACTTAAAACTACTATTATTATAAAAAAAAATAAAATAAATAACTAATATTCCCAAGTCAACTCACCTTGCCTTATTGGCTGCTGCTGAGTATGTTGCTGCTGCAGCTGCTGCTCTTTCCTCTTCTGCCTCTTCTCCTCCAGCTCCTTCTGGATCTTATAAATCTTCTCTGCCAATAGGTGATAGTACTCCGACCTCGAATTGGCCATCTCGTACATGTCTCCTTCTACTTTCCGTGCATACGCCACCAGATTGTGCATCCGCTTGTCCAGCAATGCCTGAGGATCTGGAGTGGGGAATATGGCCTGCACTAGTTTATGCACGAGATGGTTCCTGAGGTCGGGTGTGACAGACTGGTGCCACTCCTTGGTGCCCGTAACAGGTGAAGCCGTTACCTGGCCAGGTTGCAGGCCACCTGGCAGCTGGCCGACCAGACCTTGGTTGGCAGCTTCTGCCAGGTTGAACATAACGCTGTTCACGCTTTGTGGCAGACTGGTTGCTATCTGGTTGACACCCTGGGCCTGTATGGCATTGGAGGTGGGGTCGCTGCTGAGAGGCAGGCTGACATTGGGTGCTGCAGATCCAGGAGGCGCCAAGACTCGGACGGCCTGCAGGTTGTTGGTTAAGGTGGGTATGTTCGAGCCTGGGTTGATGGGAAGTCTTATGCCTGGTCTGGGTTGGGCAACAGGATTTGGTATGAGGCCGGGAGGGGTGGGGCCAGTTCCCGATGTGGGACACTGGATGCCCAGAGCATCGTACGCCCTCCGCATGTCCGTTGCAGAGGGATTGGGCGACTGATTACTAGGTGGTGGATTGGAAGTTGCTGAAACAAATGTATGAAATTGTTACATCTTGTACATCTTATTAATGAAGAGTAATTTAGGTAAATAAAAAAAGTTTCAGTTTGTCAACCAATATTTGGAAATTTTCGAAAATGGAGAGCTTCCCATTTCCAATCTCTAAATTTTATATTTAAATTTAATATTTCAAATATCATTGACGCACGAGTAACTCGTTTAAATGAAATGAGCTACTAAAATACCTGAAATGCATTAATCCGCTGATAATTCTGAATTCTCTTCCTTAATATTTCACATAAAAAAAAATTTCTTGTTTAAAAAACCTACTGCTGTAGATAAAACGTTCCAAATTAAAAAAATATGAACTCACCATTGGGATTATTTCTATTCTTGTCCGCTTGCTTTAAGGGTAGGCAGACGGGACAGTCTGTTCGGATGCAGTTCTTCCAGTGGCTGATGATCTGCCGGGAGGAGCTGCAGTGCGCCACGGTACATGTTTTGCCCGCATTGCAGGTCGTCATGTGGTTCAGCACATTCTTCATCGTCTTGCAGTGGGGTAGCGTGCACGACCACACCTCCCCGTTGGCTTGAGACTCCCTACGCTGGCACTTGTGGGCATGCAATAAAAGCACGAGTTGCTGCTGGATCAGCTTGCGCTTCTCTGGGTCTGCTGGGTAAAGGAATTTGAAGAAACAACGTTAAAACAGATCGGCATGCAACTACTAGGACAGTTTGGAAGTAGAAATGAAGAACTAGTACATATAAGTGCAAGGTTGCTGAATATCACACCTTTTATTATAAAGAAAAACTACCATGAACAGGAGAATGAAAATTTACCGGCAAAGGCAAAAAAATAAATATAATTTTATGTTTCTTCTTCTTAGTTCTTTAGCCTCAACCAGATTTACAGGGTGCAAGAAATGGCACATCAAGTTGCTCAATAAATTGGGAAATTTCTTATACTTGTCACAGTTTTACATGCTGCAATTAGTTGCGTAATTTTTCCCCGATGATCAGCTTAATTTTAATAAATATTAGTTTTTTTAACTTTGTCAAGCATATTTATAATTAGAAGAGTTAGTTTTATTGAAATAGGCATTTCTAATAAGCAGCATACTAAATAATGCATAATATAAATCACTAACACGTACAAAACTAGTAGTTATCAAACGGAAACTTAAATTTAAAAAAAAAAACACTTAAGAGTTATGTCAATGTTAGTAGTATTACAATTTTTTTTCTCATTATGTGACATCCATACTTTTCTTCATATTTATGGTTTTAAATCCAAAATCTCAAAAACTTAACCAAAACCCAACCCAAATTAATTCGTGTTACCATCGTTATTCACGAATAAATGTCACTCTAAGTTTCTATTGTTTTAGTTTTTTGACTTTTATATAATTGTCTATCTGTACTAATTCCACAATTTCTTGTGCATTTCGATAGATGATTTTCAAATTATTTTTCAGTGTTTCACAATGTACTGAAAAAATGCACAACTTGCATCGTATTATGCTACTACTTGCATCATAAAAATCACTATAATAGAAACAGTTTCACAATGGGGTATTTTCCTTCTATCGAAATGAAAGTGGAAACCTGTATTTTTATAAAATACAGGTTTATAATAAAAATTTTTAATTCAATTTTGAAATTTTATTCTATATTCGTGACGTCACTAAGCGAAAACTAGGGAATATGTATCTATAAAGAGACCACACTGATAATATGTGGCTAGTTTCAGTTTGTAACGACGACAAACGACAGTCGACATTTCGATAATTGACATTTGAAATTTCCTGTTTGTGTTTGGCTTGACAACTTGATGTTGTTTTCTTGTAAAGTAGAATTTTATTAAACATGGAGCAAGGTTTTGTAGAGGCCAAGTCCGACAATTTACCGGTTATAGATCCTTTTATGATAAAGATCCTATAGATCCTTTCAGAAATAAAAGGGATGAAAAATGTAAGGTTAGTATTTAACTTAACAGTATTACTACAAAGTCGATTAAATATATTCAAAAATTACCTTTACAAATTACAATGTTTTTCTATTACTAATAAATACGCTTGTAATCAGTCACAGGCAGAGACAACAATTCACAGGTAAAAATATAAACCAAAAACAATGTCTCATGTTTACCCTAACCAAACAATTCAAACATAAACAAAAGTAAAGTTGTCACGCAGTGACACCAACCACACAAATGAAAATAACCTAGAAATCACTAAAAAAAATGGCGCAAATTTTGAATTTTCGCTTAGTGACGTCACATAGATATTGCGCACAATAAAAAATAATTTATGGACTTAAATGAACCCAATATTAAAATTCCAGAAATACGTATCTCTTCTTTTTCCAACTACTTTTCATTGCCGATGTAAAAAAAAAAAAAAGGAAAACACCCCATTCTATCACAATAGACATCAATAATAGTTATATAATAGTCAGCTCAAACTGGAATAAACAATGACTAAAGGGCATATGAAAAATATGCAATATTGCGCAACAACATTTTTATTTTTATAATTGTGTATTATAGAAAATTAACACCTTTAAAGATAAACACGAAAATATATAAACATATAATAGTAAAACTCGGTACTACCCTCAGCAAATATTTTTATACAAGCTAAAAAATACTAAACATTTCTTTCTAAACTTTGCATATCCTAAATTTGTTCCAATATTCTAGCAAATATATTCTTTGTAGAGATTAGATACACATTTAAAGATGTTTTTATTAAACTTAAAACTGAAAAAAATGTATCCAACGAAAAACGTAAATAAATAGCAAGACAGGCAGAAGAACAAATCAGACATTCAGCGGGCACTACTTTGACAGAACCACAAATATATACAAGTATACATACAGACGCGTAGCCTTTATTAATGAATATAAAAAAATAACTAAAAAACAAAGATAATATAAAAAAAAGACGTTTATAATGAGCCAAATAGTTAAAATATTATTACGAATTACGAGTGACACATATGTCTTTGATGTGGCCAGTTCTATTTTAACTAAAGTAAGGACTTAATTACTTGTGCCTTACATTGGGATTCGCATCTGAGTACTTGCATATACAATTATGAAATAACAATCGAAAGGCGTGCACAAATGAAATGAGAGCCTCACCTGTTGATGGCGCCGGGGGTGCGCCGGTAGGGGCACCCTGGTTCTGTGTTGCTTGCTGCGGTCCAGACTGGGACCCACTAGGCACCCCCGACTGTGGCTGGGCAGGAGACGGAGCAGGTGGCTGCGTCTGAACGATGCCTCCCTCTCCGCCACAGCCCGTTGGACCTGCCGGTCCGGATGGAGGTCCCCCAAACCTCGGACACTGGTTCGGCATGTTTATCTTCGGTTGAGGTGTTACTACGCCTGGAAAACAAATATTTCAATATACTATTTTTGAAGAGAACACTGGAAAATGTAAATAAAGTATATAAACTAACTACATTTTTCAGTTAGTATTTCACCTTACACGATTAAAAAATTCTACATATGAAACTATACATTTACAAATACAAAAAAACTTATTACCTATTTTTTGGTACAATGGGGTATTTTCCTTCAATCGAAATGAAAGTGGAAACCTGTATTTTTATAAAATATATTTTTTTTTAATATTTATTAGGATAAAAATTATTAATATTGAATCGGTAGAAAATTTTTAATTCAATTTTGAAATTTGATTCTATATTCGTGACGTCACTAACTGAAAACTAGGGAATATGTATCTATAAAGAGGCCACACTGATAATATGTGGCTAGATTCAGTTTGTAACGATGACAAACGACAGTCGACATTTTGATAATTGACATTTGAAATTTCCTGTTTGTGTTTGGCTTGACAACTTGACGTGTTGTATTGTTGTTTTCTTGTGAAGTAAACTTTTATTAAACATGGAGCAAGGTTTTGTAGAGGTTAAGTCCGACAATTTACCGGTTATAGATCCTTTTATGATAACGATCCTATAGATCCTTTCAGAAATAAAAGGGATGAAAAACGTAAGGTTAGGATTTAACTTAACAGTATTACTGCAAAGTCGATTGAACATATTCAAAAATTACCTTTACAAATTACAATGTTTTTCTATTACTAATAAATACACTTGTAATCAGTCACAGGCAGAGACAACAATTCACAGGTAAAAATATAAACTAAAAACAATGTCTCATGTTTACCTTGATGTTTACCCTAACCAAACAATTCAAACATAAACAAAAGTAAAGTTGTCACGCAGTGACACCAACAACACAAATGAAAATATCCTAGAAATCACTAAAAAATGGCGCAAATTTTAAATTTTCGCTTAGTGACGTCACATAGACGCAGCGCACAATAAAAAAATAATTTCTGGACTTAAATGAGCCCAATATTAAAATTCCAGAAATACGTATCTCTTCCTTTTCCAACTACTTTCCATTGCCGATGTAAAAAAAAAAATAGGAAAACACCCCATTTGCATAGGTTGAAAAGTCCATAACTATTTTTGAAGAGAATAAAGGAAGTTGTAACCAAAGTATATAAACCAACTACATTTTTCAGTTAATATTTCACCTTATACGATTAAAAAATTCTATATATGAAACTATACATTTACAAATACAAAAAAACTTATTACCTATTTTGATACAATTTTAATGCAACTAAACAATACCTATAAAAAAACATCAAACAATATAATAATAGTCATAAAACACTCACCGACTTGAATACCCTGCTGTGGCCTCGCATTCGGGTTTGGATACGAGTACGGAGTATTGCCAGGCATTCCCTGGGGCCCGCACAGCGCCGGCCCCTGAGGCAGCCTCGGTCCCATGTGAATCTGGGCGGCGTTCCCTCGGTTCATGGGCATGCCCACACGGCTAATCATGGGGCCGTTGGGTAGGCCCTGCGGCACATTATGGTTGCCGGGATGCTGCTGTGGGTGACCGCCGGGCGCAAACATGCCAGCAGCACTGTTTAACGACGGCTTGTTAACACTGCTGCTCACGACGAGGCCACCACCCGCCATGCCGCCCATCGTGTTGATGTTGCTGCTGGTCATTATCATGTTGCCCCCCGCACTGTTGCTGATGCCTGCAACAAACACTCGACTTACATAACCTACATAACAAAAAGAATATGTTGTCAAAGCTAATGATAACAATATAATAAGATTATATTATTCTTTTGCACTAGTCACCAGACAGATCGATTTTTAACTTGTTAGTTCTCATCAGTATGCCGCAGTAATAACTGAGAATAATATACCATTTATATAGTAAGGTACTATATTAATAAAGATGAATAAGAGGTTGGTACTAACCCTGGATGGAACTCATAACTTGTGCAGAATTGCCATTGTTAGCCATGGATTGAAGACCAGAATTACTGGATACACTAGACGGCAGGCTGCCCAGATTCATCTGATCTACGACGCTGCCCTTCGCCACTGAAACATTGGGTGGCGATTGGAGGTTGGGACTCTTGTTACCGAGCTGACCATCCGCTAAGGCGAGGGCATTGCCTACTAATCCCTTGTTACCCTAGAAAACAGTAATTAATATTTATTTAGTGTTTTTGTGATATGAACAGTGGTATGTAAAATGTGTTTTGTACATGTCAAATTTGAAACAACAAGTCAAGACCTAAGATGCTTAAAAATTTCCCAATTTTTATAAAATATTATCCTTTTTTATATTTTTTGGGCCCTGCTGGTTTCCTTTCATCATTCCTTTTTAGTATTTCAATATTTAGATTTTAGTCTTTTAGTTCTTAGTCTATAATGTTTTTTTTTAAGTAAATTGAACATTTTTCAATATAAAACAATTTATTTTAATCTTGATTCTAATAGTTTAAAATTGTCAAGTACAGTATCAAGTAGTTTGTAACAAATATATAAGCTATATATTCTTCATTAACTATTTTTTTCAGACCAAGAGCACTTGAATACATAAAGACTGAATTTTTACTAAGCAATATACTTTTAACAATAATAGTATAAATATAAAATATAAGAATTAAAAGCAAGAATTTTGTAAAACTGACGTATCAGTTAATATTAGATATAAAAAAACATGTTGAAATATTTGTAATGGAATTGACATAGCGCAAAAACAGTATCAGATTCGCTACCTACCTGTTGCTGGAGAAGATGGTTGAGTTGCATCTGCCGCAGATTATTACTGTCTGTGATTTCGATGCCATTGGGCAATCCACCTGGCCCCGGGCCTTGAGCAGGAGGTTTGGTGTTGCCCATATTGTCCGATAGACCCCAAGAGGAAGACGATGACAAGAGCTCATTGGGCAAGTCATTCTCCAAATCAAACATATCCATATTCGAGAGCACGTCTAGTGAAAAAGCACCAGTTATAAATATAACTGTAATATATCATACAAGAATTTTTACTTAGCATAACCATATTGGCCTCTATGAAAATGTTAGTATGCTTTAAAGTAATATCTCCAAGTAAACAAAAAAATTATTTAGATCCAATTGCATGGATTCAGTTTAAACCACAAATGTCACACAGGCATGGTTTAAACTTCAGATGAAGTTTCATTTCAACAATTACAACTGGCTCTTATTTTTCTATGACTACTGTTCAAAACTTTGTATTCATTCATTCATTACGAGTACATGCACTCGTTTAAGGAGACAATTATTATTAATGATAAATTACCTCAAGCATATATTGAAATATATTACAAATAAAAAAGAACACAAGGTAGATTTTTATACCAATCTTCTAACAAAACATGAGAAAATAACTTGCACACCACTTTCAGTATTTTTGACTGTTGACTGAAGTAAAAATCTTACTACCAAAAATTAAATCACTTGTAAAGTAATGCTTAAATGTGTGGTCATAGAAAATTCTTCTTATTTTAAAAAATAAAGTACACTTATTCGTCTTTTGTAATCAATATATAGTTTTTCCTATATAGATATTTTTTTTTAAAGCATACAATTTAATGTCTATATGATGTAATTCATGATAATGGTTATCAAACAGGCACAACAGAAAAAATAACAAGGCAGCGTATAAAGGTAGGTACATTTTAATTTACAATTTTTCTTTGAAATAAAACCTGAAAACTACAGCTTCACAATAACTGTTTTTTTATAGAACTCAAATAAATATGAGATTTTAGGATATTTTTTTCTATTTAATATCTAAGTATCTGATGAAGGTAAAGATGAAAATAATTAACTTAAAAACAAATAAATTTAGAAAATAAATAAAAATTGTACCTACATTCAAATTTTAATGCTAAGTTAGCCCCAAAATGCACAGAGGGAGTAAGATAATTTATATACAGATTGGACATGTACAAAATTAATTGATACCAATGTAATTAAATAAAAAAAAAAAGGATATACATTCAAGTGTTATAATTATTTTAAGCATTAAATTAGTAAATACTTGCATACTGTATGTTTAATGCTACTTAATGGAGCTTTAGTATAATCATTAACTTCCTAGTTCCATTTTATGTACAAAAAGTCTTGCAAAATGTATGATTGAAGATTGAACATTGATTGGTTTTATATTTAAGACCAGGAAACTTTGGAACACTAAAAAATAATTTAGACTTTAGGTCAGGCATATGAAGTAAAAAAAAAAGAAAAAATAAACATACTAAACAAAAACATTCATTGATCTTGAAACTTACTAGTAATTATTTACATGTACTTTGGAGTTATAGTAAATGGTATATATCTTTCCAGGTATCTTCCATGAATGAAAACTAGCTGGGATTCTTTTAAAATGGTATCCTAACATAATACGTTCATGTCCACTTTTAATAAATAAATAAAAATAAGATATACACATCTGTTTGATCATAACGAAACCTAAATGGTATACCAAATTTAGAGAAAAATTTGACATTTGTGTAAGTTGCAACAAAAATAAAATTGGTAACATTTCTTTTACCATACCTATAAAACGTACACAAAATTCCAATCTTTGTCCAATTCAAAGCCAGTAAAAAAATTGCTAGTACTACCACAACCGAATCTATATACAAACAAAAATAAAGGCATGTTAATTTGCTACAAGGACAAAAAATTAAATACAATATCTTTGATCTACATACTGTTTTACTATTTACATATAAATCAATTTAGATAGTTAACCATAATTACAGTAACTGAAATAAAACTGATTTTGAAACATATTACCTATTTCGGTCAAGTAGGTATAGATATCATTTCTGTTATAGGTAGTGATAAAGCAAGCATAGAAACAAAATAGATACCTATATGTTGGGTTTGTATTACATTTTTTATCCTAGAAATAAGTTGCTAAAACATATGGAAAAGTTAGTGGTTAGTTGGTACTGTTTGGAATTAAGGGTGTATTTACTTTGCTGGCTATAGTTCCACTGGTGCCTTGGATTCGAAACACCACCACCCATTGACGTCTGTGTGGACCCCAAGCCATAGTTGAAAGCTATTATTAGGTTTAAAAAAAATTACTCCAAATAACCAAATCTCTTAATATTATAAATAATTTAATTGCCTTAAATACATGTACGTAGGTGTGGTATCAATTTGTAAAGAAGAGAGCAACCTGATTTTAAGTTACTTACAACCTATGTTAAAGGCAACCCCTTGGTTTATATCACAAACTGCAATATAGGGGTTGGTAAACGTTTTATAAAAAATACAGCTAGGTATGCAGTTGTATCTAGTACTAATAAGGCATAAATATATACAATGAAATTTAATGAAACAATGTGTATTGCCCATCAGGATGATTTAAGAAAAGGTTGTTCATACTTTGAAATGGATCATTTTGTATTATTTAAAAACATAAACAAACGTCTAAAATATATGTAATCAAACAAAAATTTCTTATAAACTCTGAGACAGAAACAGAGTTGTCAAAAGGAATATCTAATAATCAGTTAATATTATTCTGAGAAAGCGTAAGGGACATTTACGAATGTCATAACATTTTAAAAAAAAAGGCTCATGCAAATTGAACGCTACAGTTCACAAGGCATGCAAAGTTCAAGAGCATTGGTGTTTACTATTACAGGCAACAAATGACACTGGCTCTATTATGATGCCATAAGATAACCTACCAAATTTATTATTTCAAAGAAAAAAAATTTATACACAAAACAAGCGTTTTTTGTGTTAAATGAAATTAAAAACAGCTGGTCGTATTTGCATTTTCCGCGATGTTTGGGAAGTTGTCAAACTAAGGAACGCCTCTCCCGCTTTCATTTGGGACATGCTGAACAGAAAATAAACATTTCTCGATGGTAAATATTGCTCCAGACTTACCGGTGGAGTCCGATGGCCCCTGAAAAGGGTCCAATTTTTGCCTTTTGGCATTTGGCGGCCCATCTACAAGATGATCAGCCATAGCAAAATCGGTGCAGTCTGCTGTTTACCAAAGCAAAGCCGAAGTACTGGCCCAATGCTGCGGCTGACCAAACTAACAGCACTGTAACCCACTATTTATCGCGACTTGAGCACAAAACACATGATTTATATGCAAAAATATAAAAGAAACGGCGCCAAACAGTCGATGTACCGAGTGTTCGAGAGTCGATGCATCTCACAAGGCACATATTTATCAAACAAGAGTCAACCATCGGCCATCATGAACTTCGACTAGTCCGACTGGTCGACTATATTTCGCGACTGCCTCTCACCATCTTCCGACGGAACCGCACAATGATCTCAAACCGAATCACTTCAAGTTTCTCACTTTTACACTCTTTTTTAACAATCACTGGCGAAATTTAACCACGATATGAATATATAACACTGTATTTGGCGAAAAAAGACTTCTTTAATTTACAAGCAACGTTGCAATCAAAGAAACTCATCCGAAATTCTACGCGATCTCAAACAGGCAAAATGGCGGCTGTTGATGAAACTTTTTCTACGCTTGTCAGAAATATTCTGTCTAATAAAACCTATTTAACTTTTCATTGGTTGGCGTACGCCACGTGACATTGTCCACCGCGATCATTGGTTTCTGACCTCCGGAAGAAACGATGTGACGTAGCGTCCGTCGTCACTTGCATCGTCACGAATGGAGAATACGAAGAATGCCGAACGAAAGAACCTTGACGTAGAAATAACAGAATAGGGATCACAAAGATAAGATTATTTTATTAATGTAAGCAAATTTTATGTTTTAAAAAGTGTAATCACTTTCTTCACAATCCCTACATTCCCGAAAATAACCGGAGAAACAATCGAATTTTTTTGTTTATAATTTCTATCCTCTAGCGGTTAGCTAAGGAACTGTTTTCACGGCCATTTGAAGTTTTATTGTACATTAATCTATATTGATAAATATATTTATACCTATTATATTTAATTAGAATAGATTTATTTAGAAATAGTTTATTTTATATCATAGCGTTAGATCGCAATGTTATGCAAATAAAAATGCCATAATAGACAATTCATAGTTGCGCTAAATGCGCTCGCATTACCTACCTACCGCGTTAATTTCTTTGCTACGATTCTTTTGTTCGAGTTTAGTTAGACACCTTTTTATTTTTCGAGAGGGACATCGCCCATTCGCTCATCGCCTGGAGTGAAAGTAGAAATTACTCTCGCCTATTAAAACTAAAGCCAAGCCACACGAATACCTACAGTAAACAAAAAAATTAGGTTTTTGGCACAAATTCTTGTTGCTTTGTCTGTTGGCTTTTAGGTACCTATACCATATATATTTTATCTACGCCTATACCTCTACCACCCTACTTATTATATGCCTAGGTACCTATCTATTTTGTGTCTACCACGCGGCCACACAATGGAAATAAAGTGTGGTGATGTTTTTATTTTAATAATTTATAATTTTGATTTTGGTTACAGGATAGGTTTAAATGTTTCTACAAGAAAAATATATCAGTTAATAATGACGGACTAAAACGATTTGTCAATCATATACAGTTCTTTTTTCTGAAAATTTTTGCACTCTCATACGCAGCTAGGTACCTACAGGGTGGCCCAATAGTGTAGCTCCTAACTCCTATCCCGTAATAAACAAAAAATATATATATTTTAGGATCTCATGTATAGTCATAGGTAATAAAAGGATGAATCTACCCATATAAACTGGGGCCATAGCTAGGTATCAAACGTATGTTTTTTTGAATGGAATTATAGGTAGGACCTACTTCTTTTTTATTTCATATTTGAATTCGGATCATTTTTCCCAATTCACCAATATATAGGGTTTACCTAGGTATAAACAGAGTGGGTCAGAGGATATATGAGCATTTTTGTATCTTAATCGAAATAAATTGAACACCCTGTATCTCTTTTAAGAAAATAAATACCTCAGAATAATATGTAAGTGGTTATTCTGGGATAAATACCTAGTATAGATAATTTTTAGCTCCATTAATTATATGGTCTAGTTTTACTTTTTATAGAATTTCCTCCAAAATAGCTTTGCTTCTTTTATATAGGGCGAATCAAAACTGTTAATTTTTCTCAATTTTTCTAAATGAAACGCCCTGCGTTTATACCTACGCGACTCTTTCCATTCTATGAAGGATTAATCCCTATACCTAATTGCAACGGTTAATAATTAGGTAATTAATTTTGTATTGCATTCTTCTGCACCAAGTATACGTAATATTAAAAAAATATATTTTATTGAAGATCGGCGCTCGCCGTCCCTGATTCTTCGCAAGAGGGGAGCTTTACATTTTTTCTTTTTTACTAAAATCGGCGAAGGCGTTTCCAAGATGCAGTCTTTTAAAAATTACGAAAAAATTTGCTGTCGACTAATTTTTTGAGCAGTTTATTAGCGAAATTCGCGGTTCATTAGGAAAATTTTTAAAAACCAGTAAAAAAATTGTGAAAATGATATATGATTTACTTGAACTGTTTTCTTATGTAGTTTAATTATTGGTACTTGTATTAGATAGTTATATACTGACTAAACAGTTAGTCCATCCCCTTTTTGAAATTGAAGAAGCGATGGCTCTAGGGTGATGCGAGCATGGCCCTAGAAGCATTTTTTGAACTCCCATATAGCTCCCTGTCACAGCATATCCTGTCGTCTGAAGTTTAAATTTTGCTACATAAACATAAAATAGTTACTCCTTTATTTATATATACGAGTATATACTTATAAAAGTGTAAGGTAGACCTATCACAAAACGAATTAATAAGTACCTACTGCAGCTTATCTTTTGATAAAAATTTCAGTTTTTAGTTTTTACACTCACTTGTCTGCTCATTTCCTCATTACATTATTCCTTTATTAGGTTGCTATACTGTTTCGACCATGTATACAGCAAAATTTATATTTCATATCAATTCATTCATATATCAATAAGTAAAAGGGGAGTCAATAAATCTTGTAGAACATATATCTAGTTCCCTTCCACATCACAATAAGACTAAAGATAATAATATACAGAAGCCACAGTTTCTAGCGACAGCTGGCTTTAAGTTCATGAAATTTCTTACTTATATTTATACCTACATAGATACTCCAACAACTATTATTAGGTATTGACATAAAGATACAAATACACCCCGCATTACCTAATTTAATTTTTACAAATCGAATTTATATTTGCTTTTTTCGGACCAGGTGATTTGGTACCTTTTATCAGAAGTATGTAATAACAAAATACGTTATAAAAATTGTTTTCTATTGAATGTTCATAATAACAGCTGGGACTTTTTATTTGGTGCGTTGTTTTAACTGTGGGTTTTCGTAATAAGTGAGTTTTACTGTAATTAAGATTGTTAAAACACTTGGGCACAACTTGTTCGGTATTTGCTATTTGTTAATATTCGAGATAAATGAATAAAAAGACAGTACATGGCAACACAAATTCCATCTATTGCATATGAAATAAGTCCTTAACTATACAATTAATTTTACAAATAATGTAAATTGTACAAAATACGAGACAAAATATTATCACATTCTTAAGACGAAGTCATACATGTTAACGGAGCAGCTGGACATTCTTAATTTGATACATTCTGGATGACGAAGGGCACTAAAAAAATATTTTAATTAAACTTCCTCATTAGTTCACCTTTGATTGACATTTACATTTACATTCAATTTATTTTCTTGAACAGGAAAAGTCATTCAATTCTTAAATATTTTGCAATCAACTACAGTACAGAAATTTTGTAGTAAATACAAATAAGTACCTATCTTAATGGTCAACAAATAGTATCGTCATTTCTTTTCTCAATGTGAATCTAGAATCAATTATGAATTTTTCAATGTTAATTGTGAATTAAGATTCTGTCATATTGATTGAATTAACATTTTTTATACTTGTAGAAAAATGTTACTCTATGGTTTAAGAGAGTAGGTACTTACAAACACGTATAATAGCAATAAATGCTCCGAAGATAATTAAATTTGCAATAACTGATTCTCGACTTTTTTTTTTCTCTTCTTCGGGATCCCTAGATCCAGAAAAGCCCCCTTGTTGTATACGCCTCATTATTAATTATTTTATATAATATATTTCTTATCTTAGGCTTATTCTGGCTGCTGGAATTTCTCGTGCTCTATTTAAGGTTAAATGGTTAAAAGTTGGGTCATTGACCCACAAACGTCAAACCGTTATCAGAGTATACTATGCCCATAGATAAAATATATAAGGAGACTATGACGTTACAAAGAACAAGAACCATAAAATAAAATAGTAAAAAACAGTTATATCTTAAGTAGTTTGATTAAATTGAGATTTATTCCATGATTATATGTTATATATTTTGTGGAAATCACTGAGAACTTGTTTAGGGATCTTGAGTCAAATTCACATTTCTCGATTCGATAGTAGTAGACGCATTAGAAAAAGAAGATATTACGAAATGTGTTGGAGTGTAACAGGGATACACGGTCGATTCGATATCGAATCGAGATGTCAGAATCAGGAGGCGGATCACGACACTCGATTCGATGTAGTCGATAATCCGATTAATCGACTAGAGAAAATTTATCATGACGTTCGATCGTATCGAAAATCATTTATTCGATTGTGACTAGCTTCATCTTTATGAAATTTTGACAAATGGCAGAGATAAAGTGATGTTTTTTTTATTTTACATGCGAATTTACTTTTTGTATCCAGCGAAATTTGCGAGTTTTGCGTTTGGTTGTATCCATTTATTACTCTAAAGTCATATATAAGAAAAGAAAAAACGAAAATACAAGGATGATACCAGCTAAGCAATGGGAAATTCTCATAGACTTCTTAGAAAGCAGCGTTTCTATTGTTTAAAACAATATTTTACTTACAATTATTTGATATACCTATATGTTGTGTATAAAATGACTAAAAGTCAATATACCTAATGAAACGTAAACCACAAATTATAGAATCGAGTTTTGTAGTATTATATAAGTATATACGTTTTAAAACCCAAAGCCAATCTCTCATTATCTCATTAAAAGCATCAAAACAAGTAAACCTAACCTCATTCGATAGCTCGCCCTCTGTCGAAAGATTTCGATCGAAGAGAGTCGATTTATCGAAAGTCGTGAATGTAGTTTTTCGATGATCGAGTAAATATGACGTATTTCAATCGAGTATCGAGGGTCATGATCCTGCTGCAGGGCTCGCAGTCGGATAGTCATAGTCGGATTATAAAATTACGAATGATACGATACGTATTACTGTATATGATAGGGATAAAGCAATAATAAGAATAAGAATTTATATGCGTCATTTGCGATTGCGGAGTGTGGTGTGGTGTGGGGTGTGGGCTTTAATCTATATCTAAATTTCAAATTTCTCAGATAAATTCTTATTCTGGGACTGGGTTTTTTTTGGTTTTGTGCTTGTGTTCTCGTGTTCAGAATGTTCATGTTGTGGTTCTGTTCCCACATTATATATATTCTGTGGTTGCCACTATAGAAATGAAGCCGACTAAACGTTCAATGCACCAAGGCCAAGAAAAAAGCAAGAAGAAGAAGAAATTTTTCTATGGTTGTGTTGTGTTATTTTTGTGTTGTATGTTTATAGTAGCAAACCAAAAGATAAATGTTTAGTTTATATTTAAGAGTAAATAGGCATTTATAAATGTTAAACTGAAAATGTGCTGTATATAATTCCACGTTATTGTATTACCTTATGATTTTTACAAGCACAGAAATTTTGAATAATGTGAAAGGTTAAATTAGTTTATGAAATTAGTATACATTTTTTTAATATACAGACAATAAATAACAATAACATTCATTAATGTTGGATAAGAATATTGGAAAACTTTAGAATTGTGTCCCGTTAAACAATGTGACAAACAAAAGGATATTACATTCATGTGCTGTTTTCCAATGTCGAGGCACTTTTGCTTTTATCTGCTGACATACGTTTGTTTGCTTCAACATTCATTACAAGGTAAGGATATACAAATTTGTGTCTCAGAACAAATTTGTCTCTCGTTACAAATTGTAATATATCATCTCTTTCAGTGCACAAGTATCAAAAATGAAGAAATATACATTTTTGTGTTGAAATCGTTGCTATTTCATAATCAGCATGAAAATGTATCTTATACGTAATATTTTCTCATTTGTTTTTAGGAAATGTCTCACAAAATAATCCATTACTATTATACTCAACTACCAAAGATATTCGCCTAGTGAATTCTACAGTGCGAGGAAGTAGTTATAAGTCTAAACCTATTATAATTGTAAGAAATTATTCTTACATTGCTGCCATAGATTATCATTTTGAAAATAAAAAGATCTTTTGGGTGGATCATGAACAGGAAACTATATTTAGCGTTGATTACGACGGAGTGGTTGCAAAAAATAAGGTAAATATTTAAAGTATAGGTATGTAGGTAAGACTGATCAGTCATAAATTTTCCATGTATACGAGTATAGGGAGAGTTGTTGCAGGGTATTCCATTTAAAAAATTCAACAGTAAAATCGATCTATTCCATAAACATTTAAAGTAAAAGAAACAATACCTTCTTGAGTTTTGAATTTTGCCATATTTTGTAATGAAATATTAACTTGGGACATGTTTGTTAACTGAAATTGAGGGATCAACGTGGAAATAAGGAAAATATAGGTATATGTACTTAGCCCTTTAAAAATAAAATAGAGACGTTTGACAGAACCTCTACTATACTACTATACTTTTTACCTACTAATTATATGCCCAAAGAAACGAAAGAAATATTTCTTGCTGATCAGTCTCTACACATGTATTAAACACACATAATAAAAATGTTTAAACTATGATTGTTATTGGTAGGTTGAAATTGTTAATGGAGTGTTTACTCCAGACGGTTTAGCTTGTGATTGGTTTACCAATAAAATATACTGGACTGACAGTGAGACGAATCGTATAGAAGTAGCTACAATCGAAGGGAGGTACCGGAAAGTACTATTCTGGACTGATATCGATCAACCACGTGCCATAGCTGTAGTTCCCATGAGAGGGTAAGTAATTCATCCTTATATAAATTCCAGGAAGAATTTTCAGCTTTAACCATTTGCTGTGAAGTGATTTTTGCTGTGAAGCAATGTGCGTTTTAAATAAATTTTAGTAATAAAATGAGACTTTAAGTACTTTCAACCACTTAAATCTTAGTATGAAATTGACAGATATGTACTGACTCAGTAATTGTAATTAATTAATTAATTAATAATCTGGGGGCAAAATTTAAAAATTTGACAATTTAAAAGACAATGAAATGGTAATGTATAATGAATATATTTATTAAATTACATGAAATATATAATTCAACTAGCCTTTTGTCGCTGTTTTCTCTCACATATTTCAATCTGATATGTGGTTCATTTGTAGATTCTTTTGATTTTGCTATATTTTGACATTTTCACTTAAACTTCGCCGTGACTGATTATTTTATTTTCAATTTTCCACCATTCACTTCTCTTCGAAGAACAGAAAGCCCTTTTTAACAACAATATTTTTTCCAGAGATTTGTTGTCATTACCATTAAATTGAAATTTAATGAAAATAAAATAAAATAAATTTATTGGCACATTGAGTTAATTTTTGGTTGTTTAATTTTTCTTCTTTCTAAATAATTGTTTCCGGTATTTCATACATATCATATGGGATCTAGGGGTCTTTTGTTTTGTATTAGGTTATTGTTATAGTTATACTTTTTTTTTCATTAAAAACATTTAAGTTAAATAAATATTCCAAGTATAAAAACAAAATGTTTATGTGACAGTAAGATTAAAGAAGAAAGCTTTTATTTTAGAGGTGGCATCTGCCCAAAAGAATTTTTGTTTTGAAAATAATACATGTTTCCTTGTAGTTATATGTTTTGGACCGATTGGGGAGAATCGCCAAAAATCGAGAGAGCTGGCATGAATGGGGATCCAGCAAGTAGAAAAGCCATTGTAACAGATAAAATATTCTGGCCTAATGGGCTTACCATCGACTACCAAACAGAGTCTATATATTGGGTCGATGGAAAGATGAAGTTTATCGATAAGATGGACTTTGATGGCGGAAACAGAGTCAAAATTTTGGAAAAAGGCTTTGAATATCCTTTTGCATTGACGAAGTTTCAGTCAAAGCTATTTTGGACTGATTGGAAGACAATGTAAGTAAAAACTTTCAGATAAGAAACTTAGTTTTACATATTTTGTTATTGTCTGTGTGCATTGTGTCATATTGTTTGTTTTATACATATTTAGAAAATATAGAAAATTCCTATGAATTTAATGAAGATCCAAGTATTGTTGTAATTACATTTTTGTAAGTAGAGCAATATAATAATGTAATGTATCAAAACAACAAAAGACACATCCTTATATCTGATATAATTACTGATAGTTAATTTTTAAGTATTTACCATTATTTATTTGTTTGAATAATTACCAAAAATATTTCTACAGTCCAGACTTACTCCCTGCAAAACATGATTAATATATTTTTTCAGGGCAATACACTATTTCGACACAGAAGGAAACCAGAGACTGCCGTCAGAACTGCTGGTATCACAGCATCCCATGTGCATTCACATCTGGGACCAGAGACGTCAGCCCAAGCTCCCCCACCCTTGTGAAATCGACAATGGGGGCTGTTCCCATTTATGCCTACTTGCGCCTTCGTCCCCAGGATTTACTTGTGCCTGCCCCATAGGAATTAAACTGACAAACGATAATAAAACTTGCGCTGACGGACCTCAGGAACTCTTACTTTTGGCCCGTCGCACTGAAATCTGCCTTATATACCTTGATTCACCCGATTATAGTTACCGGGTCCTACCTCTTAGTGATGTCAAGTACTCCATAGCTGTCGACTTTGATCCAGTGGATAATTTTATTTATTGGTCAGATGATGAAGTAAAAAAGATCCAAAGGGCTAGGTTGAATGGTAGTGACCAACAAGATGTCATCTCGACCGAAATACAAGATCCTGATGGTATTGCAGTGGATTGGATCTCGAGGAATATCTATTGGACGGATACGGGCACTGACAGGATAGAAGTTGCGAGACTTGAGGGTGGTTACAGGAGGGTTATTATTGGTGACAGATTGATTGACCCCAGAGGTAAGTAGCGTTTGTCTGTCTTTTCTCTTTCAGTGCATCGTGCACTGAACAGTGAACAGTTTTCAAAGTATTAGTCGGTAAAGTAAAGAATAATAACTTACAGTTTCAAAGTAGAGTTAGCCAAAATTGAAGAAAACAAAAATTGATTGGTTTAATTGGTTTTATCTTTTATATAGTCGTTCCTGAGGCGCAAATGCGGCCCGCGAAATAATATGCCGCCCCTCTCCCACACAAGTCTCAGACTTTCGGGCTAATCCTTGTGATTAGAATGAGGGGTAGAGATATTATATATAGATATTATGTTATATCATCCAACCTATATTAAATAAAGCAAGATTTCCGAATAGTAGTTAGAACCAACTATTTGAAATCATATTCAAATCAGAATCAGAACCAACCAAACATTTTCTGAAAATATTTTACTCTTTAATATTTACTTTTTCTTAATTTTTTATTTCTTCAAATATCCACCAGGTATAGCCGTAGCTGCGGAGCTGGGCTGGCTGTTCTGGTCTGACTGGAACGATGTGGACCCCAAGGTAGAGCGATCGAATCTGGACGGCTCAGAACGCACGCAGATCGTCACCGAGCGACTAGGCTGGCCAAACGGCATTACTCTAGATCTGACTAACTTTAAGATTTACTGGTGTGATGCCAAGTCGGACAAGATCGAGTATTCTAATATGGATGGGAGCGATCGGAGAGAGCTCATAAATGACAATGTGCCTCATGGTTTCGGTTTCAGTCTAATGGGCAACTATCTCTACTGGACTGATTGGCAAAGGAGAGCAATTGATCGGGCCCATAAGGAAACAGGTTCGTGAAGATCAAATATCCCTTTCTTCGTTTTTTTTCATTTTAAATTTTTTTTATTTTTTTTGTTTTTTTTAATTTTTTTTTATAAAGCATTGCTCTATTGAACATTTGCAACATTTTTCCAATGATTTTTTTAAATCAATGTGACAAACCTATTTCCAGTTTGTTTGTGTTTTTCAGGAAGCAGCAGGGAGGTCATAATAGACCAAATGGAGAACGTAATGGGCTTAAAGGCGATCCGACTCGGTGCCGTGAGTGGGTTCAACCCCTGCAAGGAGAACAATGGCAACTGCTCGCAGCTGTGTCTCTACAGGCACAACATGACGAGGGTGTGTGCCTGTCAGATAGACTACGAGCTGACCAAAGATAAACAGAACTGCGTCAAGCCCGAAGCCTTCCTGTTGTACACCAAGAGAGATACCATCGGGAGGATCAGCATCAAGAATGAGAACAACGAAATGGCAATTCCTATTACGGGTATCAAGCAAGCAAGGTAGTTATTACGTAACATAAGTAATTGCTTAATTATACCTTTGCTTCGTTTATTTTTTAGTGCCATCGACTTTGACACAAACACGATGCGCATATATTGGAGTGACAGTAAACTGAGAACCATCATGAGAGCCTTCATAAATGGTTCAGACCCGCAGAAGGTCATCGATTTAGGGCTAGCCTCGCCCGAAGGTATTGCAGTCGATTGGTTGGGTCTAAATATTTATTGGACGGACCCAGTAGCACACCGGATCGAAGTTTCACGACTGGTGGGGTCTAGCAGGAGGACTTTGCTATGGGATGAGGCCTACGAGCCTCACACCATCGTTTTGGATCCGGCAGCGGGGTAAGTTTCTTTGTGAAACGTTAATAATAACAGATTTTACTTTATATAAACTCTATATAAAATAGAGAACAAATGTTTTTATTACACAGTGCTCAATTTAAAATAGGGAAAAAATATGATAAAAGTAATCAGTACAAGAAAGATGTAGAAAGATATCGCCCATGGTAGAATAGAGAATACCTATAAACTCATCAGTGACTGAATCAATAAAACTCAAAACTCAACTAAGAATTAATTAGTTTTCATAAACTCAATCTCATTAATATACAATAAAGCGAGAAGGAGCTTCAATATGGATCCATCCTTGTGGAACTCAAAAATTTTCCAGCTGAATCAATATTTACTAACATTTAAAGGTCATTCACGTTAAGTTTAAAGTGACGTCATTTTCAGTAATTAATTGTTGTCAATATTCGATAAACAAATTACCAATAAATTAGCATAGCAGTTGCCATTTACAAAGAATTTTATATTTGGCAACCCTTCTCTGCGTTGTCAAGTTGTTATTTATTTATATTGCCTATATATTGTTCGCTGGTTTTTTGGTGTTTGGTTCTGCTTAAATTCTGCTCGTGTATTTTCTATTTACGTTTTCTAGTTATTCACTTTATTTATATTAAAAACAGTTCTTCTCAGAACTAAAACTGTTGCAATTCTGTAACATTTTTCAAACTCCCGCCCGCAAAAAAGTTACATCTGTCAACAGCGTATTTTTTGATAAGGTGACATCACTTTAAACTTAACGTGAATAACCTTTATCAATTATTCTTTGAGTCTGACTCAGGTCTAGAAATACTGACTGACAAATTTGGTAGATGTTCCTCTTAAATATATTTTGTCATTTCTACAAAAATAAAAAAAAAACACTTTATTTTAGTTACATGTACTGGTCAGAATGGGGAACGACCAACTCAATAAAGAAAGCGGCGATGGACGGGACGAACCAGATAAAGCTGGTATCGACAGTGAAACCCGCTACTGGTTTGACGTTGGACTATGAAAAGAAAAGGTTATATTGGGCAGAAAAGGATACCCCTGCCATTATTTCGACCGACCTGGATGGAAATGACCAGGTGTATGTAGTCAAGGAGAAAATCTTCGAACCCGTGGGATTGACTTTGTACAAGGATTATATTTATTGGACTGATAATAAAACAGGTAAGTATCTATGTTTACATTACCATGAGAGTGATTATAATAACAGTGTTTGTGCAGTTCTATTTCCATCAAAACTTAATTTATTGGACATAAACCAGACTGCAATTGCTGGAGGATTAATCTTTCATTATTTCTCTATCTTGGAAGATTATCAAAAGCCCAGTCTAAAAGTTAACAGATCATTGAATATTGAATAATATATATACAGGGTTATTCAGAACTTATCCATAATAAAATTGGGGAATGTTCAACATACATGTACAAATGTGGTAGTGCAAAAAAAAATTTTTTTGGCGGGGTCTTAAAACTATTTAAAAATTTTTCATTGCACGTCGCTGGGATACTGGTCCACTGTAATGGAGTGACGTGACCTTGGGAAAATGACGTTATCAGCTTGGGACTGACAATGCAAACTGGCTAGCACGAAAAAACTTCGGAAGATCTGAGAGTATACCGACTCCCGGTGCAAAAAAGATTTGCATCGTTTTTACTTTAAAATAAACTGAAAGATAGATAGATGTGACCAAAGTGACGTGTTTTTAAAATGAATAAAATTTTGTTACACTAATTTTGAAGAATTGCGCTACTTGATTACTAGGTATTAGAAACATGAAATTTATAAAAAATTTGCACATTCCTTGTTACAAAAGCTTTTCGAAATAATATTCCTCGACTTTTACACAATTTTGGGCACGCCTTATCCAATTTTGCCGCACTAAAGCGAATGTTCCTCCTGGTTGCTAATCTTGTAAACGCAAATTACTAAGTAAATTGGGGATTTTCAGCATTTTGCTGCAACAACCACTCACAAAACCTAACTTTTAATTGATAATCCACTGGTAACAGTCCATTAACTCAGCATTACTGTACGCATGAGCCATTTTGAAAATTTTACAGTTTAACACTCCTAAGATAAATAAAACACCCGCGAGAGCGACACACATAGACTGACGGTCGGTTTTAACCAGGCGTTCCAGACAAAAACGTGTTTACTTTTTTTACCAAATTCTTAGGAATGTGGTAGAAAAGTATCAGATGTGTTGAATGAAGTACAGTTGCCCAGCTACGTAGTCCTTTATAATGGTATAACTTTAAACATTGTTTACAGGAAATCCTAAGCCTTTTATTATAAATTTTTTTGGTGATATTGATTTCTTATTTAAAGATGCACATATCCTCAAAGTTTTAGAGATAAGACCTTTCTCTAAAAGCTCTTAAGATTAAGAGCTTTCTGAATAAAGCTGTATATACTCTTGCCACAATTCTTGTCACAACAATTAACATTACAATATACTTTTCATTTTCCTTCTTAATGAAATACAAATATGAATGTCACAGCTAAATCTCAATCATAATATAATTTTCTGCCCAGGTGAAATATTAAGAGCAAACAAACTTGACGGTTCAGAGTACCAGATAATACACAACAGGTCTGAAGGGGTCACAGATCTGCTGGTCTACCACTATCTAAAGCAGAAACAGACGAACCAGTGCGCCACTAGCAATGGTGGCTGCTCACATCTATGTCTGGCTCTACCCGCCATCGGCCCGGGGGAACATGTTCGCTACACCTGTGCCTGTCCCACGCACTATACATTGCACAACAACGAGTGTCATCGTAAGTTTTTCATAAACTTTTAATACTTTCTAGCACTTGAGGGACATTCCGTTTAAGAGTAGTGCAGTTCTTGTATGCATGTGAGATTAATATGATATTTATTATTTATATGGTTTTTATTTTGCAGCACCTACTCATTACATGATATACAGTCTGAGGAATTTGGTTGTTAGATTAGTACCAGACACGTTGGATTGTCCTGAAGCCGTTTTACCCATTCAGGGATTGAAGGCTGTCAAGGCAATTGATTTTGATTCGAAGTCGAACTTCCTCTACTGGGTGAGTAGGAGAGGTAGCAATACATACAGGATTAATCGAAATTATTAATTCTATTGTTACGGTTGCACTAGTGTGCATTTTTAAATATCTAAAGGTGCATTTAAATTAGAGCGAACAGAAGCGAGCGAACGAATTCGTTCTTTCGTCTCTGTTGGCTCTAATATATGCAGAAACACGGAAGAGTTCGTTCGCTCCCGTTTTGTTCTCCATACAAATTACGCAAGCTTAAGCAAACGAATTCAATCATTCGCTTCTGTTCGCTCTGATTTAAATGCACCTTAAGGTGCCATTTAAATATGCACTATTACTGCTTTTTTGTTTTTATAAGATGTATTTGGAATATCTACTTTTTTACTCACTTTGTTTTTGACATAACTTTGAATTTTTACAAATTTCCATTGTAATTCCTTGTTTTAAACACCCTGTACTACAAAGTACTGTAATATATTATGTGAAACTTTTAACAAACTCCTTTAGATTGATGGTAAGTCCCGTTCGGTGAAACGCTCGGAGGCCAGCGGACAGTCTTTCAACATCGTTGTGCCAAGCAATCAGAACATATCACCCTTCGACCTCGCTGTAGACACCATCGGTAGGCTGCTGTTTTGGACATGCGCCCTGACGGACGTAGTCAATGTCACTCGTTTGGATAATTCAAATCCGTTTGGTAGTCTAGAGAGGAAAGACGGCGAGAAGCCCCGTCTTATTGCTATACACGCTGCAAAAAGGTACGTATTTTATATTTTTATATGTTGATTTAATTCTCACGCTGATCTCGACCATCGTTTTATCTCCTAATTTAATGAAACGTCTGTGATTAGCACATCCGTTAACAAATTCTTTTATTGCATTCTATTATTCAGTAATCAAATCGTTGTTTTTGCAGGCTAATTTTTTATACAGACGTGGGTGCAACACCGCAGTTAATAAGAACTAGGTTGGATGGATCTCATAGAATCGTGATTACCAGAGCTGCTGACATAGCGGCGATTGCCGTGGACACCGACAATGATTTGATTGTGTGGGCGCAGGAGCATAGCATTTATATCAGCAATATCGACGGTGAAAATCAGTAAGTCACAAATAATATATTATATCTGCGAAATACTTATAATATAATATTTATTGGTTTTAATATTAATAACACTTAATTAATATAGTAACTATTTTTGGATTTGAATACTTATCAATAGATATATTATGTTGGCACTTTGCCGAAAATACTCCCTGAATATACAGTGTTATTCAGAACTTATCCATAATAAAATTTGGGGATGTTCAACATACATGTAGAAATGTGGTAGTGCAAAAAAAAAAAATTTTTGGCGGCTTCTGAAATCTATTTAAAAATTTTTCATTGCACGCCGCTGGATACTGGTCCACTGTAATGGAGTGACCTTGGGACTGACAATGCAAACTGGCTAGCACGAAAAAAACTTCGGAAGATCTGAGTGTATACCAACACCCGGCGCAAAAAAGATTTGCAGCGTTTTTACTTTTAAATAAACTTAAAGATAGATAGATGTGACCAAAGTGACGTGTCTTTAAAATGAATAAAATTTTGTTACACTAATTTTGAAGAATTGCGCTACTTGATTACTAGGTCTTAGAAACATGAAATTTATAAAAAAATTTGCACATACCTTGTTACAAACGCTTTTCGAAATAATATTCCTCGACTTGTACACAATTTTGGGCACGCCTTATCCAATTTTGCCGCACTAAACCGAATGTTCCTCCTGGTTGCTGATTTTGTAAACGCAAATTATTAAGTAAATTGGGGATTTACAGCATTTTGCTGCGACAACCACTCACAAAATCTAACAATTGATAATCCACTGGTAACAGTCCATTAACTCAGCATTTCTGTACACATGAGCTATTTTGAAAATTTTACAGTTTAACACTCCTACGATAAATAAAATACCGCACTCCTACGATAAATAAAACACCGGTACACAGAGAGTACACACATAGACTGATGAGACTGAATAGACAATAGAGATATTATCCCCGCTCCAGTTCTATTCGCTCGGTCGTCGTTCGAGGTACAAAAAACGTGTTTACTTTTTTTACCACATTCTTAGGAATGTGGTAGGTATATCAGATGTTGATGTACAGTTGCCCATCTACGTAGTCCTTTATAATGGTATAACTTTAAACATTGTTTACGGGAAATCCTAAGACTTTTATTATAAAATTTTTTGGTGATATCGATTTCTTATTTAAGGATGCATATATTCTCAAAGTTTTAGAATATTTTCTGTTTGAGAATATTCTGCAAGCAGTGCTTTGAACCATTGAGGATTCTCCAAATATATACTTTCTTATAATATGTGTTTAATTGAGAAGAACATAAAAAATTGTAGTCTGATATATATAAAATAAAAAAATTTCTAGATACCATACTACACCTGTAATAACAAACTCAAACTCTGAAATAACAGTTTGTAGTTGTGTTGTTTCCTTTATCTTTTTCTTCATATTACTAAGATACATTTTTCAATTGCTTTCATAAATGTTTTCCTGATTTCAGGCACGTACTGCTAAACGAAAGCAATTCCAAGATAATCCAGCTCACCGTACACTCTGGCTGGCTGTACTGGATAGATAAAGAGTTGCACCAACTGCAGAGGCTGGAACTAATCTCGGGCAAGTCCCGTTCCACCTTGGCAATCCAAGCATCGCACATCTTGGACCTGATTTCCGTTAAGAGACCCGAGAATCACAGCTGCAACTTTCCACACCAAAGAAAATGCTCGCACTTTTGCATCCTGAATGGTACTGTCCCTCATTGCGCTTGTCCGAACGGTAAAATGCTTCAGGAGGACAAACGAAACTGTCAGATTCTGCCGGATTGCGGAAACGACCGTTTCACTTGCAGTGTAGCCGGTGGGGATATTAAAGACTGTATTCCTATTGCCTGGCGTTGTGATGGACAGAAAGACTGTGCTGATGGCTCGGATGAGTTGGACTGCCCGAAATGCATGCCCAGCCAATTTCGCTGTCAGGACGGGCAATGTATCGACAAGGAAAATTACTGCGATGGGTATGAGCACTGCACGGATAAATCGGACGAGAAAAATTGCTGCGAAAACGGTTTTCAGTGTCCTCAGACAGAAGTGTGTCATCCGATGTCTCTCGTGTGTGATGGAAATGAAAATTGCGCGGACGGGTCTGATGAAAAGGATTGTAATGCGGCTTTGACTTCGAAGAAATCCGTTACTCACACTGTTATTTTGTCAGTCGTCGGAGTCGTGTTCGTCTTCGCCATGTTCTCTGTGGTCTTTCTGCGGAAAAGGTTCCTGCCTAGAGAGGATATAACGGAGCAGTCGGAAGATTCGTTGAGCCCCATGCATCCTAATGCGAGTAAGAATCCAAAATTACGCAAAGGTAATTAGTCTATAAGTACTGTGTCGAGTATTTGCCTCTTCTTTCAAGTCTTCAATCTTTAGTGAAATTATTCTAGTTTCCAATATTAAGAATAAAAAATCACCGGCGAAAATTTATTTTTTAGTTAATATTTCTACCAAAACGTCTGGAATATTTATAAATTAAACTACGCTAAAACCGTTACTTTTAAGCTGTAAATAGATATATGCAGGCCTATGATATATCATGTATATTATTCTCGACATTATTTTATAACAAGGCCTGTTAAGTTCATATCCAATCAGGAGCCATGTTTTTAAAACAACTACAATTTCTGATTGGCTATAAAGCTTAACATCAATGTTATTTTAATATCAAATAGGGTGGATGTAAAGAAAGCCAGGTATATACTTTTTTATGTAACATAAACCCGAGCATAAAACCAACGTCGACGTCAGTAACAAAATTAAATAAGGAAAATGTCGGCATATAATTGTGTCAGGAACCAAGAAAAGTGTTATCAAATGTGATGATTGCATATTTTGAATTTGCATTTCCATATCATAAAGGAAGGAAGACACAAGTTGGAACATTAATATGGATGGCTTAATAAAAACCATACACAAATAGGATGCATATTTGGTATTTATATTTTCCAAATACCGCCAAGGATGGATATATATTATATATATAATATTTTTTATTGTGTCATCAGAAAATCGAAATTTTTCCCTTATACGCGATTGATTTTAAGATCGAAGCACCAAAATGGCAGTAACCTACACTAACCTACGTTCACTGACACTTACGTTTGAAATTTTATTCATCAAAGATTTGTTGTCGAGAACTTTAAACCAGGTAAAAAGCTTGTAAAACTATTTTGAAAGGGGTAAGTAGTGATATAAAATTAAAATATATTTCAATATTTTTCGAGCGTCCAATCTGAAAATGAAACTTAACCTCAAAATATGTCAAATTCTTTATTGGACATACGGCATACATACCTTTATGTAAATAATCATTCTTGGAGAAAGGTAAAGAGCACACACTCTACTTTGCGTTCTTTAGCTTCTTTATCCATACTTGTTTCCTGTAACTCTGTAATGCTCAACTTATAGTTTCTGGGATAGCTCCAGATTTTCCCGCTTTTGGAAAAGTATGAAACTGATCTCGGGGTTTTTCTTTGTACAAGAGGAACAATGACGCTCACAACAATAATGATTCATATCTAATCAAAGCAATTAACTAATATAACAGCGGATATTTCAAAATTCACAATAGACATACATATGCAAAACTGAACCAATACCCCATGCGTTAGTTGTGGGTGGCGCCAGTAGGTAGCGTATTGCTTAGCAAGAATCGCGTATAGCTCTCAATATATTAAGTATTATGTAGATGTAGCTTCATCTCTTTATGTTTGTTCTGTTCCACTTGACATTTGACATTCTTCTTCTTTTGTTTTCCATGACAACAGTGATGAATTAATAACAGATATTCCATATTATTTATTTTTATTTATCCTCATTCCTCCACCATTTAGTTTCATTTTCACGCCATAGCGTTGAATAGTTTTCTTTTAAATTTTAAGTAGAAGAATTTGTTATTACGGTTATTTTCGTCATTCACATTACTCGGGGAAATATCAAATATAGCAACAAGTTATTTTTACCTGAAAAAAATTCTATGAGATTATTCTGTAGATGTTTCCACATCTGTCAGTGTCATAAAAAATATGATTGGTCCTTCATGTATTACTATTTCCCCAAAAATAAAAATGTCTTTTAGACTCGCTATATTTTTAACCTGTTGTTTGGTGATACATATTCGTACTTTTATAGACTTGCCCAAAACCATGACAGCTGCTGTAACATAATCATTTTGACACTGAGTTGTAAAAACAGTACCTACTTGTAAAAAATAACATGTTCTGTTTTAGGAATACCAGACGTAGTGCGCATGTCCATGCTGAATGATAGCGGCTGTCCATCTACGTTTGATCGCCGCCATGTCACAGGCGCCTCTAGCAGCTCTAACACTAACGGGTCTAGTATTGGCTGTTACCCTCGCGAAACCCTCAATCCACCCCCCAGTCCCGCCACCACAGCTGCCTCGACCCGTGGCAGCAGCCCGTCATCGCGATACCGACCGTACCGTCATTATCGATCAATTAACCAACCACCCCCTCCCACTCCTTGCTCGACAGACATATGTGATGAGAGCGATTACAATTATCCGTCAAGGAGTCGATACGATGCCGGTCCATTTCCCCCTCCCCCTACTCCACGGTCTCATTGTCATCAGGAAAGTTGCCCTCCGTCTCCTAGTTCGAGGTCATCAACCTATTTTAGTCCCCTTCCACCTCCTCCGTCGCCCGTGGCTTCGCCCAGGGGCGGGTACGATTCGTGAGGGCTTTTTCTACGTACTCATCGAGAGTTTTGTAAGATTTAAGGTTTGTCCGGTGACATTGATGTGTATTGGTTCGCATCGTATGCTAAAATTTAAAATTTTATTTATTGAATATTACTATTTTAATTATGATTGTCATCAGAAAATTGTTAAGAAAGTTGTAAAGTATGTCCAGAGCTCAAAGTTTTTAAATGTTTTTGTGAGGTTGTGGTTTTTGTCTACAGTGTTTATAAAGATTTAATAGTTAATCCACCCAGATCAAACTTAGATTGTGGGATCGTTGGTTAAATATTGGATTTACGGTATACACCTTACACGTTATACACCAAAAATACATTGAACACAGGAAAGTACACAAACTAAAAATAAAAAGAATCTAAGTTTATTACACACTACACCTTTTCTCCATTGTCTTTACACTCAATTATAGACAATCAAAATACGAGACAGAAAATGCAAATTCCCTATCAATCTGCGTAACCACCGCAGTACTCACAATATATGATCACCTTCTAAAATACTTGCCTAGAACCATATCTTTGTAAACACTGTTATAGAAAAGCAGTGTGGTTAAATCTCATTTTATTAATCTCATTATCATATATTTTCTGGACATGCTGCGGATTCAATGAAATTGTGCAATCTTTGTTATGGAATAATTTAGTGTTCTAAGTTTATCCACTTTTTTTATCAACGATTCATGTTTTTAGTTTTTTTTACATTGTAGCAAAATGATATTTTTTTACCAATATTTAAAGACAAGCACGGACGATATAATTGAAAAAATATTGTTACCATTACCATTTTCAAGTCAATCTACTATCCTTCTTATTTCTTCAGCAGCGATGGCTAATAAGTTACTAAAAAAAAACTTTTAACTAAACGTACAATTGACAAATACTCTTATAGGAAAAAGCTTTTGAATCTTGACAGTGCTATACTGTAAGTAAACAGAAATATAAGCAAAATATATAATTTTTGTATTTCAACATACAAATAATATTAATTGAATTGAAAATTATAATAAATTTATGTAATATAGTTACGAAAAAAGTGGCAAGTTATGTTAAGTTAACATTCATCATATTTTGTTTTATGAATACGTTGTTAATATGAAGAATATTTTATTTATTCTTTGATATTTAATATTTAATTTCTGAATGAAAATTAAATGACTAACGTTGGTTTGCCATATTGTAATTAAGAGACTAACAAAATTTGCTCTTGGTATTTACATTTCCTATATATATTGTTAATATGAAGAAAATGAGTATTGAATTCTGATTAAAAGGCAAGATATTAGGTCACCTTTTCATACACATTTTCCTTTGTTATATTGAACATTGAATATTGGATTCAGTAAATTTAAAAAAAAAAATGTATTTCCTGCTCTCTATTTTAATTTCTTCAGTATTCAATCATTTAATTTAGTTTTTGTGTCATGTAATGAATTCTTGCTTTTATTTGATGCTTCATGTTTTATGTAATCTCTGTAATTTTTGAAAATGCAATTAATACGGAATTTTATTTACCAAAACTAGGAAATAATATTTTTTGCCTTCTTTTCACAAATTATTAATAACTCCTGGATACTCTCCTACATTATAAAAAAATTAATAACTTACAAATAATATATGGAGGTGACTTAATATGTATAGTATAATTTGAGCAGCATATTTTGTTATTAAAGATATATACCTAAGTATATAGTGTTCAGGTTTTTTGTCAATGTGTATTAGAAAAAAATGGTCAGATATATCAGTCAGAAGTATCCAAAAAAGTGATTATTTATGCTTATTTTAAATTTGTTTCATAGTCACTTCCAATTATTGTGTGTTAAATCTTATATAAATCTACAGGGTGGTCAAAAGATTAAATCCATAACTTTCTTATTTTTTTTTTGATAATTTTTTTTATGTTTAGATTAAATAATAGCTGAGCTACTCAGACTTTAGTTTGTAAAGAAAATTAAATCATTTTGCCTACCCTGTAATATAAATCAAAATTTCATCCCCAACAAATTTATTTCAAGTTTATGTGTTTACTGTAAATACCTATTAAGTATTAACTTATTCAACAAAATGTTTATAGACCTTTTAAAATTTAGATTGGTCCGAGTTATTCACAAGAATATTATTAAAGTATGTTTTATTGGCGAAATTTGGTCTCTGATAGTGTTGTACCTAAAGTTTCACATTGTGCCTGCTGTTTTATAAATCTTGTACATAGCATTATTTTAAATTGCATTTATAACTTCTATATAGACTGTTACTCATAATTAGGCAAATATAAGTCATTATTCTTATAAAATTGTTTTTTATTTCTCTAAAGGTGATTTACAAAAATAATTATGTATGGCCAGCCAGGCCATATATCTAATATATGGCCTAGCGAGGCAGCCACAGCCATATTCCTACGGCACTTGGTTACGCCCAGGAACCCGTTTTTTGTATGCGGAAAGAATGCTTACAGCCTCTCTCTACCATACCACCTCAATTAAATACCTAGATCTATACACAATAAAAGAAATAAGACATATATAGATCTCTGTGTCAAAATGTGTGTTTTAAACAAAAAAATAATTGGAAACAGATTTTGAATTACGTGCGTGGGTCTTTAAACAGTATCGCCAATAGTGCAATGTTAATAGGTCAAATTCGAAATTCCCCCAGATATAATTATAATTTTTTTCACGGTTGTGGACAGACGCACGGCGACCGCCCATTGATTTTCGTTGTTCTGTCACGAATGTCTGTAGTTGTAGAAGAGCAAACAAGTCTTGTATTTTTAAAGATTTTGGAGGTGTGGTTCCATTGAAGCCTCTGAAAAAATGTCGAGAATCGTGCTCAAAATGTGCCGTTTTTAGTGATAGTGTGCAGTGTACGACTGTGTCCGTGAGCGTGGTTTCATTTGTTTTTAAAAATGTTTTGATGTCTAAAAGTTTAGTTAGGTTATGCTTCAGTGAACACTGCTGTTCTGTCGAGGGCCCCAATTCTGAAATGAGCAGTTGGGCAGCTAGGATGCATAGGCGGGCTGCCACTTTCAGTAACGTTGTGACGTCCTGCGGCCACCCTTCCGGGCCTTACCCCCGAAGGCTTGAAAAAGTTAAGTTTGGAGTGCCCTTAGAAGAAGTTTGCAAGAACGACATTCCAGGTCCACTTCTCGTGAGTATCATGTTTATCTGACAAACAATTCAAAAAATAGTAAAATTTCACACGCTAATTAATAATTAATTGATTTCTGCCTAGGTAGCTATTTCTAACAAAAAATACTCCAACAGTTTCAAGGTTTTATTGTATGTATTATTTACATAGAATTTGTTTTATCAATATTTATAGCGAATTAGATATTTGTTAAGAGTTATGTATCACATTGTTTTATTCTTAGCAATATCTTTTAAACATATTATGACAGATTAAAAGATATCAAAAATTATGTGTACTTAAACAGATAATTTTTATTTGAAGTTTAATTTGTTTGTAGAATCAGATATCAATTATCAAAGTAAAAATACCTGAAGCTTTAGTTGATATATTTAATGATAATCCCTATACCTACCTATCTATTCTATATCAATTTTGTATTCTTTTTTTGAATTGTTACTTTTGCTACATTGGTAATTGACATATAAATGTATTTTTCTAAACTAAATAGAGAAATAATGTAGGTAATGCTTACTCTGAGTAGAGCTGTAAACATGAAAGTACAGTAGTTCTTATTTAAGGAATATAATATCATATAATTCTTGATTCTTTTAAAAATAAAAATTTTTCCATTACATATTTCGTATGATCATTGTATCTCGATACAATGAACGTGAGATACAGAGAAACCCTTTACTCGGTAACAAATACGTAGGGTTTGCCACAGCACTGACTGTGAATGTTAATTAATCTATGTAGTTAATGATGATGTTGAGTATTGAGACACTTACCTTTATCTTATGTAAATTTTTAAATGTCTTAGCTTAAATTTACTTTGTAAAGTTATTAAGATAGAAATGACCAGGTAGGTATATAAATAGGTTTATATATTTGGTTTGGTAATATAAGTGTATGTACTTTAAGCTTAAGTAATGTACTTAAGCTTCAAGGGATATGTAAGTACTTACCTACTTTTTTTAAAAGTGCAGCAGCATAACAATTTAATGAATTCATATGCTTTCACTGAAATTTTTATTATTAAGTAAATGTGTTAATGAATTCTGCTGTAATAAGAAATCAATGCATAATATTAGGAAATATGAGGTTATATTTTGTAGGTGTATTAGTAGGATTCCTATTTCAACTAGTGAATATCAACCAGAATTACTTATAAACATTCAAAAATATCAGGTTTTAATAATCAATAATAATGCTAGGTACATTTTTTTATTGGGTTGATGAGTTGTAAATTCTGGGGTACTTACATTTCCAGGGACCAATAGCCCTAGCCTTTACTTAATTACAAGTTTCACTTTTACTCAACAAAATTAGATGAGAAGTAAAAAAGTTATGGCTAAGTAAAAATATGTTTTTTTTTACCAGCAGCTATAAACATGTCAAAGGTAAACATGTAAACTGTATACTGTTGATTTTATCAGGTTTAAGTATTCCATTGCCTATAACAATTGGTATTAAATTGATTAAATAAATATAAATAATTTTAGATTTGAAGTAGGTACTTATCTAAATGTTAAAGTTTTATGGCCACATAAAGTTATTTATTACGAAAAATATTTTTGTCAATGAATTCTAATTATTTTTGCAAGTTAAAGTTATTTCTAGTTCATGTTTCCAAAATAGCCGAATTCCAATAATTGTGTGTTGTAACTCGCAAACACTAAAAAATATTTTAATTGCATCCTATTTTCCTTAAAAAACTCTGTAACCTCTTCCAATAAGTAATCTAATAATTCAATAAAGGCTTTTACAAAAAACAAGTCTGTCATATTCAATTGTACAATCTTGTTTGTTTGCCTGGCAGGTGTTAATTCTTAAACTGAATAAGGAGGCACCGTATCGCAAGGATGTGTTTCGTGCGCCTGGTCATCAAGGAGCCATGAAGAAGTTGACACACTTCCTGCAGACAGGCAGGCTAGTCAACATGGACAACTTCAGCGTTTATACCATAGCCAGCGTGCTGAAGAAGTTCCTGAGGAAGGTGCCCGGTGGGGTGTTTGGCAGGGATATCGAACACAAGTTTTTCCAGGTTATAGAGATTACGGATTTGCAGACGCAGCAAGAAGAAATTCATAAGTGAGTCAATATTAAATAGGGTGCTTCACTTTGACAAGCCCCACCCCTACAATGTGATACATAGGTAGATATTTGTCAATTGCAATAATTTTTCATTATACCACTATTCGAAGAGGCTTTAAAAGTGAATATATTATAACATTCCTAACAAATCTGTTATGAATTTTATATTTTGAAAATGCAGTTTTTAAATATTATATTTTTGTAAATATTTATAACCAGAAAGTTACAAAGTTATAATAGTGTGTTTATTAAAACCGACAGTAATAACTATAATAGTTATTCTGCAATATAAATATATTCAGTGAATTCTGAATTCTGCCACACATTGTTTTCGTTCTAGGATAATAACATCGTTGCCTGTATATACCCAAAGACTTCTGGTTCTGCTATTCGGAACGTTTAGAGTAATAGCGTCTAATAGCGAGAAAGCCAGCACTGGGATGACCAGCGAGGCTTTAGGGGTCAGTGTTGCCCCTAGTTTCTTCCATTCTTGCGTCAGCGATGGCAAGACAGCAAAAATGGAAGATGTTATGAAGTTTAAGGTGAGCAAGACCAGATATCTGTCATGTCAAATAGTAGGAGCAAAGGAGAGGGACTATCAGTATTTTTCCTTATTTCATTGAGCGATATGCTGCATTCATATTTACATAATATACGGAAATCTTCAGATATATCTTAACTTAAGAGCTGACCATTCGATTATAAAGATATTTTGACTACCAGAAACAAAGATTATTCCAATAATTTTTGTTTTAACTTTCAGTCGGTATGCTTTATCTAAAAAAATCCAGTGATTATTGGCCGACAGTCCTATGAAACTTACCTACATTTAAATATTATTTTCTATAACTCTATTCTAATTCTATAAATATTTATGAAGTACTGATCTCAGAACACGCTGTATAAAATGCAATCTGTGGTTCATTTAGGTAATTGTTATAAATTTACATCTTACTGTAGCATAATACTTAATAAAATAAGGAAGATTATTGTCTGCATGATCCAAATAAATTAATTCAGAGTACCTAATTTCTAATTAGTAGTATTTATTATATATTTTGCATAAGAAACACTGACAATTACAATAAATTATCAGAATAATATATCTACTCCTCATTCTAATCACAAGGATTGGGCTTAAAGTCAGTTGGGGGTACTTTTTATAAATAGTATCATGTGATTTTGTTGGCATTTCAACTCAACTATGCTGATTTACTGCTAGTTTTTTAATAAATTCCAAAGTAAGCAATAGTTCTATGAACAAAGAGTAAACAAGCATCGGTTTGCCTGTGATTCTGATATTGGCGTGTTTAGTCTTGGTGAAACTTTTGTTTCCCATTGCATACTGTGACAAGTCGTACTGGAAGACTAAATTTCGCCTCCAGTAAATGCTCTTTCGATAATGTCCAAACATTGTAATCTCTTAGAAAACAATTGTTACTATTTCTCCGGCTCAACTCAACACCAATTTTTCACATACTCACATCCAAATGTGTGAGTTTTTTAAATTTTTTATATTGTTCATACATTGCAGACTTCTCTATGGCAGTCTCACTATACACTGCATTTAGCATTTCTGAAGTTTCACTTGCACTTTTGCCTAATTTAATACATAATTTTATATTACTGCACTGTTTAAACAATTTTGCAGCTAGTAGCAACATAAGCATGTGCGACATACCCTACAGTCTCACAGCGGATAACTTGATCTTGTTAAGAACAATATTAGATATAAAGTCATTGGAAGTGCAATATTTCCACTTCAATTACTTTATGAGATGTGGTTATGGTATTCTGTACATTTAATTGTCAGATCTCTTCTATAGGTACTTGAGGAAGTAATTCATTCGTAAATGCATGTACTAACGCACTATATAAAGTATTACAAAATGTTTTATCCCTGGTTTAATCTCATGAAAATATAATTTTACTGCTCATTACTTAACCAAATTAAATAATATTGAAATGGTAATCATTATATGCACAATTAATGCCACTTGTTCGATACTGATACACTTTTATTATTGCTTCCGCTGTACAATGCTTACTTTCGCAACAAGGCCGAGGTGAACGTAAGTCACACTTTTTTAGTAGTCAGTAGGTCTCTTTATGTTGTATCTTATATTTTACATTTAAGGGCGGAAAAGAAAGGAACTTTTTAATAATAGTTATAATTTGCTGTTTGCTTGTTTCATGATAATTAACATTTATTAAAATTTATTATTTCTATATTGAAGACAGAACTTTGTTAAAATAAGCTGGTTTCCAAGTATTACCTATTAATTTGAACTAATTTTTTTAAATAAATATTAAGTACTGTCACAATTATCAGAAAACAAAAATAAAAGTACAGTTTACTGTTAGTTGTTTCTAGAAAAACTTGTAAAATATATTGTTTGAAACACAGACATAAGAACTAACTTGAAAGCTTTCAATATCTATAATTATTTACGAATTATATTTTAGATTATTATTTTATATTGTTTGTTTCTTATTTGATTCTTTTTATGTTAAGCTTTAATCACATTGGAGTTTCGGTAAATATTTTAATTTGTGTTATTAATGGTAAATTAAATGAAACAGGCCACCCTATGATGTATTTTTATTCATCTATATGAGATTAAAAAAGTTTTTATTTGAAATTAATTAAACCATAAAACTGGGTTTATTCCGTTTTTTTCGGATACCCCTATCACATTATTAAGGGGTTAACAACCTAAAATGTAGAATATTGTTAACATGCTGCAGAAAAGTTGCCTTTTGTATTGTCTCATCTTAGGTCGCCTCTAGAGTAATGAAACATCTGATAGAAGAGTTTGCGTCGTCAAATCTGTTTGGTAAAGACAACTATGAGTACTACGCTAGGGTGACCGGAAGGGTTTTGCGAGTACAAGGGGAGTGGATCTGCTCCTTTCAGTACCCTCCGCCGCCTGCCAAAGGGGTGTTTCCCAATGAGTATATCGCCCTCGAACGTTACCTACTTGGTGAGTTTGTCCTATCTGCCGTTTAAACATTTTGCTCATACACTTAGAGAAATATACATCTTAAGAAGCCACCTTCAAATCTCAGATATACCCAATTATCAGGTCTGTCATTGTACCTATTGATCTGCGTTCACCACAATAAACATTTTCTTTTATGAACTTGAAAATGTCGGCATATAAAAGTACTATACTTCTCTAAGTATGGAGGTTTTGCTTGTCTGTTCTTTGAAGGAGGTTCAAAATTAACAACTTGCTTTGGTGGGATCTTAAATTTGCTAGGCGAGGCGCTTTGTAAATACTAAAATTAGAAGAGCTTGGCTGATTTTGCTATTGATGTTAAAATTTCACGAAAGTTAGGAAGACATTTGTTTGTCCATGTTGATGTTGCACTGCTGTTCAATATGTACTCATTATTGTGATATTCTCAATATTTTATGTAAGACCGAATATTTGGTCTCGTGAAACGGCTACTCAACGACAAGACCTAATCAATCCAAATCCAATATGTGAAAAATATTTACCTTAATAAATTTTTATAAATAGCTGTCCCCTGTGTAATCTCTTGTAGGTTTCATAATTAATTGCAGAAAGAAAGATTAATACTGTATATATTGTTTCTTCTAAAATTTGAAACTACTTTGACAATTTACATTTTCAATTGAATATCTTTTAAAATCAAGTAAAAAAATGGACAATCAGATAATCTATCTGTATTTCTCTGAGCAATTCTAATTTGCTCTGTATCTGAAAAACAGATGAATATTTGGTTAAATAGGTATTTGTGTTTTTATCTCCTTTTTTTTAAATAACATTCACATTTTAAAATTTTTAGGAAAATTCATAAAACAAAAGTTTTTATAAAAAGAAGGAATTAGTATAACCGTTTTTTTCAATTCATTATTATATGAAAATATCTTGTAAGATAAGATAAGCGGCTTAGATTGTCAAATAAATAACAATACAATATTAATAAATACTTCAACTTACTAACAACTTATAAGGTAAAGTGTATGTATATAAAAAATTTCGGGTAAAATCCAATGACTATTATGTGACGTATTTCCTAAACTTCTTTACAATATGAATCAGTGAAAAAGTATGAATTTTATTGTTACAACAAATGCCTGCGTCAGTAGTTTCTTTTTTCTTTTGTAACAATGCAGGGGCAGCACTGAATATTCATGTGCCGTTACATATTTAGATGGTGAGAGGTTTTTGCATAATTAATATTATTTATTATTCATGTGAAACGAATATAAATATGCCTAGTAATATTTAATGAGATATAAATATTTTGATATTAATTTGATGTATAAATATTTGTTTTGTTATTTATTAATTCAATGTAGATTTTTGCAGGTTGTATAAATATTTGTTTTGTTATTAATTCAATGTAGATTTTTGCACGTCAAATACTATTTTAAGTTTTATCTGATATTAAAGTAAATAGTAGTGTCTTTATCTTATGCTGTTTCATCTCGCACCGTTTGGAATTCTATCACTAAGTTTTGAATCTCCTGAATCACTCCCAGCTTGTAGATCTTTGTAGGGTAGTGCAAAATTATGTAGTTTTGGGGATCGAGGTTTAGAAATTTAAAATTTAGTTTTTAAACTTATTGTAATTGAATAACAGGCTGCTTACTACGAAAAATCTCAATTGTAACTTCTAGGTTCAAATAATCTAGCCAGTTCTTAAAAAAAATTAAAATAAAAAATGCTATAAACACAAAAACATTTTAACTTACAAGACCACGTTTATTTAAATTTGAAAAATCCCATGTACCATACATAAGATGTACAATGTGCCAGTCACTAATTACGATTAAACCTATCATAGCTTTTGAAACGCTTTATAAACCTGAATGTAGATCCATATTATTTGCAGCTTGCATTGAGTATCCCTAAAAAGTATGTACCAGCATGTTTCTCGTGACTTATTGCAGCCTAGAACTTGATAATTGAAGTCATCTTATGTTAATCAATAAGCACAAAGTAATATTTTAAATGTTCAAAACATCTAATTTCAACTTTCAAATTATTAGGATTGCTTGTTCCGTACATTAATAATTCACAGTATTTCTGTACGTAAAAATTACGCCAGCTTTTTTGACCTCGAAACGGGGCCCTTAACCTTTAAGAATTTTCAAATATTAAATTTCACTACTTGTAATTGCAATCAGCAATCAGATTTTGAATCACCTACAATCAGATATTTGTAGTAAGTATCCTGCCTTAATGATCAGTTGATCAGTGAAGTTTAAGTATCATTAGTGAAAAGTGGTATTATATTTCTTGAAGGGCAATTGTCGATGGGTAAACAGACATGGCTGCTATGCGAAAATAATGACCGTTGGAATTCGAGTAGTTTCTGTTTGGAAGGTAATGATGATGACGATAAGATACGTGCGAATTACACACTGTAGTAGGATTTTAATTTACCTTTCTTTTGTTCCCAGTAAATATACATTTGTATTAATTAGCATTACCTGAGAGTACCAGTATTGTGCATTATTTTTTTTAGAGATAATTTGTATTTAGCACTGTGATATTTTCAGATTTGAAATTCTAATAAATTTATTATTTTTTCCGTTATGTTTTATTTTGTGAACGTTTTATGTTTTTCTTTGTGGCTTGTGCATTTAGTTTCCATTCGCTGCATTCACTAACAGTTTTTACCCCTTATTTTGCCTATACTTTTAGCCTGAAAGTTATTAATGCCGAAATTGAAGCTTGGGTTTTATTTTTTTAACTAATGTTTGTAAACTTTAATAACATATTTATAGAGACGTATTTTTCTGCAAAATTGAAAATTGAAAACTTTTTCATATAGAATGGAAAATGATTCATAAGTAATATATTTCTTGTATTTTTGAGGTCACTGATATTACCATTGTATAAAGAACTATTATAGAACTATAGTTCTTTATACATTGATATTACAGAGGATGAGTTTCAGGTCATATTACGAATGTTTACGTTAATAGAAGGCAAGTTAATGCTTTGTAAATATATTATTATGATGTTAGTAGCAACAAAGAAATTTCCTTAGTTAAGATAGCTAGTTAAACTGGCTCTATCTAATTACCATATAAAAAATTCTTAATTAGGTGTTTTTTTTACGTGGACCTTCAATATTAATATATTTTAAAATTAAATTAGATATATGAAATTTGTCTCATATTTCTTAACACAACTAAATGTTTTCGTGTTTTTTTTTTTACTTTCTATGGTTTATCTACATTTTAATAATGAAATTTGTTCCATTAATGCTGAAAAAGTTTTTAATTTTGAAATATTTTCTGGGGAAAAAATGTTCTCTCCTACAACTATCCTATAAAATATTTAAATACATTACAGAATTACCATTAATTATTATTTACCATTTAATAATACTTCCTCTACAGTTAAACTTTAATTAGAATCTTGGTTTCTAAATTCCTATAACTGAATAAGCCTTAGCTGCTTTAATTTTCCTTATTTCCCATTCAAGGTATGTACCATTCCAAATATATATTTTTTTAACAAATAACACACACACGTTTTCTCCGTTCTGTTTCATCAGAATTAAGAATGGTGTTTTCAGCGATGTCCCAAGTGGAAGAATGTCAATCCACGCCTGCCCTTCTAGAAACAGGCCTCCAACCTCAGGTCAGCTCTACCTCTCTGGGGATGATTGCAGAACACGGACTATTGGAGTCGTGCACACGGCTCTCTATCTCGTTAGAGCAAAATGGACTATTTCAGGTAGGAAATTTTGAAAATATCCACCATCCACCAAAATATAAAAATCAAAATATCATACGTTACACGTCCATTAGGTGTTTACAGTTCTCGTTTACACTTTCCGGACCGGCTCGTAAAAAACTCATACTGTAATACCTCGCCTACTGGACTTGTCACGTAAAATACTAATGGGGTGTTTTCCTATTTTTTTTTTACATCGGCAATGGAAAGTAGTTGGAAAAAGAAGAGATACGTATTTCTGGAATTTTAATATTGGGTTCATTTAAGTCCATAAATTATTTTTTTATTGTGTGCGATATCAATGTGACGTCACTAAGGGAAAATTCAAAATTTCCGCCATTTTTTAGTGATGTCTAGGATATTTTCATTTGTGTGGTTGGTGTCACTGCGTGACAACTTTACTTTTGTTTATGTTTGAATTGTTTGGTTAGGGTAAACATGAGACATTGTTTTGAGTTTATATTTTTACCTGTGAATTGTTGTCTCTGCCTGTGACCTGTGACTGATTACAAGTGTATTTATTAGTCGGACTTAGCCTCTACAAAACATTGCTCCATGTTTAATAAAAGTTTACTTCACGTGAAAACAATAATACAACACGTCAAGCTGTCAAGCTAACACAAACAGGAAATTTCAAATGTCTCGTTACAAACTGAATCTAGCCACATATTATCAGTGTTGCCTCTTTATAGATACATATTCCCTAGTTTTCGCTTAGTGAAGTCACGAATATAGAATAAAATTTCAAAATTGAATTAAGAATTTTCTACCGATTCAATCTTAATACTTTTATCCTAATAAATATAAAAAAAAAAATATATTTTATAAAAATACAGGTTTCCACTTTCATTTCGATGGAAGGAAAATACCCCATTGTATTATTTTGAAATTTAAGAGTGCCTCTGTATTTAAGTGCACATTTTTCAGGGTAACTTAGCCTCCCACTCCTCCAGCACTAGTCACTCGTCATCTAAGCACAGTCAGAATCACTCGGGACCAAAAATGACTTTAGACGAGCTGAAGGCCGTGAACAAGTATGCTGAGAGCACTCGCAGCCTCAGCTACTTGCCGCAAGTAATAATATGTCACTGTACACTTTCTCTTTTTATCAGAATCTCGTCTATTTAAGGTGCACGAGAGACAGACGGAGAGGATGAAGACTAGATCGCAGTGGTTCTTGGGTCCTTCTGTGGAGTGTACCAGCTGCGGTGGGTCCTTGGACCTACCATTGAACGAGGCAGATGTTTCTGCTTTGACTAATGCTCTGTTGAGGAGGTCTTCGTCGGGGACAATAGGTGAGGGCTTTTGATGGAATGATTAAGCATTTTTTTGGAACGGTAAAAACCATTGGCAGCCAGGGTTATCAAAAACTAACTCAACTTCAGTTAGCAAAACACGTTTGTCAGCATGGTTTTGTGCGAATGGCTGAGGTGTGTTAATAAAAACACATTATTTTTTCAGTGGGTATAGCTGGCCTGTCCCTGAGCGCAGAGTCAGTCCAGAAGAGGCCCAGCCTGAAGCGATCCAGTTCCAGAGATAAGCGTTACCTGCATCGGTCAGCCAGCAGGAGGAATAAGGAGAACGGTTCTAGGTCCAATAGGTAAGGTAAAGTAGTGATGTAGCAGAAAACCTGGCCTATTTAAGTGGGAACGCTCACCGAAATGACATGCTCTCATGTGACAGTGATACGACAGGGACGTTACAAGTTTATGATAAATAACACGTCGTTTCTAAGTTGCGTGTCATATCACTGTCATGTCATTTCGGAGAGCGCTCCCACTTATTCACTTACATCTATTACACGTCACTGAGAAAATCGACTAATAATCCAATTATTAGTTAACCTCTAAAAAATTTACTTTACTTTCTGTTGTGACATGTTTCCAATTTTTCTTTTGTTATTGAATGTAATATTACTGACGTGATTGACATTAAAAACAAAACCTGCAGACAATTTTTGTTTACGTGAGGAAATTGAAAATGGGGTGTTTTCCAATTTTTTTTTTTACATCGGCAATGGAAAGTGCTTGGAAAAAGAAGAGATACGTATTTCTGGAATTTTAATATTGGGTTCATTTAAGTCCATAAATTATTTTTTTATTGTGCGCGATATCTATGTGACGTCACTAAGCAAAAATTCAAAATTTGCGCCATTTTTTAGTGATTTCTAGGATATTTTCATTTGTGTGGTTGGTGTCACTGCGTGACAACTTTACTTTTGTTTATGTTTGAATTGTTTGGTTAGGGTAAACATCATGGTAAAAACATGAGACATTGTTTTTAGTTTATATTTTTACATGTGAATTGTTGTCTCTGCCTGTGACTGATTACGAGTGTATTTATTAGTAATAGAAAAACATCGTAATTTGTAAAGGTAATTTTTGAATATATTTAATCGACTTTGCAGTAATACTGTTAAGTTAAATACTAACCTTACATTTTTCATCCCTTTTATTTCTGAAAGGATCTATAGGATCTTTATCATAAAAGGATCTATAACCGGTAAATTGTCAGACTTAGCCTCTACAAAACCTTGCTCCATGTTTAATAAAAGTTTACTTCACAAGAAAACAACAATACAACACGTCAAGTTGTCAAGCCAAACACAAACAGGAAATTTCAAATGTCAATTATCAAAATGTCGACTGTCGTTTGTCGTTGTTACAAACTGAATCTAGCCACATATTATCAGTGTGGCTTCTTTATAGATACATATTCCCTAGTTTTCGCTTAGTGACGTCACGAATATAGAATAAAATTTCAAAATTGAATTAAAAATTTTCTACCGATTCAATCTTAATAATTTTTATCCTAATAAATATAAAAAAAAATATATATTTTATAAAAATATAGGTTTCCACTTTCATTTCGATTGAAGGAAAATACCCCAATTAAAAATGTCTCAGAATTCACAAAAACTTCCCTAAAAAATTTCCACTTCCTGACACTTGGTGCTCAGATTATAACAGAAATGGTAGTTTTAAGAGTCGTGGGGAGCGCAAGTCCTCCAGTTCCCGTCCGGGCAGTTTCAAGTTAAAGTATGAAAACATATCAAAGTCTTGCAGCTTCAAGAGTAAGGGGGAGCTGTGCACCTGCCCTCCAAGCGCAGCGGTTGTTGGCGGGAACAAGGAAAACGGAGGAGGTGCGGCGGACGGGACGACACCCAATACTGCCAAAACAACGGAAACCATTTGTGTAACACTTACTTACAAGCCTCGTATCTAAGGTTGCACGTCTTGGTCTGTTATTTTTGTAATAAAATACTGAAGACTGTCGTTGCTGGTGGTTGCGTTTCAATTGCGGTCATGTTAGATTATTAAAAATAGTTTCAGTAAGATCAATGCAATCAAGAAATGGTCTAACTCTTATAGTTTTCGAAAAATGATGGTGATGTCATAGTCTACAAATATTTTTTAAAGTTTTTATAGATTTTTACCTGGAACATAGCTAAAGTAATTTTAAAATGTTATGGTAATTATTTCTACAAAATTTCTCGTAATATTTAATGAAAAGTTTTATTGTTACGATTTTTTTTTTAAAGTTATTGATTTCAGCATTAATTTTTTTAAATATTTGTGAAGTACGAGTTGTTGACAGTTCCTAATTTCATTAGATAATAAAAATTCTTAGAGCTTGCAGCCAAATTTATTTTAGATTATGAGTAAAACGTCCTTTATATTTCAAATGTCAAAAACTGAAAAGAAGTGGATATTTCTTGGTAACGATGATCTTGTGTAATGTTGGCTATTCCCTGTACATTACTCTTGGTGAGATAATCTGAAGAATAGGTTTGCAAACCCGGCAACGATCACATTTTATTAATAAATAAAATTAAAAATTCTACGCTTATTAAAATAAATGTATATAAGGAAACATAAAATTTATTGTACAACTATTATAGCCTGGAACGATTGCATGCATTTCTAAGATTTTTATTACACATGGTTCTGATCCTCTGGATGTGCAAATGAGTAAGAAGGCGTACAAGCTCACTGTAATGGAATGTTCTTTTATACTTTGATTATATTGGGTTTGTGTGTGGAGATGAAATATTTGTTTTTCTCCATTTGTTACCATTACTGAAATAATAGTCTGATTTTGTCTCAAAGTATTTTATAATAAAGCACGCTAAATAGAGGTAATCTAAGGTCTTGAATTTTGTGTATATCCTGCACCTTATTTCTTATATTGTCTGAAAGAGTGTTTGACATACTTCGTATATCACCGAAAGTCATTTGCTTATTGCTACAAGTTTCTGGCAATTTACTAAAAATCACAAATATATGATTTAACATTTTTAAACATATCTATCTTGAACTATTTATAGTCTTTTCACATTTGGCACATTTATTAAATTTTAGTAAAATTTTTTTTTGAGAGTTTTTACTAATTTAACATTTTTGTATTTCACCATTTCGAAGATAGAAACAAACCTATTAAATTTTAAAATTGCCTACCTGACCTGTATTTAGTGTGTAAAAAATTGTAGAAGAAATGTAGAATTATTTTTATTTAAATGTTGTACCGAACTGATTTTTTCCCTATTCAATAATATTTTAAGAAGCTATTTAGAAACTGAACTATTATTTCTTCTTATCGAAAACTTTTTTCATTGTATATGAAACATTATGCTTAAGACACTGGGAATTAGCAAAATAAAAAGATCAAAATTTTTGGTCCACCCAGTAAAGGAATCACATTATCTTTTTCTTTACAAAGTACAAAAAATCACACGAAAAATACTAAATCACATTTAATTTTAGCTAGGTAGAATATATTTCATTATTTATATGATAAGTATTTTAGAGTATAAGGATGTGACCAAACTACATATTAATAAGATTTTGCATTCCAATTTGCGAATTGATTATTTTCTTGGAGACCTAGTTTAGAAGCTCGTTCTCTTGATGGCTGTATTTCTTACATTATCCACTTTACAGTCACACAGGGTTTCTATTGGAGAACAAGATTCTTTTTTATATATACCTATATAAATATTCTATGTTTAATTTAAAGTAAAACGTATTATTTACCGCAATAAAGTAATTTTATCTACGGATTTTACGATGCAATGTATTATTTCCCCTGTTCAATTAATCTGTATTTATTTAGGCAGTATTTTATTACCCTTTGTATTTATTGCACAATTATTTTAGATGTATAAGTGTGAACCTTGAAATTGTAATTAAATATAGACAGTTGCGGTTGTATGAAGGTCACTTTTGATAAAATATATTTCAATGAGAGTTTTCGCCTCGATAAATAGCCAGTGATAACATAAAGATGGTTGAAACTTCTAAAAAGTAGCACCATATTTAGGAAAGATCTTTATTATCACGATTATAACAGCCATAGACGGTCGATTTAGTTCAAATAATCACCACGACTGATAATATAAGAAAGATTTGTTATATTTTAGCACTGTTTTGGCTCGGATAAAATTAAAAATATACTATATGCCCCGAACTGATTAATTTTGAGGGTTTCTATTTCCAGACAAGATAGAGGAAAAGTGTTCAGTGTTTAAACTTGGATGTTTGATGTCATTAATTTTTTTTGCTGCAGTAGGAATAATTAGATATTGAGAAAGTTTTTAAGGAAAATTTTCCCAGAAAAATCATTTTATGTTTTATGGTTTTTAGTTGAGTTTTTAAATATTAGTGATATTTCTTTCATGTTTGCTTAAAAATTATTGTTCTTTCTTGTCAACTTTTTCAAATTGTATTGTTTTGTGACATTTTATCAAAAGTGGGCTTGAACTGACGTGTATGGGCTTGCAAGGATATTTTGTTAAGCCTATGTAAAAATGTCTGTTAAATGTTAATAATTATAGAATTAAGTGTTGTTGAATTACAATACTGAATCGAAAACACCAAACGAGTTTCGGCTCTTAAATATAAGTATATATTAGAATTTTTGAAGTATCCTTTTTGAAGTACAACATTCTTTTGAATATTTTTATACATATTATTCATTTGATATATAAATTTTATATGACTTTATCAGAGAAAAAGGTGTAATATTTAATGTTTTAGGCTTAGGGGTTTCTCTGTTAAAGATTTTGCCAAAGATCATTGTAAACGTCTTTTTTTAAATTTTAAAAGGCGCATGAGAACGTAGGTAAATATGCCAAAAATTTTACCAAATTTTATATACATTCGTATTGATCTCTCTATATATTATTTTGTTTTTTGTTCAGAAATATTATATTTGTGCATTTTCCTTGTATTATATATGTATACCTTTTATAATATAATAACTGATTATTAAATATTTTTCACACATTTTTTGTTGTCTTTTGAACTTAAACCTGTCCAGTTAAGTTAAGACCAATATTTCCAATTATCTTCCACTTTGTAGTTTAAAGGAAGTTTTTGATACACATGTTGCTATTTACTTTTGAATTCTAAGAGATTATTATATCTATTTTTTCACGGCTCTTGCAGTTTTTAGTATTCTTATAAAAATTAAAACTTCTGAGCATCCGGTATATTATTGCTAATGCGCACGCCTTACTTATGAAACATGATATTGGTCAAATGGCCTTTACAACTTCATTGCGTCGTGTCCAATTTTCGCTGATCTTTTGGTTTAAAATTGATAACTTTGGATCTCGTTCACACTTTCACGAACGACAATATTTTGATTGACCGCACATGACGACCATGCACAGGAGGTTGTTGATCAACCTTACTAGTCGTTTGAAATTTATCAAATTGCAGCTTCAGTTGGTCGACCATTTTGACCATAAATTGCACGTAACATGCAGAATGTTTGGCGAATTAGTAGCCGATCTTGGTAATAAATTTTATGAATTTCGGTAGGATAATTCAATTTCTTGAATTGTTAAAGTACCGCATCAAATACTAAATGTTTTTTTTGTTAGTTAGAGATAAAATTTGTTACGGAGACAAAAAGTTACTAAAAAAAAACATTCATTCAAAAACATAAAAAATATATATTACTACTTACAAATACATGTAAATACATGCAATACGGCATATTACATTATACATTAAAAATATCTAATATCAGTTTTCCTCACTCACTCAAATATTTTAAAAATACAATTTTTCGTTCCTTATTTTTTAAACTAATCAAATAAATTAGAACTAATCAATAAAAAAATTAAATAATAATGCAAGTAAGGATTTATGACCAATCAGTATAAAACAGTGAAATTTAAATACAGGGTAATAAATAAAAAGACAAGATTAGTGTGCCAGGCAAGATGAATAAAATAAAATATCATTTTTTTTATTCGTTAGTGTTTTCTAGTAGAGGGGTGGAATCCTCATCATCCGATTGCACCCTCTTATCAGTGTGACCTGAAAAAACACCTGTGGCAATGTAGTCGATATTCTTCAATTATACATATATACAAAGAAGTGCTTTATAGTACCTCTACATTATTTAGCCCACAGAAAGCAAAAGTGTCAAAGCAGGGTAGGAAAAGCAGGGATCTATATAAATGCATCTTAATTAATGTATAATGCTTACCAGATTGTTCAACATTTTTAAAACGTTCAGCCGAACAACCACATTTTTTGTCACTTATATTACTTCAATGTGGAAGGATTATGTTCGTTAAAATTGCACCTTCAACAAATTCTTTGCCCAAAAATTATTAGTTTTTAACAATAGAACGTTTCGATAAGTGTGGAAGAAAGTAAATGTCTTAAAAGACCACAAAGTAGACATAGAAAGTAATCTCTTTGGCATCCTATTTTGTCAATGCTTAAAATCAATATTTTTTTATAAAAATGATATATTTATAGGTGCAATCTTTAAATAGAAATTAGGTAGCTGCAATACAATCAAAACGTCTTATTTATAAATAAATAAAATATCTCCCACATTATTTTATTTTCCAAATTCAACTGATGTAACTAAGGGCAGTTTACAAAACAATAATTTCATTCAAACAGTGTTCTACGGTGAAGTTTAAAAATTTCATCAATGATGCTGAACATAATGTACATACTATTTCCATCACTTGTGATGAAGAGATATATTTTCTTAAATATTTGATATACGAGTTGTGGTTATAAAATAATAAAGGTTTTTGCTGGTTACCTGTGCTTTGGCAATAATGAGCAGGGTGAGATATTCATGTGTATTCCATTTTCCTTCTACCGTCTAAATTTCAAACCATGCAGATGCCGGTTCGGCAGCAGCCGTATTCGCTCAGACACAATTCACTGTGAACTGTGTTTGAGCGAAATTCCTGATAAAATTTGGAAAATCTGCTGCAGAATCTTATAATTTACGACCCTAAAATCAAGAGCCAATCACATATATTTAAAAAGTGAAAAGTTAATGCCAGAGATCAACAAGGTATCTGACCCTTCCTCTCCAGATTTATCATAAAACGATTCACAACCTTTATTAAAGTGCATATTCCAGTTTTACATATTCTTCAGAAAAACTTGGCTAAGACTTTTCAACGTTAAGAAGGTTACTTTAGAATGTGAAAATACATATAACGCCCAGTTACAAAATTTAAAATTTCAGTTTTAACATGAATGTCCCTCGTATAAGATATTAAATATAAGATGCAGTGTTACACAGAAGCAAATCGATCACCAGAGTTAATAATCTAGCGGAAATATTAGTGTGGAAGGAGAAGATGTTAAAATAATATAGCAAAATATAATGTAATAATTTATGTCAAACTGTACATGGTGTTAACAATTATTGGTGTGCGTGTTTTTGAGCCTACTACTATGCCAAATATATCTGATAAGATGGTATAGATATGACACGTAGACAACTGGAATACTGATTAAATTTAAAGTTACATATAATTTTAATATTTGTTACAAGACAAAAAAAAAAAAATAAATGAGAAGCAACCTATTAATAAAATAAATTAATTCAAATTACATGATAAACAATTAAAAAGGAAAATTGGATGATCATTTTAATGATTATTTTATTGGGGTTTTTAAAAACCTTTTCCATCAAAACCTAATTCAATTTAATCGAAATATTTTCTGTTTTAAAGACAGTCAGTCGGTATTTACATACTTTTCATTTAAAATTATACATATAAATAAACATGACAGTTTATAGTCGTCACACAAGGATAATCTGTTGGCAATGAGTTATCTATGCGCCATAACAAAATTTTTACGTTTTTAATGCTACCGACATTATTGATGATATAGAGATTCTAAACAATCTAGTCACAAAGTAAATACATTTTCTACTTGTAGCTCCTTGCAATTTCAATGTAAGACGCAAGGAAAATACATGAGGTAGATGCCTCTACTGAAAGAGGCACCTAATTCATATAAAAAAATGTATCGGGAATCACACAATACGAATATTTGTATAGATTAGTATTCGCAGGATTTTAAACTCAAAAAAGAAACTATGCATTTTAACATATTAAACTCGAATTATAAATATAAAAAAATATACGAGATGACTAAAAATTTAATTTCGTTACGATATTTAATTAAACTAGAACATAAAAACAGTCCTGGGTTACTGGAATTCAAATTATATTGTAAAAAAATTACCCAATCAGTACGCAAAAACTGGTGTGGAGGCGGAGGTTGCTGATTATACTGAAAAAATCAGAAAAAAAAAATAAAATAAACCTTGAATGGTCAAAATAATATAAAAAAAATTAAATTGTAGTGGTAAAAAAACTTTGTTAAAGGGGAATAAAAAACACTTTATTTGGATTTTAGCCAAGTATCATTTTATACACCAATGTCAGACAAAAATTAAGTTGAAAAATATATGCAGATCTTAAAATATGTACCTACAGCATAAAATAATAAATTTAAAATCGACGATAATTTTGCACTTTTGCAATTATAATGATTTATAATTTGAGATTCCAGTAACTGATATTTGTCCAAAATGGAACATCAGAAAAACAGTATGGTTAATAAGTATAAACACTCGCTACTATAGATACGAAATATAAGGCATTTTTATAGTAAATATTGATCTAACACAAATATGACATCCACAACTACTCTCGTGAGGTGAGACGATAAAAAAATAATGTTTTACAATTCCAAATACAAGACTAGATCAATCTAACGCAGAACTGCATACAATACTTTGGCACAGCATTCGCAACCACGGCGCGACATATTCGATATTCCTCGAGCTATTATAGACAGTTCCACAAGTAACAAAATAACCGTCGAGCTTGGACAGTAATTACTAATGTTAGCTTTAGTAGTGTTTGCTTTTACTGCGTGTCTTTATCGATTTGGAAACTTTGGTATTCGTACCATTTTTTTCCGAAGAGGGAGTGCTAGGAAAGACCACTTTCTGCGGCCCACCTGGGTACGGTATTCGGAACAGCCTTATGTGGAGGTGATCGCAGATCTCTTGGCAAATCTGGTAGCAGTACCGCATTAGGTCAACCACAACCCATATCTGCAGAATGTGAACATTTAAAACTCTACTAGATACTTCTAAGAAATAATTATTTAATACCTAAGAAAAAATTAACAGGAGAAAGAAACAATAAAATGGATTTCACCTGACTAAATTACATCATCGCTCGCTAGCCATAATTTTGTTCTCGACTTAGTAGTAAGAACAGATCAAAAACAAGAAAATTATGACACAAATTTGGATATTTTTTACGACCACCATGTACCTATAATGAACTTACCAAACACAGCCATAAAACGTAATACTCATTGATGAAAGTATTGAAATACTGATTTAAAAACAACATCGTTGGTCCCAACAGCGACCAATCCATATAGTCCATCTCACTTTTGGTCATATGAGCCACCTGCGAAAGAACCAATCTCAATTTGTATTCTAATATAAAGCACATACCTACTTTAAATAATATAAAATTGAATGAAAACAAATTTGTGTTCTGAAACTAAATGATAAAATTGAAATATCTAAGTGGGCTTACACACCAAAGTAGCATGGTAGTCCGGTGTGTAAGCCCACTTACACTAAGTAGTAGTAGGTACTCACCACAAGTCTGTTCGTGACCTTGGCCGCTACTAATCCGAAGGCCAAAATATATAACGCAGGATGATTCTGGTATATTTCCTGGGTGGACTTCTGGTATATTATGAATGCTGGGACTAGTACCATTGAGAAAGGTATAACTGGAGATATAACGCTGGTTCCCTATTGGAACATAAGCTTATCAAAATTGTGTACTAGTTTCCTACTTTGGCAGAACTAAGAAATTGTTTCGTTATAGGCAGTATAAGATTTATAATACTTCTAAAAGAAATAACATTTAAAAATACATGATAGTCATAGACAATCTAGTCTAGACAAAACTATTGACAGTTTGCTACTTATGTATTATTAACAAAACAATTTCCCTGAGTGTATAAATTGTTGTTAGTAAGCTAAGTCAATACACTACCAATAAGCAAAAAAGCCTACAAGCACTGGCACCAAACCATCTAGCAGAAAAACTAATTAAGCCAATTGCTACTATTTAGGACGTCTTGTAATTTACTTTATCCAATGTCTTAACGTATTTGGATACATATTTTATGAGAAACAAATTTGTAAAAGTACTAAAAAGCTCAAAACACACTCTGTTGCTTGATAAACATTATTTGATTAGTTCACATTAAGTGTTTTATCACTATTCATGATCTACATCATTTGCTTAAGAAGATTTCACACTGATACTGGAAGTGCAATGATTAATGTGTCTGTAAGTGATATGTTTATTCCAATGTATTGGACAGTTTGCAATAAAGATATATATATTTAGGCATTTATTTATGATTTTCTAGAATATTCACCATCTGCTTCCATTTTCAGATTACAGATTCTGAGAACATTCTCACAAATAGACTTATATATAATCAATTCATCGGCCTTCTTAAGGCCGTTATAAACTGCTTAAGTTTTATATCTTGAAGTATCAAAATATAATCTATGTATCTGTTTACTATATCCTTTGTGTTCTATATTATATTTTCAAAAAAAATATTCTCCTTCTAACTTGGAACTTTTAATTAGGTTAATGAAACATTTCCAATATCAATGCCTTCTCCTAAAACACGACAAGCAAGTAAATTACACGACGGCCTCAGTAAGAGTCACACTACGACAGGTTGACATTGGAGCAATCTTACAGCGACGGTAGATCCGTTTTTGCCCACTCCTCCCGTGAAAATTATAGAAATGTTGGCCTGAGCCAAGAAGACGGCAACTGCACAAGCCACGGCGATTGGAATCAGCTTCACCTCCACATCCATGGTTGGTATCTTCAACCACCAATTCAAATGTTTATATACATAACGACTATGACATTTTATGAGATTACTTAAATGACCCTTTTTAGGGACAAGGTAATTACTTCATATAACATTACAAAGTATAGTATATGTTACGCAATTTGGATAAAACTAATATGAAAAGTTTGATCAACAGTCAACTAATGCTTCACATGTTTGCAGTACTATTATAAACAATTAGAAGAAAATATTTATTCTAACACACAAATAAGGATACAAGTGTTAGGTATTACATATTTAAAATGTTAATAACTGAATAAATGAAATGAATGGAAGATAATAATCAAATATTGACTGGTACCAAGTTTATTACTACAAGCGTTAAGAATATGCCATAAAGGCAAACTCTGAAATGGAGTCAGTACAACAATAAAATTATTTGAAAAAATTAAAAAAAAAAATCAAAAAGGTTTTTGTTCAAAATCCACTGAAAATACATATGAACTAACAGCCATCTTTTCCTATTATAGCATGTCTGTTAAATACTGCAGTAATACCGATAGAGACTAATCCACTGCTAAGTAGACCAACAAATATGTATATATAGTATCACTATTCGGAACTTCTACAGAGTTTTCTCAAATCTAGAGTTTATACAAGTTCATAATACAAAATAGTTAAATAATTAAAGTAAACCCTGCTCTTTAATGGATGCAAGAGTAAAAACAAGTGTTAAAATTGTAAACAATGACAGTAATTATTATAACAAAATTGGTTTGCTCCTATCTTCCAATCCATTGATTTGTTTTGTTAGTTCTAATATAGAAATAATCGACAGTTTGACATAATTAACTACTACTTGAAACTACTAATGAAGAGTAAACACTCTGAAATTGTTAAACAAATAATTACTAAACTCGAAACAAAAATCCAAACGATGCAGGTCATAAAAGATGCACAGTTATTTTCTAGAAATATATTTTTTTTTAAATTTTGATGCATCGTAGCATCAAAATCATTTTGATGTGATTTACTGTGATTACATAATTACAAGCAAATACATGTATTTGGCCCTCTGGCGTAATGTAAATATTATAACTGATGACGTGCATTTTTGTTTTGACCATAGAGTAGTTTTGTCAACAGATTTCAACATTAAAATGTTGAACTGATGAAACACTGTTGTGTAAATAAAGAACTGTGATTAAATCAACCAAAATAAGAAAAATTAGTAATATGTTTTACCCCAAAGTATTAATTTATTATTATATATTGGTAAGTTAATATTCGAGTAAGTATTTCTATGGTAGGTAATTTTAATACACAAAATATACACGTATAGATCGAAACAAATAAATGAATAGGTAATCGATAGCAACTATATTTTTATAATTTAAAGATCCCATCCACCTGTTGTTATTACAATTTGTTTACAATTAACCACAACAAAGCTGACTCTACAATGCTGTGATGGAATGGCTTGATTTTAAAACATATTACTTTTCCAAAATGTATAACGTGTCATCCGAACATAAATTCCACCATACAATATTGGGTGTGTTCACATTTTTTAAAAATATACACAGGTATAGAGAGATAAACTAAAAAAGAAAGGTTTAAGACATCACCTATTTTCTATGTACTTAAATTTTAACAAATTGAATTTTAATTTCTGTTTAAAACATTTTAGAGTTTATATGTAATATTTAATAAAACTTTAAATTTTTATTTGTCAGTAACACGTAAATTTACATCCTAGTAATGGAAAATACCCAATCATGTTTATCACGATTTCCCTTCTTCATTATTTCATCCACCAGAAGAAAAGCAGCAATTCTAGTTAGCAATTTTACACAGAGAAAGAATACAAAATTACAGACAGAATATAAAAGCTCTCCCAGTATTTGGCAGATAAAATCAAGTGAGTTCTTACTGCGACTGTTGAGCCATTCTTTCCGATGCCCCCGATTTTCAACCTCTCAAAGAACGCTACTAAAATCTGAAAGTAGCCCAGATAAAACACCATGCAGATTCCCTGGCTTAAACTTAAACTCAATCCGAACATAGACACCTACAAAAATAACGTTTCGGTTCATTAAAGAAAGTATTGCTCCAAACAACCTGAGTAACTCTTTAAATCGCAAACATCTTGTTAACAAAAATACCTTCACCTCAAACGTATGGGGCTGAAACAAACTAGGGGGGAGGGGGGGGGGGTTATATGCTCATACAATAGTGTTAGAGTCAGCTGCTCCACCTATCTTATGAAGTAAAATCTTATTCTGTAATTGTCAGGTAAAACACATTAAACATTTAAAAAGAGATGAGAGTGCGTAATTTATTCATTCGAGATTAATGTGCAATGATAACTTTATATCGTAGTAATGAGTTGATCGATATGTTAGGTATAAAAAGTATTACACCTTTCTAATTGGTTTTTACTTATCTTCTCATTGTTGCCGATATATTATGAGTACTGATAATATGCACATTGTCAAATTTTAATGAAGTTCATTATCTCTAAAAAAATACTTCTCAAAACCATGATTAAATGCTTTAATTTACCAAATTATTCTAGAAGCTCTACTTTTCTACAACAAAACAACACTGACATTTCCTCTCTATAGATTGGAATACTGATTATATAAATAAAATAATGATCATTACTTGATTTCTAAAAAATGTTAGTTACATACTTTAGTTTGTCTTAAACCTAACTTAACAGATGTTTAATATTTTGAACTGATACTGTTTGTTAGTAAGGATGCGCATTCGTTTCTTCTACGACTGGTTAAGGTAATGAAGTATACAAATCTTTCTCAAAGAGGTTATCCCAAAGGCCAACAGGAAACACAAAAACAAACACAACTATTCAAGATGTACAGAGTGGTTTGAATTAAGTGTTCATTTTCAGTTCCGTAAATATTTTTGGAGCTAGAGACAATATAAAAAAATGAAGTTTTCCAGATAATAAGAATTTGATTTCAGATTCTTTCTATATACTAGGTATATAACATATAAATAACAGATAAAGTTAAAAACATGTCAGTATTGAAGTAATATCTGCAGATGAACATGTTCAAAGCATTCGAAACTCAAATGCTCTGAAGGTTTTAAATAAAAAAAGTATTGTACGAACAGAAACCAAAAAAGAAGAGAGGATGAATATTATTAACGTTTTTAATTAACTAACCTTATAATTAAAGAGATTCATGTGCTCCAGAGGACTAACTAAAATAATGTATAGTTGAAATTAATACTAAAAGGTTCAGATGATCTACTCCAACCTATCCATCCATCCATCCATCATGTATTTTTATAATTATATAAGGTTTAACTACTCTTCACATCATTTCAATTAGGCCTTAAGATATTTCCTTCTTAGGTTTTTTATCTTGGCTACACTTCAGACTTTTTTGAAGACATTTTAATTTAAAGTTAATGCTGATGATAAAACTACTAATTGCAAAATATTTGCCGGCTAATAACGTTATTAGCCAGTGGTATTTGACCAGGTAAATTTTTAACCAACCCATCACCAATAAAAAATATCTTCATATAGTTTCGGAAAAGTTCCTATTTCTGCGCTACCTAACCTACTCTAAAAACTTTGGGTTAAACCCATATGGTAACCCGCATCCATACAAAGTTTCTACGCAACCTACTTGTCTGAAAGCCTTGGCACTGTATAAAAAATCTGAAATTAACTCATATGTTGAGGAATATTTTATATAACCCACTTTTAAAGTTTGTTTCTAACTCAAAGACAACAGGAACAATGGAAGGGGGACCTTAATTTTGACCACCCTGCACAGGACAACAAAATTATTCAAACAAATCTCAACGGCACTTGAAGTACTATCCCGGGAGGGGCCAGGTAGCATGCTGCCATTAATGCCCTGTCTTTCTCCAACTTACAGCGACGGTAGATCCATTCTTGCCCACACCTCCAGTAAATATAACAATGAGACTGTTATATAGCGCCACCAGGCCGCAAACTAGTGTGCTCATCGGTATCAAGTACCACAAGTAAAAGGTATCACTAAAAAACTGTGGGGATTCAAAATATAGGCTGGCCACATTGTCAAAAAAAACTTTCAGTCATGAACTTTTTGCATTCAAATTGGCCAAAACTAGTATTGAGTGCTAAATTGGTAAACATTTGCCTGCTTATGCCGCGCAAATATCTATTATGCAAAAAGTTCATTCTTTAGATAAATATGATTTCTAAAAATAGTGAATTTAGTTCATACCTAACATTCTTAGTAATATTTAGCATAAACATTGTAAACTTTAAAATAATCGTAAAATAAAGATAAACATGAAGTCCGTAGTAAAATATCATACTTGAGATTTTATGTACTGTAATAATTGTTATCAGTTACTTCCACAGGGCCCTTGAAAAGTAAATCACAAAACGTTAATGAAAGCAACACATCTTGATACAATATAATTTTACTTGTTCTATAATAAATACATGTTTTCAGTTTCATTCTTTAAATTAATATTGTGACTAATTATTTTTCTTTATTTTATGTACCAAATATTCCATATCCAGTTAATAGTAAAAGTTTATATTGTAAACAAATGGTGATAATTTAAAATCTGAATCAGGGAATGAAATCGAGGCACCAATATTATATTTTTTTAAACTTTTGTCCTCAGTCACCAGACTATAGGTATAGTCATATAGCCATATACTTTATTTTCATTTTAATTTTTTCTTATAATCCTGAAGTTACAAAAATATAATGCTTACCTTTGTCGACCACACGCTAGGTCCGAATATTGCGGATATCGCCAAAATTCCCATAATAGTGAATTGAGCCTCTGTCACGTCTACTCTACCAAATCTGAGAGTTCCAGATACATAAGTTTGCCAATGAGCACAGTAAAACAATGTCACTGCGCAAAAGCACTGAAAAATAATATTAATGCATGCTTATGATATTCTTAATTATGTTATACCTGGAAGAACATCCAACCAGGGTAGTAGCCTAGTTGGACAGCTATGCACGCTGAAAGTGCGACAAAGACAGTTGATATCGAATCACACCCATGGTCGAACAATTCCCCCAGGGGATTCGCAGTGCTCGTTCTTCTAGCTTGTTTGCCATCTATGGCATCTAAACTTTGGTATATGAATAAACCCATGCCGCATAGAGCACAGGCCCACCTTGGAGCTTCTGTTTTTGCGTCAGGTGAATACCTAATCATGAAAGTCAAGATAAACAAATTACAAGTGCAGATTGTATTTTATTATAAATATTTGCATCCTTTTACACTATCAAGGCCAGCATCGAATAAAGTAATTAGCTGCTAGGATTTATATTAGCAAACACCAAGTAATAACAATTAAAATATATAGGTGTATAGACCAAATTTAAAATAATTAAGAAATATTTCTACAAATATATACATGTAATATCTAATAGATATAAACGATTACACATTTGTCCAAGAAAAGTTTTGCCAAAGCTTTAAATACATTTAAAGAACTACTCTATAAATAGAACTATATAATTGAATGAAATAGTTAAATGGTTATTTATTTAATTGAATGAAATAGCTATTGCTATTCCATTCTAGATTACTACCTAGATCAGTAACTACTTACCATACTAATATTAGAGCGGTAATTATATTTATGATCAGTCCTAGGATGGTTATAAGGTTAGGGGCCAGCCAAATAGGTACTCTCGACACTAGCCAATTCCAATAGGGCTGCAAAAGTGTGTCTAAAATGCTGGTACTTTGGCAAGAATACTGATGCTCGCTCAATCTTTTCAACTGGGCGTCGGAAAGCAGTCTCTGCTTGTACAATTTCATGTTGAACTAAATTAACTACACATTTAAAAACACAAGTTATTTTTTAAGCACACTATTTGCGATGAAGGTAACAGGTATTTAATAATTAACTAGATTGATAGTGATAATATTCCTTTAATTAATTCTAATCGTACCCACCCCACCATAAGTTAAAGAACACACGATTTTCGAATTCAGAAATTTTGCTTTTACCCCTTTTACCACTTTCCAAAACATCGGATGATTTTACGTTTCACTGTTCACTAATGACAGCACCACAGCACAGCAATGCATCACAGAACCATTGAAACTTCGAACAAATTTATCTTCTTCTTCTAATTTATTTCTTTTGCTTACAACCCTCATTTTACTTAAAAAATTTATTGCTAATGTAAGGTAATAGTAAAAAATTATAAATAATCCAATAAAAAAATATAAAAAAAAAAATTAAAATTGATTTTTAAGTTTTCAGTATGTTTTCAGTCGTACGACGTACAATACCAAAATCCCTTAACTAGTTAAGGGATCTTGGTACATCTCTGAAATTTGAAGCTAGCGCTAGCGGTACAGTGGTTGCGGCCTGCGGCGCGGCAACGGCAACATTGTGGCAGTGCAAGTGCACTCACTTTTATTTATTCGATCCTTGTTTTCGGTTGCATCATCAACCGAACTGCATCGACTGAATCGACTGCATCATTCCACATCCACAATCTAGATCGGTGCCGTGCATCGACTTTGATCGACTTATTAGCAATTTTTCACTTATTTTTTTTTCCTTCGTGCCTCGTGTTGTGTATCGTGGTGTATGGTGTCTCCATTGGTGTATCTGCTTGATTTCTGTCATATTGTACCTTGGACAAAGTGTTCGATAATCTTAATATTTATAGATATTTTGTGATCTTAATTAATAATATATATTTAAAAAATGGCAGCAAAGCAAGTTTTAGAAGGGCAAATTAAGCAGCAAGGCGAATTAGTAAGAAAATTAAAAGCTGCCAAAGAAAGTAAAGAAAAGGTAAGATCCTTGCATCTTGCATCATATTTTTTTTCTTTGGCTCTGTGTATTTATTGTTTAATTTTTTTTTAATTACTATCCCTAAACGATTTGAAATTGCAGAAATATACCCTAGTTATTATAGCTACTTTTAGCTTAACTTGTAATATCTAGATTAAATAACTAGCATGGTTCATGGTATTACGGCATTACTAATTAATTTATATTTTACACGTCTCAATTATTACTTTCATACAATCACTTATTTCATTTGTTCTGCATTAGTAAATTAATATTTCATTTTTATTTCACTTTCCTGTAAAGTAATTATGTTTTAACTTCAGGTTGTAAATGGAAATTTGTCTAATGTATATCTAAAAATTATTGAACAGTCGTATGAATTTTTAAATGATTATTTATCAACACGTAGTTATGTTTGTGGATATACCCCTTCAAGTGCTGACAAGATCTTATTCGATACAATTTACAAGCACAAAATACTCGACAGTTTTATTCACATCTTAAGATGGATCAAACACATAGAGAGCTATTCTGTTCACGAAAGAAACAATTTTCCTCAGTATGATTATGACAAATTAAGATCTTTAATAACATATTACTTAAATATGCAGGTAAATAACACATGTTTATTTATTTTAAAGTGGTGAATGCACGGTTGACTGTTTGGTGAAGAAAAATGCTCTGCAGGGGTTTGCACGCGGCTTTTTTTTGGTCACGGCCTGTGGTGCACTATGCTAGGTGCATTAGCACCACTTCCACTTTCTTTAAGGAGCAACCACAGGTCAGTGATTCAAACATATCTTGGTTATATTCACTAAAAATGTGTTTGTGTAGTACAAAATTGTTCAATTAAATAATGCTCCACTGTTGAGTGACGAAATTGTCACTCAACGCTCCAACTCATACTTCAGTTCAGACACAAGTACAAATATTTAAGTTATAGTTAAAATCTTTAAAATATATGTACCTAATGACCTTGTGCGCATAAAACATAATATAGCTATGTAAAACATAATATAGCAAAATTGTAGTGGTATGAAAGCTTCATTAACATAATAAATATTTTTAAGGAATTCTTCATTGCTGTGAATGGTTTAACGTTATTTAATCTTATGTTTACAATATTAATGTTTTATTCATATATTTTAAAGAAATATTTTCTTAAATACCTATATCAGTTCTATTTTTAAACCAAATACCTACCTATCTCTTTTCAAATTGTTTTGAAATATAATTTTATTTTGAACACAAAATGGTTTTCAGAATTGCGTACGGTATTCAACTTCTTATTTAACAGTTCTTATTAAATCTAAATTAATCATTTCAACATCATCATGAATTTGTAATAGCGTGTTCAAGATGTGTTTTCTATCTAAAATAAAAGGTCAAGGTTATGCTTCCATTTCATTGGAAGATCTCTCATAATATACATTTATCAGGAACTAAAAGTGAACGTTTCTTTTTACTAGTAACACTGCTGAGCCTAAAAAACTTGTTCTGGTTGCATAGGCATTTCATTAATTATTAACGGCCAGAGTCTGATGCATAAAAAATTATGGCTAAGTGTGAAATAGTTGTATTTTGCTCAACTTTCTACGCAAAAATCTGATTACATTTCTTGGTTAGGAAATGCAATTATTATTGAACAATATTGCAAGAAAACATTTAACATTGCTTAATTTCTATAGTTGTTTTTTTTGAAACTATGAAAACATGTTTTAAATTATTTCTATATAGACATCTTTTATGCAGATAATGCAGCTTGTTGTGAGTAGATTTTCTGTAGCTGTAAAGTATAACCTAGCTTATTCATGATGGTTTTGTATTTAAATTACTGAAATATCTGTTTTTATAAATTTTTTGGAGTCCAAATTAGAATGTGATTCATGTTATTTTTAATTATATTACAAAACCTTCTTTTGTAGGTGTCAGAGGAAGTTACAAAGCTCTTGGAATTAAAGACTCAGCTAAGTAATTCATCAGAGACAACGAATCATGTGTCTGTTAACCAAAAATTTACTCTTAAGACCCCCAAGGGTACCAGGGACTTTTCACCAGAGCAAATGGCCCTTAGACAGGGTGTCCTGCAAAAAATTGTGTCAGTATTTAAAAAGCACGGAGCTGAGACTATTGATACACCCGTTTTTGAATTAAAGGTAGGTACGATTTGTATTTAGTAATTTATTTAAAACTTCTGAAATTTTTAAATTCATATACTTAATGCACAGGTACATACTGTACATTATAGAAAGAATATGTGCTTTTCAAAAGAATACGTAAATAATTGATATAATTTTTTGTTTGCAACAAATAATGTGCAAGATAAAAATTCGTTATTATCTAATTAATGATTAAATGATTGATAATGATTCTCCCTTTACTTAAATCATTAAAATAAGTATTTTATTTTAAAAATCTAATTTGGGACTAGATAACCCAAATTTCATTTTATTCACATACATTTGTTCTAAGAAAATCTGCAATTATAGCCTCTATAAGATAACCTTTGTGATATCTTCTGACTGCAAACTACGTATAATTAAAATTAAATATAGAGTAATAGATCAAGGAATTGGGTTTCTGATAATAGCTTCCTATTTTTTTTTGCTGAAGGACCTTGATCTTAAAAACATATTGTCATGTTTATAAATATATAAATAATTACAAAAATAAACAAAACAATGATTTCATGTTTCTCAGGATTATCTCCTCAAAAATAAAATTATATATATATAAACTCGAAGCAAGAATCCAAGCGGCGCAAGTCATAAAAGATCCACAACATTATTTGCCAGAAATATAAAAAATATATACGATTTTGATGAATTTTCACAAAAAAAATTCACCCCATGCTCAATTAGATATTTTGAAAATTGTATCTTTGTCACTACCCTATATAACAAATGTTTAAAGTAACCAATCAGCTGTCAATCTACAAAAATTGTAAAGGAAAGGTGTCAAATTTGAAAGTGGTTTAGTCATCAAGGAATTTAAAACGAATTGTAATTATTGGATATTCCGTAATAATATAAAATTTTCATGGCCTTGAAACACATAGACTGACTAGCATTACACAGAGTTCCTTTTACATTTACCATTTACTGTTACTACAGGTAACTAGGTATTATTAATCTATTCTATAGAGAACTGGGTGAAAGTATTAAGCCTCAAGAAATACAACTTGGAGCTATATTTCATATTTAATTAATAATTTAAAATTACGAAATGGTCCATTGGTCCTTTACTTTTACAAGATCCATATTTCATATATAAGTATTCCAAAGTTTTCAGACAGTAAAAGTGTGAACAAGTTAGAGATTAAGATCAAGTTTTGATTAAGATCAAGTTTTTTTTTATTCTCTAATCATACATTTAAAAAAAAATGATTTACACATTTAACGACTTCAGAAAACTCATATTATTGCATATTTTAATGATGTCCTTGGTCTGGACTTGGTGCTTGGTTTGTCTGAAATGTTTTATCAGGAAAACATTGTGGTCATGAACTTTTTGATTGGATTTCATGCTCCGATAGTTTGAGAAATATATCATGCTGGTACTCACAATAATTCTAGTATTCACTGCCAAAACAGGGACTGTATAAATTTGTAATGAAAGTGATAGGTCATTTGCTATAAATAAAACAATTTTAAATTGAATATAAGTTGATTTATATTATAAAATCTAAAATGCTTTTTGCACTAAAAGAAATTTATTATTTGTTAACATAATTTTATTTTGGTGAAATACTTTTTCGGGGAAAATGTTTCTTCTAAATTAGGGCAGATTTTCTTAAAAATGATTTCAAAATCGATGAAATGAAAGAATATTGCCATTCTACAACCAAATGGTATCAATATTGTTCCAATATGAGGAAACAATATTTTGAACACCCTGTATATCAATAAGTTGAAGTCTGCTAACTTCATATCTGTCTATTGGTATCATTTCTTAAAATCTATTCTGGGACATCAATGTAATTATAAATAAGAATATAATGAAAATAAATTACATATTTATATTACAAAATTGTAGTGAAAAGTTGAACAAATATTGTCTTAACTGTGTTTAATATTGTTCTATGTTTTAGGAAGTTTTAACTGGGAAATATGGAGAAGACTCCAAACTGATCTATGATCTCAAAGATCAGGGTGGAGAAATACTCTCCCTGCGTTATGATTTGACGGTCCCCTTTGCTAGGTACCTGGCGATGAATAAAATTACAAATATTAAACGTTACCACATTGCCAAAGTCTACAGAAGAGACAATCCGTCTATATCCAAAGGAAGATACAGGGAGTTTTATCAGTGTGTAAGTAGAGTGTTGTGAATTCCATAAGTTCGATAGTTCATAATTTTGTTAAGAGGACATTAAAATATGTAAAGTAAAATAATATTAGCAAAAACAAAAAAAGGGGGTTCTTAAGAAACGTGTTTTCCTTTTTAACTGATGTAGTAAGCTATAAAAGGGAAGGATGTAAAGAAATAACTAGAAATGACTTTAGACAAACACTTCTTTTCAGGACTTCGACATAGCTGGGGCCTACGACCTGATGATACCCGATGCGGAGTGTGTCAAAATTGTCTACGAAATCCTCACGGTTCTCAATATGACCCCCTTCGTGATCAAACTGAACCACCGCAGGCTGCTCGATGGCATGTTTGAGGCGTGCGGGGTACCCAAGGACAGTTTCCGGGCCATCTGCTCGGCTGTCGACAAACTAGACAAATCTCCGTGGGAGGAAGTTCGGAAAGAGATGATTGAGGAGAAAGGCTTATCGGAAGAAAGCGCTGATCGAATAGGGGAATATATTCAGCTTAACGGTAAGTTGGAGCTGGTAGAGAAACTGATGGGTGACGAGAAACTTTCTAATAATAAATTGGCTATGGAGGGACTCGACGCAATGAAGCTTCTGTTGAATTACTGTCAAATTTATGGAACTTCAGACAAAATATTGTTCGATTTAAGCCTGGCTCGGGGGCTGGATTATTACACTGGGGTTATTTATGAAGCTGTGTTGTTGGGAGGTGAGTAGTAAGAGAACCATTATGAAAATTTAAATAATTCTATAAAATCATTTTGTTATTTTAGATGACATCGCGGGCGATGAGGTTTCAGTGGGTTCTGTAGCGGGTGGCGGCCGGTACGACAATTTGGTGGGCATGTTTGACCCCAAAAATAAACAGGTGCCTTGTGTCGGGGTGTCCATAGGTGTGGAACGTCTATTTGCTGTTATGGAGGCCAAGCTGGCTGCCAATAACAAGAAGACACGCACAACCGAAGTCGAGGTGTACGTTGCAACGGCACAGAAGAATTTATTGGAGGAGAGGATGAAGCTATGCTCGGAATTGTGGGACGAGGGATGGAAGGTGAGAATGTGCATAAATTTCACATTTGTAGTCTTGAAATGTGTTGCCGCCTTTCTTTTTTTTTTTTGGAAATTTGGATACAGGGGTTTTCCAGAAAGTTCTATTCATCTGAAGTATTTCCGTTTTTCTGGCACTTCCGGTTATACCGGAAATGGCTATCAACTTTCTTATTTTAAATGGAATATCCTATATTTTTTACATTTTTTATTTCTACACTAAAATCTACGTTTTTTAATGTGGCACAACCTATACGAGAAATTAATAGTTTTTTAGATATTTTAATTTTTTTGAAAAAATTTGCTTTGGCATTATATAGACTTTATATAGTATTCTCATTGTTAGACTTCATTCACGTTAAGTTTAAAGTGACGTTTTTAAGTTTTAAGTTAAGTTTATATAAATAAATAAAAACTTGACAACGCAGAGAAGGGTTGCCAGATATAAAACTCTTTGTAAGTGCTATGCTAATTTATTTATTGGTCATTTGTTTATCGAATATTGAAAACAATTAATGGAGTGTTTTCCTATTTTTTTTTTTACATCGGCAACGGAAAGTAGTTGGAAAAAGAAGAGATACGTATTTCTGGAATTTTAATATTGGGTTCATTTATGTCCATAAATTATTTTTTTATTGTATGCGATATCTATATGACGTCACTAAGCGAAAATTCAAAATTTGCGCCATTTTTTAGTGATTTCTAGGATATTTTCATTTGTGTGGTTGGTGTCACTGCGTGGCAACTTTACTTTTGTTTATGTTTGAATTGTTTGGTTAGGGTAAACATCAAGGTAAACATGAGACATTGTTTTTAGTTTATATTTTTACCTGTGAATTGTTGTCTCTGCCTGTGACTGATTACAAGTGTATTTATTAGTAATAGAAAAACATCGTAATTTGTAAAGGTAATTTTTGAATATATTTAATCGACTTTGCAGTAATACTGTTAAGTTAAATACTAACCTTACATTTTTCATCCCTTTTATTTCTGAAAGGATAGGATCTTTATCATAAAAGGATCTATAACCGGTAAATTGTCGGACTTAGCCTCTACAAAACCTTGCTCCATGTTTAATAAAAGTTTACTTCACAAGAAAACAACAATACAACAAGTCAAGTTGTCAAACCAAACACAAACAGGAAATTTCAAATGTCAATTATCGAAATGTCAACTGTCGTTTGTCTTCGTTACAAACTGAAACTAGCCACATATTATCAGTGTGGCCTCTTTATAGATACATATTCCCTAGTTTTCGCTTAGTGACATCACGATTATAGAATAAAATTTCAAAATTGAATTAAAAATTTTCTACCGATTCAATCTTAATAATTTTTATCCTAATATAAAAAAAAATATATTTTATAAAAATTCAGGTTTCCACTTTCATTTCGATTGAAGGAAAATACCCCATTACTGAAAATGACGTCACTTTAAACTTAATGTGAGTGAACTTTAATTCTATGATGTGATTAAATAATCCGTTAACTAAATCAAGTTTTTAAATTTTTACATCTTTGTACTTTAGTATACTGAATAATTTTTAGGTGGAGCACTCTTACAAAAAAAATCCAAAACTTCTTGTTCAGCTACAACACTGCGAGGAGTATGGAATTCCCCTTGCTGTGATTCTTGGCGAATCGGAATTGCAGAAAGGAGTGGTGAAACTTAGGGTAGTCCCCACTAGGGAGGAGGTAGAAGTAACACGCACATCTTTGTCAGACGAGATTCGGAAAAGAATTCAAAGTCTTTGTGTGAACGGATCGTCGTGATAGTGATTAGTTAGATTTTATTATACCAAATTGAGTGACAAGTATTAATATTTTACAATATATTAAGTATGTAGTGTAGTCTGTGGTTAACGTGGAAAACCTGTCGTTACAATGTGACTAGGTTATTAAGTTTGTTGACTTATGGAAATATAGCAATAGGGATGTTAAAACCAAGAAAAATAGTTGACCATGGAAGCTTATTTAAAATTGGCATTATAATTGCAGTTGTTTGAAAATGGTATAACTTATTTAAGTTTAAATTTTTTTTTTCCTTATCAAATAAATTAATGTTATTTATTTATAATAATACAATTATGCAATTGAGAAAATAAATTATTTGTTTTTTAACCTATTATTTTCTCTGGTGTGATTGAAGTACAAGTGAAACAATATGTTAATGTGATTCTCTGAGGAATGAAGTTAAGGACAGTGTAGGCAATACTTCAAGAGGTGTGTGTGATTTGATTTTGAGAAACGGGTTGAGAACATTGCATTGACCAATAACCTCGAAGGACCCCACACACTTATAAGAGTGTGATGTATAATGATTTCTTCACCTTCCTGATCAAAAGTATCCAACTTCCCATGAATAAATTTTGTGATGTAGAGGTTTTTAAAAAATATTTTAAATATCCAAAATATGAAAGAATATATAGAAGAATCAATATTTTGTGTCGCACGGTCATCTGCTGTTAGTAGAAAGTTGAAGAAAAAAGTTAAAGAAAATAGTAAAATATAGGTTAAACAAATAAGTTTATCTGGACGTGTGTACGTTTTTTATATTTAAAGAAATAAATATAAAAACCTGATACACGGAAAATCTTTATAAAATAAAACAACTATCAAGGGAATAATTGTCAAGGCAATTAAACAATACTTGAGAATATATTTTTACATACAAACATACAAATTTATGTTAATTTTGATTATTTGGTAGGTTTTCCTGGTCGTACAACTATTATTGTCTAAAGTTTTCAAAAAAGTATAATTTGAGTTTTGCATGTCAAAATAAAAAACTTGAAAGTCATTACACTTTTTAAAACTATTCATTAATTAACATTCAGAACTACCTACCTTGATTGAAGAATTTAATAAGACATGCAATTAAAAATTGATTGCAAAATGTAAAAAAAGTTCATTTTACTACAAAGCAGTCACAATCTATGTTTATTAATTATCGTTGCAAAAGTAGGTAAACGGGGTGAGAAATAGAGTTTTCAGATAATATACATTTTATTTTATAACAAACAGTATAAAATATACAAAGTAACAGTACATTTATAATATACTTTCTTAAAACTAACTAGTCACAGCTGTAGTTATGTTAATACAGAATTAAATATTTCTGCTCTTTAAATTTTGTACCTTTTTAACAAGACGTAAGTTTACATCATAATCTTGCATAAAATGCATTGTAATCACTACTGCTACAGTGGGTAGATAACCAAAATCATCGGAAGTTCACACTGCACATCAAACTAGTATCTTTCCCTACTGAGGTTTATAAATGTAAGTTTACTTACAATGTAAAGCTACATCTCTACATAGTACAAATAAAACTAAAAAGTTTGAACTGATACTAATTTTGTAGAAAATCTCATTCTATATTGCAAGTCACTAATATAAAAAATAACTTAATTTTCTCATTATTAAAACTTTAAGTTACTTTAGTTAACATATTTTCCACTTGGACCATCTAGGAACCATTTTTGTATAAGTGTACATTAATATCTACAACAATCATTAAAATTCCGCATGAGATAAAGGTCTCCGAAATAGTAATACGTGAGGTTCTGGCGTGTGTAACATATAATGCACCCAGTTAGGACTTTGTTGAACTCCTAGATTCCTCCACTCAGTTTCTGTCATCAGATGTGGACGAGGTACAAGTTTTGCCAGGTCTGGAGGCAATATAACATGCCGGTATTCGTAGTGTTCATCGCAGTATTTCTCAGAATATTGAATAGTTTCCGCAGGCATATTATTGCTTTAACCTCAAAATTTAACGTATATTAAGCAGAAAATATGAGTGTTGGCAAAATGTGACTTACCTTAATTCAATGCGAGGTATGTGAATGTATTCAAATTAAGTTTCTTAATTATAGCGGTTTTCTTAAGTAACAAAGTTTTTTTTTTAAATTAAAAACAATTCAAATCCAAATCTTTTCAAACGAATGGCCACTTGGCCACTGAAATTCACAGAACATCATGAGCATAACAAAATACAGAATTGACAGAACAAGATCATAAAATAGTCCACAACAGAAAACCGATCGATAATCTAAAGGCGTTTTCGGTAATAGCGATCCGATTAATCAGTTCTATCGGATTACTAATCCAATCGTTTCTAAACTGATCCTATATTTGTGCGAATCGTTTGAAAAGTAATCCAATCGACTCGACTTGTGGATAGGCTGTTGTAGTCTCGGACAAGGATCGGAAACCCTGCCACCGAGGAGGGTAATAGTCAGCTGATTGTTTTTTGTGGTTAGGAAATTTTCTAATAGCGTACTTGTTTATCTCTTATCTATGGTGCTTGTGCAACGTACACTGTAGTAAGTTCATGTTGCTTTTGCAATGGATTCAGTAGTATCGGTTTGAGTAGATAATTCTTTCGTTAGAACAATCAAATCGAATGATACCAAGAAAAACTGATCCAAGTGTTCGAAAAAATCGAGCGATTATCCAAATCAGTTGTTGCTGATCCATCTATTCCAAGTTTATTGTTTCCAAAAACCGTAAATAAAACAGATGCCATTAATTTTGGGTGTGGTTCTGTGAATACCCTCGGTTCTGAAAATATTTTTATTTCTTATACTTTTATATTTAAACATAGTAAATGAACAAACACATTTTCACTTTTTTAGTAAAGTAAAATTGTATTATATTTAAGCGCGTTTAAAAGTAAGCACATTTTCATAATTTTTTTCACTTGCCATTGTCTTAGGTATCACCGTTGTTTGTATAAGAATATCACCCTAGAAAAGAGAGATCGCTAGAATGTGAAAATTATAAAATCATAATTTTCACATTTTCACAGTTAAGCTCAAATAAGGAAATACAATTTTGTCAAATAATACCAATATAAACCTTGTAAATTATATTGTAGGTAATATAAAGAATATTTTATCAAGCTATGTTTCAATTGTACCTATCTTCTAATTATATTTTTGGAAACTTCGAGATATTAAAAAAATGTTCAAATCACAGGTCAATAAAATAAAATTTTAACTGACATTTTTATTTAAATTAAGTATGCTGTTTTATCTTAAAACAGTGGTATAAGTATATTACATAAATATAATAGGTATCTTCATGAAATAAATGTGGTAAGTGGTAATATGTGATATTTTTTATTTAAAGAAATATGATTCTATATTCTACAAATTCCTTCCATAAAGTTTGTCGTTTAAAATATGAATTTCAGTATCTTTTTACTGATTCTTACATCAAATTTTAATTATTTGATACACAAATAAAATAAATACAAACTTTTTGGAAAAAAAAAGGTTGATTATCTAATTTTTAAAATGCTCTTAAAATTAATAATAGAAATCTTAATATATTATACTAACATCTGTACATAATTAAAAGTATACAATCATACATAAACCATTCAAGATATTTTGCGCTCTAGTTATCATTTAATACTATAATATATAAGCAAAACATTTGTGTGTCTTTTATTTTTCTCACATTATTTATGAAATAGAATTGATAATGAATACAATTTTTAAATGACAAAGTATATACTGAAAGAAGAGAGACTGTAGTACATAAAAATTACTTTTTATGCGCTGAGAAGTACAAAAAAATCGAAGTCGAACTCTAATTCAAAATCACCTTGAATGGATTGTAAAGTGTCCCTATATTAAAAACAAAGTTATTTTCTCTACTGATCTTTTGTCTGATCTGATAACAGAGATTATTTCTTTGCAAGGCAGCCTTGCCAAAGTAGGCCTCCACAAGCCATACAAACTATAAAATAGACAATCACAGTTATAATTACACCTATAACCACATAGAGTTTTACATTTTTCCAGAATAGAGAACGTGCCAAGTTTCTGCTGGTAGTTCTGAATGTAACTGACTGAAAAAAAAGCAACTGAAATAGGTACCAAATACAAACACCTTATAATTATTGTAACCATCGAATGGCCAAAACAGAATGTTGCATAATAACAATACTACTATAAACCTATTAAATTGTTTCTCAAAAGCTAAATAACTTATATATGCATGTATAATATTCAATTACAAATAAGTTCTTCATTATGTACCTATGTATAATACCTAAACATCTTTATCTGATTTATCACATATTAGCAATGTCAATAATTTTGATAACAATGACATGGAATCATAACAATGATTCATTGTGCAAATATTTTTACCAAAGTGATGCAAATTTTGATGGATACTGTTCTATTGAGAGAAAATACTGTAAATCATTTTAAAACTTACCCCACTGTTCAAGTTTTCTGCTTTATTGACCAATAGTTCTAGTCTTTCACCTCTCATTGCAACATTATCTGAAAAATTATAAGTTATTTACATTTAAGTTACAGTTGAATTTTCCAACATATACCTATATTCTTGACCATAATGTTCTTCAGCTCATCTAACTCACTGTGAACTTTTGAAATTGTGTCCACATCATGTGATTCCGAGTAATGTTTCATTTCATTGGCCAACACCTTGGAAAATTCAGAATTCATAGCATAGGCGATGGCTGTTTGAGCACTAGAGCCATAACTTGACTGAAAGCGTCTTTTAATTTCATTGAGGAACAAAAAAGCTCTGCTTCGTTCAAACTCCTAAAAATATTGAAAATTATATAGTCTTGTATATAAAGCATGTGTGTATAAACTTCTATATAATAAATATTTAAAAATTTAGGGCATAAACATGGTGTGTATTGTTATTTACTTACATCGTCTGTTATACACATGTATATTATGCGATCTTCAGAAATGTAGTGAAACAGATAGTTTCCATGAGAATATGTAAGTTTGTCATTTTGTGCAGGAATTTTTGCAATGATCTGTTCTGTTACTTCTGCAAAGTTGCCAGCACAGCTTGCGTATTTTGCGAGGACGGTGCTCTCCCTTGTAACCACACTATACAAGATTGGCATCTAAAAACAGATGTAAATTAACGTTTTTATAGATACCTACTGTTTAGAATATGTTTAAAACGATAAATCCAAATAAAATATTTTGTGGAGTATTCTTACTTTTCACATTTAACAATTAAAACATAAAATTAAGTAGCCAAAAGGAGTAATGGAAAGCTATGAAAAGTTTATAATTTGACGTTTCGTTAAGCAAAAACCAAACAAAACAAGATGATAAAAGAATTTACCTCATTTACATTTATTTTTTTCTATACTAATCTATGGTACTATGGTTTATTTCTATACCATAGACCACAGACATCATGGATACTGACTGAAAGAAAATATATTAAACTCTGTGACTTGGACTTGACAAACTAAATAACTGCAAATAAAATACTACTAATAATCTTGGCCTCACCTCACACCACTCTCCACTCACTATTAATCTTGGCCTAACTTCACAAATGTTTAAAATTTTAGCATTTGAATTGAACCGTTGTTTGTATTACAAACAACGTTTGAACCTTTAACATATTCTCCTTTATGCATATTCTGTGATTTTAACTTTTAACTTTAACTTTAAGGTTCTGGCTAAATGTTCAATGGACGAAGGCCAAAAAAAAAAACAAGAAGAAGAAGAACTTTAAGGTTAGATTGATTCAAAATTATTTCATTTTTGACTTAAATACTTATATGTTTGCGACTTTGTGACTTAAATCATGGATAATTATTAATTATTGCTGTAATTTAGCCAATACTCATGATACAACTTACAAGCCAATACTTAATTTTACCAATATGTCGTCTGAGATGGAACAAGCCCGGATTGAGTTATTACAGTTACTATTTCCTGATGGATATCCAAGTAAGTTACTTTAAGAAAAAGTAAGATATTTTCGATTTCGATACCAGTGTGGGAATATTTTTACCCTACCCTTTTCAGGTGAGTGGAATTATGACAGTGATGTTCAGGATTACTTGAAGAAGCTTGGAACATACAAGTTAGAGGACTTAACAAAGGAACCAAATCGATTAACAGAAGAAACCAATTTGATTCAGGAACAGATCCAAGAGCTGGCAGTTACAAATTATAAAACATTTATAGAGACAGCAGAATGCTCTAGAGAGCTTTTCAAACAGTTTAATGTAATTGAAAACAAGCTGGATAATCTTATAGATGATATACCAAAGTTTGAAGAGGAATGCAAAGCATTTGCAGAAAAGTCAAGCGGTATAAATGATTTAAGGAAACTGACTTCTTTAACCCTGACTAAAAATGCACAGTTGCTTGAAATCTTAGAATTACCACAGTTGATGAATTCATTTATAAATGACGGTCTATACGAAGACGCCTTAGAGTTAGCTGCATATGTTCGAAAACTATACAATAAACATCCTGATATTCCCATATTTAAAGTAAGTTTTATAGCTGTTGTTTCTTTGGAACCTCATGTATTTTATTTTAGAGTATTGTTGATGATGTGGATAAAGCATGGCTTCTGATGTTACACCAATTACTTGCTCAATTAAGACAAGATTTGTCATTGCCGAAATGTCTGCAAATTGTTGGTCATTTGCGAAGGATGGAAGTCTTTACAGAATCCGAGTTAAGACTTAAATTCTTGCAGACAAGGGATTGTTGGTTGCAAAGATGCCTTAAGGCTATCCCAAAGGACGATAGTAAGTATTATATTTATTTTTTTTTATTCAGTATATATAAATATATAAAATTTATATATTTTTAGTTGGTCATCACTTGACTAAGACCATAGAGATAACAAGAGTGAACTTATTCAATATCGTTACTCAGTACAGGGCTATATTCAATGATGATGAGCATAGCCCTTTGGCATCAATTAAAAGTCAAAATGTCAATCAGAATGTGATTTTCTTTAGCTGGATAAAGGACAAGGTATTGACTATGACAATTCATATATTATTCGGAACTCCAGAATCTAATCTATCTAGTAATTTCTTTTCTAGCGCCTCAAATATATTATTTAATGCTAAAAATATGTTACAATAATATATACGGTTGTATACTTAATATTATTTCCAGATATCGGAATTTTTATTGACATTAGAAGAGGATCTCGAGGGTATCAGTTCTATAGACACGATTTTGGACCAGTGCATGTACTTTGGTCTTTCATTCAGCAAAGTGGGTTGCGATTTTAGGTCATTGATGACGCCGATATTTACCACGAGGATATCCCTAAATTTTTCAAACGCCATATCTGAAGCTTTGAAAAATTTTGAGAAAAATATTGAACGTTTCACTTTGATTAACAAAAATCACCCTAGTATTCCTTGGAAAACCAAAAATGAGGATCCCCTTCAACCACCTGATAGCCTACTAGAGTTTTATCCATTAGCAGAGTTTTTAAATAATATACTGAGTGTTTTGAATAGATTAAGGTTATGTGCGCCTTTTGCTATTGTTGATGAAGTTGTGAACACACTGCAGAATTCTCTACTTTTTACCTCTCAATCTTTATTGGTGTTGCACAATCAAGAACAGCAAGCTTTTACTGTTAATTCTAAAGATGCCTTCACTAGATTATGCATGAGTTTTTCTGATGATTTGGTGCCTTATGTGCAGAAATGTGTGCATGTTATTTTCCCACCCAGTCAGATTGCAACAAAATTAGGCGTTAACGTTCAATGTTTACAGCAGGAAGGTATCTCGTTCTTAGATAAGAATGCAATTGTTGAACCAATCAAGCATTTGTTGCCTCCCAAAATTGAACCTAGTGTAAGTAGTGTTGAAGTGGGGGAAACACTTATTCAGAACGATGAGAGCATATATGCTAGTAATAATGCTGAAGTAAATGTAAAGTGAAAATTGAGAAATAAAGGATTGGTGATTAATTTTTATTACATGTTATATTTTTATAGTTTATTATATTTATATGATTAGTTGTATTGAAAAAATAAATGCATGATAAGAATTTATTTTACATTTCTGTCTTATTTTGAAGTCATTGGAATGTCTAATTAGAATAATATAATTTATATAACCAGATAAGGTTATTTATTTCCTTTTCATACTTAGGTTATAAATAAATAAGAAAGGAAACATAAATTTCATTATATCATGCTATGTAAATAATTTATATTCTTTAATCTAATTTCTAAATCTTAAATTTTTCAGTTAATACATACCTAAATATGTATGCAATTACAAAACCCACAAATGATATAAAAAGATGTGTCGCTGACCAAGATGTGGCATGACATAATCATTTTCTTGAGTTACCATTACAAGCTTATAGTTATGGTAGGAGAGACCAGAATGGAAACATCCATATTAACATATTTTTATATTTTTATTAATCTAAATAAATAAACAATGTAAATTTTAATAAAATGACTGGTTATCCTACAGTTCAATAGAGTTATTACAAGTATAAGTACACACAACTTACTAAAATATCAAATGTAATGAGTTGAATTTAGAAATCATCCGAGAGTATGTCAACTAATTACAGAAGCTGCAATGCTGCTCTTATTTTAAAACGATGATCGCATTATGTAAGATGAGACGTCGAACATTTAGAGAAAAACGGCAGTGTTGAGTACGATTCAAGCCCATCTAAAATATTAGTAATCAAATATTTTCGAATTGGACATTTGAGCGTAACCTTAACTACTTTACTACACATTAATTATCATCTTATAGATTTAGTATCTTAGGTATATATATTCTTTATATAAAACAGTTTCTTATTAAAATGCAGCCAAAATGACTTAGCTAAAATATAGTGACAAAAATTTTTTATCTTGTACAGGTCTGTAGTAAAATATTAGAAATGTGTTCAAATGTGTTGGTGATTAAAAAAAATAGTTTCAGCTGTTACAGTAACGTGTTTTGTTATATATTTTAGCCAATTCAACTATTTACTAGGTACCCTTTCAAATACATATTTAGGAATCAAACTGGTCAGGTAAAGTGAATCAGAAATCTTTTACAAATCAAGTTTATTTAAAATAGAAGAAAAATTTTGTATTGCAAGAAAAACTACGAAACTACCATGAGTTTAAAACATATTTTACGAAAACTTACATTTTTTTTTACAAGATAAAAAAAAAGTAGCTCACAAAAAAATTTTGCTTTTTTTACCAAATTGTATTCCCAACTATATTTTGAGCTGTCAGCTTTTCCTATTCTCTAACATTACTTTTTAGTTATATTAATGTTAATATTCTTCCTTATAATACTGTTAACACATATTCTCACGAGACATAGTATACCCATAAAATACTTTCGGAACAAATTAAATACATACCTAAAGTTAAGTTACTTTCGTAGTGGAATCACATTTTTATAACGATTATTTTAATGCTATTGAACCCTTTGATAATTTCCATCTTTATATGATAAAGACAAAAATATTAGTTACAGGTACAAGTTGCATATTTAAAGACATCGTACATGATCTTTTTTCTAAAACAATTTTTTGTTGATGTACCAGCTGTTTTGGTCAGCGGGTCCAAGGAGTATATTTACCAATAACAAATTCAGTTTTATTCCTTTTTGTTACAATATCCTAACAAGTCATCAGATGTTTTAGATTTGTCATAATATATCGGCTCTTCCGCATAAAAAATTTGGATTCTCATAACCATAATTTATGGCATTTATGACATGATAGCAGACAATAGTATATTATCTTACTAGGAGTAGAAAGCGATCATTATTTATTAAGCCCAGAAGCTTACACAGCCGAGGTGTTTAAACTGGGCCAAACACATAAAGAGCTTTATACTCTGAGAGACATATAAATGTTTTTTCTTCTAAGCGTCAAAGTTAAAACTGTATTTTTTCAGACATTTATGCTTGTATAAAAAACGATCTGACGTGACGTATAATTTCAAACTGACAGTTCTGCGAAATCATGGCTAATAATAATAGAAGCTTGATTTTGTGCAGTATTTCATATTAGAGTTTACAAACAAAATGTTTCCCAAATATAGTCAAACCAAGCAACCCATAAAAATTGCAATAATTAAACTTTTATAACTTTTCTATGTATAAGTGTTGAAATCATGAAAAACAATTAAATCAGAAAATTTACGAATGCCAATGAAGCCCTCTAATTTTTTTCCTTTAAGCATAGTTTTTTAATACAATAAGATGACTATACTTTATAAGTGATTACTGATGAAAATCATTATAAATCATAACTTTTTGTTATTTCATTCAAAACATATTGACACTTAAATGAAAGTTATCACTTTGTTGACTTGTATTATGATTTATTGTTTTTCATGAAACTACACAAATTTACACCAACTCGACATATGATTTTAAATCATATCTGACAAAGGACATGATAGGTTGGTTATGGATTGTGACATTTTTTATAAGATGTAATTAGAATAGAAAACGATGTTTTTTGACGACCTTGTAGATATTTAAAAAAGTGTTCCAATTCCTTTTCTAAAAAAAATTTCTGTTTCCACTAAGAAAAACTAAATGCTGCTATTGGTAAACCTTCTCCAGTCTTTTTTTAAGGAGGTGAAGATATTAAACATGTCAAAAAAATTATAACGGTAATGAATTGTAGAATTTTGCTTAGGGAAGTCTCTTCGGGTACAATAAATTGGTTAAATCGGTGGTCCACAAAAATTCCAAGCAGTACATTTATTCACTATATAATCTATAAATAACGATATAAGTTACTGGTGGTTATGATCCATACAATATAAAACGTGAAAAAATGACATGGTGTATGTGGGGTTACTGAAATAATTTAGATTAAAATATAGACCGAAAATCGAAACATACTTGATCAAATATAGAAATATCAAAAATGAAGGTATCTAAGGAAAAATTGTTAAATTCAAGCACTTCATAAGAAAGTATCTAAAAAAATATGAAAATTATATTAAATTTTATATAATCTGATGTTTAGATGAATTTCAATGGATTTTTGATATTATTTCGGTAACCCGTGAGTGGATGTGTCTGTGACACTAAAAAGATTTTTTGTACATTTGATACCAGTTTCATCGAACCTAACGTCAAGTGTCCGTTAACTTGATTTGATTATTTATATACACACATTTACCAAACACCTAGTTATAAGTACTTCAATCTTCTTAAGTAGCGCTTGTTAATCATTGTAAAAGTATCTTATAAAAACTTCATTGGGACCATAAAACCCCCTGTGATTGCATTACTACGTAAAAATAACAAGTAACACCTCCCTCCTTGACAGCACACTTATTATTTTTCAGTAGTAATAACGTTGGGTGATATAAAACTATTCTAACATTGAGTTTCACAGATATATTATTAATAATATATATATATATAGTTTAAACACTGATTCTATGTAGTAATACGTTTGTTATGGACGATGGTACATAGTTCCCCAAAAATCTAGTTTCCTCTACATTCTTCTTTAAGTTCTATAGTAATGTGTGCGTATAAGTACCTAGATCTTCCTCAGCAGACAGAAAACCCCTATATTTTCTAGAAACATTTAAAAATGGACAAGTACATAGTTGAGAGACATAATTTAAATTAATTTTTCATTGCGAATAAATGTTTATGTAATACATTCGTTGGTTATAACTCGGCTTATAGTTCAAAAAATTCTAGAATTTTGCTAAAATAGAGATCATATTTTAATATTTTGGACTTCCCAGTAGATTGTATACAATTATGTTTTGGGAATCACTTAATAATATATTTTACATTATTATTTTCAAATGTATATCCTAACCTAAGTGGAAGACGAGTGAAATTAATTTTCTAACATCTAGTCTCAGAAGACGAGCCTTTATTGATATGTTTCTAAAAAATACAGAAAAAAGGTTTCTGCTGAGGTTTCAGAGTTGCTTCCAAAAAAGTTGTTAATTTGTCTGTAAAATTGTCAACGAATTTTTTGTATACAATAATTATGTTTAGGTAAATTATCAGACCTGCGACTAGTTGCTTCCTCGGTCTTCTTTATATACATAACATCTAAAAAAAATATATTTCCTCTCTCCCTTTAAGAGGCGCAAAGACAAATTAACAATTTTTATGTGTAGTCATGGATATGTGAAAAAATTCATAACAAAAATAAAAAGTTATAAATATAAAATATAAAAGTACAAACAAAACTAAACAAACCAATAATAATAAATATCTGCTTATACCGTAATATGAGCAAAAACATCAGACTTGTCATACACATATTCTTTTATCCTTTTAGTTGAGAAAGAGAGTGCAACAGGTGAGTGATCAGAGAGAAGTAGTCAAAAAAAGTTTAAGCTCTGCACAGGGAACAGAATTATGTTTGCCCCCTTTCTTTGGTTATGCATTTTTACACCGCTGTGAGAAATTATATACACGATTTACCTAACTCCTTTGCACATCTCTCAACTTAAATTAGTGAGTATTTTGACTCTGAACAACCCTCTTATTCTAGCCTTGCTTTGTAGCTCGTTTTCCATATTTCTGCAAGTGTTACTGCAGAGTGGAACCTGTGGAAGATACAGAGAGGCAGAGTTAAGCGTTGGACTATTGCCCATGCAAGGAAACCGTAGAAATTCAGTTGCACTGGGTTGGCTTCCACCTTCTGCATTTCAAAAGTGTAGATGATCCACATGGTGACGTTGCAAATGAGCAGGAATGTGACTACCTGGCGGCCTGGTTTAGAGCGGTCGTGCTCCGGAAGGTGAACTCTACGACGTGACACATCAGCTATGAATAGTAATTGCAGGACAACCTGAAAATATGATATGAGATACATGTTAATAGATAAGAATGCCTTGAAGGCTTTTTTTCACTGAACGGATTAGAAAATAAATCAAATTTTCAAAAAATTGCAACATACTATGTTCTGATCTGTTTCTGACTAAATTCCTCAAAAATATAACCTCAAATGCAGTACATTCTCCGAAATGCAGGACGGTTGGCAACCCTAATCCATATACCCAATGTTTTATCACAAGTATAAAGATATCTAGACTAACTACCTATATAAGTATATTAGTGCCTAGTTTAATACACTGCCCACTGAGGTGCTATAATAATGGATTTGGTTGCAATATAATGAACATTGCAAAAAGCCCTGGTTAGTCTGTCTTTAAAGCCCTGGTTAAACTGTCTTTCCCCTTTATTTGTCTATAATATCTAATTGTTAAATATTATTTGTTACATTTATTAAAAAAGGGCCCAAAAATTTAATTATATAGCCAAACATCTTGTACCTCCTGTTGCAAATAATGTTCTATTTCCACACTTACCTGCAATATGGACAAAATCCCTGTAATCATCACGAGGAGATTCGGCTCCTTTGTAAAAGCATTCTGGTGACCCGCAATTATGCTGAAAGCAGCATAGAGGAATAGTCCGAATGCGGATACACGCAGCAGGATATCATTGAGGTCGCTTTGTTCCTCTGTCTTGAACTTGAGAGACTGCACCCTGCAATTTATGTGCGATGCCATCAGGTGAATTCTGGTGTGGCGAGTGAGAATGGTACGATGAAGCAGTGAAATAAAAAATGAAATGGAAGCAATGAGGCAATGTGAAGTTTAAGAGGAATGTGGTAAATAAAAGATCAGGGATAGATCAACTGAACTATAAAGTAAAATATCTTTTAGAAAAATACTATTTTTTAAATTTTTGAAATTTGAGTGAAATTTTTTGTGCTCATGCTAACTAATCCTCATAACTCATAAGGTAAACTTACAGAATATATGAGGTAAATGGATATGAGGAAGAAGAAGAGAAATCAATTACAGTAGTTCAATTGCTCTAAACCATAAACAATAAACATAAACATGACATAAACCAATGAGGTTATGTGTGTACTGTGTTGTGTCAAAAAGTCAAGTTAAAACTGGGAAAAAATTGGAAAAAACCTACAAATACATATTAAATAATGATATATTGGATGACATACTTGATTTGCGTTATATATTATTATCCTCATGTTAACTGTTTTAAATATACCTATATACTTGAATATTAAAGTATATAAAAAAGAAAACACACAGCTTATTAAAAAAAAAACTGCATAATTGTATGATGTACAGTGTGATGAATTAACTTTAATTCAAGTTTTAAGTCCTACCTTATAAAGCCAACAATTATAGCTATAATGCTAAGCACCATCAGGGCGCAGTGCGACACGTCCGCCAAGTAAATGGCGATGATACCGAAGTCTCTGTGATAGACGAGCACAAAGAAGAGGATGAGGCATATAAGGGAGCCAACCAACATGAGCAGCCCGAAGAACAGCCCTTTGGAGGCACCAACGCAGTCGACGCGTCCCTGCTGGGCGTGCGCCAAGGCCACGGCCCTGCGGGACAACATAATTTCAAGACGGTGTTCTAAATCTTCCTGGGTAACATATCTAAAACAAGCAGAAGTCAATATTTACATAGGGGTGCAGCTCTCCTGTCGATAAGGTTAGTAATAGATTGTGATTGTTAATACTAATAATTTCGAGAAAGTTTTCCAAGTGTACTTAATGAGTAAAAATAAACAATTATCTATAAAAACTATATTCTAAAAATCCAGTATCTTCTGGCCTTAATTGTGACTATTATTTTTAGTAGTAACATGCCCAACGGTTTGCCCAAAATTGAAATATATAAAACAAAATACCTACTTATTGCTTTTTCTAGTATTAGTTTATTCTTTTTCTGATACATTGGAACCAACTGAACACAGTGTTTTGACCATTTTTTTCAACAAACTAGTTTTCACTTAATAGAAATGAATGTTTTTAATATTTTCAAAATTGAGTACCCAAGAACCATCGAATTTTGTTTGCAAGTACTTATTTATCTTTTTAATAAAATGATATTTAATCAATTTAATTTTAATAATTATAATTTACTATTATTAAATTACAATTTCCTTTTCATATAATTTCTCCAATCTGAGTCCTACTCCTTACATCCAGAAAAATTAAGCTATTTCCTACAATGCATCACATGAAAGAAAACTGTTAGAGAAAAGCGGGAAGGGTAGCAAAAGCATTTCCAAAGCTGCAGAAAATTATGAATACCTATAATTTCAAAAACGTAGAAAATGGGAAATTACAATAAGACAAATATAGAACCATCATATGATACGATACGTTTATAAATATTCTGCATACATATGTTTTAGTATGTACATAAAAAATAGAGATTATGTGCAGAATTAGTTTTTGCTAGGCTTGGATGTACATCAAAAATATTTTATAATGAATGCTCCTTACCTGGGATTCCTGCCGATATGCTTCCACATGACATATATCACAGCAGCCCCGATCAGAGAATACTCTATAATGAATGGATATAAATAGGGACCAGAGTCTTGTACGATTGTTCCCATAATATTGACCCTACCGCAGATATCTGAACTGTTCACCGTTTCATTGAAGGCTCTTAATGCTTGAGGAATAATATGGCTCATGTCTGTGTCGCTACTTGTGATGGTGTTCCCGAGTTCTTGCGTCAAAGTGGATTCTTCAACAACTAAAATCAGAATCATGTGTTATAGTTAATCAACAATAATATAGTTAGAATCAACATAGTTAATGTGTTATCATTATCATTAAAAAAAATCAGAGTTATTGTTTGAATGTAAAGACTACAGCAGGAAACTGCAAAAAACCATTTTGATTATTTAAGATAGTAATAAACGGCAATCACATTTCAACAAAACTTTTTTAAATATTTACAAGTGGTACAAGTATTTACATTTGCACTCCTTGCTGCAGTATTTATGTCCAAAAGTGTTAGTACTACCTACCATTCACCATATCGTTAGCTACAAAATTATTGAAACTCCTGAAGTCTAGAAAGTTCCTCTGCGGTGCAGGGGTTGTAGTTGTGCTGGTAGTAGCGGTTGTAGCAACACTAGAAGTGAAGGCTCTCCAGACCCTCGCTGCGGTTGTACGTAAAGTTGGGGTAGCTGTGGTGGTTGTAGTAGTAGTAGTTGTAGTGGGGTTAGTATGGTACATTCTCCACAGGGTGGTAGGGATAGTTCTGGGTGTCGTGAACACATCTTTCAAACGAGGATGTTAATGAGTTAGCGGTGGTTAGTTTTTTTAGGGGTTTGGTTAATTTTTTTTATGTAATATGGAGAAAATTGTCTTTGATTGATATGTTTGATTGATACGTTTACAAGAAAACTTTTCAATCAAGAGACAATTTGTCTAACATACAGAGATAATTTTCCTTTCAAGTTTTTGTTATATTATAATGGATCAAAGTGTTTCAATAAAAACAGGAAAGCCTTATAAACAAATGTTTTACATTCAACACACTTAGTATTTCAGCAGAAATCAACAAACACATTTTGAAGATAGCTTATAGCAATGCAAAACAAGTCATGTGCAAAGAAATATATTTCTTAAGGCATTTTATTAAATATGAAGTTTTGTTTATCATAATCAGTTTTCAGTCCTGCATATTGTCCATAATTTTACTCATTATGAAATGACTAAAGAATTTACCTTATTCTTCATCATTTATATTTGCATTAGTTATCTGCTTCGCATAATTAAAAAACTGGTTACTTTCTTATTAACCAAAACACACCCATCCGTAACTATAAAGTTGATGAACTTACGAGGTGTGCTGGTGGTAGTGGGCAAAGTGGTGACAACTCTGCTAAGCGTGGTGGCTGCTGTGCTAACTGTCGTCTGGAAAAAGTCCCGGAAAGTGGCCCGGGTCGTGGTCGGCAGAGTGGTGGCTAGATTGGAAGCAGTCGATTTTATCACATCAGGCCATTGCTTAGGCGTGCTGCTTGGAGCGGTGTTTGCGTTGTGAAGGCGGAAGCTTTCTGAAATGTATGTACAATTTTTATACTTGTACATGGAGGCAATTTCTTAGCAATGTGCATAAATGAAGGTGTGGTAAAATTCAAAAAACGTGCAAATATCTTGGTCGTGGAAAGTGCAAACAATTATTTTAAAACTATAGATACTGATGATCCATATAAAAAATTAAATTACATGAGGAAATATGGAATAGGAAATTTTGCTCATAAAATGTTTATTTCTTCCTACACTAAGAAAAGTAGCTGAAGAGAAGTTGGAAAAATTGGAAAGAAAAATGCCTAAAAGGATTTTTGAGTCAAAAATTGTACAAAAAGTCAATTTTTGAAGCTATTAGCAAATTGCGAAGAAGAAGATGGTTAGGCTATGTTCGAGACTAATAATAAATGAAAGAATAACAAAAGAAGTTCTTCATAAGTAATTGAGAGCAGAAAATGGAATGGTACACTAAGAACAAGATTCATTAAAGACTATAACTTGGATCATATGGTACAGAACAGTCAGTGGTTAAATGTACACATGAAAATATATAAAACTTACCTGCATAATGTGGTGATATCTCATTGGGTAGGGTGGAATTAAACATTCTCATGTGGTAACTGTTGACTTCCTTTAGGTATTCTATTACCAAAGTTCGGATCCAGACGCAGATGTTTGTAGCAACCACATGCATCAAACCAAAACGTGCGACGACTTTAAATCGGTGAATGTTTAACTGAAACGGAGAAAATAGGACATAGGAAAGTGATTTTATTTCCACCTAATAATAACAATAAAAAAATGGATTTCATGTTATGGAATTACACAGAGAATATATTCTCCTCCTTTCCTCTGATATTTAGTGGAATAAAAGCACAACGACCTTATTACTACGCAAAATCCTTATATTTTCTATAACCTTACGATGATCTTGATGACATTTCTCATCAAATATATAGTTTGCTGACCAAATTAATGTCCGCACTTACTCGTGAATTCATAAAGATGAAGTACATCTGCATGAAGGTGAATATCATCTGAAGCACGGGATTTACTCCTCGCAGGATCATGTAACATGGCGATGTGAATGGAACCTCGAAGAACACTCCGAATTCCAGTCCGTTGTAGATCATGGTGCCCAAGCCGAATGCTGGAAAACACTGCATGTTAAACTTTTATTCTATTCTACAGTCAATTGTTCCCATAAACAAATTATTGCATTGTAACTGCTCTAGGATTATTAAAGATTAGAAACATATTGTTCAGAATTTTTTAATTTGGTACAACCAATTTAATTTGGTTTGGTACTTGGAATAAAGATCGTGTTCACTACTCTGGACTTTTTTTTATTTGAAAATAATACCCATAGAAATCAAAATCATTCTGTTGTAATCAATCAAGTTCTTAAAAACCAGGATATATCCATCAGCGTTTATTCGCCGAAAATGATTTTTTGATTACAATATTCATTGAGTGGTAGATACAATATTCATTGAGTGGTATCTAATGAACATAATTGTAAATAAATTGGATTTGTGTTGCAAATATATTAATGTGAGTTATGTTTACGATGATATGGTAAGGGAATGTATAAATTGGAAATTTATATGCACATAAAAATAATTGCAACAAATATGATTGATTAACGTTTCATTCGAAAGCCAAAATGAGAATATAAATCATAAAATGATGATGGGAGGTTATAAACGTTGCGTCCTAAGTATACGTATATTCATGCCAGTCAAGAAAGTCAAGTAATTAAAATAATTTATCAATACCAGCAACAATTCTGGAAAGCCTACAATGGGCCTTTTCCACATCTTTTTTTTATTTGCTTATTATAAAATATATACTTTGTTATGCCTAAAAAGTATTTTTTTAAATTTTTTTCTTCGTCAGATATATTTTGGAAAAATTGTTAAAATTTTAGCATATTTTTTAAATAACGCGCAATTGACGTCATACTCCAGTTCGTTGTTGTCTGTTGGCTGCCCTGCATTTTGTGTTCTGTCAAGTGAAATATGCTTAACCTAACTTTCGTTTTGTGTTTTGATTAATTTGATTTAAAATGAATAAAATTGAAGAGGGATATCGGGATATCTTAAGGCTGATTCAGACAACCATCCAAGAGTTGACAGTGAAATGGTTAACGATTTCTACGTCACAAATATGAACTTTCTAAGTGCTGAAGTGCGCAATGTTAAGAGAAGAAGGTTAGTTTTTATAACCTAAGTTATCAAATCATCCACAGATAATTTGAAATCATCATAGAGGGTGCATTCCAAATCGTACATCAAACGCATCTGCTGCAGTGACACATTAAAGCGTTCCGTTTAGCAGATGCGTGTGATGCGCTCATGCATTTCGGAACGGCTTTTGACACATTGACAGTTACTTTTGTGAACAATTTATAATTTATTTAAATTCGTGAAGGAGAAACCAGCAAAATTTCGGGCATTCTTGTTCTTGCAAACGAATTGATTGAAACTAGCAACACCACACCACAGAATCAGTTCCCTTCCCTTCAAAAGTTGAAAAAATGAGGTTAAGTTGCACGCAATGCATAAACGCATCACCTCGTACAAGATGCAGCTCCTGCGTGCTACGAAGCCAAAAGTAGGAGGAGCTATGGATGCTACGACGTGCAGAATGCGTGAATTGGAACGAACGTAGGAAGCAAAATGTGCATAATGCGCGATTCGAAACGCACCCTTAGTTGATTCTAGCATATATTGCGCAGTGTTGTCACCTTTAGCGAAAAATACCTAAAAATTATTTTGCTCAAGTGATCAATTGTAAAATAATCATGTTGATTTGCTTTAGTAATAATTTATAGAGAATATTTCACCTAAAAATAGGTACATATTTTCATTTCAAAATTACCATTTCACCTAAAAGTACATAATATTTTCATTTTAAAATTACCAAAATGTAAATTTAATCGTTGCCAAGAAAAAAGTAAAATTATATGAGGCAACGTGGAGCCGTTCTTTAACTTGTCTACATTTTATTGGCTACTGGAGTGTGATGTCAGCGAACCGCGCAGTTTGAAATGATTCATGAAGACCGGTCACTTTGTACTTGGGTAACTTCGCTTAATTACAATTCTTTAATAAATTGGGTTGATTCTACCTTTACTTATGTACCAGTATATAACGTTTGATATTAATACTAACTACTAAAACAATCGTACATATTTACTTCCACCAATAACGTAGTAGCTGTGACGAATGCTGTATTTTTTGAAAAAAAATCTATACTTCGTGTTCCTGAAACTGAACTGGAAGACCAAATGCTCTCTTGGTACTTACCGATAGCTCCGATCCTGAGGAAGAAGCTGCCGTGGCTGTGGTCATTCTGGGTGGTCTTCCGTTTGCACTTGGCGGCTGTGGCGGCGGTGGCCCTCGTGCCGCCGGCCTCCACGTCCGCCCCTGCGATGGCGGAGTTGTTGGCCGCGGGCAGCGGCTGAGCGACCGCCGTCGGGGGCGGGGGTGCAGCGGGCGCCGCTGCGGGCGGCGGCTGTTCCTGCGATACAACGATAGCGGCTTGAGATTGAGAGATTTCAGCGACAGGCACCGGCACGGCTGCCAGGCCCACATCGACTACCCCCTCAGAGTTGCGCCGGTAGGTGCTCTAAAGGTACCCCCAGAACCAAACGAAAGTAAGAATAAAAAGGGTGCGGGAGTAATTGATAGGGAGCGGCGGGAGGAAGCGGCGGCCAAACACAGTCACGTTGTTAAAATGTTACTGTTTATTCCTTGCAGGCGGTTGCTGTTAGGCTGTGGTTAATTTGTGGGAAAAAAATAACTCGACGTAATTATTTACCTACTTAAAAAACATCACACTAACATTAATAATGTAAACTAAGGTTAGGTGTGAATGTTTAATCAAATAATAAAATTGAACGATCGTTGTGTGGAAGTATTTTAAAAACAAAACATGATTTGACTAGGTACTCATTAACGGGGTGTAGAAAAAGAATTCTACAGCTTAACAGATGGTTAATGTAATTAACAAAAAACAAACTACTACGAGTGTAGTAAGGAACTGATGAGACCATAAGAAGGTCGAAACCGGTCTGCAATTAGTGACATCCTACGATTTGAGGTCCAGAGTATTTCCTCGTAGTTTTCGTTGCAATCCAAAACATTGTATTTTCAATTCTCACATTGTTAGACAAAATACACCAAATTTTGCTTTGTAATTCAGCGCTCGGCGTGGCATTAGCCAGGAGAATAGCTGTTTTGGCCTAATTTGGTTTTGTTAATTAGGTACTCGAATTTCGTTTAAAAAATGCGGTGTTGCCATTTAAAATGTTTTTTTAAATTTACTGCCCAAACCGCCAACGTTGGACACATTTTCTTTTTAGATTTTTCTTAATCAGAGCAGTCTCTTCAACTTTGCTTTGGGAAGTATGTTTCTATCTCATTAAATAAACAAAATAGCCTATGTCAGGTTTTAAAAAACTAGCATCGTATTATCTCGTAAAAATTGTGTTTCGGAAAAAATCTATGTAATATAATTTACGTTACTTTTTACATACCCAAAGGATAGTTATCTCTAAAAAATTGTAAGGCCTCTATTTCTGTCGCTAATTTTGAAAATAGGATAAAACTTATTCCGTTATTGGATGACAAATATTACATAGAAAATCGTTTCGTTAAAGAAATTTTAAAAATAAATTTTTCTTGCTGTTCAACTTTTTGTTTTAGCTCAGTTCCCATTTTTTTGACGCTATTGTCAATATTTGTCCAGTGCTTTATATAATTGAAAATAATACAAACTACTGGAATAAAACGAACAGAAAAACAATTATGCAAAAAAAAAAACGGCAACGGAAGTGCATTAATAGCAACTAAAATAGGAAAAAACCTTTTGTTGAAACATACGACCATTTTAAACTAAAATTTAAAAAAATAAAATAGGCATCTATATCTAACATGAAATGCAAATGTATCTTCAGGATGCGGCAGATCCTTTTTTCAAAACTTAATAAAACTCATTGTATGAATCAGAACATTTTTATTTGTTTTTTTATAATGTAGGCGCATGCCTAAAGTTTTGTTTTACATAATTTTGAAGATCAAATCAGATAGGTGACGTCCCCCATTCTCCATACACTGAGTAAACCGATTTCTGACGTTTGTCATGACTCTTGCCAGCATAGCAGGCGTTATGTTGGCAATTTCTTCCTGGATGTTGGTTTTCAAATCTTGTAGGGTCCTTGGACGGTTCACATAAACACGGGATTTCAAAAAACCCCCATAGAAACGAATCACAAGGGGCCAAATCGGGAGAGCGGGCCGGCCACTCCAAATCGTCCCTAATTAAGATGAGGCGCTCTGGGAAGTGTTCCCTCAAAACAGCCATCGATGCTATTGAAGTGTGTGCCGTTGCACCGTCTTGTTGGAACCAAATGTCCTCTAACTCCAACTCATCTAGCCGTGAAAAAAAAATCCTGTGTGGCTGTTTAGAGGGAATACTTCAAAGAGCGCCTCATCTCAATTAGGGGCGATTTGGAGTGGCCGGCCCGCTCTCCCGATTTGGCCCCTTGTGATTTTTTCTATGGGGTTTTTTGAAATCTCGTATTTATGTGAACCGTCCAAGGACCCTACAAGATTTGAAGACCAACATCCAGGAAGAAATTGCCAACATAACGCCTGCTATGCTGGCAAGAGTCATGACAAACGCCAGAAATCGGTTTACTCAGTGTATGGAGAATGGGGGACGTCACCTATCTGATTTGATCTTCAAAACTATGTAAAACAAAACTTTAGGCATGCGCCTACATTATAAAAACAACAAATAAAAATGTTCTGATTCATACAATGGGTTTTATTACGTTTTGAAAATAGGAAGCTATGCTGCCGCACTCTGTATAAACTAAACACTGTTGTGTCAATGCCACGAATTCGTCATATAAACGGTGACACTTTGAATTTCTAGTAGCTTGCTAGTAAGAAGAAAATTAAAAAATAGATTGGCGAGAATCCTATATGTGTTTTAATGAAATATCACCTAAGACGTCCACCCCTGCAGAACAAGTCCCAGTTTTTGGGGTGGACTTGCACTGGTTTTAGGAATGCACGCTATGAATTACCTCAATACTATTTTGTCCAGATTTCCTTTATTCCTGCACTTAATGGCGCTTAAGACTTACCAATGTAAGCAACTTGTAGACTGGTGCGGTCTACAGATACAGAGTAATAATTTCCTGCCCCCTTCCACACAAGCTCAGAAAGTTAGCATAACAAGATGTTATTATAAACATCTTTAAATTACATACCTAACAAATATTTTTTTATTGTTTTTTTTTTGTTAATTTTAATAGTTTAGTCTTGCTAATTTTGCCCATTAATTTATTTTATTACTCAGTTTGTTACTTTGTTAGTAAATTTCAAGCACTGCCTGTCAAAAATAGACCTGTGTGGTAAGTCTAATGTCCAATGAAAATAATTAAGAGATCCTCGTTAATCTATTTTTTAATGTTCTACATACTCAGGTCTATTCTGCAAACATTCCTAAAACTGTGCTCCTTGGTCGCATATTTCATTAAAGGGTCTTGGCACACTCTACTTTTCAACTCTCTCTTACCGCTTCGAATTGCCACTGCAGTGAAATGGGGTTGTCGGCATCTTCCTGCTGGAAAAAATAGCAATTCTGATGAGAAAATTTTGATTGTGTTTTGTGTGTAAAACTTGTAATTCATAAATATTGTATTCGTGCTACTTTTTTAGTGCTAACCCTCACATGTTTCTATTGTATTTATTTTTTTATTTATTGATACCTCCTCATTTTCGTATTGGATGAAAGGTTTTCTGAATTCATACCGCGTCAATTTGATTTTTTTTAGTTTAATACAAATGTATTAGGTACCTACTTATAATTTAAAATTTTAAGTCATTTCTTAAGGGTCCATTCTCTGTAGATTTGACAGGCATGAATGCGGGGTCGGATTGAGAGGATGGGTAGCCAATGGGTGGAGACTTATATATTCCCACTATCGAATTATTAAGATTTCGGAGGTGCACGTAAAGCCGAAGAAAAAAGGCACATGGACAAAGTTAGCCCTCATTGCAAGGGTACCGGATTTGTCTTATAATTTCAACAAAATTTATTTTTAATGTTATAAATTATATATCACCGGAAAGATCAAAAGATAAACTAGATCCCTACAGTAGCAAATTTTTGTTTAATACATGTATTTTAGAGAAAATAATTTTTGAAAATACGCTATTTTAGTACAAGATTGTTTGCCTGGAATTTTAAAAATAAAAGAAATACCAAAAATTACTACTATAGGGACTTAGATTAAAGTCTTATCTTTCAATACTTTTTTACTAAAAGTCGCTATCTTTTATAGTTTTTTTATAATTGGACACGAGACGAACGCCGATTTAGGGCTTATTTCGACCTAGTGAATGGACTCTTAATCAGATTTACTTGTTTTTTTGACGTTTCAAACCAATACTCGGTTTTTGATCAGTGACTACTTTTTTGATTTTGTACCTAATATCAGTTTTGTTTTTTCACTCAAACAACATTGTTTGATCAAATATGCGACCTTGTTCAAAGAGAAGTGAACATCAATTATTGTACGTCAATAGATAATGATCTGTGAAAATGCCAAAATACCATTACAGAATCTGAGAGACAAATCTTGTTAAAGTAAGTTATTTTTGTAGTTTATAGTTTATTATAGTAGATATGTTTCCTTTATGTTACAATAAAAAAGCATCACTGCTAAAACTTAGTTAATTTATTATTTCCCATATCTTTTTGATTTTCTTAGTTGATCCAGAAATGTTCTTGTTACGAAGAGTGTTACATTTCAGGTATATTACCCGGTACATTTTTTAAAACAATACTGGCGTTACATTTCATCGCATTTAATTAAAAGCGTATACAATTTTAAGGCGGTGTTATTAAATATAATTACATAAACGAATGTCACAATTCCTGGCTGCATGCCAAAGCGGCTCTCGTATTGATTTGAAAGTTCCTCGGGCCGCGCAATTGTTGCGCGCGTATCAAGGTCATCGTTGAATAGTAGAATTTTCTAAAAATAAACCCTTTTGCAAACGCCGGCGCCGCGCCGCTTCTCCCATAGATCCCTATTTATCTGGAGGGTTAAAAAAAAGGAACAGAAAAGCCAATGGTGAGCGACAGTCCAATTTGGATAGTAACATCACAAGTATAAAGATATACTTGTGGTAACATGGCCGATAATAAAACCACATTCCAAAAAAGCCAAAAAAAAAAATCAAAATGATAATAAAGACATGTTAAGAGACCAAATTAAGAGTACTGTCCTGGAGTCTCTAAATCAAATTTCAAATTACAGATACAGATTGTTTGTTATATATCTTCTAATATCTAATATAGAATATATTTATTTTATCTTAATTTATATTCGGAATTTTAAATAAGACTGAACAAAGTGCGCTCACCATTGGCCTGAAATAAAAAAATATATATAATAAAATAAGTCATGGTTGTGCGTGTTCTGCATGGAGTATGTGGTCTTATACACTTCCTTGTACCCTGAAAGCTGATTTAAAATTAAGCCTGAGAACGAATTTCCAGTTAATCCTCACGTAAAGATGCAGCTGCATAAGAGTGTGAGAATATGAAGAAGCAGCAGCAGTAAACCGCGATAAAAAATATAAAAGTGTGAACATGTTTTTCTCTAGAGGTATAGGGAAGTAAAGCAATTTGGAGGAACTGTTCGACAAGTAGTTTCATTGATAAACCTATTTGGCTTATAATTAAAACTAGTCGTTGGACAGTCTATCTACCTTACTTGGTACTTCCCTATATCAATGAATACCTACCTATATCAGTTTGAAAAGACTATGAGTAGGTATAGGGAAACCTTAATAGCGACCTTAATGAAAATCATATAAAATATATGGTGTCTCATTTATAAAAATTTTGAAAACCGCGGTTGCGAGTTTTGGTTCGCCCTGTATACAAGTAAAGCTATTTTGAAGGAAATTCTATAGAATATAAAACTCTATATAGAATATGCTCTATATAGAAAGTAAAACTAGACCATAGAGCATAATTAATGGGGGCTAAAATTGTCTAGTATTTATTTTCTTAAAAAAAATACAGGGTGCTCAAATCATTGGGATTAAGATATAAAAATGCTCATATCTTCTAAAATACTCTGTATAATACTAATACACCGTATATTGGCTAGTTCGAAAAGTGATCCGAATTCAAATATGAAATAAAAAATACGTCATTCCATTAAAAAAAAACATAAGTTTGATATGGCCCCGGTTTATAGAACACGTCTTAGCTCTACGAGATCCTAATATATATATATATATATATATATATATATATATATATATATATTTTTTTTTTTTTTGGGGTTAATGGAACTTTGCCACACTATTGGGCCACCCTGTATATTGCTTTCTCTTAAGTTTTAAAATGTATCTGTTAGTTACGGAAGGCAAAGGTAGTTAATTTTATATCAGCTTTCTATTATAATAATAATAATATCTCTATCATTAACAATAGATTAAAAAAATATATATATTGTAGACAGTTCATACCACGGACTCGCATTGCACAAAAAGATAAATTGTTGTTTTGTAGTGTAGTATAGAAAACACTGTTTGTATTCAACCAATTCAAACAAAATTCAATATAAAAAAATAATGGCTTTCTTTGAGTTATTTATAGATTTATATTCAAAACTAAAGAAATGAAATACGATATAGCATGTGTTAGAAATGTTCTCATATTTCAGTTCCTCTTAGGATATTACTAGAAGGAACTTTAAAGTGTTTCCATTCCTCATTTCATTTATTAGACATCTTAATAACACATGTTCTCGTCTAAATTTTTGGAATGGTAAGTCTAGTACATTCACGATTTTTTAGCCGTACGATTGGCTTCGCAGTTGATTGGCAGTTACCAAGAGCGTTATAATAAAATACAATTTTTTTCTAACATACTTATACCACACCCTGTATACATTGCTAATAATTAGTTTCCTCCAAAAAACAAAAATTATTCTCGAAATTTTCTCTTAAAATAAAAAATAAAGATATATTAATTAATTTCAGTAGAAGATATCGAACTTTTCACCCTTTTTACTATAAATATTATGTCTGATGAAATTCTCGATATAAGCTAGGCCAGTGAAATTAGTTTACACATATATTCCTTATAATCAGATAATATTTAAATGCATAAGTGTTTGTATGTCTATTAACAGAGTAATATGAATATAATGAGATCTTTATAAAATAGGTATGGCATTAAAGGCATTTTATGTAACAAACAGCACAATTTCAAGGTCGACCATAACTATAAAGTCGTCGTGAATGCATTATACATTGTCAACTTATCTTTCCGTGCCTAAGGAAGTTGAAAACATACTCATGAGCCGGATAAGGGACATGGGTGTAGCAGGGGTAAGGTACGGGACGGGACAGGGACACCAACCTTCACTCTCTCGCCCATCTGGGAAGTCGGGGGACCCATTGCTCTTCGCTGGACCACGTCACGCATCTTGCGTGGAAACCTCTCCCTCTACACGCACAACATGCTCAACAACAACACAAAAAACATAATGGAAGGGGTTAATGAAACAAAAAATAACTCATATTAAATTAGGGGTTAATTAAATAAATGTGGGCGGGAGAGAAAAACAAAATAAATAATTTAAAGATCCACCCATTGTTATCGGTAAAATAAGTTTAATGTTAATTGTAGTTAGTCGAATAGTAGATTTCAGTTTTGTGCATAAGAAGAACGAGTTCCACCATTATTAATATATCTTTTTTATATTATTTATCTTTTATTATATATCTTTTTATTGTTATCTTTTATTATATATCTATAATATTTTTTTAAATAATATCTCGTATTTACAAACTAAGGCATTAAGTCAGTTATAATAAAATAAACATTTATTATTAATTAATGATTTTCTTCTAGTGAAGTGACAAAGTTACCTATAATAAATACATAATATATTATCGTTTATAATTACAAATATGGAAGATAAATAAATATATTAAATCAAAAATTAAACTCTACGGTTTTGAGATTGTAAACAAAAATTGGTCTTACGAATTTCTCTTTTTACTTAGAATTAGGCCGTTAGCTCTTGCAAAATATTTAACAAAAACTACCAGTTTTATGTTGTATATGTACTGTTAGTACATCTAAATGGTTATAAAATATTTATAGTACAATATACAAAACCTTATGTACATTTAGTAAGTACTTGAGTTGAAAAAATATGAATTCTTTATCTTTATATCTTTCATCTTAAAGTTTTTCTTAAAACTCGTGCTTCCATACCATCCAGGATTAATTTTTATACTAAATTACTGGTTATTATCAAAATAATGTCCCCATACCTTCTCCTGCTTCTTATTCTTCTTGTCCTTATCCTTTTCCTTCTTCTCCTTCTTCTGCCTTTCCTTCTCCTCCTTCTTCTTCTTGTCCTCCTCCTTCTTCTTCTCCTTCTCTTTTTCTTTCTCCTTGGCCGTCGGCTTGGGCGGAGGCTGCTTGGCCTGCTTCTCGGTGCCCGAACAGCAGGAGCTCTCCTGCAGCAGGAAGCAGAACACGTATAGCAGGAACAGGATGCTCATGCCGTAGAGGTAGGTGAAGAAGCCCTCGTAGTAATAGAGGGGTATGCTGTGGGTCACCACGTCCGAGATCACGTAGGCTATGCACACCACTACCAGCAGCTTGGCATAGACGAAGCTCATGATTATGAACAGAGACGTCCTACAACAAACAAAAGGATGTTGTTAGTTTAAAATTGCTAATATAGGGAAAAAAAACTATTAAAAATTTCAAGTGGGATACTTTATAGGGGTTTTTCTATTTTCAAGAAAAATTAAAGACCTACTCAACTACCTAAAGACAGTTCAACTGATGTACGCCAAAATTTGGCTGTAGATTCGAATGGTATTATTATTCTTTTAGTAAAGTAGGTGTCATTGGTTAGTTAGTTGTTCTTAAAGAAATAGATACTTTCTTTGCTGTCCAAAAATATATATGTCACAGCTATTTCCAGAAATATAGTAATACGAGGTGTTTAATGTGTTTAGTATCATCCAAGAAGTAAATATGTTTTAGAAACTGATAAAATGTTTTATATATGGTGTAAAAGGATAACAAAGTGATCTTTTAAACCACTCCATATTTTTTGGACGTTGGCAATAATTAATTATACATTAGAAAATCAACACTGAGGCCAATATATCAAATAGATGATAAAAAAAATTATTAGAAGGTCTTAAAAAATGAATTAAGAATAAATTGCAAAGCAATAATAGGGCAATGGTTTTTTTATTAAAGATTTTATTCAACTGAATGGGGATATAGAAAAAGTATGGCTTAAAAACTAATATTACAATAAACTGGTCTCGAAAAATAGATAAACATCATTTAATAACAAAAATAGAACTTCCGCATCATGCCAGAGATACGAGTAACATCTCTACACATTCATAGATTTAACATTAGCAGTAAAGGATAGGTACTAGCAGAGAGGTGACCCAATTAAAAAGTTACCTACCGAGGTGCCTCGGAAACACAAAAAAGCCTGAGCATCCTGAACGGAAAAGAAACACGAGTGACTAACTGCACGCACCACTAATGAACTAAATTTCTAAAAATATCCCAAAAATTCATGGAGGTTGCGTAGCTCCCACCACCTATATTTATTTAATTTAGATATGAACTCGCGAAAATATCCAGATGATCTCAGCTGATTGAGTTGTGATTTACTGCAGAGAAATAAATCCGTCAGTGATTCAGTGGCACTCGACCATTTTTTTTTTTTGGAAATTTAAGTTTGTGCATTTGCTCGCCTAACAGTCCATCTACTGGGTGAGGCATAGTTGTGCTAAAGGCATTAATTATCTTATTGTTGTGGTAATACGATCAGAAAAAATATAATAATAACAAAAGATATCAACAGTTAGCAACAGAAATAGAAAAAATATGAAAACAAATAAGTTTACATAGTTCCATTCATTATACCAGAACCAGGTCCACGCTAATTCATAGTCGTTTGTTTGTACCAACTTAGCTTATCTCGGAGAAATATACATGTGTGTAATTTAGAATCAGTACAACACAGATTCTTAAAATTCTTGGGCTTCCAATCCAACAATATCTATCCTCCGATTGGCTATCCTCAACACCCCCCTTCCTAAATAGGTTTTCATTAACCGCGGTCGAAAACAAAAGGGAAGATTTCCCCACAAGTTTCCTTCATAAATTATGGCAAGATAAAATTGACAGCTACGAATTGATTAACTACCTTAATTTTCACATCCCACGTATAACTTCTATTCAAGAGGAATGTTTTTACTTACCAACTCCTCGTACCCACATTCTCAAATATTCACCAATTTATAGAATGTGTGATCACAGAAAACAGTCATAAAGATCAGTTAGATATATATGCTTGTCATACACGACATTTTCGAAATGAATGTAGCATATGTTTTTGTTTTTCTGATACGTTATATGCTTTAGATATTTTTTGTTTCTTATTTTCATTTTCTCCTTGAACTTATATCTCTATGTAATCCCGTCCTGTAAACGGATTGTATCTGTTGGATGGCGTGCAAATGAAATAAAATAAAAATAAAATAACCTTTTAACGCAGACACAGATTACTAATCTGCGGTGAGGGTGGATTTATGATTTCTTTGTTTATAACGGTCCCACTTCAGAACCAACAATGGAGGGTAATTTGGGATTGTTTTACGGCGGCAACCAGTTATGTGGTAAAACAAAAGTATCGTTAACATATGGCTTTAATTATAGTATCATGGGAGAAAAGAGGAAGCGATATTTGTCTTCTGTATATAACTTCCGTGTGATGTGTTGAGAATAAGTAGGTAGTTGATGTACCGGGTGGAACAACTTTTACTTCTTTATTTGCTTTGTTCAATTATTCAGTTGAAAAGTTGCTCTGTAAACGTGGCGATCAATGAGTGATGCGTCATGTCGACCAAGTTCTATTTCAGTTTTTACTAAGTACCATACGAAATGATTATGTTAGGAAAGCATTTTGTAATTATAGGGAATGCTATTCCCATACTGCCACATACCACATTTAATATCTATACTGTAAGTAACGATTTAGTAAATAAACTGTCGAGGGGCAATAACAGATTTCAATTAAGCGAGAACTGTTTGTTTATTTTTACTTAATAGTTGGTACCAGAAATGGTACCGGTAAATGCAGTGTAATTAAAAGTGTGTTAACACTAAACGCTGCAGTAAAAACTTGTTAATTACGGTTAGTTAATTTTTATTGGAATATGGAACATGAAACTTGTATAAAATACTTATTCTTCTGCATATCAACACAACCAAATGACTTGCAGAAATATTATACGGGGTATAATAATAAAATTTTACAACATCCAGAGATATACGCATTAATTTAGTTCACAAATCAAAAGATTCACGAAACTGAGGAGGTTGTGTTAGAAAGTATATAGGACAAACAGAGAGATCAGTAGTAGATATTATTAAAGAACATAATCGGTTAAATTATCGAATAAATGAAAAACCGGTATGTGGCCGAAGTACTACAAAGGAAATTAGTATCAAGTATCAGATTTTTAGTTAGTCGCGATGCTCATGTAAAATAGAGGCGAGGATGGATCAGATGAGAATGAAACATTAAATTGTTTACTACAAATTTAAAAGCTCAGTGACAATCGCAGCATCAAGAAAACAAAGGTTTAACGCGGGAACAGACGATAGACAAATGTTCCGGTCGGTCGACCATCAAAGGCAAAAGCGCTCATCATGAAAACCCAACCAAATCCCATCGTACCTTTTATCCGGCTTGGCTTGCACGTATTTCAGGTCCATCTCCTTGCTAGAACCATTCTTATCCGTGTTGCACTCGCTTCCGCCTCCGTGGGCCCGGGACACCGGAAGGGTCGCCATATTGTCTAAGGACTCCACCTCGACAGTCGCCACCTTTACTTCACCGCCCACCATGTCAACTGGGGTACCGAATCCTTTTTAATAAACTAACAGAAAAATATACGCGATCTCTTCTCTATTTGCTGCGCTTCGTTGCCGCTATCACATTATTTCCAAAACGAATCGATGGCTATGAGGTCGGAATCTGATTGTGAACTCTACGAAGACATGTTTCGACTGATTTTCTTTTGTAATAGGGATGAAACCCTTTCACATACTTGATGGATGAGGTTTGTAAAGGGCACGATATTGCACAGGTACCGGAATCCGCGGAAAAAGTCGGTTCGACGAAGGATGCCTCGCCGATCACGTAGTAAAACCTCTCAGAGTGCCGGAGATAGGGTAGGGAAGCTGCGGAGGATCACATGGGTTGGTCGGGAGCGGCGCGATTGGCCGGGGCGCAGCTAGCCCGGGATTTTGACCTAGTAAACCCTACGACCTCACCTAAATTCAGGACCATTATCCCATTGTACTTTGTTAAGAGCGTGGAGATTAAATATTCATTCCGATTCAGACTTTTCTGCACTCTTTCACTAATTGCCCCCGTATTTAAAACCGACGAGGCGCCACCACTAATCCCTTTCCACGTGAATTTCTATTTTAAAACACTCGCGTTCAATAGCAAATGAAATGTTATGATTGGTGTGTGTACCAGTAACAGTAACCAACTTTATGGTACCTATATAATAACTGAAGAGAGCGTGTAAGTGTATATAAACAGTGGATGCTGAGTTTATTGATCTGCATCTCTTCCTCCCACTCCGTGGGGGTGGCTTTTTGGTCGGAGGGAGCGCACAAAGCGGCATCCGCCGATAGAGCTTATTATGGGGGCGTTCGGAGATGAGGCTGCTGCGATCTCTGTTGCATGTTGCGGCGTTCCGTAAAGGCGGTTTGGTTTTACGCACGGGATGGCAGCCAGTCGGCGATGAATAGAGCAGGAGCTTTGAACGATCTTTTGATGTTTAAAGTTTGGACGGCACCATTGTTTTTAGCGGGAAATCGGAAATGGGTGTTTGAGAAAGAATCACAAGCATGATGAGAGACGTAAATACAAAACAAGTATATTATCATGTTATTAGAAAGTTTAGTTATTCAATCAATAGGTCTATCTCGGCTTTGGCTTTTTCGCAATTGTCGAAATAGTTTGGTCATATATATATTTGTTATAGTAGTAATATAATTCACTCCAGGCCCTTGGCTATATTTTGATTATGAGGCATCTTGGCTAGTCATGAATGTTTATTATTAAAAATAGCCCCAAGGTTGTAGAAATCGCGATGTAGATCCATTATTTCCCAACATAACAGAAATAACATAATAATCAGATTATAAGATTTAAACTGTAGTGATTTTCACTATAGTAAGATTCAGGTTCAAGAGATATATATTTTATATTTAATAGTGTCGATAATATTTTCATTTATTGCGAACCAATCGTCCATAAACAGAAAAAATGCATTTAAGAATTAAATTAAAACATTAGAAGAGGTTTTTTATATTGTCGCGCAGTATTAAGGACGATATGTAAACTTTTTATATAGATACCTCATCTGGAGTTTTTGACATACCTACATTTTATTGTCATACAAATTGTATTATTGTTAATAATAATAAAATTCTGTTTTTTATTTTTGTCACTTTAAAAATACAGCAACAATATTCTAAATGTTCACGATTGTTGACGATTATGCCCAAAACATCAAATAGGAGATACACCGTAACTTAAACTGGTAGAATTACGGTCAAGCACTAACCTTATTAAGGGTTCCCTTATTAAAAACCATACATGCCCATGCTTAGCTGTCAAAATAAGGCAATGCTAAATATTGCTTAACCTTATGGGGCCTCTAATTACTCTCTAATGGCTTTACTATGCTGCTATTTGAAGTTTTAAGTTTAACATCTTAACTTCTTGTAGGGATTCTTCGAATACTGAGTGTTCAATAAACAAATGAGTGATAGAAGAAACAGACTGAAATTTGTAGTTCCATAAAATTTAAAAGTTATAACTTAGGTCATTGCCCAAGTTGGAAATGGTAAAATTTTAAAAACTTATTTATTTTTTTATTTACTTGGCATTTTTGGGATACACTTTCTGGTGCACGTAGTGGAAATCATCTTCTGGTTCTTTAGGCATCAGTGGCGTTCGATCTACTCGATGGCGGCTGGGCGATGTGTGAGATCCATACCCATCTGGATTTAACTAAAAAAATGAGAAAAAATTTTAGATATTTTAAATTTTTCGATAGCAGCAATGAAAAAGTAATCTCAGGTTAGCTGTACTATTTCAACCGTATTTTCTTATTCTTTCAATCTTTTTTTGTCATATTTTTTTAATGATCTCAGGTTGAATCTAAGTTATGAAAATATATCTATTATTGTCTGAAAAATGATGCTAATGTTTGTATATTGTCTAAGTTGCAGACAATATATACAAACATCTTACCTTGCTACTACCTCTATAAGGAAAATGACATTGTTTGAAAGTCATCCTGTGATAATTTATGCAACAAAAAGGGTCATGTCGTTACAATGATTGATAGAGACACCCAAATTCAGAAGATATTCACAAAATTTTACGCTATGGATATAGATCTTTAATTTGATAATGATATTTAGATCAGATTATGTCAGATAAAATGGATGTGCTTTTGTTGGCATGCATGCTAGTCTTTGATCGATCAATTTGACCTTTCCCTTAGGTATATGAGTTTTAATAATATTAATACCAACGATATTTTAGTTCATATATTCAATAAATCTTAAAGAAAACAACACAGAACAATTTATTTACGTTTTCTGGATATGGTCATAAAATATCTAACGTTTCGAGTTTATGAGGCCATCTTCAGATGTACAATTACTGTATTCGGGTTTAATCCCACGTCAATTTCTTTTATACAGATTTTCCTTAAGATATATACTGCAATTGAGGTGACTGTTCGGTTATTACAAAAATAATATATTTATATTACATAAATGACATTTTTATCTTGAATTCTAGTCTTCTAAAAATATTTTGGCGTGTTACATCTTCTTCAGACTGTACAAGTCTATTATAAATTGCTAGGATGTGATAAAAAATATTTTGAATAGATACAATAGGCTTGTTTTGGTTCTGACAAGAGCCTATCACCTCTTGTATAAGATAATCATAGAACAGTGACCAGAAATTCACGATTCTTACTTTGACCACGGTGGCCACGGGCTGCTGGTGCACCAGCTGCTGCTGCTCCATGGCGAAGGGAGGCGGCGGCGTGGGCACCTTCTTGGGCACGATCTCCATTGGCACTTGCTCCCCGAGGAGGCGCTCCTTCATCTCGTGGATGTATGGGCACCGCTGCATGTTGGTGATCTTGTACTGGAACAACGAAAAGAGAGAAATCAGTATTGGCGAACAGTAGACGAAGGTGGGCGGCAGTCGAAATCATATAGTTTACAACGTAGTGCCCCAAACATTTCTTTTGGAAATATCCTAGTCGTACAATAAAAAAACTATTGAAAATTAGTAGTGCCCTTTATTATGTACTTAATTATTTATGTACTAAAATACATGTAAAACAAAAAATATAACACTGATATATCTTTTATAACTGCTTGGCATATTTTATTTTATTATCTCCTTTTCTATCTTCTATCAAACTGGAAATTACTATTATTATAAATCTTACACTCTAGCTAATGAGTAAATGACTGTCATTATTCTAATTTTAAATTATGACTCTCATTAGGATCTTATTGTGCTGTATAAGACGATGTATACATTAATAATAGAAAAATATTCTAGTTTGTGAATGTTAAGGCTAGTTCGTGGTCATATTTAATTAATGCCGATATTATCTGACTGCGATTGAGCGAAAGATGAAATAGAGCGCGACATAATATGTAAATTGGCAATTAGTATTTTCTAGGTCAACCTATGTTGCAGGAAATAAGTCTAGACGGGTTTTGTTCTGATCAAAATACAATTTGATGCACCGGTGTTGGTATATACAGCTGCTGTTCAATATTTAATAGACACCAGTTACACTGGGAGACTTTTTTAACTAAGTAGTTCAAATTACGAAGTTATAAGGTCTACTACAATATCCTACAAAATTTTGATCGCTACTAAATATTCACAAGGTGTTTATAAACTCGAAAGGTCTATAGAATTTAGTCTATACATTTTTAGGTAAAATTTTTCGTATGTTTTGAATGTTATTTGCCCTAAGCAGCCACGTCTTTCATCGACTATAGATGTCTAGCGCTCGACAATTCTAGTCCTGCGAAGCCGGCTTAATGTTTTTGCTTCCTCCTCCAACCAAGCTGTCGATACAATATGTCTATATTTAAAAATTGAGATTACTTAAAAAATATTAGCGTTTTAACGTATGACGCTGAAAATAGTACAATTAAAATTTCGCTAATGTTTCTAAATTTATCATTTCTTTGTTTGCTTCGTTAGATCGCAGACATGTGTATTTGAAAACCTTGATTCAAAACATAAGTAAAATTAAATTTTACCAATATTTTCAATTTTTGGCGGCTAAAGTTAATTTTTATTTCAGTGTAGACAAACAAACCCGTATAGGTAGCCCATAACTAGTAGATACTGTAGTTAAATAAATGAAATTATTATTTGATTTCCAATTCTGTCGCTGACACTATGCACAGCCATAAACTAGCTTATTATCCCATGCCACAGACAGCCAACAACCTTGACTAACGACTGAATTTGACATTAATAGATGTTATATCATCAAACGAGTAATTGCAAATTGCATAATTAAGGTTTATAAATCGGATACAAGAAAATATAAAGAAGAATTTATGTACAACGTGTCCAATAATTTCTGTCCGGTATCTTTATTTTTCCGTATTTAAATTTTCAGTGTGTAAAATTAGATATTTTGTGTAATTCCTGATATTGTATACTGTTAATTTTAGTAACCTAATTAAGTCATTTTCTGTTTACAAAATATGGCTTTGGTGAGTTTGTTGTTTTGTTTTTAAGTTATTAAGGATCGTAAGAAAATTAGTAATCACCCAATTATTATAAGTCGATTAAAATAAACTTGCTTTGAACTTACGACTCATAAAATTTGTACTTGGATATTTTTAGAAACACCTTGGTTAAGATTTGAGACAAAAATATGGAACAAAAAGATGTTAAATCGGGGTTTTTATTTTTTAATCAAGTACCTATTAGGTATTATTTGAGATCAGCAATAAATGACTAAAATTTTCAGCGTGATCAGTATAAGAATTGTTATATCCGGTGAAAAATGTACCCATTTGCATCACGTAAAATTCAGACCACAAAACTTGATTTAACAACAACTATATTAATGTTATGTATGTTTTTGTGTATTCAACGTTTAGCAAAATAAATTGTGATTTTAAGTACAGATCTCATCAAAATATCTTTTGGAATGGCTGGTGATAAGGCACCAAGATAGTGTGCCAAACACAAATTACGGAAAATTTCCCAGGTTGGAAAAATATCGTAGGAAAATTTTCCGACTAACATTCCTACCAAAAACTAAAACGTTTAAAGATAAATTCACATCATTGTAATCGGAATAGATCACAAAATCTATTTCTTAAGATTACTCCATTAAAAACTGTCGAAATTGGTATTCATTTTACATGGTCCATTTTTCTGGATTCACATGCTTCATATTGTATATATACATATTGTATTGTATATTTATCTATGTATGGAATAACCCTGTTATTTATTTTATTACCATGGGTGCTGGTTATTTTCCAACACTGGCACGCGCCACGGTCGCTTCCGCATGCCCTTATACAGTACGTACCGCATCACGCGTTACGTCGGCACCAACGGATGCCTCGTTTACATAAGATGTCCTAACAAGGACGTGTTTTACCTTCTCCCTCTTAAATGGTCGAAAGCGATTAGGGAGGACGAGGGCTTTCGCCTGTTGTAAGTAAAGCCAATGGTTTGTTTTCATTTTTCCATAAAAAGAATCATCAAAGTTTGTGCAAAAATGTATTTGTAAACTACAACATTTTAAGAACATCTCAGATTTAAGTCACTTTTTCTCACTTATTCGTCATGTCGGCCGGCCCTGACAAGTTATAACTAATACAATTAATTTGATGTTTAAAAATCCATTATTATTATGTATTGAGTAGTAAAAGCTCTACGCCCAGTACCGAGATTTTAGCAAAATTTTCATAACTTTTGTAAAATAAACTGACCTTTATTTTCTAAATGCCGTTTCGTCTGCACTTGTAAGCAATAGAACAAGAAGATGTAACTGTGAGTATTGTGATTTCTATCTAGCTTTTCCAAATTCGAATTCCTGATCATATAAGGCAAAACGTTTCGAATTCTAAAATACCGAGTTGTGTAATCGCCTTCCATAAAATAGCTCGTAATCTCCATTAGAGGCCGTAGACAAAACCAGTAAATCGCTATTTATTACGTATGTACACATAAACATGTCAGAAACGTTTTAAAACATTGTATATGTGTTATGGGTACTAGTTACAAACACTTATTGGCTTATTCAAAATAAACAATTAAAGTAACAAATAATAAATAAAGCATTGCTAAAGCTGAACTGAAATACATTGTTTTTAAATCAATACGTGGCCACTATTTAAAAACCGTAATTTTATTAAAGATATAGGTCCAGTTTTACTGATAATGAAAAGTAATTAATTTGGTATAGAAAGTGGTTTAACAGTCCTGCCTAGATTGTTCATAAATGTATGACATAGAGCTAATAAGTGCAACATTTTCTTTTGGCGATTCAAATTACCGATGAGGGCGCTGCAAATTGTAAACAAATATGGAGGAAGACGAGTAAAAATTTTGCATTTCATATCACATCATCTGGCAATTTAGCATTCAGCTGCCATAAATATAGTTACTTCATGTGTTAGTTAGGGTGAAATAAAGGATAAAGAGTGGTAAAAGTAGTCAAACGTTCCATACCTAAGTGCTTCATTGCTAATTATATTAATTTTTTGGGTTGAGACAAGCCCCAGTTTTTGTTTACTTACATTTTGGACTAAAATAAGTGTGATAAACTGTATGGTGATACCATATTAGTGCTTGTTTTTTGTTAAATAATGTTTAAATTAAAATATATTCTGCTTTTATAAGACTAATGATAGAAAAGTATAGACAAACAGCAACAAAGTCGTTATCTTGTGTAAATAAGCGTATACTCTGTTATTAAATTGTTACATGCCTTTTGCAGAAATGAATGAGAAACATTTTCTTATACTAGGGCCAAACTTCTACCTATCTTCAATCTTAAAACACTTCTATTGACACATTTTGTGGGATGACACCTATAAACATGGCAGTTTGTGTTGTGCTGATTTCTTTTGAATGCCATTTTAAAATGTAAAAATAAAGATGTACAAATACTAACCCGTTTTTAACTTTGTAATACCAAAAAATCACAAGCACCACTAAATTATTACGTTAAACAAACCCAAATACGTGTTATTTATCATTATATCAGCAATAAGCCTCCAAAATTACCTTTTAAGTAGGTTTAAATATTTTCGTGCAGAGGGCGCATTCATTTTTGGAATCGCCAATAAAACATTGTTAAATATTTCTAGTTTTTGGTTTGGTTTTTGAATCGACACTATTCCCAGTACCGTAGAAGTTAAGTTACTGTATTAATTTATATTGATTAACTTTTCCTTTCAATATACCAGACATCGACAAAATTAAAACATCTCTCACCCTCTCCATTGCTACTAATTCTCTGCCTTACGCAGATGCATGGACATCGATATCAGCAGTCAGTTGTCCTTTCCATGCACGTCATTTGCACCCTCGTGCACCCTATTTGCATCCCCATGCACCTCATTTGCAGTCCCATTCACGACCAAACTACTTTGGCTCAAGTGACTCGTGATATTTATTTGTAGGAAATCAATAGTCACAGATGCATCCCCCAAGATAGAATAAACAGTTTGTAGTAGAAGTACAGGGTGTATTAAACCTTTTGCACCTTTTTTTATTATTTTAAGCTATGAACCATTTTGCGGCATAGAATACAGATTTCTTATAGCAAATGTTTATAAAGAATGCATCTAATAAGCGTGTAGGTACCCAGTCAAGGATAAATAAATAATTTACTGTGTTTATTTAAAGTGGTGGCCGAATATCTGGACATTTTTATTCTCGATTTGCCCACGTCTAATACTAAAATACACCCACAAGGATCATTGAATAAGACTGTTGAAACTGTACTTTTCCTGTTTAAATAGAATATGTATATTCGGAAATCGTAATATTGAAGCTAAGGGACATACGAAAAGTTAAAATAAGTATATACATATTTTTCTAAATAAGTTGCCTTCACTCTGAGACCTGTACGACTGAAGAGATCTAATAGGTCGAAACAGCTGTTTGTCTTTTGGTATCAGGGGTGATCGACAATTAGGTATGATATAATAATGTAATGATGTAATACTTGTGGAGTGACTATGTCACTACTTCTGTTACATAGCGTGAGGAAATACTGTTATTGTATTTATCTAAATATTTATAGTAGAAATAGCATAGTTTTTTTAATTTATCTACTGAACGAACTTTGGTCCTCACCGGACCAACTTTTAAAAAGTTGGTATTTGCATCAACTTATCAGGTGGTCCCCTGATTTGAAGCTATTGGCGATTCAAATTACCGATAAGGGCGCTACAAATTGTAAACAAATATGGAGGAATACGAGTAAAAATTTTGCATTTCATATCACATCATCTAGCAATTTAGCATTCATCTGCCATACATATAGTGACTTCATGTGTTAGTTAGGGTGAAATAAAGGATAAAAAGAGTGGTAAAAGCAGTCAAACGTGCCATAAGTGCTTCATTACTAATTATATTAATTTTTTGAGTTGAAACAGGTGCCCTAGTTTTTGTTTACTTACATTTTGGACTAAAATAAGTGTGATAAACTGTATGGTGATACCATATTGGTGCTTGTTTTTTGTTAAATAATAGAAGACTAATAATAGAAAAGTGTAGACAAACTGCAACAAAGTGGTTATGTTGTGTAAATAAACGTGTTCCCTGTTATTAAATTGTTACATGCCTTTTGGAGAAATGAATGAGAAACAGTTATTTCTTATACTAGGGCCAAACTTCTACCTATCTTCAATCTTAAACACTTCTATTGACACATTTTGTGGAATGACACATATAAACAGGACAGTTTGTGTTGTGCTGATTTCTTTTGAATGCCATTTTAAAATGTAAAAATAAAGATGTTACAAATACTAATCACGTCGTTTTTAACTTTCTAAGACCATAAAATCACAAGCACCACTAAATTATTACGTTAAACAAATCCAAATACGTGTTATTTATCATTATATCAGCAATAAGCCTCCAAAAATTACCTATTAAGTATCTTCAAATATTTTCGTGCAGAGGGCGCATTCATTTTTGGAATCGCCAATTCGATTTTCCAAAAAGCAAATTTACTACTGGAAAGCAGTGGTGTAACCAAGCGGTAACGAGGGTTTAGGTGGTTAAAGCTCCCTTCAAGTCCAAACGAACTTAAATTTATTAATAAGTTTTTGTGCTTATAAAAAATATGTACCATATAAATATTTTTTTATTTTTAGACCCCCACCCCATCTTATTCATTGCGCTGGTGCCAGATATTAAAGGCCAGGATCAATATTGAAAAAAGAAACATTCATGCGCTCTTCTTAACCTCTGATATAAGTAATATATAACGAAGTAAATAGGGCAGTCAACCCATGTATCCGCTTATGTAGGTCACACCCTGGTTGCACTATTGATCAAGGCCTTATTGACGTCCTCAAAGCTACGACGGTCCCTGTTATAAAAATCACACACGCGCCCATCCCGAAATGTTTCCCTTTACATTCAATCGTCCAGTGTGACATATCATTTGACTTGTACACAAATTAGCATAGTTTCCCTTTTACAGCACTGGCAGCCAATATAAACAAACAAGTGAGGTTAGGTTGGACTTACCCCTTTCCAAATCCAAACAAACGAAACTGGCGCGGTGTCTACGATCTACGGGGTTTCTGGGTGAATGAGCGCGCTAAGAATCGAACCTAAACGGCGGTATGGTAGAGTTCGACGGCGGGTCATGGCAGCGGTAACGACTAGAGAGGCTTACCTATTCGAGAAAGGACCGGAAGTGAGGGACGTGCGACAACACAAAATGCCGGAAATGAAGCCGGAGAAGCTCGGGCCAGCGCTGGCGGTGAAAAGCAACAAATGTGCGTGCAGGCACTAGCCTACTGCGACCAGGTCGACGTACTCGCGGGAGAGGTTCGGGATGGTTAAAGGCGTGCCGCGCGGTTTGCGACGCGTGGTTTTCGTCGTTGGAGGGTAGCGAGCTAAATGTTGGAGTGGTTAAGAGGCCTACGTTCCAGATGCTCTCATAAAGGTCAGAAGATTGTTGGAAATTAAACTAGGAGTATATAACTATATCAGTAACTTCGCTCTCCGTCGGAACTTTTATCTTTCGGGATCACAAGCGTGCCGCCACTAGGTATCTAAATTCGATGTATGACTAAAAGTTATGGTTTTTCCAATGTTTTCATGGCAAAATAATTCCTCAGATTTACTAATAAAAATATCTTCTAATATTACGACAAATTCTGGGATATTTCTAAAGGGTACAACTAATTCCCCTGATGTTCTGCTACTATAGGACTAAGATCACAGAACGTGGTTTGTCTACTTGCTAAAATTGCGACAAATTTCACAAGAATGTTGTAAAAGACATTTTCTTAAAAAATATTCGGTTACATACATTAGAGAGAACTACTACAAAAAATAAAATAAAAATAAAACATTAATGAATAATTACTTGTTTTTCTCACTCTATATTAGTCGCACACAACACGTTACAGGTCGAGCGTGAGACACCGTGTATATGTCTGGGTACCGAACGGTACCTGAGACGGGTGAGGAGGGCGGAATAGGTACCACGGAAAGTGGTGGAGAGTGGGTTGTCTTATATAATTCCGTAAACTTTGGTATGAAGCAGTTTTAATAAATATAGTAGCAAAGTCTGTACATATGCCAATTGTCATACAACCGATTCGATGCCATAACTTCATTTGATTGGCTTTGTTTGAGTGTTATGATAAATAATATTGTTTTATACTTGTTTCCAAATATCATAGTTGGAGCTGGAACGTTGTAATTGATGTTATTGTGTGAAAGGACAAGGGGGTTAGTTAGCCGGTTGCTGAACTACGTATGACATACGTATGTCGTACCCCATACAATATTTGATGTATATATCCTACATTGACAGATGTATATCATTTTCCAGGTGTTAGCGATGCGGGAAAGTGCGGGGGAAAGGTATTTAAGGGCTTGTTCGTAACACCTACGTCACGACATTGGCTGTTTGTATACGGGGGTGGCGGTATTTGCACCCTTCTAAGCTGATTCTAGGAAAAATATTAGAATATTGAATTTAGACGATGACATTTATGGAAAATGTGAAGAAGGGGTAATAGAAAAGACGTATTATGAAGTAAACTACAGTTACAATCATCTATTAGCTTTATAAATTCCTCATAAAATCTTTTTCTCTTCCAATGAATTCCGTACAATATTTCATCAACTGAAAATTCCACAATTATTTTATGATCTACTATTCAACATCTACAATTCTTTATCGCAAAGTTTTCGCAGTAAATGTCACAAGTTTTGCAGTATAAATTTAATATACCTAGTTTGAGAAAAACATATTTCTAAAACATAACTTTCTTGTCCGTAGCTCTTAACTGAAATTAAAATACCTGCTCGAGGAGCTGCTCAGAAAAGTTTAAGAAATATCTGGGTAGTATCCAGGAGATTAGATTGATATTAACTACGTAGGTAGTTTTACGTAAATTGTATATACTTTCCTCCATTTCCAAAATGGAAATAACAAGTTGGTAAATAAATTGGATGAATTGGTATTGGATGGAAATTGATACTGACACTATTATGGTATTTTTCAAGTTTTAATAAAAGTAAATATTTATTCTGATTCAAAGCAATCAGTTTAATATCTACTTAGTGTTAGAATCCATTGCGTTATCCACAATATTCTGTAATAATACGCTTTAAATTTTCCTTGCTATTGTATACAATATCAGAACAATCCGTATATATCTGATACAAAAACAAAGTCTACACAAACGTTCATCTCAAAGAAAAACAAACAGGCCGTCTGTTTCTAAAAACTAATTACAAACAGTTAAGTAGCAGCGTCGAAAGTGTACTATAAATCCAGAAACTTTACGTGAATGGGCAGTCACTCAGCTCCTCGTACTCAAAAACCAAAATAAACACGAGTCGAACGGCTGCATATTTTGATTCGGCTCATATAGCGTTTAATATTAGGCTGGTATTAACGGTCGGTTTCGTAACATCTCTAGCGGATTGGCAAACTGCAGCTGCTTCCTCCTAGGCAAGTTTCACGGATTTATTTGTGCAGGAGCAGAATACCAAGTCGACGGTTGTTTAAAACTTAAATCCGCAACTTCAAGCATCACTTGCAGCGCTCCAGGCCAACGAACCCATTTTTTAGACAGAGTATCGGAAAGATCTGCTCGTGAATGTATATACGGAGGCCCTGGAAGGCGGACCACAGGAGTTTAGCGTATATACACAACACATTGACTAGATCCACTACATAATTATATTGACCTGAAAATCGAGATTAGGTAATGCTCGCTTTTATGTAGGTACCTACCTATTTTACAACTTGAATGAGGTCTAAGGACAAACTTTAATAATAATAATAATATCTCTATCCCTCAATCAGAGACTTGTGTGGGAGAGGGGGTGGTGTATTATTATGTAGCGACCCGCGCGAGTGCGCCCAGGAACGACTAACGATGTTATAACTTTAACCACTTTGTATGAGAATAAGGGAAACCTGGAAAACCTGGAAAACCTTATTAATTAAAGTGTACGGTAGGTTTCTAGCCATTTATACCAAGTGTTGAGTGACCAAGTTGTATCAACTTGGTCACTCAACGGTAACACACAGATTATTGACTTTTAGTAACACATATAGACATGTTGAACCACGCGACATCATACTTTATTTACGTGCATGTGAAGTTAAATAAAAACTTGTAAGTATTATTATAAGTAAATAAATATTTGAAAAATAAACGAAACGAAGAACCGAATGAAACCAAAATGGGATATTTGGTGTGCAACTTTTGATCGTCACCGGTAAGAGCCAATAATTCTTTTTCTCTAATGGCGATTCCAAAGATGAATGCGCCCTCTGCTTGAAAATATTTGAACCTACTTAGAAGGTATTTTTTGGAGGCTTATTGCTGATATAATGATAAATAACACGTATTTGGGTTTGTTTAACATAATAATTTAGTGGTGCTTGTGATTTTTTGGTATTACAAAGTTAAAAACGACGTGATTAGTATTTGTACCTACATCTTTATTTTTACATTTTAAAATGGCATTCAAAAGAAATCAGCACAACACAAACTGCCCTGTTTATAGGTGTCATTCCACAAAACGTGTCAATAGAAGTGTTTAAGATAGAAGATAGGTAGAAGTTTGACCCTAGTATAAGAAACTGTTTCTCACTCATTTCTCCAAAAGGCATGTAACAATTTATTAACAGAGAACACGTTTATTTACAGAACATAACCACTTTGTTGCAGTTTGTCTATACTTTTCTATTATTAGTCTTATAAAAACAGAATATATTTTAATTTAAACAGTATTTAACAAAAAACAAGCACTAATGTGGTATCACCATACAGTTTATCACACTTATTTTAGCCCAAAATGTAAGTAAATAAAAACTAGGGTACCTGTTTCAACCCAAAAAATTCATATAATTAGCAATGAAGCACTTATGGGAGGTATGGCTGCTTTTACCACTCTTTTTATCCTTTATTTCACCCTAACTAGCACATGAAGTCACTATATTTACGGCAGTTGAATGCTAAATTGCTAGATGATGTGATATGAAATGCAAAATTTTTACTCGTCTTCGTCCATATTTGTTTACAATTTGCATCGGTAATTTGAATCGCCAATATAAGAAGATATATTATTCAGTTCAGGTGCACGCATAAAAGATATGTCTTAAAACCTCAATTGAAACGTTATATAAATGTCATTGATTACGTACTACACAATTTACCGATAGGTATATATAGTCTATATATAGTGCCCCTCATTTTTTTAAACCGATTTTCATTTAACTGGCACCTCCGCCACTTTCTACGAAAATATTAACATATTTTGAATATTTTATTAATACTAAATTCATTTAAAATTCAGCAGTGTGTTTTTTGGAAAAACGCTCGGACCCTTCGATTTTTATTTTTTAATGCGGTTTTCTTGATGCTAAATTCATGTATACAGGGTAGCCCAAAAATAAGTTGCGACCATCAACTTTATTTTTTCAAACGAAAATATCTGTTTTTTATTTCATTCTTGAATTCTACATCTAATTCTAAGTCTGTTTCATGTACTATGTCCTATACCTATCTTCAACTGTTTTTGAAATATTGATAGGTGAATATTGACATTTTGCAACTTAGACACCCTGTAAAATCTAAACGGTTTGAGATCAAGCAAAACGGTTTGCACATTCCTATCTTAACTTTTCATAAGCTAAATTCATAAGCTTTTCATAAGCTAAGTTCAGATTTACCTAATAAAGAGATTAAATTTAATCGAAATTTTTTATTTTTGGCAAAATCTGAAATTAGTATCAAACAAAGAACAACTGCTAATGCTTCCCATAACCTACGGCAACGTATGTGTAGTGTCGTGTCAATTTAACACTTTAAAATAGTAATTTTTCCATATTAACATAACCTATAATAATTATAAATCCACTACAAATGCGTAAATAAAAAAATAAACAAAAAACGAACGAAATCAGACGATATTCTCCCACAGCACACCACGTCCGCATAACAGCCGGTTAAAAAATGACAACTGTATCGAACTAAGTACACACAGCCAACTTACAATCTTAACCTTGCACCTGGTGACGTGCTGCAGCCGCTCGTCCTTGGAGCCGTCCTCCACCTTGTTGTACTGGGTGTACATCATCGTCTGAGCTGGTGCACGGGATGGTAAGAACTGCTGAGTCGCGGAATCGTCCTCGGTAGCCGGTTGCGGAACGTGTTGCTGGTGTTTTGGCCCGGCGCCGCTGGACGTCGCGGCGTCCCCGGAGCAGCGCCACGCCGTCTGTGCGGGCGCGTGCTCCAGTTCCGGATGGCAATGGGAGCGGCGCTCACGAGGTCGGTAGGGAGCGGGGCGGGTCAATGAACTGCTTCCGGTTGGAGGTTGAAGAGCAGATGCTCTAAGATAGTTTTGTGTGGATTATTTCTCAAACTTAATACTTTAATATAATATTTTAATACAATGGGGTATTTTCCTTCAATCGAAATGAAAGTGGAAACCTGTATTTTTATAAAATATATTTTTTTTTATATTTACTAGGATAAAAATTATTAAGATTGAATCGGTAGAAAATTTTTAATTCAATTTTGAAATTTTATTCTATATACATGACGTCACTAAGCGAAAACTAGGGAATATGTATTTATAAAGAGGCCACACTAATAATATGTGGCTAGTTTCAGTTTGTAACGACGGCAAACGACAGTCGACATTTCGATAATAATTGACATTTGAAATTTCCTGTTTTGTGTTTGGCTTGACAACTTGACGTGTTGTATTGTTGTTTTCTTGTGAAGTAAACTTTTATTAAACATGGAGCAAGGTTTTGTAGAGGCTAAGTCCGACAATTTACCGGTTATAGATCCTTTTATGATAAAGATTCTATAGATCCTTTCAGAAATAAAAGGGATGAAAAATGTAAGGTTAGTATTTAACTTAACAGTATTACTGCAAAGTCGATTAAATATATTCAAAAATTATCTTTACAAAGTACGATGTTTTTCTATTACTAATAAATACACTTGTAATCAGTCACAGGCAGAGACAACAATTCACAGGTAAAAATATAAACTAAAAACAATGTCTCATGTTTACCATGATGTTTACCCTAACCAAACAATTGAAACATAAACAAAAGTAAAATTGTCACGCATTGACACCAACCACACAAATGAAAATATCCTAGAAATCACTAAAAAATGGCGCAAATTTTGAATTTTCGCTTTGTGACGTCACATAGATATGACATGACATGAACCCAATATTAAAATTCCAGAAATACGTATCTCTTCTTTTTCCAACTACTTTCCATTGCCGATGTAAAAAAAAATAGGAAAACACCCCATTAGATCAGTTCCTATGTACCTAATTTATAAAATGTATACCTAGTTTGCTATTGAAGTTGTGGGAGATATTTTAACATTATGAATGTATGTTTTGGACCATTTTTTCGAGCATTACCAATTTTTTATATTATTCAAGATTTTTTTCTTGTGTCAACACTGCGAAGTTTTAGATTTTGATACATTATTTTCTATGTTTAATGGAAGTTTTCAATTGATATACTCATATATTTTCTAGATATATTAGTTTTTTGAATAATGTTCATCTTTCGTTTTTCTAATGGTCGCCGTATTAGATTTTTGCTTTATTAAATGGAGAAAAAATTACGTGTATAATAATGTACAATACGTACTTCATACTTTTTTCTATGAATACGGAAATTATAGCGGGAAAACATAACTATATTTCAATAAATCAAGATACAGTGGAAAACGTTTACTATCCCATGTTAAATAATAACAATTATTATAATTATTGTTTTCGAATTTATTTATAGATATTCAGCCAAAAAATTTTACCTTGAGATATATTGTTAATTAAATTTGCAAATATTATGGTACCATGAAGTTTGTATTTTTCTTTTTACTTAGATATGTATGCAAAGAAATAACCTCGTTTAACCGCTATTATTAATGCGCTATTTGCATCCCTCAGTATTAAATTATAAAGGCATATCTCACAGTGATTTTTAATGGCATATATTCTTTAAAATGGTGAGGTCATTCCTTCTTTTATTTCAGAAAATAATTCTGTGCTACAAGACGAACAGTACTACGTTGGTTCTTAAACGAACTTCCATTGAAATAGGATGTATTTCTAGCTACGTGGTAATTACTGGGTGAGTGCGTTTTGCAACATCTCATATTTGACATAGACAGTTAAAACAATAATTAAAAGTTTGCCTTGCAGTATGGTGAATCGTTCAGCCTGTCTTATCTAGTAGCATTAACCATATAACGATCTGAATTTTCACACGGTTTCAACCGACTTACACAGTTACTTAGTTTTAATAACAATTATCATCACATTTTGTCTCGGTTCAATAAACAGCGAAGCACATCAAAAGATGACCGTAGAACGAATTTGGCGATTATTCTGCTTTCGAAATCCCGTAGCGAAGCGTGAAGGACAAAATAATAACTATTAACAATAATAGATACAGAGTGCCCTACTAAATGATCGAACATTACAGGTGTATTGACCTTTTGTTAGAACAATAATTATAAATACGGAGGAAACTATTCAAATGCTATCCATCCCATTGACATATACAGGGTTATTCAGAACTCATCTCTAAAACTTTGAGGATATGTACATCCTTAAATAAGAAATCGATATCACCAAAAAAATTTTAACATTAGTATTAGGATTTCTCGTAAACAATGTTTAAAATTATACCATTATAAAGGACTAGGTAGCTGGGCAACTGTACTTCAACACATCTGATACTTTTTTACCACATTCCTAAGAATGGGATAAAAAAAGTAAACACGTTTTTGTCTGGAACGCCTGGTTAAAATCGACCGAATAAAGAACTTCCGAAGTTTTTTTGTGCTAGCCAGTTTGCATTGTCAGTCCCAAGGTCACTCCATTACAGTGGACCAGTATCCAGCGGCGTGCAATGAAAAATTTTTAAATAGTTTTAAGACCCCGCCAAAAAAATTTTTTTTTTGCACCACCACATTTGTACATGTATGTTGAACATCCCCAAATTTTATTATGGATAGGTTCTGAATAACCCTGTATGTCTATGATCCATACCATACCCATAATGTTACCCAAACCACTGACATCTCGTGTCTGGCAAAGAAAAACTACCTCTTTTTCCATTTTTTTCTTTTCACTCTGTAAATTCTCTCCAGTACTTTCCCATCAATGACTCCTTCTAATCCGTCAGTGGGTTGAAAGTTCAAAGCCACCTGGATTTCCACTTCCACTCGGCCGAGTGTGTCCGAAAGGGATGCGTAACACCTATTTATAAGCCTCTAATTCCCCATCAAAGTCGGCGTGCTGCGTCGGCGGAGCGATCGCCCTTTGTTTTGTTTTGCGGAGGAGGACGAGCTCAGCAAGCCTAGGATCTCGGATTCCGTTTGTTTTTATGTGACATTTTAGGATCGATTGATTATTTTGCTACGCCTACTGTTCTCTTTGATGTGGTGGAATCTGTTGTAAAACGATGTTAACGGGTGGAAAATGGGAAGTTATTTAAATGTCGCCTCAGTTTTAATTTTATTGTAAGGTACATGAACTGACACTAATGAATGGCGAAGGTTCTTAAGGCTTCCAATTTGAACCCTTATGCTAGAAAATTATATTATTTGACATCCCTGTCTGAATAGAAATATGTATTTTTATACTAGGAGTATTAAGTTCAATTATTGCGCACCGCAAACTAGCCTTATGATTGGCCGAACTGAACCCAATTGTCGTACAAGTAAATCTATACGTTTAGATCCACTTCTCTATCCCTAGTTTAACTTGAGCCTCTTACGTTGCGTAAATCTGTGACGCAGTACTTATAGGAGACTGAATAATGGTCCAAATTGTCGGAAAATAAAAGAAAATAGAACAATGGGACTCTTGTTAGTATAAGGGAGCCCTCTGTCGCCCCCACCACCGAACACCTGTTCCAGCCAAGAACAAAGAAGCATCGCGACGCCGATCGAATCCCGCGCCTTCTACTAGCCGTCGCAAAAACGTTGGACGCAAGCAAGATGTGCGCTACGACTGCGGAAACGCTGGGTTTCTCGATTTATATGTCGGTCAGCCTCTGGGTGTTCTTAGAAAGTATAACAAGTGGGTGGGGTAAATAATATAATACTTTTACTATATTTAAATTTGCGCGATTATAAAATGTTCTTGGCCTTGAAACTTATTGAATTATGATTTGAATTGGGGGTAGTTATTGATTCGAGATAATTTTCTATTGAGTCCCTACTTCTGAGACTGTATTGTACTTCTAAGAAAGAGGTACTTCATGATGTCGCAGGAAGGAAGTAGGTTATATATAGCAAGAAAAAGAAGACCAAAGGAAAAAGAAGCGTCTTATTTTTCCGACATGTACAAATGCACAGATTGAAATATAAGAGATATAGATATAAATATATATATATTAAGATTCGCATATAGAAATCCATAATTTTAATAACAAATAATTGTAATAAAAATTGTAAGAAATTAATAAAAAATGTGTCACATATAGTGTCATAAATAAATCACGAAATAATAGATCCCTACCAGTTCATCGATTGGGAATAGTTTGAGAGGGAAAGCTCTTAACAAAAGCTTAAAAAATCAGGAAAGTTTGGATGTTTTACATACATATTTGTACTCTTTTTTGACCAACATTTGGCTGCATTTTTCAAGGTTTCACTACTTGTGAGTGTCCAATTTGTATCACCCTGTACAGCTAACGCTCTTGCACGAGCTCTTGTGTTTTGAAGTAATAAAGTGTTTGTGCAGGAAAAAGCAATGCAAGTGGTAATGGGATGAATTGTACCAGATGCCGCATTTACTGATGATTTTTTTATCTGAATCATGACAGCTCCTAAACTGGCTGAGAGAGGCATTCTGACGAGATAAAACCATCTTGAGAAGTTGCGCTAAAAGCATTCCTTAGCATTTCCAATACTTAATTGAATAGAATGCATTCGCACTTTATTTACCCAGGTCAAGGATCGTCAATACAACAAATAAGGCTTTCCTAAATAAAATAATATCTTATAATACTTATACTAGAACAATTTAAAGAACAGCTAGTATGTAGCATAGGGGTCGCCAAGGGGGGGGGGAGGGAGGTGACGATCGCCCCCCCTTGACTTCTGAGTGGAATCCTAAGTACGTCACATAATTTAAAAAACTGTTCCTATGTCGTATGTGTCTAAATGTCCTGCCAAATGAAAACAGTGTACACCAGTGTAATAATCTGTGTTAGGTTTTCGTTTTACTTCTATTTTATGATGCAATTAAAGTGGGGTGGCAAATCAAATTATTTATTTTATTTTAATAAAAAAAATTGTGTGAATAAGGTGAATATTAAGGTAGACTTTCGTAACAAGCGACAGCGACAGGAGACCGAGACAGGCGACAGAGACAGGCGACAGAGACAGGCGACAGAGACAGACGACAGCGACCGAGACAAGAGACCAAAGAGCTCGTTCGCAACGTACGACAGGCCAGTGCATTAACACCTTTTGCTGGAAACTAACCCGTGTGCAGTGTTTAGATTATAATGTCCACAAATAAGAAAATTATTTTAAAATAAGTAGATACTGTTAGAGGAAGAAGAAGATGAAGATCTAATTTTATATTACTTTTATAAAAAATGTGAAAGAGCGCCCATAAATACTTTATTTACAAAATGGAAAGATGAGGGATCTTTTAACCTATTAATATCGCAACATTTAATATCTGATGAAGATATGTTTAGAAAATATTGTAGGTTATAAATAAATAATAATTAATAATAAATAAACAACAATTTTATTTTGTATTAAGTTTAATTGAGAAGGAAATGGAACCAAAAAGAACTGGAGCAACGATTTCAACTGAGGAAAAACTATTTATTATTCTACTAGTCTAATAGACAACTAGGTCTATTAGAATTTCATCTTCTTCAGACGAAAAAGCAATTGACTTGGACTGTAATAAAATAATTTTAGCTTTTTTCGATGTAGAAGCCTCTGTTTGCAGAGTCAAAATACACTTGTATCCGCGTGGCGACAGCGACACTACTGCTCTAGAAGCAGACGTGAGACAGGCTACAAGAGACAAGGGTTGACAACCACGGAGCTGCGTATCGCTGTCGCATGCTTCGAACGGAATCGCATTGAATTCCATTGTATCGGTAGTGTCGCTGTCGTCTGTCTCTGTCGCCTCTCTCAGTCTCCTGTCGCTGTCGCTTGTTACGAAAGTCTGCCTTTAAAATATCCTCGGCCCTACGGGCCTCTGCAAATAATATTTACATTCGTGATAAAAAGTTCAACTTTAGTGCCTACACAAATAACTATAAGTACCACGCCGCTGTTTTAAGATAATTATTACTACATTTTGCAGGTCACCAATCCTGCGGGTCAAAAGTCGCCGAACTGATAGCGCATCTTTGATTCTTCTGCTTTTATTACCCAGCCTGTAATAAAATTAGTTTTATTGCTCTTCGGTGTTCCGTTTTGCTGTAATGCGTAATCGATCAGAAATAGCGTTTGGTTTTCGAAATTGACCTTCGCGGGTAATAGTTTGTTGCACAATTGATAATAGTAATAATTATTTAATTTATTGCAGGATTATTGCGTCATCTTGGGTGGCAAATGAGTACTGGCAGGATGATCATACAACTAGTTCAATTTGAAGTATTTCTATAAATCTCCCGTAACAAAAATGTGAGAAAAAAAATTGTGTTTTTAATTTCACTTTGTTATAATAATTAATAATTACAGATATAATTTGCTCTATTCGTTTTATACTGAGATTTGCATAAAAATGTCCAGGGCAACGACTTTTACTAAAAAAATATCCTCATATATCAAAAAAAAAAAAAACTCTTGTATATTAGTACTTCTATCATTTTACTTCGAAAAAGTGATGATAGGTGGTACTTAATTAGTACAGTGGCTTAATAAGCCCTTAGTTATAAAAGACTGGTTAATTTTTTAATTACTTGTAGTCCATTTTTATTGGAGACTCCCTAAAAATATATGGTGATACACTTAACTGTGAATAGTAGGAGTTTTTAACAGTATGAGACCATTAATAGATCAAAACAGATCGGATGGCTAAGTTAAAATACATTTTATTTATTTTTCTTCTAATAAAATGTTTTTTAGAATTTTCATGGGGATTATTTGTGGTGGTAAATCACCTTCAATTTTCATTACATACGCTATAGTGTTAAAAATACCATAACTTTTTTAAAGTTGTGGTATAATGTAGTGGTAAAGTTGAATGTTAAAAAACGAAATCTCAAGACAACTTATTTATGTATTTTTTAATTCATCATTAATGTAGTTATATGAAATATACATATATATGTATATATGCATATATACATATATATTTCATATACCCTCGGTAGTTATGAGATTTTATATCCTTTTGTGTCGCCCAATGTATGGATTTATGTAATGGATATAAGGGTAATATTTACGCAAGTATAAAAGTCTAGACGGTTTACAGATAACATGCGCTTTCTTGAAATACTGTAATAGTTTTTTCATGTTGTTAATGTATGTTGTTATAGCAATGACATATTTACGTATGTATACTGCAGGTACTAGGTATATACAAGGTATACTGCATATATCGACGTAGTTAAATTATTTTTTTTGTTTTTGCATTTATATTAAACAAAGACAAATTAATGTTTCCTTTTGAACAAATAAACCATTTGTTGTTTTTTCTACATGATTATTTTTCAATTTCAACAAGAAATATTTATTTAAGCAGTACATTTTTGGTTCATTTTAAACTCCCTAAATATTTATATTACACGCAAAATAAATATGTGTAGGTATAATATATATTTGTAAAAGAAAAGCAAATAGTACTGAAATTGAAAGCAACTGACTCAGTCTGGTTTACTAAGTATATAAATATTACTGCAAATCGCACACTAATAGTTAATTCTCAGTTTGAATAAAATAATCTGTATGTTCACCAGTTGAATTGGATACAACTAAAAGAACGAAAGTGTATGTTATACTGAGCAATTATGATACGTATCAAGATGAAAAAAACTAATTGTTAATATTGCACCAATATCAAATTTTAATATTTATGCATTGCGTAAAGATAGATCCTCTGAAAGCAAAAATAATTGATATCTTCTAACCATTTTTAAGTACCTAATTTAACTAGGTACCTAGGTTGCAGAAATTCGTGATAAAGATCGTCAAAATGTTTGTTTTGTAAGACATTTGAAGTTACTCTGAACTTGATCTGTTAGTTTTATATTTTTTGTTCATTATCACTAGAAATTTAATTATTCAGAAGATGTTTCTTTTATTTTGATATTATTTCTTGATAGTATATGCTATATATTATAATATATATAGGTTGATCGGTGTATGAGCAACATTCATCCAATTACTTACCTGATTTAGTAAAAAATAATAAATCAGGAGCGGTAATGCGAGTCCTGGACATATTTTGAGTCACTTCTGAACTCGAATTCGGCTAAATAATTAATTTAAAATAAAGTTTCTACCTAACTTTTGCCACTTTTCCAATAGGAAAAGCCGCATTCATAAGCAGTTAGTAAAAATATTAAAAAAAGACGCTAAACCGTTGTTTTCTTTTAGCCGCATAAAAATATTAGTGTCAAGAAAAGTTGTATATTTATCGTAACAGCCTTCGGAGACTTAATTTATAGAACTAAACAAATAATCGCGAAATAAGTTCACGCCAAGGAAAATAAACAACTCACCTCATCATTTTGGTCTACCATATAAACATTCGCCGACGATCTTAGCACAGTTCTCCACTAAATGTCGTGTTACGAATCGCGTGTATTCAACAACTACCGTTCCGATCAAACTGAATCAGTGAACTTGTAACTCTAAACAAACAAAGAAAAGTCGGCAAGCAGCGATTACCGTTGTCTTTCTTCGAGCCAGCACTCGCTCATTGCATTGCGGAGGTTCCCCGTCGTACCATCAACAGAGTTTCACTGCTCGCCGTTCCGTTTTAGTGTTCACTATGAGTATCCCTCATCAGTACCAGTGCGTTGCGTGCTCGTTCCCCACCCCCTCGCTGTGTTTATATCACGTGACCGCGGGGTCCTCGAGGGTCGTAATTTTTCTTTCCCCCTCGCCCTCTTCAATGAAATGCATGGTGGCCGATCTGCCGCCCTCTTGCTCGCATGCCTTCGTATATGCTGCCAAGAGTTTGTTTTCGAGCCGTACAGCTGTGATATAAGAGAGTCGTAAGAGCCAGACCGCGCGGCACTTCGGAGGGCTTGTTATTCCTCATGGAAACGCAAACAAAGACATGAGGAAGCTATAAACGTATACGGCGTGTCTCCATGAGAAGATCCTACCCCAGATAGTTACTTACATTTTCTGAAAAATTGCCTAAACATTACTAATTTGATGAGGACATTTTTTAAAACATTAAAAACATCCCCGCTTTGCTATCTGTACTCAAAATAATTTAGGCGGAAACTATGTCGTGTGTTAAATAATTTGAAAGAGTTATCAATCCTCTACCTACATCAAGTATTTTTAGATTTCCCGTCGTAGTACTTGCTACAAAAGCTATAATATACTTGCTACAAAAATTTAGAATAAGAAGTATTATTGCATGGAAGTACTTAATAGAAGCTATTTTGACCATTTTATTTAATAAAATTGTTGTTTTTTGGCGCACTTCTGATTTTTTGTCTGTAACTCTTTTTTTGAGACACACTGTATGTTATTATGGACAATATAGATTGGAAATATTGAACATACCGTTTTGTTGATGTACTATCTAGTATTTAGTTGGCAGTTTATACAATCGTTGAAATCCTTTTCAGAGTTTGTTGGAGATTTTGTTCCTATAATAATCTAAATGTACGTAAATGTATCTAAGATGAAAATATATGTGTACCGACCGAGAATAGATCGATTATTTGGACAGATATTTTTGAATAAGTACCGGTTTAAAAATATACCTACTATTTACAATTCTTTCTGGCTTCGTCGGATATTACTCGTTCTACTATTGTCCTCCGTGTTTTGTTTCTTCTTTTCTATTTTATTCTCCTATATCTTTCTAAATTTTCTTCTGTGGTTTTCTTAATTTTCTTTCAATATATCGATGTTTTGCATTCATACAGTTTGATGGAAATTCTCTTGCCATTACAAGCTAAAATTTTATTAGCCAAGTAAGACACCTAAGTACAGGGTATTCGCGTATATTTTGACCCTTACCTACAGGGGTTATTAAGAAAGTTAGAAAAAAAGTTTAAATACAAAAGTTGTTTGGTTTTTCACGTATTATCTTTTGGCTATGTCGAAAAAAAATTGCATATCGTAAATTTGGGGAAACCAATTGAACATAATATTTTTAAATGGGACACCCTGTATAATTTTACACGCTTGGGGAAACATTTTTTTCCTGATTTCAAAAATATATATTTTGTTGACATTTGCACTGTAAGTTTTCGAAATATTCGACAGCGAGTACCATAAAAAAATACAAAAAATAGGTACAAAGAATTAAAAATATTTAACACTAGAAACCAATAGTAATAAAAAATATTTAACGCCTTTCGATGTAACCTCTTTAGTTATTTAAACAGTTTCTAATATTTTCATTTTTTAATATTTTTGTTATAATTTATTGTAAACATTAAATATTAAATATTTCGAAAAGCATCAGTGCAAATGTCAACAAAATATATATTTTTGGAAAGAAATTTGTTTCCCCAAGCGTCTAAAATTATACAGGGTGTCCCATTTAAAAATATTATGTTCAATTGGTTTCCTCAAATTTACGACGTGTAATTTTTCTTTCGACCTAGCCAAAAGATAATACGTGAAAAACCAAACAAATTTTGTATTTAAACTTTTTTTTAAATAACCCCTGTAGGTAGGGGTCAAATTATACGCGAATACTCTGTAAACTTTTATGACCTCGAGGATTGATCAATGTTTTTAGTCGTCATTCAGAGTTTATTTGTCATTGCAAGCATCAAGTTACTATTATTAGCAAAATGCATATATTAGTAGTAAGAAAGGATCATCTACTTTATTTTTATATCGTTTGTGTTCTTTGTGTAATTACTTGTATTCTTGATAATTAACAACTTATTACCTGTAATAATTTTATGATTTTGTAGTATTTTGTGCTCTATACTATTAGTGGCTGTTTGTATTACACATGCTGCACTGGCGAAGTCCTCCACTCTTTCATTTTTCCTATTTACACACCAATTTATGGTTATTGCCGACGCGCCGGGATCAAAGAGGAAACGTACGGGATTCCATCTCCCTCTAGTTCCGCCCTATAGTTAATTCTGTCTGCATGTCCACCCTCACAAATGTTCGCCGAAGCACGGTACATGACTAAATTACGTTTTAGATTGCTGTACAGTTGCCACCAAAATCGAGAAATAGATGTTCCACGTTAGTTTTTAAGTAAATTAGTTGAAGGTTATTGGAAATATTTACATGTATTGATAATACTTGCTTTTAGTGTTGTCGTACACCCTGTACCAACAAGTTTGTACCATTTGTATTTATTTATTTAGTGCTGTATTTTCTGTTTACAGGCTAGATACATTTTGTATAGGACGCATTTCTTCAACTTTAACTAATATTTCCGTTGTATAGGTATTTATTTATTTAGTGTTATACAAGGTGCCCATTATCTATCCCCTTACATGGCTAACTTTGTTGATAGTGGAGATAGAGAATTGTTGAAATTAGCAAACTTGGGCAGAATTACAAGAGGAATTCAGTGGCTCCTTCAGATTTAATTTTAATTTTCAACTTTTCGAGATATTTTGGAAAAACTGAAAATCGCCAAAATTTTTAAACTCGAATAGGTATCTCGAAAACTATAAAAGTTGCAAATAATATAAAAATACTGTGTGATAGTGTTTTTTACGTGGAATTCAGCGGTGATATTTAAAATTTCACGGGCATCTTAGTTTTTGAGAAAAAAATAAAGTTATGTTTTTTTAAATGGCAACCATAGTTGGCTATGGTATTAATAAAAAGCTGATTTTTTTCTGATTTCAAAAATATAATATTTAATATAGGTACCTTTCTCTTTTCTTTTGTTTACTGTAATGAACAAATAATTTATTAACACAGTAAGCTATGAAAAACAAACGTAGATCAGTAAACAACAATAAAATATAAATGTCAGATCACAGTAAAGTCACATTATAAACGTCAAAATTAAACGTTTATCTTAAAATAGTTATTTTGAAATGTACACAAACGAAGAAAAATACGATTTATTAAATATTATATTTTTGAAATCAGAAAAAAATAAGCTTTTTACTGATACCACAGCCAACTATGGTTGTCATTTAAAAACATAACTTTATTTTTTTTTCTGAAAAACTAAGATGCTCGTGAAATTTTCAATATCACCGCTTAATGCCACGTAAAAAACACTATCACACAGTATTTTTATTTTATTTGTATCTTTTACGGTTTTCGAGATATTCGAGTTTAAAAATTTTGGCAATTTTCAGTTTTTTCAAAATATCTCGAAAAGTTGAAAATTAAAATTAAACCTGAAGGAGGCACTGAATTCCTCTTGTAATTCTGCCCAATTTTGCTAATTTAACCAATTCTCTATCTCCACTATTAACAAAGTTAGCCATGTAAGGAGATAGATAATGGGCACCCTGTATACTGATGTCAAGAAAAAGTTCAATTATAATTACACTTTGGTATTCAATTTGGTATTTTCTTAATTATTTACCATGGAAGTATTTTTCGACTTGGAATTATGGGAAATTCTTTCAAATACATAATAACTTTGGAGAAAAACTCATATTAAGGTTCTATTTTATTGAGATATAGGTAGATGATAAACATTAAACATATAAATATAATAGCAAATAAAATATATATAGTTAACACATACGTACAAATAAATAAAACGTTATATACAATAAAATATTCTAATTGGATAACAAATTGTCACATTACAAACTATTCAACTTACAATAGGTATAATATGGCACTAAGTGGAAACAATTACTTATTAAAACTGATTATACTGACAATAAACATACAGCCATTCTATTCCCTTGGAATAGAATGTATTCTTTCTTAAATAATTGGTTTATAAGGTTTTTAAGCGTAAATATTAAAAAACAAAACTCTTAAAGGACGTTGACATTATTTCTATAACCATAATTTGTCTTAAATTAATCAGACATAAACACATATAGGAACAGCCAATGTATGTCAATTTTTTTGAATTTTTGAATTACATTTTTTTTCATTTATTAATTATTTTAATAGTTGTTATTTTCAGTCTGACATGATCTATTTAATTCCTGATACAAACGAATGGTTCATGCAATAAATATCAAATATCTATAAAACAAAATAAATACCTATATTCACGTACTACTTCAAAATAATGGGTAATAAAGCTTTTTTGATTCGCACCATTTTGATATCAACACACTAGGTACTAATACTAATAAATTGTTTTTTCTACATATCGACTTAAACAATACCGTATAAAAGTCCAAAAATTATCAAAATCCACTAACGACTATACAATATTGTTCCCCAAATTTGTACACATAAATTGCGTGGGTGCCATCTTTTTTCAAAATTTTCCTACTTAAAAAACATGCATACAAAAAAGATGTTGAGTATAAAAAATTATCCCTACTCTATGTCACAAGACTCGATCACAAATACTGAGGTCTTTAGTTTAGTTAGTATAGTTACTTAAAGCTAAGATAGATATTATACAGGGTGTTTCCATGGGCGTCGCCTCCAAAATCTGAAGGGAGGGGAGTAAAATAATTTTTTGTTAGATTTTGCCTGCAAACAATAAAATACAATTTTTCTATTCACTAAAACATCTTTAGTTTCATTGAAAAGACAAAAAAAAAAACAAAATAACGGGAATATAAAATATATTAGATAAATATATTATAACAGCTATATTATGTTTTTTAATTAGGAAGAATGACGTTAAAGTTGCGCGCTAAAACATAGCTCTCTGATTGGCTGAAATCAAACCGTTTGCACACATGCAAATTTCAACTTTCCACAAGAAAACATATGACATTTGACATTAGTCAAACTTATCATCTGTGTTTTGTGTGATAATACATTTCGTCTAGTGTTTTTTTACCTATTTATTTCTTTGTGGTTGAGTATTAATTTGTTTTTATTTATCTGAGTAGGGGGCGGGCGACTGTCCCCCACCGTCCCCTACTGTCCCCCCTTGGCGACGGCCATGGGTATTCGATTTCAAAATTCTGAATATCAAAAACGCCCTGTATAAAAGTGTTACATAGTGAGCAAAGTTTAAAAAATCGTGTTCCTTATTGTACTGATATTATTGTGATTATTTGCAAAGATATGAGCGTATCATTGTGTTCTTATTTAGATTTTATACTTATATGGTTTAGTATTTATTTTATTATTAATTAAATATGCTTGAAATACATAAAAGGAGCAGCATATATGATGCAGGAGTGAATAAGTGCTTAAATATGAAAACACATGTAGGCTGTACACTTTAAGACTTACATGATATAGCTTTTTAGTTATTTAGCTAAAGTGAGTGTAAGTCGACTTACCATATTTTATTCCTCGCTCGTTCAAGACTTAAAATTGCTGATACTTCAAACTGTGAATAAAAAAGCAAAACATATTCCCCCTCAGGTATATATTTTCTCTAAATTAATGAAATTACGAATGTCAAGAGGATTTTTTGAAGATGTAATTTGTGTATGATAATAAACATAATAATTGTTTAATAAAACGTAAATAAAAAATACTTACGATACCTAAATTTTGCTGATCGCTCTCAAGACGAAACTAATCTTATGATAGTTGAATGCAATCAATCTTCAAAAACAAAAGATGCTTGATGATTCTACATATAAAGACGAGTTATATTGTGTATTACAAATTGTCAGTCTGAATTTTTTGCTTTCTAGGTTGAGTATAAAAAAATAGAAAAACCATCAGTCACTAAAATTTTAAAAATGATATATAGGTACCCTATTTTATCTAGAAAAATTGGCCTTAGGTCTACTCAGTCTTACCAACACCTTCACACCTACATATAAGTAGGTTTCATCTTGTAAGCCCTCTTCCAAATCTCACATAAGCACACAGTGGAGTGAAACCTATAGAAAATAGCTAAAGGCATGGACACATGAGTTATTATAGTCCACGCCCAAAGACCATAGAAATGCAACTGAATAGGGTGAGATTCTGCCCTGGACTTTTCGAGAGTATTGATAGCCCACATGGCTAGGTTAGTAACTAAAAGGAAAGTTACAATTTCCCTACCCGGTTTCTTTTTCATTTGATCCGGGGTGACGCAAGTCCTTCTAGACGCGTCCAAAATAAAGATAGTTTGACAGGTAGTCTGCAAAAGCGAGGCTAGCGCTGTGACTAGCACCAAAACGGTGCTACGTTGTATGGTGAACTGTCCCCCGATTATGGTGAAGGTACTGTAGATGAACATGCCAGTTTGAGCACCTATTAGGAGAATATTGTCTAACTGCAAGTTTTTGCTGCCATCATACTTCAATTGCCTTACTTGCCACATACCGACGATTGACGCCAGCGTTGTCAATCCGTATAGTATCAATTCACAGATGTTTACTTCCACTACGGCTAGTCCTACGTAGTCAACTCTTGAAATTAAGACAAAGAAGAGTATAAGCGAGATTATCGTGAGCACCAGTAAGAGAATACCGACAAAAAGGCCCTTGTGGGCTCTAGCGCAGTCAACGGAGTAATGGTGGGGACTCTTTTTGTACTGACTCATCCCACTTCTGGACTTAGCAGCCAAGCCTTGAGGAGGCAGCTTGGAGATGCTCCTCCACATGACGTAGAGGATGGCGGCGCAGATCAGGCTGTACTCTATGGTGCAAGGGAAGAGGAAAGGGGAAGCATCCTGGACGAGGGAGCCTATAATGTTGGTGCGTCGACACTCGTAGAGGTGGTGGGGGCCTTTCAGGCCTCTGGCGACGATGTGATGGCCGTGAGCCTCAGGGGGATGCTCGGAGGCCACCATCGGCAGACCTGAAAATAAATGAATTATAATTATCTCCATTGATTTCTTGAGTTTTGATCAGTTTCAGAAGAAAGTAGACCTAAGATAAGTCGTGCCATTTCTCTAAAAAAATGTAGCGATACCTCACAAAAACAAATATAACTGATACTGACGAAGGTTAAAGAAATTGAAACTTAGCAACAATTTCGCGTATTACTCACCTAAAATATTTCCTTTGTACGGGATGCGGTGTGATATCCTCAGCGAATTATTCTCCGGATTGTAAAAGGTGAGTATCTCATGTTTGGTCTCTTGTACCAGGACGTTTAGCCAGACGGATAAATTTGTACCGATCATATGCATAAGACCGAATCGAGCGGCTACTTTGTGCTTGTACACCCTCATTTGCTGAAAAAATTACGAAAAACAATTATAAAAATACGATATGAATATGTGACAATGTTTTCTATACAGGGTTATTCAGAACTTATCTCTAAAACTTTGAGGATATGTGCATCCTTAAATAAGAAATCGATATCACCAAAAAAATTTATAATAAAAGTCTTAGGATTTTCCGTAAACAATGTTTAAAGTTATACCATTATAAAGGACTACGTAGATGGGCAACTGTACTTCAACGACAATCTGATATACCACATTCCTAAGAATGTGGTAAAAAAAGTAAACACGTTTTTGTACCTGGAAAGACCGAGCGAATAGAGTTAAGTGGAGATAATATCGCTATTGTCTATTCAGTCATCAGTCTATCTGTGTCCTCTCTCAGTGCCGGTGTTTTATTTATCGTAAGGAGTGTTAAACTGTAAAATGTTCAAAATGGCTCATGTGTACAGTAATGCTGAGTTAATGGACTGTTACCAGTGGATTATCAATTACGAGTTAGGTTTTGTGAGTGGTTGTTGCAGCAAAATGCTGAACATCCCCAATTTACTTAATAATTTGCGTTTACAAGATCAGCAACCAGGAGGAACATTCGGTTTAGTGCGGCAAAATTGGATAAGGCGTGCCCAAAAGTGTGTACAAGTCGAGGAATATTATTTCGAACAGTTTTTGTAACAAGGTATGTGCAAATTTTTTATAAATTTCATGTTTCTAATACCTAGTAATCAAGTAGCGCAATTCTTCAAAATTAGTGTAACAAAATTTTATTCATTTTAAAGACACGTCACTTTGGTCACATCTATATATCTTTAAGTTTATTTTAAAGTAAAAACGCTGCAAATCTTTTTTGCGTCGGGTGTCGGTATACTCTCAGAACTTCCGAAGTTTTTTTGTGCTAACCAGTTTGCATTGTCAGTCCCAAGGTCACTCCATTACAGTGGACCATTATCCAGCGGCGTGCAATGAAAAAATTTTAAATAGTTTTCAGAAGCCGCCAAAAATTTTTTTTTTTGCACTACCACATTTCTACATGTATGTTGAACATCCCCAAATTTTATTATTGATAAGTTCTGAATAACACTGTATATTTTTTACTTAAAGTTTAGTGCTTTGACCACCTTATATCCTCTCCAGTATTTTCAAACAATGGAGCAAGATATACAAACAATGGAATAACAGTAGACATATTTATACATGTACGCATGTGGCCCCAGCCGAAGTTGTTTAATAATTCTTTACTAACATTAATTCTTATAAATCACATATTTACGCAATAAATATCAAGAACGGCGCCTTTGCGGGAATTGAATAGAGGAGTATAAAAATAGAGCAGACTCACTTCGTTATTCAAAAATATAAAGTACATCTGTATAAAAATAAAGGCCATCCTCGTGGCGGGGGTGAGAGCAAGCAGCACGTTGTGGCACTTGGTGTTCCGTTCCAGCTCGAAGTACTGCCCGAACTCCAGGCCCGAGTAGATCATGCTCCCTATGCCGAAGGCTGCAAAATCACAGAGAAACTGATTAATTATGGTGCGTGTTGCTCGAGAGCTTCTAAAGAATGTACTGAGAACTTTTTTATGCTTACCGACTGCTCCCATTCTCAAATAAAAGCTGCCACAATGGTTTTGCTTCATGGAGATGGAAAGGGAGGACCTTCTGCGTCTGTAGCTGTGAGAACTAACAGTGTCTGCTATGCTGGTGTCATTGGAATCGTTGTCGGATTCTTCATCCGATATACTTTCTGCCTCTTTGGCTTGTTCAGCTTCTGCAAAGGAGGATGAGATGCTTGTTTGTCATTTCCGGATGTACAGAAAAGTCAGAACTGGACAGATTTAGATTCAAAAAGTTGATATCTTAAGAAACTATTCACTGTAGATTTGACAGGCATGAATACGGGGTCGGGTTGAGAGGTTGGGTAGCCGAAGGGCGGAGACTTACATATTTCCACTACCGAATTATTAAGATTTCGGAGGTGCACGTAAAGCCGAAGTAAAAAGGCACATGGACATAAATTTAGCCCTTATTGCAACGGTACCGGATTTGTCCTATAATTGCAACAAAATTTCTTTTTAATGTTATAAATTATATATCACCGGAAAGATCAAAAGATAAACTAGATCCCTATAGTAGCGAATTTTTGTTTAATTCATGTATTTTAGAAAAAATAATTTTTGAAAATACGCTATTTTAGTACAAGATTGTTTGCCTGGAATTTTAAAAATAAAAAGAATTACCAAAAATTACTACTATAGGGATTTAGATTAAAGTCTTATCTTTTAATACTTTTTTACTGAAAGTCGCTATCTTTTATAGTTTTTTTATAATTAGACACGAGACGAACGCCGATTTTGGGCTTATTTCTGACTAGTGAAATGGACCCTTAATAATTATATAAAATATTAATTCTGAGACCTAATTCTTAAATTTCATATTTCTCTTATTATTTCCTAAAAAAAAAAATCAGAAAATAAGGGTAATTATATGGTTATTAACCATATTATGATTATTATTATTATTAAAATGGGATATATAAAATTATATACTTATTTTAATATAAGTAAGAACAATTTAAATATAACAACATATTGCTTCAGATCATCACTAAGTACTGAAATCAATAATGCAATTATTTAGGTATAAATTAACAAATTTATAACGTCGCGTTGTAAGCATGAGAGTCATCTCAAAATTTCAAGCAGTTAATCAATATAAAGTTTCGCATTCCCTATCACGTTTCTTAAAACATGCCCAGGTACACGTTTTTGCTGAAGTTTGCTAAAATTGTCACTGCCTCATATTCTTTCTATACCATCTTTTTCTATTTTTCAAATAAACATTAATATTATCCAATATTTTATTTTGTATATTTATAATAATTGTAAGAACACATTATTATATTTATATATTATAATTAGCTCATCTTCTACCATATAACACACTTATCTTCGGGATTCATAGGACTATTCTTCGGACATTTATACGCCTTAGAAAAGTCTTCAGAGTTGCTCAATGCTCCTATGACCCGAAATATACCAGGTGAGTGAACAGAAGTCTTTATACGACTCTCAGCTGCCTCTATTCTTTGTTGCCCACACCAAACTTGGGCGAAGTTGAGAAAAAATAGTTGCTTTCCTGACAATTCTACTCCTGGAGGAGAAAGGTTAATCAGTGACATAACGAAATATCTACATATAAGAGTAGAGAACAATAATTATTGTAATCGTTAAGATTTAATTCCTAAATTCTTGAGAGTACATAAAGCTATGTATGGCAATTTCAGTTATTAAGGTACTTTATATTGTATACATAATCGATATGTGATGGTAACCTGGTAACGTTTCATCCGCCTCAGGATTCTTCTTCAGCCACATGTCGTACGCTTTATAGGCCTGCTTCAAACCACCATTGTCGGCGATGTTCTCCCCCTGAGTCAGATAACCATCAAGGGCCACTCTAATCTCCGGCAGTACGTACTGGTCGTATTGGTCTATGAGGCATTGTGACTTTTCGTAAAACTTCTGTATAGAGGATTCGCGCCACCACATATGCAGGTTGCCCTCGTGGTCGAAGAGCCGGCCCTTGTCGTCGAAACCGTGCGTGATCTCATGCCCGATCACCACGCCGATGCCGCCGAAGTTTAGGGCTTTGGGGAAGTGTCGGTTGTAGAAGGGGGGCTGCAGCATGCCTATGGGAGTAGATATACTAGGGGGGTTCTGACTCAAAAACTCCATGTAAAAGCTCATAAGCCAAAAACGTGGTCAAAATGTGTTCCCAGATGAATGCTGAAATCTGATTGCCTGGGGGGCGTGGAGACATGAGCAGTTAACTCAAAGCGTCTGCGCATTCATCTGGGAAGAAATTTTGACCACGTTTTTGGCTAATAGGCTTTTACATGGAGTTTTTGAGTCAGAAGCCCCCTAGTATATCTACTTATGGGTTATCGGAGACAATATAGAGAATGTTTCATATTTATTTGCAGCGAAAACGAAGTGATCAATAAGACAAAAAAATGCTTTTCAACTAATGCCGTCATAGGTGGTCAAGTTGTTTTGGTTAGCAGACAAATTAGAGTAAGTACGTTTAGAGTATTAAAGCACATTACATAAAGTCATTAATGAAGCACACTGTCGTAAAGTTGCCTTAGTAAACTATTTGTAAGCGAATCTTCAGTCATACCCGCCGGAAACATGATCTGGTTCTTGTTTCTGCTGTAGTAGGCGTTGACCACGGCCGGTGGGGTGCTCCACAGAGTCCTGTTCACCTCTGAACCCATCCTTCTCTGCTCCACCTTGGTGGTGTGCCGCAATAGCGTCAGGACGTTCTCGAAAAAGTAGTCCGGGTGGATCTGCACGTCAAAGTATCGCAGGGCCAACTCTGTCTCGTTGAGGATGAAGTCTGGATAGCCGATCTTCAGGTCCATATGATCCAGTTTCATCCTTGGGCATATTTCGATGGATTAATTTGAAGATATTGTATTTTTGTTTTATTTATAAACGCTCTACAATGTGCTCGAAAGACAACTTTTAGATACAGACATTGAGGATGGTGGTTTTTACCAGTTTTTGTACCATTTGTTTTTAAATAAATTACACATACGGGCTTTGACTTCCAACATAAAATACCAAATAGGTAGAAATAAAAAAGTAATAGTGAATTTCTATGGGTGTAACATTTTGTGCCCACTGTGTATGTACAAACTACCTAGCATACTCCTTTGTATGTTCGTCCAGCCAGGTGTTCTCAGAGAGGGTCATCTTAAATACGTCCTCCAGTTCTTTGGTCATCTCTATGGTATCCGTCTTGCTGCTCTGGTCGAAGTACTTCCTCACGAATAAGGACCCAAGGGCCATGCCCATGTTTGAATTCACTTGGAACACGCAGAACTGCCACCTCGGGGGAGATTTTTCTCTGCCGAACAAGATATAGTAAAATCGTTGCTTGGCCTCCGTGAACCTGTGATCTAAATGTTTTACGTAGATAAATAGAAAAACTATCTAAAAATTAACTATATTCCCAGTTACCTAAATTATTGGTTCTGTGCCTGACTAATCTCCAGAGCATGTAATTTTGAAGCGTTCTGGGAGCTGTATTGCTCAACAAATACAACATTTCGTGCAAGTATCTGGCACAGTAACAAGCCACTGGTGTTTTTAAGTTAATGCCATCCCCGAGGGCCACAGAAAAATAGTCTTTCCAGTCGAACTGAGGAAAGTAGAGGGACAAGGATGCAAGATCCGTTCTAGAAAAAGTTATATCCAGCTGTATCTATTTTTAATCTCATCGGTGTGGCTTTTGGTGGCATTTGAACTACCTTATACCTCAAATAAATGTCCGATATGTTTTTTCTCTCTTCCGAAGAAGCCATGATCTCAGCTAGTTGTATTTCGAATTGAACGATGTCTTCCACGTCTTGCTCCGCGGAAACCGACTGCGCCCCCATCAACCGGGCGACTGTGAGGATGAACACCTTGTAGGCTCTAACAAACTTGATGTTGCAATCGTCCAAATAATATTCTCTAGCTGGTAGACCCAGAGAAGCCTGGTCAATGTGAACGATGTACTCGTTCGAGTTTTTCATGTCTGGACCCACCTTAAAGAGTTCGTTCATCAAAGACAAATAACATAATTCCTATAATAGGAATATATAAAATATTTGGTCGCTACCCATTGAGCCAATAAAACATCATTGTTCAGCAGTCTCATCCTCGCCATCAACCAAACTATATCAAAACTGTCTGCGGTCCAATTCTCAAACACTATAGGCCACCCTCCCAGCTGCATCAGCAACTTCTTCAGTGGCTCATCACTCCTCTTGGTGAGAATATCCTCCCTCATGCAAGATTTGTAGAAGTTCTTCGCCTTTATAGTAGCATCTGACGTATCATTTGGGAAAAAATCCTTGTCTATGAAGTGGGTGGAGTAAGAGTAGGTCGAATTCATAGGCGGTTCACGAATATCGTGTAGGATGCCTTTCAGCATGTAATCCAGGTTCTCCCTAACCATCTCGAAGGTGTCGTAGGTGGCTCTGTCTGGCGGGATCGTATAGAATTTCTTCCAGTTGCCGCAGGCATACTCGTAGAAGTCCATGCAAGGGTCGACGTCGGGGTTCATGTAGTTCTTCATAGTTTTTCCTATAAATTGAGAGGGGTCGTGAGGAAATCGAAACTTTTATATTGCTATCATCGCTAAAAATAGATAATCTTCTGTATTTTCTAAACTATTTCAAAACTACATTCTTTAGTGAACTTATTGTAAGAGACATTTTAATTAATATTCAAATCTTCGTTGCACCAAACCTGATTATAATGAAATATTAAAAAAATAGTTTTCTATTACATCTAACGAAGACAGCAACACTTAAACCGAAACTATTTCCACTCGTCTAACACTACATGCCTTGAAGATTTCTTATCTCTTTGGTATCCTCAACGTTAGTCCAAAAGAACGGTCTGTGCAATAGATTCTCATCCTTATTTTCTTCACTCTCCTCGGTCGTCCTGTATATCTCGGTCACTACTTTCAGAAGGTCGACGTCCGTCTTGATGGAGAAATTAGAAAGCAGCTTCATGACATTTTCTGTAAAAAGCAGCTTGTTGATATCGAAGCCGGCTACAAAACTGTCGTTCATGAAAGGTATTTGGCCTGCATTCAACTTTGGGCTCGGAATGGAACTGTTCTTGGCTTCATCATTTTCATTTAATATTATAGCTTTGGGTTCCTCCCAAACATCGTCTCTTCTCTGCTTGAGCCGGTGCTCTTCGAATAAGAAGTTTTCAATAGATTGTTCTCTGTTCTTTTTCACATAATACTTCGTGGTGAAGTCCCCATCGTCGTGGGAGGTCACTTCTCGTTTTTCTTGGCTGATGTATCTGTTAATGCTTTCGTTGACATAAGGTCTGTATTCTGGGGCATAGATGGTTTTGATATCCCTAAGGACTTCTCTGCGGTCTTCCTCAGGAAGGATTTCAGCCTGGTCGTACCTCTTCAAGGATAGAGGTCCTGGTAAGTAGATGCGGGTAGAGCTTGGCTCAAACGTTACGTTAAATAGACACATTAAAAATAAGACTTTGTAACAATATGACATTTTGACATTTATTAATGCTAGTTTTGACACTGTCGGTTTTAAACAGCCAATAAGGTCGTCTTTATAATTCAGTTTATACGCGATTCTTGCTAAGCAATACGCTACCTACTGGCGGCACGCACAACTAACGCTTGGGACTTTGGTTCAGTTTTGCGTATGTATGTCTATTGTGAATTTTGAAATATCCGTTGTTATATTAGTTAATTGCTTTGATTAGATATGAATCATTATTGTTGTGAGCGTCATTGTTCCTCTTGGACAAAGAAAAACCCCGAGACCAGTTTCACACTTCTCCAAAAGCGGGAAAATCTGGAGCTATCGTGGAAACTATAAGTTGGGCATTAAAGGGTTACAGAAGACAAGTATGGATAAAGAAGCTAAAGAACGCAAAGTTGAGTGTGTGCTCTTTACTTTTCTCTGAGAATGACTATTCCCATAAAGGTATGTATGCCGTGTGCCCAATAAAGAATTTGACATATTTTGAGGTTAAGTTTCATTTTCAGATTGAACGCTGGAAAATATTGAAATCTATTTTAATTTTATATCACTACTTACCCCTTTCAAAATAGTTTTACAAGCTTTTTACCTGGTTTAAAGTTCTCGACAACAAATCTTTGATGAATACAATTTCAAACGTCAGTGTCAGGGACCGTAGGTTATTATAGGTTACTGCCGTTTTGGCGCTACGATCTTAAAATGAATTGTGTATTGTTTCGGAGTTTATTATTTTGGCCTTGAAGGTGGATAAAGATCTATCATTGGGTTGAAAAGCTAGAAGGGACTTGTATTTATATAAGGTCGTATTCATGGATATGTAGCGACTAGTCTACATTTTGTGCAGACAGTAAAGTATCTTTCTCTTATCTTGTAATTTCCTATCCTTTAATTGGATATTTTCATCTGTCTGGGCAGTTGTATCTTCAAATAAATAAATAATGATACTTTAAGTTAACAGTTGATACGTCAGTTAATAACTTTTCATATAAATGTCTATTAATAAACTTTTTTATATTTATCTACTTTTTTCGTTCGGTGTAGAAGCCTCACAAATTCAAACATCATTTTATAATATAATTTCTTTCGTCGCATTCTCATTTCAGCACCATTAATATTGTAAAACTAATAATCTTTACAAGCGGGGTGACTTTCATTACATTAAATTATCAGAAATTACAGCGGACAGCTAAAGAATTAAGGGTGATAAATGATCCCTCAATTAAAAATTTTTGACGTGAATACTCACATTATCAACGAAGTATAGGGGATGGGTTTTTTAATATAATAGAAATATGTTATATAATAAATTAAATTTTTAGACAGGGAGACCGCATAAAATCAAAAAAGTATTACGCAGAAAATATATATAAGTAGGTACCTATCTAACCATATTGCCCTATTGGTGTATTTTTCTAGTATTGACTTCCGTTAGGGGAAATTACCTTAAAAAATATTCGTTCCAGTAATTTTATGAAAAGTTCAACGTAGAAAGTGCTCTGTCCAATCCTGATCACAACAAACAAAGCCAAATGTACTCACTCGATCTCGCCTTCGCTTCGTTCTTCATCCGGCGCTTGTCCCTCAGCAGCACGGTGTACATGTAGAGTAGGAAGAACATACTGCCGATGTAGAGGTAGAGGTAGTAGGCCTCGTAGAAGGAGGGTGGGATGTAGGTGGAGATGACTTCGGCCATGGGGAAAGCGGTGCCCATCACCACTAGGAGCTTGCCGTAGAGGGCGGACAGTGTGGTGGCCAAGGCGTCTCTGAAAATCGCAACAATTAAGCTGTTTATACTCCGCAGGACATGGTAGGATTGCTGAAATGTTGAAGCGGGACGTTGAACGGTAGGATTTCTGGGCCATGAGAGACTGAGTGGTAGTGGTAGAAAAGTACTTTTTGCCTTATTTAACTGTTTATATCTTTCTTTATATAGGAATTGTAGTTGTAGATAGCACTATTAAAAAGAAAAATGTATTAAAGACCATAAGTTGAGGTTATATGACGATATGTCGTTGTAATTCAATGTTGATATTGCACGTAATGTAATTGTTTTTGACATATATTACAAATAATAAAGTTATTCCTTTGTGTACCTAAAATTGTAGGTAACAAGGAACATTAAAAACTTTATTGAACCATAATAATTGATAATTTCATTAAAAATTTATATTTTAGTTAAGTTTTTGGCTTGATTCCTATATAAAGAAAGATATTAACTGTCCTTCTGTTCAGTATCGTCACTTTCTTCGAGCCACCCTACCCGTTCTCATCCCCTAAGTTCCTATTATCGATTTGCCACCCCTGCGTTCCAGATTCTCCCTCCTCTGTCGATGCGGATGTCAAAATATTGCGAGTGGCACATTTATAAGCGGGGTATGTTTACGCGATGCGTAGCATATAAAATACTTATTTTAAAAGTATAGTTGCAGATGATATTCTAAATAAGTATTTAATTTTTTGTTGTTCGAGATCAGAGTATAAATAACGGAGTTATGGCTTGCGGCGTTTTTTAGGTGACAGCTTGTATTATTATTTTTTTTGCTGATAATTAAACAATGTTAATAGTAAACGACTTTATGTAGAAAATATATAATAAAAAATTTAGGAATGTACTTTTTTAACCCACACTGTCTGGTAATTTGTTACTGCTCAATTTCTCGTCAATACCGTTGACTGAATAAATATTTCACTCAACGTCAATACGCAGTGGAATCTACTTACGACCCCAGTTGCCTCCATTCCTCCTGCTTTTCTGCCCTCGATAGTCTCCTCACGATAGGCAGCGAGGGTTGCTGTTGGTGGTAGTACCCTGTGATAGCCAATGGTCCGGGCGATATTGATCTGAAATTTCGCATAGTTTTTTCTTAATAGAAAATACATCGTATTTAAAAGAGTTAAATCTGGTGAGACTCGAGAGTTATTTTTCAAATGTGTGTTTTTGTTTGTTAAAACGTTACTCTGCGCTGAGATTGGTCGTAGATAGATATTTCGATTTTTGTAGTCTTAAACTATTATTTGGTAACAATACCTACTATCTGTAACTTAAGTGTATTCAGTTTGAGAATCACAGGTAGTAGCACATAGATTCTTGGCTACTTTTACACTATTGCGTAGAAAACCTAATACATTATGACCTGGTAGCTCGAGTGCAAAATTACTTTGTTGTCACATATAGGTTGTTTACTTGCATTTATTTATACTTAAGGTTATCTCAAGCTAAAATTTTTATGACTTAAACAAAAGGCATCGTAATAGGGTGAATACATTAGCTATTTCATTATAGTTCAGATGAGCTGTATAGGGAATATATGATATGTAGCTCTAGTGCAAATTGTCGCTCTTTGTGAGTCGCTTTCTCTCGAGCGACAAAATGCTACTTGCACTTTTTTTCAAAAATATTCCAAAGCATACTTTATCTTCAGTAAGCTACTTACTTTGGCGGTGCGGTGATCTGCACGTGCGCAGTGTGCTTTGTAGCGGATTTAGAAGGCGATGAGTGGCTTAGCGTCTCCGGTGACACGATTACGGCGACGGGGGAGGCCGGGGACGGCAACAGGGGGTCGCCGCCCCCCATGGCGGTGCTCCTGCTGCCGCCGCTCATGTTCTGTGGGGGAATTGTAGGCCAACTGGAAATGTAAAGCGACGGGTTTTAACCTGATACTGATAGAAATTATGAAATATTACTATTAATTGTAAATATAATGGTATTTCTTGCAATAATATTCTATTTTGGAAGTATGGGATAAATTCATTATTTTCCAAATCAAAAATATGTTGAAGAAATCCTCAAGATCGACTTTTATTTTCAATTGCGCATCTTATTTTTTTAATTAAACAACTTTGAGTCGATTAATTTAAGTCGACCTTTTCGAGGGTTTGCATAAAATATTTTTGGTTTTAGAAATAATGAATTTATCTTAAACTTTTTAAACTCATGTATATATTTTGCAATTTATGATAGTGTACATTTCAAACACTTCTCCACCTATCGCATGACATATGAGTACATTTAGGCAATTGCGGGACTATTATTTATTATTCCAGTAGATAGAAGTAATAACCATTTTCATGGTCAAGGCCTGACGATAAAATTAAATAATGGCGGTCAAAAATACCATCCAGCTGCTTGCCATTTAAATATCAACAATTGTGTAACAATCTAATCATGCACGTTTTGTTTAGGTGTATAAGGTACGAAATATTTTAAAATGTCGTTCTAACAGCCACAAAAATGTTGGCAGTAAAACCGGTGTGCAGTTTCGGCTGGTGAGGTTTGGATATGGGGGGGGGGGGGGGGGCGCAGAAATGTAAAAATGCGCCGCAAACGAAAATTTTGCATATTTCAAGGTCAAACCCCTTAAAATTATAAATTATAAATTTGCAGAGCAAAAATATTTGGTTGAAAAAATTACTTTCGTTACACAAATATCCTCCTTTTTAATACGATTGACGGAAATCTCGACAAAAATTGTTTAAAATAATATTTAAATAGGTAATTAATATTGAGATATCAAAAATTTACATATACGACGTTACCTTCAAAAAGCTGAAAACGAGAATTCAGGAAGCAGGAACATAACTATTGTTAGTTTTTAGATATCCGTTAATTAAAAACGATATGGCACAATCACAAACTCAAAAGTATTTTAGTTATTCAATTTATAGATATCAAACGACACATTCAATTATTACGTAGGTAAATAAAACTTCATACAGTTATTTATACACGGGTGCACTCACTTTCTAAAATTGAAATCAGCTCTACGGTCTTTCATAGAAATAAATTTTTCCATAACTTTTTCATCGAAATTATTTATTGGGTAGGCAACGCCCAATTCTTTTATTTATACTTTATCTTTCAGTGGAAGATTTGCAAAATTAGCTCTAATTATACTACTAACAGTATTCATTTTAAGTAATATATAAAATTGTCGATTCACAAAAATTTAATATTAAGTAATTTAATAATGTTAAAAATATGTAATGTGTTAAAAATATGTTATAATGTTTAATAATGTTCGCGTAGGGCCGCGAAATAATTGCGGCCAAATCTGTAAAATATAAGCATATTATGGAAAGTATCTAACGAGTCTAGTCGAAAAGGAGATCGGATCGATTGCCATAGTTACCTGGGTCGCCACTCAAAGTGCGGCCACGAAGGTGTGATGCATTGCTCACTGTGCAGTGGTGCGCTCGAGCCCTTCCTAATAATAGTTTGTACCACAATACATGTTTTAACATTTGCATTTAATTTACAATAATGATAATAATAAGGATTTCTTTGGTATTTTTGGAAGAGGGGCGCGCGGCCATGCGGCCTTAAGGAGAAGCCGCCACTGCCGGTGTGTCATGAAATATACATACAATATCTGAATGCAAGTTGAAGCGGAGCTGAAGTAAAGGAGCTTGCAAGGGAGCTATTCTGTTTCAGTTTTAATAAAAAAATTCAGTTTTATAAAAGAATTTCTGTACCTCATAAATGTATGCAATATGTGCAACAAACAGCAATAAACAGCGCTTCTCACTTATCACTTATCACTTATCTTATCACTTAGCAACACTTTTCGCCTACACTCTCGATCTGCCACACGCGCATCGCATGTTACCCAGGCCACTAACCAAACAATAACGAAAGGGTGCAACTAGAAATAAGCCAATTATGCTATTGAGTTAATGGAATCATTTTGCCGATTTGTCTGGTAGACATTGGGTGTTCGAAACCGCGTATACAGGGTGGTCTATTGTATTAAATCAGAACTACATAAATAAATCTACAGGAGCGCAGTCAAGTTCTACGATACTGCAGCCATTTATTAACAAAAATCGATCAAATTTGGTAGGTGTATCGATATTTAAGAGATACCGCATACAGAATATTCAAATGATGCTGAAACTGAGTGAAAAGCCAATTTTATCAAATGATATCTGTATACAGATTAGGAATGAAGGATGATTAAGAAGCGTCCATTCGTATTATAGTCTAACTTTATGAATAAGTCATTATTAATATATTATTTCATTATTGCTAATATTGCTGCGGGTTAGATACGACTTACATACACCTTGTAGAAGCCCTAAGAAATTATTGTTGTTTTAAATTTACAGAAAAGTAGATACTAATATACCTTTAACTACTTTATATACTTAATAATATAGGTATTACTTTATAAATTAATTTAATTTAAAAAAATGGCGGATGCGCCGGTCGCGGTATTTAATCGACAAAATATTATTTTATGTTCGACTGCATCATAATACCTTTGTTTATGACACTGTTTAGCGTCCATAAAGTAGTAATACGCTACCTACTGGCGGCACGCACAACTAACGCATGGGGTATTGGTTCAGTTTTGCGTATGTATGTCTATTGTGAATTTTGAAATATCCGTTGTTATATTAGTTAATTGCTTTGATTAGATATGAATCATTATTGTTGTGAGCGTCATTGTTCCTCTTGTACAAAGAAAAACCCCGAGATCAGTTTCATACTTTTCCAAAAGCGGGAAAATCTGGAGCTATCGCGGAAACTATAAGTTGAGCATTACAGAGTTACAGGAGACAAGTGTATGGATAAAGAAGCTAAAGAACGCAGAGTAGAGAGTGTGCTCTTTACCATTCTCTAAGGATGACTATTTCCATAAAGGTATGTATGCTGTATGCCCAATAAAGAATTTGACATATTTTGAGGCTAAGTTTCATTTTCAGATTGAACGCTCGAAAAATATTGAAATCTATTTTAATTTTATATCACTACTTACCCCTTTCAAAATAGTTTTACAAGCTTTTTACCTGGTTTAAAGTTCTCGACAACAAATGTTTGATGAATAAAATTTCAAACGTCAGTGTCAGTGAACGTAGGTTAGTATAGGTTACTGCCATTTTGGTGCTTCGATCTTAAAATCAATCGCGTATAAAGAAGTTAAAATGGACTGCTATCAATGTCACAAGAAATGTCAAAAGAAAGTTTGGAATTTTGTAATCTTCGTATAGTTGCCTTCACTTCTTTGGCAATAGAAGTCCTCCTGCATTTGATGCAATTTCTTAATATGATTTGGTGCATCTTCCATGCCGTCATTAGCCATTTGAAATAAATTTGACAATAATAAATTTAAATGTCATTAGTCAAAGCATAAAATATGTTTCAGGCATTTCCAATTGAGTAGTTTTATCAACACATTTTAAGAAAGAAATCCTCGTCAACCAAGGCAGTCGAACATAAAGTTTTGTGTGCAACTCGTACATAATCGGACTTAGACTCGCCTTATTTTTATCAGACTCGCTCGCTCGCCCATAAACTAAGACTCGTCCAATAAAGTCCCACATTATGTACTTGTTACATAAATAGCTATTGTATGACTGGTATCTACATGTCCTCTAACCTTTATTCAACGTATTTTACAAGTAGATAATACGTGTACTTATCTCTAATAATACCTATACTTATTGATTTTTAACACCAACGTAGTTTTCTACATAACACCAAAACACTATACTGCACTCGATGCCCGTTTTGCCAACCAAGTTGGCATCATCTGGAGATGTTAAAACTAAACCTGTGCTAACACTATATCCTATTTACACCTAATCTGTATGGGATTGTTCCTCTGTCACTATTCATACTATTTTAGCACTTTGCAATTTCCAAACTCGCAAATGTATCCAGCTGTCTGGTATTTGTTATACATTCCTAATTACTTAGTCTTAAATTTCTAGATACTATCTATTTTTGGTTGTTCTCAAGCGCATGTTGCGGGCGACACTCTAGACTTATCTGTTCTAACATATTTGAGATGAGCCATATGTTGCTTGAATCTGGTTTTAATTGACCTTCTAGTTTGTCCAACATACTTTTGATTACAGTCTTTACTTTGATTGTGTTACCTTTACACCAAAGGTTCCAACCCCTTTTGAGATATTGCTTTTTGTTTGACTTTATATTCACGTTAAAAAATAATTGCAAAATATTAAGTATAATTGTATCTGTAGTATTACAAGTTTTTGTGAAAAAAATGTACATATCCCAATTTTGGATACAATATAATATACAATTTCATCAAATTTTATAAAAGCTACTTTTATTCCACAGTATTGGTAGCCATTGTATTTTTCACAGTTTGACATTTCCATATCAAATATATACAATAATTATTAAATCCTTTTCAAGACATATTTTAGAAATAGAAAATTTCGTACAACTTACATAGATATATTTTTAAACATCAACATATAGCAGTAATTATCAAGACATTTTTAGGAAGAGTATTTTTCCTAATTTTCATGTGCTAGTTATACTTTTTTCACAGCTAATAAAAACCACCATCATCCCCAATTACCATTCTTCCTGTAGCTCTATATTATTCTCACCCCTCGCACCATGCAATACAAAACATTCACGACAAACAAAATATCACTAATAAACTTTAGTCAATTTATTGAATAATTGTTTTCGCTATATTTTGTACAGTGGGTTTGTGTTTTTGGGTAACAATTTAAAAGTTTACCTTGATAAGTTTACTATATCAACTATTTTGAATATTTTTTTAATTCAGAGGTTATATACGTATTTCCAAAAGACCAGAAAAGTTTTTTTATAAACCAGCACCTCTTATATTATGCTCACCTCGCACCTTCCACCTTTCCCTGTCCCAGAGCTGTGGGGGTGGCCGTCGTCTCAGCCGTGGTGTCCCCATGGTCCGCCCCCGAGGTGGTCGCCATCTCATCTATGTCCGAGTCTATGCCCCTATCGAAGTCCATGTAGAATGAATCCCTGGAATCACTAGAGCCCCTCCTGAGCTTGAGGCTCAGATCCGGCGAACTATCGTCGCCCATCGCAAAAAAAACTATCCTTAAAAACCACCTCACATGTTTCCGTCACTTGGACTTAGGTCGGGTCGGTGTGGAGGATGCGTGAATCGTCCTCTACATGACGACGACGCCTGATAGCGTGCCCCAGTCGGTGTTGCTTTGTGCTTTGTGTGTACACCACTGATGCAGGGTTCTCTTTCATGTCGCGCGCACGGAGTCAACGACATAGCGATGCAGAAAGCGGCGGGAAGGGGGGCGGACCAGGGGTTAGCGCGTAGGGGTGGATCTACTACGCGTTACACGGCGCAAATTTGGCGGTAACGCTGGTGGTAGCGCCACGGGTTAGTTGAAGAGGGTGCATATGATAGACGGTAAATTATAGTGGCTTCAGGGCTGGAGGTGCCCATGTGAGAGACATATGTTAACCGTGGACTTATTTTACGGCTTGAATTGGAGTTGTCGGGTTATTTTTAGACGATATTCTTTCCCTATCTATATTACCTAATTCTCTTATGTCCTTGCCGCAGTGATACTTAAATATGTATCTATTATTGTATCGTATCGTTAAAAGTTATTTGTGAAGAAGAATACTGTAAACCAAAACTGAGCTTAGAAAATCAATAAAATTCTTAAAAGTTTTTAAATATTTTCTTTACAACTAATGACGCAATATTTGATTGCAAGGCGTTTATCAATTTGTCGTTTTTTTACAAACAAGATAACCATCTTACAATTTAAGTAATGATGAAGTTTTCTTTGAGTTAGTAGGTTATTTTTCCTTGTCATCAATTTTTGAGATGTCGTAGGTTAGGCCATATAAGTAGGTACCTAGTAATTGAAAATCCACTAAGTTAAAAATTAACTACCAGATGAAGAAGGTAAATTATTTATTTATATTTGTATTAAATATACAAATACCATTTGTCGGTAATATACAAATCAAAAAAAAGCAGATTAGTTTATTGTCTTTGTTTTGGGAAAGTTGCCATATATATATTCTGTGGTTGCCATTTCTTCCCTGGCAAGATTCGAACACGTGTCGCAATATACCATTATTCTATTAGTCACAAGCTACCACACAGAACCTAACAAACTGAGCTATCGCCACGTCGATTAAATCCTAAAATTGAAGAAAGTAATGAGCACACCAATAAAGGACAATGTGCAGGTAGTGAAGATGTTGATCATAGATTATAGATTATAGGGTATTTATAATCTCTGTGCTGATGTAATAACTAACCAGTGGTGCATTAGGGCAACGCAGAGATTGTCTCTGGGGCAACGACTAACTGCAAGCCTGAAAGATTATCGATTTTTGTCTCACTGCATTACCACAGTTTTATGCTGTGGCATTACCTTATCCGTTTGATCTTGGTGTTTCATATAGCACACACGTGTGTTAGTCGCTTTCGTTTTCATTCATCACTTCGTAATCGGTTGGTTAGGGTTAGCAAAATAACTTTACGCCACTTACATAATTTTAAAGCAATTACAAGAGGCGTTTATTGAGGGAGCATGTTATATTGTTTTACACCTATTTAGAAAAACTATTTAGCAAATACCTTTATATAGATAACAGATATTATTAAAGATATTTTTAATATTACAAAGTTTTTTAAAGGATTTTTCTTATTAGAAAATATTTTTTCAACACATTTAGTAGGTAAGTAAGTATTTGACGAAAAAAAAATTACCTATACCTATTGTGTCGTTTGTCGAACCAAACTAGATGAAGCATGAAGCATTCATAAAATGAAGCACAAGCACGTTCAAATTAGTGAGTACGCACCAGGCAGAGTAGAAGAGATACCTACAGGCAGCTTTTATTTGTGGTAGTAAAACCTACGTACTACACTATAAAGTGATAATTATATTAATAAATATAAATAATAAACTACAATGCCTTTATAAAAGCTGAGTATAATAAACAATATCTCAAGGACATCTATTTATTTTGACTTGAATAATTTTTGAAATTATTTTTTAGTATTCATACAGACTGTTATCTACTCTACCCCAGAATAAGAATATAATATAATATATTATATTCTGGACTGATGCTAATGCTAATATATTTACCTGTATATTGGGTTGCATATAAAAGAGTTTCAAGTAATCTTGTGCAGACAATAAATATTTGGTTATTCTATGTTGTTTTTCAGTGACGAATAACGGGTATAGAAGAAGAAGAAATACTAAAAATCATCAACTCCAGTTCTATATTTCCTGCCTATATGTTCAATGGACGAAGGCCAAGAAAAAAACATGAAGAAGAGGAAGTACTTCTATATTATGCGACTTTGTGTATATATAAATTCCTTGACTTTGTGTCATACATAACCTCAAAGAAGAAACTAGGTTAATTTTTGAATTTGCGAGTTATAAAATTATTAAGAAATTTTAAGAAGATATTATTCATTATCCCATTATACAGGTGGTCCAGTATGGTACAACACAGAATTATCAACCTATGTAATAAAGAAATGATTATTTTACATGACCATTACAAATAATTTTTTACAGGTTTTTCAAGCCTCCTGTTCCATCGCAGATTTCTAAGTACAACCACGCCTCTGTCGTTGATACAAAAGTGGAGGAAAGAGCGAGGATTGCCTCTCAATCCTAATGCTTCGGGTGTTTTAACAGATGCTCCCGATTATACCTTTTTAGATGGTAGATTAACCCCATATGGCATGAAGCAGAAAAAAAGACTTTTTAAACAGAAAGAATTACTTCAGGATATTATAAAACTCTCTAGTGAAATAGATTTTGCTGTGGAGAGGCACAAGCAGCTGCAAGCAGCGGAGGACCATAAGAATAAAGAAATACTTAATAATAAATTGAAACCTAAAGGTCTGGCATTGATAAAATCAAAGTAATTTTTCATGGCCCTTTATAATAAAGTTTTCATAGTTTATGAAGTATTTTTATTGTGGTAAAGTCACATCAACAGTTTTTAAAATAAGGCATTAGCGACTGGCCAGAGGTGTATTATGATATTTTTAAAGTGTATTCAGCACTATTACAATTAAGAAAACCTACCATGTTTAGCATTAGGTTGAATATGCAGGAATGGGCGAAAGTATAGATAATGTCATATATTGAGAACTGATATCATTTACTTGAAAATTTAGATTGGGATGTTTTAACATATAAGTCTTATTAGCAACACTGTCCAACTTCTGATTTAATCGGAAAGGAAAACGAACTTCTTTCTAAATGGGATACCTTGTATGTTTGTTTAGATTTATATAGAGCTTGTTGTTAGCTGTTCAGAGATATAATCTCTGGTACATTTACTTTCAGTAACTATGCAGGTATTTCTTAAAATTATCTTATTTATTTACAAATTACATCTAAAGTATTCATTTTAAAGATAGATCTGGGATAAATAGACATAAGTGAGTAGCGCATGAGTGACTCATGAAGGTGATGTAAAAGAGGACTGCACTCGTATTAGTTCATTGAATTTTGGGTAAACTTGTCAAGTTTTCTTAAGTCCGAATATGAGATTACATAACTATAAGATGCCAGATCTTATATCACTGGACATTTAATGAGTAGCTCTATCAAATCTATAATTGATTTTTTATTTTAAAATATTAACACAATAAAATACATTAAAACATGATGCTTTAATCTTAAATACTATACATATTTAACAAATTTGTACAATCCAAGCTAATTTTTTCATATGCCTTCAGAAATCTCTTGAAGACATGAATTTATCAATGTTGTAACTCCTTCATTCTCCAAGATAGTAACGTGATCGCCTTCAAACGTATGGACTTCAACAGGTTTTTCAAAGTACTCTGATAGTCCATAATCATCCGGAAGACCCTTTACACTTGCTTGGCTAGGTTTGATAAGTTTTACATTTGTTTTTAGTTTAGTATAAGAGGGAGTATAGACCATGAGGGCTTGTATTCTCTGGTATATGCTGTTGGCTACTAGCCGTTGGTAGATTGCATTGTGGGTGCTGTGATGCTCTTGTACTATTTTGATTCCTAAGTTGACCCTTTCGTCCCATGTTGGACACATGTAGAGATTTTCCTATTAATATTTGTTTTTTACTTATATTAGCGTATCATTATGCTTTATATTACCTTATGCTTTACTATTTCTTCATTGGACATATAAAATGAAAGCAGATGGCACATCATGGCTGTTTCGAATATCTTTTTGGATCCTACTTCTAGACTTAACAGCATGGATTTCATTAACAAGGGGGCGCCATCGATAACTATTAATATGCCGCTGTAACCACGAGATTCTAAAATATTCACCACTTCCAGGGCTACCAGCGTCCCATATGAATAGCTCACTAGAGCAAATTGATTGTTTACGAAATACTTCATTACAGTCTAAAAAGAAACAAATAGTTACTATTGAAAAATTCTTCTCGTAATCCCTATAATGAATCGAAAAGAGCTTGTTTAAATTCATTACAGACAAAGAAGTGGCACTGGCAGGCGCCTCGTCTTAAATGTTCTGTAACCTAGAAATCAATTTTGACTGGTCGCAGTACCATAGCCACTAACCCACTTGGTTATAGGAGTAGTGATTACATTTAAATTTTATACAAGCTTCTGTAATATGGAAATAGTTTTAGGTTGTGTAAGAAATGGCACAACAAATTGGGCAAATAATTGTGCAATTTTTGATAACTGATAACTTACTTATAATTTGCATAAACTTAAAATTACTTAAATGACAATTTCATTATAACAAAATGAAAACTTTTCCCACTTACTGGCATCACAGATTCCGCCATTTCACCAATAGTCTTCTCATCGTTGTCCAAATTCAGTTGCACGCCAATAGTGTGAGCATTAATGGTTTCAGTAAAATTCTGATAGACACTGACGAAACCTTCTATTCCAGGGAAAAGCAGCAGAGTTGGAGCTTCGGCATCCTGGGGAACTTTGGACTGCATCTGCACATACCGGGCAGAATTTTGAACCTCGTTTCCAATAAGCCTGACTACCATATCAATCCCAAAACGAGCCACTTTTTTGTCTTCTCTTTCTTCAAGTATTTTCTCATTTTGTATATCTTTCAATCTACAAAATACAAAGATCACTTCATACAATCACTTCCTAGATGATTCGGATTTATGAAAAAGCATTACTAGATAAAGGATAATTACTTGGCTAGAGTCATTGTCCTCATGTCTTTTGCGGAAAGGAAGACTTCGAAGTCTCGTTCCAGGACTTGCTTGATTTCAACGGCTGTCATTGAGTCCATGCCCAGTTCTGCAAGTGTCGAGTGGAGACTCACCGATTTAGAATCGATAATACCTGTAAGCACGATTTAAATTAAAACAACTGGGTTTCCGTCATTATGCCTAGTTAAAGTTGGCATATCAAAAAATCCAAATTATTCCTAAAATTACACCAGACGCATCATATAAACAGAAGTGTTTTAATGGTATATCCTGTATTTCATTTGTAAATATAATCCTACTCTTACTTTTCTCAAAAAAAAATGTACCTATATCTTTTTACAGTATATATTACAGTTTTGGTAGTGTTTGAACTGTTTCCTCTTCTCGACTCAGATTTGGTACTCGCAAGTTATCTCTGCACTTTTGGTTTTTATCCACAGAGGACGTAAAAGGGTTGAATCAATATACTTACCTAGTATATTGATAACAGCATCCACTACGTTATCTGCAGAATTCAACGCCCGTTTTTCCGCCACCACTATGCTGGATACAATGGCCGCATCCCTTTGTCTGAGTAAAGTGTCCATCACTTGAAGGCAACTTGAAATTTTCTGTTGCAGAGTTCCGCTTATCTCGATTTCTGTGTTGTCTTCTAGCATTTCGGCGACCAATCCAACCTAGATATAATATTTATTAAATCTGGTACGATGCAGAGTATCTTGTATCAAATGCATAAAATTGTTTAATTACCTATTAAAATTGACACACATATAGTTAGAAGCTTAAACTTGGAGTTGCATATAATTGCAAGAAGTGACAATTGTAAATTCAAACACACATTACAATCTTTAACTGCAAGTTTAGTGATAGTGATAATTCTAAGTTTATATTGACAATTAAATATAACTGCAAATTACCTACCTAAATACCTACCTAAAATTGGTTTTAATCTGAAAAGTAGAAGTTATGCCAGTTTTGACTGATCAGCAAAATACATTTTAAACCAAACACCTTGTATTTCTTTAGGAATAGATAAAATAAAATTATTTTTTATTTAAATATTGAAACTTGAAGGATTGAAGCTACAACTTATCGATACTCTGATTTTCTTCAATTTGATTGTAGAGTTACAATAAAAAAAATAAATAGAAATATATAATAAAAAAATAGTAAAAACATTTTCTGGTGGTTGTTATTGGAAATCATACTCCATCTCTAGCAGCAGCACGCTTAAAACACTATTAGAACATAAACGTAAAGAATTGTTAATGGTTGGGCAGCTGTAAAATTGTAAATAATACTTTATAATATTAAAATTAAATAGTGTCAATATCAGATTCAATGAAAATTCTACGCACCTCTCCGATTGCTCCCCATTCGATGGCCAGTGCAGGATATCCCGCCAGTTTTCTGTCTTCACAAATTCTTTCCATCACCGAATTGGACATACCATAGTTCGTTTGCCCGGCATTGCCGCGACCACAGGAAACTGACGAAAATACTACAAATTCACTGCAAAATGAACTTTCTTAGTTTCTTTAGTCGTATTAAAATTAAATTTAGTAGCCAAAACTCTATATTTAAGTATATCTTATTGGATTAGTAGACATAGCCAAAATGTACGTTAAAGTAGGTATATATGCATGATCTTCCACGCAACTTCCTTGCTAGAAGTTTAAAAAAATTACGTGTTTTCTGAAAATTTTACTACCTCAAGCTCTTTAAAAAATTAGAATCTTTTCTCTCAAAAATTCTATCGAAACAGTTGCGGAAATAGACTGCATACAGAGTGGATTTTTAGGAGTGGGACATATTTATAGATACGGTGTCATTCAACGGTGATTAGTATTATTGAGGACTATTGCCCCCATGAATATATCTCACACTTAAAAATACATCCTGTATTATTATATAAAAATATAAAAATGGGTCTCACTGTAATTTATCTCTGTAGGATACACTATAAATGTATTATTTTCTATTCTTACCTTAAATCTGAACACATTTGTCTTGTCAGCTCATCTAGATACTCTGTGGCATACGCTTTCGGCCCAAAAGATGTGACAAAGTTTTCTTCGGTTTGGTTTTCAAAGACCGCGTCTGCCAAAACCACAGCCAAGTTGAAAATGGCATCTACGCGGCCTAATTGAAGGGATTCCTCGATAAGTTGTTTACACCCTTCTCTTGTTACGGGACCTGTGAATATTTTCACAACCGTACCATAATTTCTCCAAATGCTGATAAAAAAAAGATGACACATCATGTACAACATTTTATTATACGGCTTGTTTTTTTAATTTATATAAAAATAATACAGGAATATAGTTCTTAAGGAACTTTTTGCATTGTTGTTTATCTTTTTCCTATGAATTATCCTTTTAAAAATCAAGATTATATTGCAGTCGTTATAAATAGTTTGACATTCTTAAATACCTACTTTATTCTATTCAATTTCAAGGACAAAGATAGTTCAATGGACTTTCAAGACACAAACTTATATCAGGCAACCGAACAGGCCGTCCTGAAATTAAATATAGAATGTGATCTACCGCTAGAACAAAGATTTTATGCAATAGTCAAACTTAAATATGCATAAGGTAATCTATTTGTAAAAACCAACTTTACGTCTAGACCCTAAATTTTATTAACCCAATAGAAATTTGTCAGTGCCATACATTCTACTAAAAAAAGTATATAAAGAATGAATAAATTAATTTTATTTAACTTTAAAAACAATCGACGTACCCCGAAGAGCTGAAAATCAAGCTTTTATTCACCGACTTTAAATATTATAAGCAGATAAAAAAAATGTATGAGATCCTAGATGTCATTTTATTGAGACATATTCGCTGGTATAAACTAATTTGCCCAAACCCAAAACCTTTTGTTTTGAAGTTAACAATATAACGATAAGTATGACAATCAATACTTATTATTGCTATTACTATATACTATAAGTATTGATAATAATATTTATTTCTGTAAGTATTGAGTGCAAACAATGAATGGCTGTTAAATCCATAAGAGAAATAATGTTCTCACCCTCACCTCATTCTGTAATTCTGATAACCGGTGGTAACTCCTTTCCTGGATGTCAGCACGAGTTTTCTGGCTCCCCTCAGGATCAGCCAGTCGGCCAGTTCCAGGCCAAAACCACCTAGACCCCCGGTGATTATGTAGACTTTATCGGAGTCACAGAAAAATCTAATCAGAAGAATTTAATCAGCGATTGAAATGGATGTTAAAATTTAGGGTATAACCATTAAAGTTCACGCAATATAAAATAATGTTCAATATGGCAATGCCATTTTTAAGGTCCTTTTGCCCTAGGTGTTTGTTACACGGGGGCCCCCACCTCCTATAGTTTAAATTACAAATTACCCGTTACAACCAATAAATTACAACGTTCTTTAAAAAATAAAATCAAAGAAAAAGTAGTAATAATAAGATAAATTAATATCAAACGATATTGAACGTGGATTTTGTCTGTTTCTCCGACTTTAAGACCTATATGGAGAAAATTTCTACTAGTGTATAAATTTCGATTTTTGTTAACGAAATGCCTAAAATGTGTTGAACATTGGAAACTTTTTTCCCGAAGCCACCGTATTCTGCATGCAAAGCAAAATAACTCCTATTTCATCTATTTATGGTTTGTTTACTTGTCCAATTTTGTTTTCTCTTTTACATTTTTTTTGCAAAAATATCATGTTAATTCGCACAACAAGAAATATTCTACCAATAGCTAAAATATTAGTTCTAAATTAGCTCGAAGTATGCCCTTGTACCTTGCGATGCCCGGGAACTTCATAACCGTAGGAGAGATGACAAGTTCTTTTTCCGGCTTCCTCAGCTGTATCAGCACCTTCCCCATATGTTTTCCTGTAGACATGAATCTGAATGCCTTTTCCAACTCATTATATTTGAACACAGTCCTGATCAAGGGTGTGATGGCGCCATATTTAATGCCATCCATAATCAATTCCGTGAATTTCTGCTTGACTTGGGGCATCTCAGTGAACAATTGATCCAGCATGACTCCCTAGAGCCGGAGTTTTAAAATATAAGTATCGTAATAAATTGCAACATTACCTGATTCTTCTATTGCGATGAGAAAGCGATAGGAAGAGAAAGAGGGTGATTGAGAGGGAAAGAAGGAGTAAGTGATGGGAGAGGGAGGAGCATAAAATGAGTAAACACAGGAAGTACGAAAATAATATAGAAAACGAAAGAGCTAAATAGCACAAGAGTGAATCTGGTTGGCCCTTGAGTAGAACTTAATTGTTTCCTACCAGCTACGAGAGTACTAGAATTTGCAATTCTAACACTGGACAGCAAGTGCTGCCTCTTGTGATCATGCTGTTGGCAGATTGCGCAGTTTCCGGTTGGTATGCTATTCCGGTTAGTGCTGCAAAATAGGCATAATGGCAACAGATATTTCGCACTGACCAAGACAAATTAGTAAAAAATTACGGACTGGGTTGCAAAGAGCGCGACCAGATATATTAATTGTCAAGCAAGATCAATCAAAGTTTTTATTACTGCCAGCCTTTGTACGTACGTCTTTGATCTATGGATGTATATAGCCGACTTATATGCCACTGTGTGCTATGATACATATTGTGCATAATAAAGTACATAATCATGGCTTTCTTAAGACACATCTGTAACGAATTGGCAGCTTACTAAGGGGAAACAGTTTCCAGATAGTTCTAGTCATACTTATTACCGAAAAAAGTGATTTCTTACCTGAAAGCTGGCTTCTTTTTGGAAAAGCAGCGTGCTCAGATGCCTGTTTTGAGCCATGTCTAACTTTCCAATCTCAATAAATCTGCCACCCCTGGCGAGGCAACGCACGGATGCTACCAATTTCTCCTCAGCCAGGGAGTTGAGCACCAGGTCAACGCCTCGGCCATTCGTTCCCCTCAAGATCAACTGCTCGAAGGACTCATCGTGCGAGTTACCGATGTTATGATCTGAAAAATAATTTTTTACCATTGTATTTGTAATTCAATAAATCATAATTGGTATTATAATTATTAGATATAATGTTTTTTTATAAAAAATCCTTGATAAGACGCAATGCAATTGATGCAATTATAATATAATAATAATAATAATTTTTTAAGAATTTGCAGTAAGTGACGGTTTGAATTATTTGAATCTAAAAGTAAGCTTTTTATTTGCCTCTGTGTTTTTTGCTAATTTACTAACACTTGATACTATTAGCTATATAGGTAATTAAAGCTATTATCACTTTACTGCCATTACCTTTAAGTTGCGGGAATGTCTTCTTGAGAAAATCACGCTTTTCTTCAGTCTTGACAGTGGTAAAAACTTTGCACCCGTAATGCAGAGCTATCTTAATGGCAGCCTGCCCAATTCCACCAGTACCGGAATGGATTAAGATACTTTCGCCTCTTGTCATTTGTCCACGCTGAAAATTAATAAACCGAAAAATAAGGACACAGGACAAAGGAAATAAAAACACAGCTGCAACAGCCATCGATGTTTCGGAGTTTGTGCTCCTCTTCATGCGATAATTTATAGTAGTGATGCTAAAAATCTCATAATACATGGAGTTAATCTAAATGATTAAAATAAGTTTCTGGTCATTGCAACATATATCTGGAATGTTATTTAAATTGAAGCTAACGCGATTAGTTTTATAAATAAAAAAGAATCACAATTTTAGAAATACTTTTGTCCTATTTGCCTCATTAACCAGATACAGAATGTAGTATTCAACAGTAGTAGGCATTCAAAGAGTTTCTGCAGTAAACTTTTCAGTAGACTTTTGAGGTAAATCAAGAAATTTTTCATCAAACCGTTCAACTGACCTCAGGCTAGAATCAATATTATTTTTTTCAATACAGATTAAGCAATTTTATTACTTTTTTTTTTAATAACATTTAAGGAACAGATGATATTTTCACCCAATGCTATTTTATGATGAACATTTTTATTGTAAATTTTAGGTAACTTTTAAACTTACCATAACCAAAGAATAAATTACAGTGCCGTAGACCACTGGGACAGTGGCCGCTTCTTCCAGAGTCCAATGGTCAGGAACCGGGTAATTGATATATGTGTCCCCACATAGCAGCGTAGACAGAGCCCGACTAGTTACCATGCCCATAACACGGTTTCCTCTGAAAGAATGTTAAATAGTGTTTAATTTAATACTCGTGTGCATTGTTGGGTACACGTTACTTCTTTACTAACTACACTTGTTTATGATAATATTTTATTTTGAATATTTTCTGTTTTTTATTACTCTATGGGGGGCGTATTCTCAAAATAATGCATTCTGAAAAGTCGCTAGTAAGTCGCAGCTTTAATATGCAAAATACTTCATTAAATGTTTTTCAATACTGAACGTTTCCAGACTTAAAAACATAAATTTTACTTACTTTCTGTCCCTTCCTGAGTATTCGAATCCTTGCACGCATTCCTGTTCCAGGCGATCCTGCGTGATCATATCCACGCTAACTTTTCCCAAAGCTGACATGACATCTCTAAAATTGAGAGCGCAGTAATAAACCTGCAAAAAAACCAACCAGGCTTTGTAAAGAATTTTCCTCTTCTGATTGTGAAAAGAATAAGATGGTGAAAATGAAAATGAAATAAGTATATGATCAATTTGTATAATGTAATTAGTTTAAATTTGAATAAAAGTAAAGCAATGATTGCCTCTAAGCCATATAAATGGAATTCATTAATAGAGCTCGACACATGAGTGAGAAGTCAGTAGGTACAGTGTTAAAGTGTTAAAACGTGTACGTTAGTACAATATCTGTTTCATTAAAGAGGCTTCTGTAGTAGTCACTCTCAAACAAGTATGTTTGTCAGTGAAAAGTGCAACACATTTTGAACGTCCTATGTCTAGAGATGATAATATTGGCATATTTATGTTTATAGTTATAAGTGCGTGCATTACTAGGTGTTGCATTGATTCAGCATTTTTTTCACGACTTCTTATTTGCCAGTAATGCCAGTGATTATGACATATTAGGCATTAGAATGCGCATAAAGTATGTCCAGTTTGATTGTTTTTCTATCTCCAGTTTCGTTTACAGTTACCTAAAATTTTTTTCACTAAAGTCTCAGTATGTGACTCTCAGTTCTTTGTTTTACCTAATGTATGTAACGATACAATTGATGGCTTTTTGAGTTAGGTACATATTTCTCCTAAAATAATCTCAATTGTTTATTGCCGACCAGATACATCAGAATAGTAACATCCAACAAACACCGAGCATTCAATTTAGATCATATAAAAATAACCAGTACCTATCACACCTGTAACAGTAAATTTCTTTTATGCATATGACTTTTAACATATATTTTACATTAAAAGAAACTCCAGCCCAATAAAGTCTGGTCTCACAAACACGACGTTGTATGATTTATCACAAAGTAAATCAGATAAACGCTAAATATTTGTACTAATTTGATAGGTATAGCTCGGACGAGACTAGATTGTGTGTAAATGATGCGTAAAACACACTAATTGGATTTTGATTTGACGAGAGATGACAAAGGTTCCTCACCTCTATGCCTAATTTATGCATCCAGATGTTGAACTCTATTCATTAAATTAATTTATCAAACAAGAAGTGAAGCTATGAATAAATCATTTATGGTCATTCATAGTTAGAGTTGCACTTCCAGTGCTCCGTACTTACATGTATCAGATCTTTTTCCTCGTGAAGCTTGCTGTCTTGCCTAAGAGGCCCCTCTATCCATCTAAGACTCGAAAAGTCACCCCTCACTGTTACATTTCCATAGCAATGTTCACTATTCACATCGTTCGCCGTGTGTAACAATAAAGATCTATAGGTACCCCATTGACCGTTTTTGTAAATGTTAACCGCCATGTGTTTCTTAAGTTGATGGGAGTAGAACGGCAGCTGTGGGTTGAACTCTTCTGCTTCATCCATCAAGAACATGCACCTAACATGTTTACTCTGGGGCTCTCTTCGGAGGCAGTTCACCAGGCCTATGATTCCGCTTCTGGGTTCGTTTTCTATAATAATAATAGTGATATTTATGTCTTCGGAGAAAACATATATATATATTCATTTAGGTACATAAATGAATATAGAGAAATAAATTTAATCCAAAAAGTATAGTTCTTAATAAACTCGTGCATTTATGAATTTTTGATATACTATCAGGACTAGAATCATCTCTATAGTTTTACGGTAAATGTTAATAATATACTTCTACTAAACCTATTTCTTTTATCATTTTAGCGTCAGTAGGTTCGGAAATGGGAGGGGGGGTAAATTAAGTTTTACATAACATTTATAACAAAACTGTACCTGCATACAGTACAATGTCTTTGTTTTTCTCCTTTGTGAGAGCATTCTGAACCTCTGATAGCCAAGAAAAGCCTTGTCTGGAGCTGATCTTGATATATTTGGAATGCTTGACCCTGGATTGTTTGCGGAGAAGGAAAATAGTCTCGTTTTCGGTGCGGTGAACTGTCAAGATGGACAAGTTGGAGTTTATATCTTTTGAGGTGTCATACTGGTGGGATTCCCGGGTTATGATGAAACCATTGTCCACTAGAGCAGTAAATGCTTCTTCTAAAACCTAAAACATCAATTTATATCTTTAATTACCATTGGTACAAATGAAGTCTACGTACGGCAGGTCTTTCCAAGAAGTTCGAACCAATCACAAGCAAGCAGTCACTTTCTGTATTCAACTTTTTAGCCTCAACTTCAATTGTCACATCTTCTAAAGGCATTTTACTGATTATTTTGAGGAAAGGCTGAATTAATGGCTGGTCCTCCAGGGCTGACTTGATAATAGGCATCAGAAGAACGTTATCTTTACCAGTAAACTCATCAATCAGTTCACAAGCTGTGACTTTATAAGTGACAGCGTTTTCTAGGATGATTTGTGTATTTACTCGCAGAGACTGGTGTATATCTAGAAGCGTAAAGTTAGGTACGAATCTGTAGCTCTCTAATAGAGGCACACCCAGTATTTTTCGCCTTGGGATTGAGCTGGCGACTAGACCCTGAATACATATGCCACCACATCTAACAATAGTAGAAAGAACACAAAAAATATAGTACTGCATAAAACAACAAGTACTCAAAAAATTTATGATAACCCCACATCACAATGAACCCATAAAGTCTAAAAAATTTTTGTCGATGAGTATACATATATACACCTCTTTTTATTATTATTTTCATTATTCATAATTCAAAAAATTATATACGTTTTAGGGATACACCAACTTGGTAAATTTTAATCTTATTACCTTATCTCCCCACTGAGTAAATTGCTCGATACTGGCAGAATCGTAGTCGTATTCCCCTTCAATAATTCATTACTAGTCATCTTCAAATGATCCTTAGCCTTTATGACCAACCTGGAAATGTATGTTGGCACGTATAGCAGTCTCGTGTCTGCTTGTAAGATCTTCATCTGAAGCATGTTGTCTATAAAAGTCACCCAATTGTCGTTCCATTTTACCAGAGCATTTGTGGCTGCCCGGTCACATTTCTGAATTGCCCTAAACTCTCCCCTAAAATGTTATTAGTTTTAAAATGTTTGAAGGGTATGTATTTAAATTGTAACACTAACACTGTTGCCGATATTGTTATAAAAAATGTTCAAACACAGTAAACAAATTCTTACAGAGTGACTTAATTAGCATATAATATAAGATTTACCATCAATCTTACTCTATCTACGTACTCGTAATGATATCCTCGTAACCTCAGTTCCTTGTAAACATCCTTGGTATTCATTTCGATGCCCTTAAAGTCATTGCTGGAATTAAAACAATACCAATTTAAGTTTTTGTCCCCCACATTCGTCAGGTGTAAAATTCTTCCCGTAACTATTACGCTGTTTCCTTCAAGGACTTCAAAATTGCCACTACTATATTTAATGCTGATATGGAAGGTGACACTATCTTTTTTGGGTACCGATGTTGCCCTTACGAATCTGCAGTTTTCAAAGCACACATCCATCACATCCATTGTCATATTATTCATAACTGATAAGGTTTCCCATACTAGGTATAGGTAGCCAGTAGCGGGAAATAGATTTCTGCCTGGAATACAATAGTAGGTATGTTGTAATACAATATAAAAAGGTAATTTGAAAAAATTAAAAAATAAAATATTCACATTGCATTTTCTAAAAAATCTAAATTATATCTACCGGGCACCCACCGTCAACGACATGCCCTTTTATATAGCTCCATTCTTGAGTATTAACCTCAATATTAACTGTTCTACCACCATGATTAGCCTGAGCAGACGATGCAAGTTCAATGTGTCTATAACGAGGAATAGTTTTGGGCTTGCGATGATTCCATCTGATATAAGGTGAGATCATTTCTGTTCCTCTACTCACTGGCAGTGACACATAAGGATATAGTTTACTTACCTGGGGATTGTACCCAATTTCATATAAGCTGCAATAATAAATAATAGTTATTTTTGGATATTCAGAGTGTCCTGAAATAATGATGCAGTTGTTTTCTGATATGAAATTAATAAATCAGAAAGTTTTCTTAGTCAACATCAACATAATTTTCAAATCCACAAATATTTTTTGAAAAAATTATACCTATTGAAAAGTTATATCTTGCAGGTAATTTATGTCGTAGTACTTTTCGTTAAATGCAGATTATTATTAGGAAGAAGGTAACATCCTTCCTCATAACGGTGCTACTCGTAAGGGTAATTTTTTTTGGCCTACCAATAAGCACCGTTGCATTGTTTCAATATATCTTTAAGAGAAAACTGTTTTGTAGATTATAAGTAAGAAATGCTCTACCTTCCAACTGTTTTCAAAAATCCTGTTAAATAATCTTTAGTTTCTTCACTGAAAAGAGGAATAATAGAAACATCATCCACTTGGTCTAAAGGACCATCGCCAATCTTCAAGATAACAGAATTTGCAGTCACTATATCTGTGTTTTCAAACACGCTGCTAAGTATACCGTCCACAATATTTTTAAGTCTTGTCTTATCTTTGTCACTCTTCTCAATGCTCAGTTCCTTTAAGACGTTTTGTAGTAAACGATATTCTAGGGGACAATTATGGGATAAGCTCGTTATAATGGTTTTTTTGAGTTAACTTACTTAGCGTGGTAAAATTTTTATTTTTCAGTGATCTGATGTAATCCAAAGTTGCTCCAGTACCATTTGATAAGTTGTTGCCATTTGAGATGTGATTTTCCTTTTAAGAAAATAAATTTCAATTATCTCTCAACTAAATCTTACTCGACAGCTAAATTTGAAGTAGGTCATCCAATATAAGGTATACTTATCCCATTCAATATATTTCTATTACTTTAATTAATTTAATTCAAATATTAAGATATTAAGATATTAAGATATTTGAAACATATTGAATAGGAAGGAACTGAATTTTATAACTTTACCTCACAATTATTATTGTTAGATTCCAACGATTTGCTTATATTACTGGACACTTTATCTATGACAGAAGCATAGGTAATAGTGTCTTCTAGCGAGAACGATTTGTCGTTGTAAGCAGAGCACAATTGGCCATATGAATATCCCAGTTTTCCAGTTGGCTTTACTTCTGTCAAATTCAAGAGGTCAATCAAACCTAATTGAACCACCATGCTTCCTAGTACATTTCCAATGTTTTTAATTGACGATTTCTTAAGAAAAGCATCTAAAATATTCACTTTCTGCTTCACAAGAATTTCCTGTATCCTGCAAAATTAATTTTGAATTGATACTGTTATACAGATGAGTATTATTATATATAAATAAGTTAAAATTTTATATCCCTTAGGTAATTTTATGTAGAAAAGTTTATATGAACAGATATCGAAAAATACTTAATATCATATAATATGGTATTGGAATTTCCTAAAAGTATCATTTCTTATATTTTGTATTCCTCCTTTTAACTAATCTTTTGCATTTTGATCCAGAAGATCATGTCATGGTTCCATAGGTCATAGTTAAACCACAATTTAACAAAAATACTAAAAATTTAGATAGAAAAAGCTTTTGAAAGGGGTTTTAAAATGTTTCTTTCTTGTTTCTCGTAGTACTTACTTTTCAATATATGTGAAAAATGCAGGTAGGGCCATAAGGTCACATCCGATGCTGTACCAATTATTTAATTCCCCAAAAGCAACATAAAGTGGTGGAGAATTACTAGGGAAATAATGTCTCAAGGATTTCGTTGACCTTGCAATTTCACCTAATTGAGATACCACTGTGTAACCCCTATACACATGATTCTCTACATTTTTTCTAAAAAAAAAAAATGAATGTTCAACTATTTCTTATAAATTTCTATAAGTATCAGTATCATGTAAAAATTACTAGGAATCAACTCATTTATTTGTAATTATTGCTGGTAATTCGGTTTTAGTAAAAAACACTTTCTCTTCTCTCAAGGAGGGTTGAACTGGCCAAAAACTACCAGGGAAATCGATGTTACCTATTTGTTCACTTGTGTTTATTAATACTACAATAGGTACATTTAGAATTTCTTGCAAGCATATTGAGTCTTAAAAAGTACAACTATTTTCATACATACATACATACATATACATACATACATATTTATTCCTTCATAAGAGAACTTTACCTGAAACCATCATGCAATAGTTTTATATATTCTGGATCAAATTTATTGACTACCGAATCCAACAAGCTCATGACTGCTTCTTCTGTTCTGCCACTTAGACATACCAACCTGGGCAAGTTCTTTTCAGGAATGTCATAAGTAGTTTTGTTTTTGGAATTCCATCTTAGAAGAACATGACAATTGCCACCACCAAACCCAAAACTGTTAACGCCTGAGAATAGTGTTATTAGAAAATATTAAAATAAACACGTAAATGTCTCCTTATACCTACCTATTAATCCTCTATCATCTTCGAATGGTGTATTTTCTGTAACCACTTTCATTCGTCCTTCTACCAGTCCTTTTATTTCGGGTCTTGGTTTGTTGTAGTGAATGTTAGGGGGGATGAACCCTGTTTCCATGCCAATGATACACTGAGGAATTGTTCAAAACAAATTTGTGAATGTTTAAAATTTAAAATAATAATAATAATAATGTTTATTATTCCAACAGGACAATGTCCCAAAATGGTATAAACCCATATACTATATATATAACCGATAACTATAAATAGTAAAGTCAATTACACACCTTTATGATCGAACATATGCCAGATGTTGGCTCAGAATGTCCAATATTGGACTTTACAGAACCAATCAGTAAAGGTGTTGTCCTTCCTTTCGTAAAAACATCATCGATGGCAGAGCACTCTTCCGGATCACCAACCTGTGTCCCTTAAAAAACACACATAGGAATGTAAAGTTCTGATTATCTGAAACATGTGACTGGTATTATTTGTAAGATAGTTAGCGCAGTCATACCATAACCATCACATTTTATTCAGAATTTATCATAATGTGTATTATTAGCACAAATCTTGTATATATAAATAAAGTAGACCTAAAGAATAACGCCTTTAATAACGTTTTAATTTGCAGTGGAGAATTCTGGGGACTAATTTTCAAAATATCTATTTGACCTATTTTGCTCGAGATACCCTGTATAGTTTAGATCTGTATAATTCTTATTCTAGATCTACGTATATAGATATTTCTCTAAACAAAAGTATTCTTGGATAATGCCATGAAGTTGAAGTAATACCTACCTAGTTTTTTTTCTATAATCTGTTGTCTACACTAAATAAATAAATCTCGAATTCGGAGAAAACACATTTAGCACTTATAAATCAATACCTATATATCTACTGAATATTTGCAACAACATAGCATACTAAATCCCCCTAATTCTACAAATACGATCATTGCTTACACACAATAAAAACTCATCTGATTATACGTGAATGTGAAATGTATTACCTGTCCCATGTGCCTCCAAAAAGCTTAAGCTATACTTATCCACCCCACATTCGTCGTAGAACTCATTTAGAAGCAATCTCTGCATGATCTTTGAAGGGAATGTGATGCCTTGCTCCTTGTATCCGTCGCAGTTGGTCTTCACGTGCACCAGCTCACAGTATATTCTCTTGGCTTGCTGGGACTTTTGAAGAAAAAGAACCCCAATGGACTCCGAGCGCGCGTAGCCATTTCCCTGCTCGTCAAAGGACTTGCAGGAGCCGTCTTTGCTCAAGACTCCCAGCCTAAGAAAGGAGATATGTATTGTGTTAGATATGTAGATAATCATTTTTCAAAAATTTTATAGGGTATCCCAAATATAATTCGCCACCCCAAACTTAGGAAAGATAGAGAAAAGGTGTAAATACGAAAGTTTACTGGTTTTGTATAATTTTTCTATATATATATATATATATATATATATATATATATATATATATATACACACAGGATGTTCAGTTTCAGATACAGATATTAACTTTATTTTTTGAAACGGAATGTCCTATATTTTACGACATGTTTGGATTTTGCATAAAATTCTAGATAAGTTATATGGTATATAAGGTATTAACTGTCAAATATTTGCAGACAATGCAAAAAGTATAGACTTTACGTATATTAAACCTTAATAACTTTTGAAAGCAAACATATTTCTGCATTGATTAGTATCAAAATATATAAGGGGTACCATTTAAAATGCTTGTGAAAAATGTAATTCAAAAGTCTGATATTGGTTCTAAGGATTCCGGTCACCCTGTATTACATGAATCATATTGGGCATAACCTATACGTGAGATTTCGAAGAAATATTTGTCAAAATTACTCAACGCATATTTCGTTGCTCAAGTTTGCATTTGTAAATTTTACTGAACTTAGTGTATAATATAAGAGTAATAGTTGGGAAAACACGGAACAGTAAACGCATATAATGTGATTCTCTTACCTTGCAAATTGCAGGGATACGAAGGGATGCAGGCACAGATTTGACCCGCCGACTATTGCATAGTCGATTTCTCCCATCCGAAGGGCTCTGTAGGCCTGTTCCAATGCATACAGGGAACTGCTGCAGGCGGTGTCCGTTGTATACGATGGTCCTTTCAGTTTTAAAAAGTAACTCAGTCGGTGCGCTATCATGCATCTTTCCGATCTGCAGACCAAGAGATTCCAACGTGAAAATATTATTCTGGAATTGGCGGGCAATCCTGATTTATTCTAAATCAGGATTTATAATCTCTGGTACAACGTAATGTTGATAAAGTGGGATCTTAGTAGGAATGAAAAGTTATGCCACTTCTCTCTTATTGTGAGAAAATTATGACGGCGGAGCAGGAATAACTTATTTATGAAATTGAACAGGAACCGGTGCAGGGGATTAAGCAATGGGTTTATTCATGTTATTAATTGTTTTTTGGATTAAACAAATTTCTTCCCACTTTCTTTGCAATGATTTTATCATAGGTTGTAGGAATCCTAAAATTTATACTTAACCTTTGTCGTTGTTGATTGTAATTTAATGACTCTCCAATAAACTAGCCACGAGTATGCCACTTGCAAAATAAAAATATATGTTTATTATTAGTTTATTTTACTTAAGGCTTCTGGTTTAATAGAAATCAAATACCTACTAACTGTAATTTGAAAAAATAATTAGTTTTCCTCGTTGCTTTCTGCAGATTCCCTTTCAATTCCGTTCCTATAGGGACTTGGTTCTTCTTCAGTGGACTCTTATTATTTTAAAATATGTTTGATTTTTCATTTACATGTGGCATATGTATTGCCGAAAGAATCTTTGATGAATTTTCAATGTATTTATGAGAGAGTGCTATATTCAAATTTATCTAAAACAGTGTGTATTATTTACCAAGCTAACTTATTTGTTAAATACGCTGTGCAGTTATTTTCATTTTAAATTTGAATTTGTCCGATACAATTTTTAATTATATATCTGTATACACATTTTTGTTATTTAAAAATGCCAGATTTTTCATTAAATTATTTTCCCGTGGCCTAATCGACTATACATTTTCCTGACTGGCTCCTGAGGATTGAGTATAAAAGGATAAAAAATATTCCTTTTTTGCTCTTTACCCCGTCATGGCATAGGTCTTTGGTCCCAGTTTATCGAAGAACCATGTCTTGTCGTTCTCGCTGAAGCAGGTTCCCACGAACACACCTGTCTTGGTGTTCTCAAGGTCTGAAGGGTGGATTCCTGCGTCGAAGATGGCCTCTATGCTTTTCTCTTGAAACATCGCGATCATTGCGTCCAGTGAGTGTGATTGCTTTTCGTGAACTCCTGGATGAATAAATTATGTTTATATTATATAGTAAATGCTTAAATTAATATGCAAGAGTTTTTCTCTTTATCAGTGTTCCATGCCTAAAAGGCCTTATAGAAGACCGAGAGGGCGGCGAGACTCGCTTGATAGCTTTAGTTTTGTAGACGTGCGATTGTTGTTTAAGTAATTAGTTTAAATTCTTACCAAAGAATCCAGCGTCGTACTGTTCAATCTCTGGGATTGTACCTGAAGATTTGGGAATTTCAGGGTGATCCAGTTGCCACCTTCTGTTCGGCAGAACCATGTTGACCTTATTAACCAAATTTTCCTTAAGCTCGTGAATGTTATTGGAATTTGGAAAACACCCAGATATACCTAACACAAAAATCATATTAAAAAATAATTTATAAAATCTTTTATTTTTACATGAGAAAAGATAATGCGATATTTTTATGAAATCCAGTTTGAATGTGAATAAATCATTTTAGGTATTGTTTGTAGTCCGATAAAAAACCTGTCAGGGTTAAACTAATATGTCCTAATAGCTTGGCATCTGTATTCCAATAATGGGGAATTGATTGTATAATAAAAGTATAATTATAAAAAGTTTACCTGATATAACTATCTCTTCTCCTTCTGTAATACATGCCATCGCCTTTCCACCATGTAGGCTATAATTTATCCCATTTTCTTTCCTGATACCATCTGCCGACTTTTTTACTTCCTCCATTTTCTTATAAAGAAACATATTATTACTAAACATGGTACTATTACTATGTTACTTTTTACTATTAAGATAAATGGTAAAACAAATGATAAGAAGGAAAAGAAATTCGGTGTTTAGTAGCCTCAGCGAACGTGTCCATATTTTAATAAACTTCAGCATGAATAGAATTAATGTTGAATTAAATAATAAGTAATTTTAGAAGTAATATAAAACAACTATTCAATATTTACAATCGATATCAAGTTAACAAAAATCTAAAGTGGAAGGTTCTTTGTAAATTAATAATTAAAACGAAAATCTATATACATTTCTGAATTGGAACCCTGCTTTATTCCTTCATAAGTATATTTAGAATAATATCTACTGCCTATTTCAGTTCGGAATTCGAGGAAAGTGTAGAATGTTGGAAAGTGTTCAAAGGAAATATAAGTGTAAATGTAAATGAAAGTATCGACAAACATTAATATATACTTTATTATACAGAGTGTTGTGATGTTGGATGACATCAACAACAGCAACAATTCCCTATAAGTCAAATTAAGTTGATAATTTTTATGAACATATGTCCCCAAATACTTTGATACGAAGATACAGGGTGTGCAAATTTTTCTTCTTGCTATTTTATACTTCGACAGCGGCTCTTAGATAGTTTTTTGTATCTTGTAATCCTATCTATATTATCTACTATTTTGTTGAAGTGAAAATAAAATTTGACCGATATCATTTACATCATCTTCGGAATGCGATTTTCCATGAAAAATTTTTCTAAAAACATATCCACCATCGCTCTCACTAGGATTTGCAGGACCTTAAAGTTCCAGGAAAAAGAAAACCTCAATATTATGGTACCGCAAAGGATATCTAAGAAATTTTTGTTTTGCAAGAATAAAATGATTGATTGTCACAGAGAAATCTCCGGAACCATGGGAGATGTAAAAATAATACAAAATACAAAAAAATACTTGAAGAGTCGCTTTTCGAAATACGAGTAGCAACATAAAAAAAAGTATATCTTTGTTTATATAGGTATTAAGCCAAAAAGTTAACAAAGAGGTAAATTATTAATGAAATTATCAAAGATTATGGTTTAATAATTTTTAATTTTCGTCGTGACCTATAATCCAACGTACGCAAAGGAATAATTTTATTATTTTTAAGATATGTCGAAAACAACTACTTTGCGTGCCATATGCACCCCCTCAACATTGAATTACAACGGCATATATTCATATACCTAACATCAACTTAATCTCTAATACATTTTTCTTTTTAATAGTGTTATCTCATTTTAAATAATGAAATATTAAAGAAACATCTACATTACATTAAAAATAATTATTTTTGGTCACTTACCTCTTGTATTGAATTTTAATGAAAAAAATTTTTAGCGAATAAGTAATAAGTATTAAAAATATACTATAAAAAATCAAAAAGTTATTGGCTTAGAATAACAGGTTGAGTTGAATAATTGACTTAGAACTACTACTCACTAAATATAGAACCAAAAAATGCCAAACCACTTTAAAATTGAAAAATTCTACACTCCAACAGTGTAAAACTATTTCAAAGTCCTGTAATTAACTAAAAACTTTATGTATTTATATCCTATTTATAATTGCCGTTTTTATTGAAATTTTTGTTACACAGATTTGACCTTTTATACATTATATACCAAAGAACAAAAGAAAATACATAATAGTACATAAATATGAACAAATTAGTGCGTGAAGCATCCCATGAATATATAAAAAATATACCTAGGTACTGCAATATTCAGTGGCACGGTTATGGATAAAAGAAAGGGCATATTATTTAAAAAACAGTGAATTTATAAAAAAAAACAAACCTATGAAAATTTGCAGGCGTATGATATTTTTTTAAGTCAAATTACTTACCTATTATTTTACGTGGTTCCTGAAATAACCTAAATAAGAAAATCAGACGTTGTTAAAGATATTCAGTCAAAAATTGGTAAAGGGCTATTTTTGCATGTGCAGAATCCAAAAGCGATGTCAAAATACGCATTGCCCTTCATTTCTTTTTTGCGATAGTCACTTTTTTTTGTTATGAAAGCCAATTTTCTATTTTTGTTCATAAGGTGGTCTTAAGAAACAAATCAAAACGCTTAATTTATATAACTGTCATTGTATATTGTCAGTTAGTTTTGTACTGGTAACAACTGTACACTGTGTTAGTTAATACTCAATAGAAATTGTTTAAAATCTTAACAATAACGAAAAACTGAAGAGATATGTTTGTTGTCTATTTTAAAAATAATAGGATCACTAAGGAACAGTCACTAAGAATGAATGGATCATTTAAAATCAAAACTGAGAGAAGAAATAGAAGGCACAATGAAAATAGATGAATTGACATTAATAATATCCTAGGGTTACCTTAGGGTTAAATACGGAGATAGACAAAGAACTCAACCTTAATTTCAGATATCAACTGAAGTTTGGCTTAGCGGTAGCAAATATATGGCATAATATAAAATTATGTATTTATATGTGTTTAATCCCCTTCCGGACAGCCTTTGGCTTGGATTATGGATGAGGGGTGGTTCTCAATGGGTGCTCTAATTCAGTTATGATTTGATCCTGAATGTTGCCTTGACACCACAACACTAGGTTAGGATTAGGTTCAAAAGTGAGTGGGCCGAAAACCAGACCCTCCACAACGACCATGTGGTCTATTGTGGCTCACACCTACTTATATTTCACCCAACAGGTCCAGCTTCTTAATGTAGCTGATGATCTTATTGGGTGAGAACTTGTTCAGATCCTCTGGCAGAAGTTGTCCTTTGCCAAATAATGAGTATCTGGTCCTTTCCCCAGAGGGGCAGGTGCACAATATGTGTTCTGCCGTTTCATCATCTTCTAAGCACAGGCGGCACTCAGTATCTTCTGCTAGGCCGAATTTTAAGCGGCAGTGACCCGTATATAGGCCAATTAGAGTTCGTAGGTGAAACCTGCTTGACTCTAGAAGTTTTTTAGTTCTTGTTTTTGAAGGGTTCATTATGAACGCCTTGGAATTAACTAATCGTGGTAGTTCCTGCCAGTACTGGAGGACTTGCCCCTCAGCCCAGGTCAAGAGCGTTGCTTTGGCAGTACTCGAGGATATGCCAAGCACCGATTCTGGTCCGACAAATTCAGAAGCAGCACCCTCTCTAGCTAGAGAGTCGGCTGCCTCATTGCCTTCATGGTCAGAATGACCTGGGACCTAGACCAGAGAACCGCACCCTAAGTCAGCAGCGCAAATTGAGCATTGCACTCTTCAAAGATCCTTCCCTCTCCTAAAAAACTTGCCCCTAAACTTTCCTGTTCCTAAAGACCTTTTAACCTATGTATGCATACATACATACATGCCAAAATCTGAAAGGTCATCAAGCTGAAAAAATGTGTAACTGAGTTTTTTAAATCGTCTGGCGCTTTTTTATCTACTATGTTACTATTGGCATTTTCCGTACCGTATATTTGCTTATTATGTTTATTTTATGCATTGTTATAATGTATTATTGTAACTCTTCTGTTGTAAGCACATTGTTGTATATCTGTATGCAAAATATTTGCAACATTGTTATACCTGCACACGTGCCGTAAATAATTGTTATACCGCTTCAATTACAGAAGGACAGCTCTGTCTTATCTTCACCATTATTGTCTAAGGAACAGGTATTGAACTTGGATAAGTTACGTAAATATTTTAGTACTTGCACTTCTTTGAACTTGCCTCATTTATTTTAAAAACGTGCTGAATCTGAAATTTTTTAGATTTAGTGATTTAAACCTTGGCATTTAAATTTTTTCCAATTCAGTATAAGTTCCAATCCATTATAATTAATTATATTACAATTCATATTACAATAATTAATATTTTCAAATCTTATTTTGATGCTTGATTGAAATTTTAGCAATATAATTAAAAACAAGAAATGGGATTTTCGTTCTCATTTCTAGCTCTTCCGGGAGTCCAGGCCAAAACATCTACAATAACTTATGAAAATACATATTAAATAAATTTTGTATCTGGAATGATGATGTAATTATACTAAATGATTTTTATTAATATTTTGATGAATTGTAACGGTACCTACTCTATTCTTGATGGTAAAACATCATAATTTTTTAAGTGCTGAAAGTAGAATTTATTTTTCAGTAACCATTTTTATCAATTTTATCAATGGGACCAAAAATATATTGCTGTCATAATTGTTGCAGCAAATTAATATTGTAGAAATTTACTTTTGTAAGGTAAAATGATGAATTTTACAGACTGTCAAATACTAATAAATAATTGGAATACTAATAAATAATTGGAATTAAAAAGTAAAAAAAAAATTACCTCTAGCGTGACTCGAACTCGCGAAGTCAGTATTAAGATGTTTGGAACCCTACTATCCAATTACGTTACCGGGCCACTTGTCAAAAGTTGACCCTGAGATATTTAAGTAGGTAAACTGTACGTGTTAACTTGAACAATTAATTTCCGATCCGAATTTTTACCGATATTCTAATTGGAAAAGCATTTCACTTCAGTATTTTGGTAATCAGAAGTGTTTGGCAGTCGGTACTATCGATTCGTTAGCAATGTTTGTCATAGGAAAATAACCTATCTGAAGTTTAATTCATTTGACAGTTTTCGTGTTAGGTGCTTGTCTCGTTAGTACAATCTCACATCGGCAGATAAACTGAGAATAGACGTAGAAGGACTCGACGTACGGTCTCGAAAAAAAAATCTCAAAGGATTAGAGAAAGGACGGACCTTCGCGTGAAGCGGTTCTCGAAGCCGTAAAAGTTAGAAAAAGGGTCTAGGGGGTCCCGCGAGAAGTCGGGATTGCGGCAAGCGTGACGGGACCATTAGCCGCGAGGACAAACCCCGGTGCTGGCCGCATCTCTATCACCCAACCGCGATCGACGAAAATTTTGCAGAGGTTTTTTGAAAGGGGCGTTTAAATTGAGAAAACGCGTAGAAATGGGACGAAAATGCCCCTGCGCATAGGAGAAAGGTTGGGGGCGACCTTCGGCTCCCCGCTCGGAGGAGATAGCTTAGAAACTTTGTCGATTCGGCGACGGAATTTAGAGCGAGACAGAATCGACGCGTTTTAATATACAATATGGATAACAGCTAATTTTTCGCGGTTAATAATTTGTCTAATACATTGCATAATTATTTTCGTACAGAATTCAGTTCAATTGAAATACCCGATTTCAATATTCGATTTTGCCGTGATCTATGTTTCATGGCAAACATTACATCCCCAGCATAATAGAAAGAATTATAGACAGAAAGGAGTCAGAAGTATATTTGAATCAGAAAGCAAAATTAACAAAAAACAGCTACGTAATCCTGTGGATCAACTAAGGCCACCAGAAAATTTGAAAGTGTATTGGTGCCATACAAAAACTGTGACAAGGTATATTTTGGCATGACTTAGAGAACTGTGCAGCAAAGATGAAAGAATACCAGAAACATCTACGGCTTCGCCATCTCTGCTGGTGCTGAAACGTTTGAAAAAAAGGATACAGAATCGTTTCTAATACCACCAAGGTATTGGTACCAAGTTGAATTGTCAATTGCCCAATTAATATGGACTCATTTTGCCTTTTTAATGTTTAATTTTAAATCAAGCTTTATTTTTATAACATAACATTGAGAGTTGGGATTTCTTACGAACAAATGGTGTCGTCGTCAACTTGCTTAAATTTTAATTGGATTAAATAAAATATATCTAAATGCATTTGCATTTGTGATTTTCTTAAGTCACTTGCATTTATCTCAAAGTAGTTATGATTATTTATCGATAGTGACTTAAAGTTTTCCTTTAAGATACATTTAATAACGTCTTTTTCTTTATTAAAAGGATCTGAGGTTGATAATATTAATTCTGCTCTGTTTTATAAACAGAGCAGAATGCCATGACATTTAACGGTGTCTCTTTTAATACTTATGTGAAGACTAAAATTAAAATTTAGATATCTATTTGTGTTGGTCTTTTTTATATAAACTAGTTTCAAAAATTTAATTCTGATTTAAATATTAACACATCTAAAAATGGTAGTTTATCATCATTCTTAATTTCTACTGTAAAATTTATACTTGTTTCTTTCCTGTTCATAAAACTTAGAAAATCATTTAAATTATCATAGTTATGGGGCCATATTGAAAATATGCCACCTTCACCATATTTTTGTTTTAGTAACATAATTTTTGACATAAAAAATATAAAAAAATAATATTGCTCAAACATTTTTATTTGAAAATACTTATTATATAAAAACAAAAAGTACATCTAAAAAACGATGCTTTAGGCTTAAAGTACTACACATATATTTAATAAATTTGTACAACCACTTTATAAAAGTACAATTATACACAACATACTACATTACTACAAAAATACTTTGGTCATTTTCATGTACCCCCAGAAATTTCCTGAATGTGCAAGTTTATTAATGCTGCCACTTCTTTGTTGTCCAAGATGGTACCGTGGTTTCCTTCAAAGCTATGGAGTTCGATAGGCTTCTCGAAATACTCTGCCAGTCCATAATCTTCCGGAAGACCAGCCACAGTAACCTGACTAGGTTTGATGAGTTTTACGTTTGCTTTCAGTTTATTATAAGAGGGAGTGTAGGTCATGAGGGCTTGGGCTCTCTTGTATATGTTATTTGCCACCAACCGCTGGTAGTTTGAATCCTGGATGGTACGGTGCTTTACTAGTGTAATTCCTAGGTTCACCTTTTCGTCCCATGTTGGGCACATGAAGATTTTTTCCTATAAGTATTTGAATTATTTAGTGGAATTTATATTTTTATATCAGGAGAGGGAATTGAGGTTTTGAGCGTCAAACCATAGTAAGTTAATTAGTCAATATAGTATATAGTTGAATTTTTGTCCGAACAATCAGTTAATATAAAGAAGCTTTTAATTTATGCGAATTTACAGCTTGATTGAGATATCCTGATCTTCGGTATTCGGGTGATTAATCGGTAATTGATCAGGTTAGTTAAATGACAATATATTCGCTTATTGAAGTAACTGAATTTTTATTATATTCCAAATACATATTAACTGTCAACAATTATTCTGGATGACATAACATATACCTATGTAAAATAACTCAATAGAGTTCAAATAAGTTACCTTATGTTTCGCTATTTCTTCCAAGGGGATATAGAAGGAGAGCAGGTGGCATAACAACATTGTTTCAAATATGTTTCCAGATTCCACTTCCAGATTCAGCAGCATGTGTTTCATGAGCATCGGGGCCCCGTCTATAGCTATTAACGTGCCACTGTAACAGCGAGATTCCAAAATGCTGATCACTTCCAGGGCTACCAGCGTTCCATATGAGTAGCTCACGAAGGCAAATTTATTGTCGGGGAAATACTTCATTACAGTCTAAAAAAATTACCAGTTTTTACTCAAAAGGTATCCTCGAAATCTACTATCAAATGTGGCCACAAAAAATCAAGAAGCTAGTAAGTTCGTTATAAAGAAGTAAAATGTCAGGCACCTACCGGCATCACAGATTCCGCCAATTCAACGATACTTTTCTCATCGTCATCAAAATTCAATTGCACACCAACGGTATGAGCATTGAGGGTTTCCGAGAGATTCTCATAGATGTTGACAAAGCCTTCTATTCCAGGGAAAAGCAGCAGAGTGGGAGCTTCAGCACCCTGTGGAATCTTGGATTTAATCTCTACATATGGGACCGAGCTTAGGGCCTCACTTCCAATCAGCCTGACCATCATATCAACCCCGAAACGAGCCACGTCTTTGCCTTTGCTGTCTTCGCCTAGTTTCTCATTTTGTATTTCTCTCAATCTTGAAAACAAAAAAAATGAAAAAACATAATTTGGTTTTAATCACCTGTAGCTGTTTCGGCTTTTAGAAAAACAATTAGCTCTTTTTTATAAATTGGATTATTAGCCCACCACAATCAGAAAAAGGATAATTACTTTGCTAGAGTCATTGTTCTGATATCTTTAGCAGAAAGGAAGACTTCAAACTCTCGTTCCAGGACTTGCTTGATTTCGACGGCTGTCATCGAGTCCATGCCCAGCTCTGCCAGTGTCGAGTGGAGACTCACCGATTTGATATCATTGAGACCTGCAGACACGATTTAAAATAAAAATTTGAATTTTATTGTATTGCATTTGAGTACTGTAAAGTAGCGTAAATAAATCTCAAAAATTTTTTTCGTCTTTGAGTTATTTTAAAAAAAGTGGTTTTTTCGATCATCGTTTTTATTTTTTGTGGTTTAATTTTTGGAGATAGAGTAAATACATACCTGAAAGCAATCTATATACCATTCATAATTAACAAAGTACATACATATGACAAAGTAATATACCAATCCTCGGAAATCTAACTGAATAAATTGAAATTGTCATTATTTATTGCGAATATTGTTTCAACGCAAATTTCTGGTGCTTATAAATTGGTGTATTTCACTATTACAATTATTAAAGATGGGAGCTGTAATGTTACTGGGCTACACAGTAAAAGTTGCAATGAGGAAGTGCTTTTAATTTTCCTCTTTCTACAAAAATAAGATCACGAAAATATAATTTTTTCAATCTGTTTATACTATTTTAGTCTCCCCTAAAAAACCCAACTTTTTCCCATTTAAGCAATTCTGTATATCTTATGATTTCCGAGATTTCCATGCAATTCATTCTGATTTCGAGCATAATGTATATAATATACATGCAATTGGTAGTATTATATTAAAATAAATGATGAATTCAGAACTCACAGTTTGGTTAAGATTTTGTACACCATTTCTAGGCATTCGGTTTTATACAAAACATTGAAGATTGTCTCTGAGGTATATGAAAAATATTACACAGTATCTACTGTACCTACCTAATACATTGATAACGGCATCCACTACGTTATCGGCAGCATTTAATGCTCGTTTCTCAGCGACTACTATGCTGGATGCGATGGGCGTATCCCTTTGTCTCAGTAGAGTGTCCATCACTTGAAGACAATTGGAAATTTTCTGTTGTAGAGTTCCGCTTATCTCGATTTCTGTGTCATCTTCGAGCATTTCGGCGACTAATCCAACCTAAACGTAACACCTAATGCTTAAAATTTGTAGGATCCAGAGTTGTTTATATTAGTCAAGTGTAGAACTTATTTTTGAAATAAAATGGGCATTGGGAAAACTTGGATTTTAATACATTTTATGGCAAATACCTGTATATTTTATGTTAAATATACTTCAGGTTATATATATTTTTTTAAACTAGGCACTTTAATAATTGAGCTTGATTCTACTTCATTTTGTAGTACCAACACACTTTCATAGTACCTCATTAGGGAATGTACATTATTATAAGCGTAGAACATTGCCAGGTTTTGATTGGGCAGCTTGAAATTTGTAAAGAGTTCTTTGATATAAAAATTATTTAGTGTCAATAAATATTTGAGTAACTTATTAGGTTCAATGAAAAGACTACACACCTCTCCAACTGCTCCCCATTCGATGGCCAGTGCAGGGTATCCCGCTTGCTTCCTGTCTTCGCAAATTCGTTCCATCACCGAATTGGACATACCATAGTTGGTTTGTCCGGCATTCCCGCGACCGCAAGATACGGATGAAAACACCACAAATTCACTGCAAAAAGAACTCTTTATTCGTACTAAAACGAAAAATGGAGATGGAGAAAATCATTACATTCTTTTGAATCTTGGATTGGTACAACAATTCATTTCCAAGGTTACACCATAAATGAATTCTCACCTTAAGTCTGGACACATTTCTCTCGTCAGCTCATCTAGATACTCTGTGGCATACGCTTTCGGCCCGAAAGACGTGACGAAGTTTTCTTGAGTTTGGTTTTCAAAAAGCATGTCGGCCAGAACCACGGCCAAGTTGAAAATGGCGTCTATGCGGCCTAATTCAAAGGCTTCCTCGATGAGCTGTTTGCACCCTTCTCTTGTTGTTATAGGAGCTGTGGATATCTTCACGACAGCCCCATAATTTATCCATGTGCTATTTAAGAAACAAAATGTAGAAAAGCAGAACCCAACAACTCTTTCTGTGGATTCGTTCAACATTTTATTTCAATAAAATTTATTGTACTTTGTATTATGAATCAGTACTTATAACTATAAATATAACATATACAGGGTTTGTAGTGGCGAGATACAGTGAAATACACTGCAGTGCCCTCTTTGGGTCTTTGCTACTACCTGTCTATAGATACAGGATATATATATATAGTATATAGATACACTGTATCTATATACTATAGATACAGTGTATTTCACTGTATCTCGCCACTACAAACATTCACATATGCCCCTTAGGCAATCAATGTCGCCAGATCATTCATCGATTCCGATACCTATGGCAATCTGATGAGATCATAACAAGATCGAAACCGGTCATTGTCTGGTATTTGGACTTGATGAAGGATGTGGCGACATCCATGGAGATGTTGATGTAATGCAACGCCAGTCGGGGCATATTGCCCGTGGAGTAGTTGTTTTCGGCATCTCCTTCCAATATACAGGGTTATTCAGAACTTATCTCTAAAACTTTGAGGATATGTGCATCCTTAAATAAGAAATCGATATCATCAAAAAAATTTATAATAAAAGTCTTAGGATTTCCCGTAAACAATGTTTAAAGTTATAACTTTAAACATTATAAAGGACTACGTAGATGGGCAACTGTACTTCAACATCTGATATACCTACCACATTCCTAAGAATGTGGTAAAAAAAGTAAACACGATTTTGTACCTCGAACGACTGGTTAAGACCGAGCGAATAGAGTTGGAGTGGGGATAATATCTCTATTGTGTATTCAGTCATCAGTCTATCTGTGTCTTCTCTCAGTGCCGGTGTTTTATTTATCGTAGGAGTGTTAAACTGTAAAATTTTCAAAATGGCTCATGTGTACAGTAATGCTGAGTTAATGGACTGTTACCAGTGGATTATCAATTACGAGTAAGGTTTTGTGAGTGGTTGTTGCAGCAAAATGCTTAAAATCCCCAATTTACTTAGTGATTTGCGTTTACAAGATCAGCAACCAGGAGGAACATTGGGTTTAGTGCGGCAAAATTGGATAAGGCGTGCCCAAAAGTGTGTACAAGTCGAGGAATATTATTTCGAACCGCTTTTGTAACAAGGTATGTGCAAATTTTTTATAAATTTCATGTTTCTAATACCTAGTAATCATGTAGCGCAATTCTTCAAAATTAGTGTAACAAAATTTTATTCATTTTAAAGACACGTCACTTTGGTCACATCTATATATCTTTAAGTTTATTTTAAAGTAAAAACGCTGCAAATCTTTTTTGCGCCGGGTGTCGGTATACTCTCAGAACTTCCAAACTTTTTTTTGCTGTGCTAGCCAGTTTGCATTGTCAGTCCCAAGGTCACTCCATTACAGTGGACCAGTATCCAACGGCGTGCAATGAAAAATTTTTAAATAGTTTTCAGAAGCCGCAAAAAAATTTTTTTTTGCACTACCACATTTCTGCATGTATGTTTAACATCCCCAAATTTTATTATGGATAAGTTCTGAATAACACTGTATATAACAACTAACGAATAGCCATTGAACTCCTAAGTAATACATCGTTCTCACCTCAATCTGTACTCCTGATAACCGGTGGTAACTCCTTTCCTGGATGTCAGCACGAGTTTCCTGGCTCCCCTCAGGATGAGCCAGTCGGCCAGTTCCAGGCCAAAACCACCTAGACCGCCGGTGATTATGTAGACTTTATCGGCATCACAGAAAAATCTAGTCAGGATTACAAAAACGAAAAAAAAATTAGTCATATGAAAATCGAAAAGTTTCTAAACCAGTATCTTAAACTTAAACGGGAGGAACTTTCCATGACTCCAAATAAATACGCCAAATCATTTATTTGGCGTTGAAGGTCATTTGTTTTGGTGCTTTATTTATCTGTTCATTTTTTTCTATTGTATCAATTAAAATTAATGAAAAATTAGTGGTACCTAATGAAAAAGTATATTCTACCAAACGCAAAAATAATAGTTACAAGTTAGAAAACACAGTACACACACAGAATAGGCAGTATTTCATATGATGGTTAACTGGACATTCTCACCTTGCAATGCCGGGGAACTTCATAACGGTAGGAGGGACAACCAGTTCCTGTTCCGGCTTCCTCAGCTGTATCAACACCTTACCCATATGTTTTCCCGTAGCCATGAATCTGAACGCTTGCTCCACCTCGTTATATTTGAACACCGTCCTGGGCAGGGGCTTTACAGCGCCATATTTAATGCCGTCCATCATCATTCTCCCCAATTTCTGCATCTCGTGGACGTCTTCGTTGATTATCTGATCCAACATGACACCCTAGAATCAGAAAAGCGTAATATAGGTAGGTATAGACCAGGTCATAAGTGTTACATAAAAGAGTGATTTGCTACCTGAAAGCTGGCTTCCTTCTGAAAGAGTAGTGTGCTCAGATGCCTGTTTTGGGCCATGTCAAACTTTCCAATCTCGATGAATCTTCCACCCTTGGCAAGGCAGCGCACGGATGCTACCAATTTCTCCTCCGCCAGAGAGTTGAGCACCAGGTCGACGCCTCGGCCCTTGGTTCCCCTGAAGACTAACTGCTCGAAGGTGTCGTCGTGGGAGTTGCCGATATTGTGGTCTGAAGCACAATGTTATAAAATTTAATATACAAAAATTTTTTTAAAAAAAGAACACTATTGAAATTCCATCGTACGTTTCCGGAAATGCAAATCAGGTCAATATAATAACTTTTAAATGCACTTTCAAGACATAATTGACATTTTTTAAAAGAAATAACCACGTTTACTTCAGTGACAATACTATTCTATTTCTGTGTTTCAATTATTTACTAACTCCCAGTTTATTTTATTAATTCGCTTATTATTATTACTATTAATTACCTTTCAGCTGAGGGAATGTCTTCTTGAGAAATTCACGCTTTTCTTCAGTTCCCACAGTGGTAAACACTTTGCACCCGTAATGCAGAGCTACCCTAATGGCGGCCTGCCCAATTCCACCGGTACCCGAATGGATCAAAATACTTTCGCCTCTTGTCATTTTGCCACGCTGAAAATTAATATTTTGAAATAAATTGAACGCATGGTTAAGTACAGGAACATACAGGGTGCTTCAAATTCGATGCAATACATGGAGATCTCTGAAACGGTAAGAGATACGAAGTCGGTTAAACGGAGGCAAAGTTGCGTATTCAGGGGGGTAACATAATGGTGAAAAGAAATCAAGGCTAGCTTGATTAGTTTTCGAAATATTTTGAAAAAACCGAAAATTTCGATTTTCGTTTTTGTTTTTTTGCGGGCCTATTTGATGAGGTATTCAAAAATAAAAAGCACTTTTCTAGCAAATTTTCCGAAAAACGTTTCTTTTTCCGGAAACCAACATCAACTTAATTTTTTTAAATACGGACCTGGAATATTTTTTCAATTTTTTGGAAGCATTTTTGTAACTTGATAGAATGCCACCATAAAAGGAACCAGATTTAAACGTTTTGTCTAAAAAAAATCCATCATTAGTATTTTTGTTTCGACTTTTGTTAATTCTAGATATTGAATAATATTTTTGAGGTTTCATTTTTATTTACGATAAATAAACAAAAGCTAATAATAAAACAACGAAATAACAACTATAAACTTTGATGTAATTGAATAAACAATGAATAAAACAACAAAATATGTTAAAACTATAAAAATCCTAAAGCAGATGTTGAAATAATCCTTCGTCATTATTCATGCAGAGGCGTATTCGTCTTTTTAAGTTTTGAATAGATCTTTCGATTTCCCTTGCAGGTATTGCATTCAGAACACGAATAGTGGCATTTCTCAAATCCTCAATGTTTTTATATTCATTCTTATATAAAACATTTTTAGTTTGTCCCCATAAGAAATAATGTAACGGGGATAAATCAGGAGCTCTTGCTGGCCATTCTATAGCACCATAATTTCCAATCCATCTGTTTGTAAATGTTTTATTTAAGTAGTTGCGCACAATTCCTGAATTATGAGGAAATTTAAATAAAATTAAAAAATTCTAGATTGCTGAAAGCCATTTTTAAGTATCGATAGTACATGACACAACATTGAAATGTTGTCATAGAAACGTTTGCCTAGATAAAACTAAATCTAAGAGGACCACGGAAAATTATTAATGATGGATTTTTATTAGACAAAACGTTTAAATCTGGTTCCTTTTATGGTGGCATTCTATCAAGTTACAAAAATGCTTCCAAAAAATTGAAAAAAATTTCCAGGTCCGTATTTAAAAAAATTAAGTTGATGTTGGTTTCCGGAAAACGAAACGTTTTTCGGAAAATTCACTAACACCATTCGAAAAAGGACAAAAAGTTGCTATAGAAAAGTGCTCTTTATTTTTTAATACCTCATCAAATAGGCCCGCAAAAAAACAAAAACGAAAATCGAAATTTTCGGTTTTTTCAAAATATTTCGAAAACTAATCATGAATACGCAACTGAAAACTGAATACGCAACTTTGCCTCCATTTAACCGACTTCGTATCTCTTACCGTTTCCGAGATCCCCATGTATTGCATCAAATTTGAAGCACCCTGTATAGCATCACATAGCGAGTATATGGCGTCACAAATTTGATGCTCAGCCAGAAGATCCCACTATAGTCTTACCTTACACGTTGCAAAAACAAAAAATTAATGTTTTGATTTATTCTAACTTATTTAAAGATACTACATTCTAGATGAGAACATTTTTATATTTTCAAAAAAGGAACTTACCAGAATCATAGCATAAATTACTGTCCCATAGACCACTGGAACAGTGGCCGCTTCTTCGAGGCTCCAGGTATCGGGAACCCGAAACCTAAAGGAAGGTTGGTCTAATAACAGCGTAGTCAGTGCCCCGGAAGTTGTCATGCCCATGATACGGTTTCCTCTGTTGCAGACGAACCATAAAAATTATTAAATACAGAGTAATACTTGAAATGTATTCATTTTATTGGACGGTAAACTCTACAAGGTTGCCTTGATACTAACTACGGTTACAATCTCTCATTTCTGTTACTTTCGGTTTTACTATTTTTTATTATTATCTTTAGAGGGTCATATTCCCGAATTAATGTTTAAACAATTATAGTGGGGTCGACTAATAAGTAAATATTAATATATATTAATGCTAAATAATTTAAGATATGCAGTCAACTTTAGATTTTTTGTTTGTGTTTGTTTGTGTCCAACTGGGCACCACAGCCCAATTGACTACAATCACCCATTTTGTTAGGTATTTTAGTTCACAAATTAATCAAAAGAGTTCGCACCATTCAAATATGAAAAAATGTTTTATAAATGATTTTCTTGTTGCAGCTTTTTCCTAGCTTTTAATCCACTTCACCTTTCTTCGCAGTATCCTATATTCTAATAAAAATATCACCAATTTTGTCACAATTAAACGTTTACAATTTTTTTTTGCACAATTTTCACACGTAGAAATGAACGCCCCTCTTTGCCATATTGACTTTTTGCTATTGACGCGTAATATAAAAAATTAATGCAAGGTTTTTAGATTATATCAAGGGACGTAGGTATACGGATTTTGTATGTACAACGGATTAAATGGTACATAGCAGTAGTAGCCACGCAAACGACATGCTTGAACGACCATGATAATCTCAGTAAAGTCTCTCAGATTTGTGTCAGTAGCTGCTAAACTGTAAGAGATACAAAGTCGGTTAAATGAGAAAATTTTTGCACCGTTACGAGAAAAAACTGAATTTTTCAGATTTCTTTCACTCCACATAACTTCGCTATTAATAAAGGTACAAAAAAAATGTAAATACAAAAGTTTAGTCTGTTAAATAACTGATACATACTTTCTGTCTCTTCCGGAGAATTCGAATCCTTGGACACATTCCTGTTGCAGGCGATCTTGAGTGATCACATCCACACTGATTTTCCCCAAAGCTGTCATGACGTCTCTAAAATTGAGGGCGCAGTAATAAACCTGCAAAAACCAAAAGCGTTTAAAGAGACAGGTGAAACTTGTTTTTCTTACTACTAACTACGAGGCCGAGGCTGATATTCCGAGGGCAATCATCCAATAAACTAGTAGTAGTATTATTACTACTACTATTTTATTGGATGATCGGCCTCGGAATATTCCCAATTTCTTGCAATACTAGCAATTGTCATTGTGGATAACCATAATGTGTTGTCAAATAACCGCATAATCAATAATTGGATTAACATTAATTTTTCGCAATATAAACTTGGTCTCTTAGAAACTACTCTTAAACGATTTTCTTTTAATACAAATCTTTGGTTATTTATGTTAAATATAGCTATATCGGAACAACCTGACTGGATATCCAAACAACGCTTTTGAATCTCCGATTAAACAGTTTCAGGATATAATAAGTATCCGGATAACTGACAATAAACAAATGGTCGGTTTACAAATTTCTGATATTCGGTTTTATCTGAAACTGGTTTTTATTTCGATTCACCGTTTTCAATTTTCTTGGAACCTTTACTAGGAATATAGTATTTATCGACACGTGCTGACGCTGGAAGTTGACATCTACGAAACGCTTACTTATTCTTTAGTTAGAGGATACCCTCTAGACTAGAGCAATCTATCATAGAGAAAAACGTTTAAAGAGACTTCTAGTTTCACTGCTGTATACTTACGTGTGTCAGATCCTTTTCCGGTTGCGCCTTCATGTCATGTCTAAGAGGCCCTTCCATCCACCTGAGACTTGAGAGATCACCTCTCACAGTAACATTCGCATAGCAGTGTTCACTACTCACTTCGTTTGCCTTATCTAACAGTAAATGTCTGTAGGTACCCCACTGTCCGTTTTTATAAATGTTCATAGCCATGTGCTTCTTCAACTGGTTAGAGTAGAACGGCATCTCCAGACTGAACTCTTCTGCCTTATCCATCATGAACATGCATCTGACGTGTTTGCTCGTAGGTTCTCTTCTCAGACAGTTCACCAAGCCAATGATTCCGTTTCTGGGTTCGTTTTCTATATAATAATGATGATTTTTGTTTTGTAGTTGAACATAAATATAGTTACTTATATTTATTGTCGTATATTTATTAAAATGTTAAAAATATGTTACTATCATCCATAAAACAGTGGCGGCTCGCCAGGTGACGCAAGTGACGCGCTGCTTCACCTAAAATTTCCGTGTTTCAACTGTCCATTTGTCTGCTTCAACTATCATAAAGTTCACAAGCAACAGGCAACTGCAATGACCTTGAATTTGCTTGAAATTTTCGCCTGCGGTGCTGTTTTCATTTCCGAACTTGCGGCCCGCACCTCAGTCCGCAGTCTGCGTCACCTATTTACTGACCCACGAGCCGCCACTGCCATAAAATGTAAAAAATGTTATCTAAAACGACAATGAACTGACAAAATCATTGATTTGGGAGTAGTAGTTTCTTTCAGAGAGTCATCATGAAGATGACTCAACTATGTTTCATAGTCTTTAGTAATAACTAGTGCATCTGTTTTTTAAAGTATGTGGTAAAAAAACTCGAAATGAATTTGAAACTGAATATAAAACTTGAAACAAATTTGTACCTGCGTACAGTATCACATCTTCGTTTTTCTCCTTTGTGATAGCGTTCTGAACCTCTGATAGCCAAGAGAAGTCTTTCCTTGAGCTGAGCTTTATATATTTGGATTCCTTCACCTTGGATTGTTTACGGAGAAGCAAAAGGGTCTCGTTTTCAGTGCGGTGAACAGTAAAAACGGAAAGATTAGGGTTTATGTCTTTCGAGGTATCGTACTGGTGAGATTCCCGGGTTATGATGAAACCATTGTCCACTAGAGCAGTTAATGCTTCTTGTAAAACCTAAAACAACATCAATCTATAAATTATTATTAACATAAATGAAGGCTCCTTACGTCAGGTCTTCCTAAGAGGTTCGAACCGATCACAAGCAAGCTATCACTCTCTGTTTGCAACTTTTTATCCTCGACTTCAACCGTTACGTCTTCCAAAGGCGTCTTACTGAGTATTTTAAGGTAGGGTTGAATCAGGGGCTGGTCCTCCAAGGCCGACTTGATAATAGGCGTTAGGGGAACAGCGTCTTTACTAGTAAACTCATCAATCAGTTCACAGGCTTTTACTTTATATGCCACAGCGTTTTCTAATATGATTTGTGTATTTACTCTCGCCGAGTGGTGTATATCTAGCACAGTAAAGTTTGGTACGAATTTGTAGCTCTCCAAAACCGGCACACCCAGTATTTTTCGCCTTTGGATGGCGTTAGCTGTCAGACCCCAGAAATGTATGCCACCACACCTAAAATTGTATTATTATGTTTATTAATAGTGATAATAATAATAATTAGAAAACAAATATTATATATTATACTGGGATCTATTCATAAAAACTGGTTGAACGATGTTAAGCGATGCATAACAGACCATATATATAACACTTCAAAATAAAATAAAGAACCATATACGAGTACAGCAAAGAAACAAAAATATTAATAACTATCAATTATCAATTAATAGATTGAAAAAATATGATATTATGGAAATATAAGCAAGTGCAGATCATTCCAGGTATCATGTCGTACCCATTCACAAAGCACCTAACTCGGCTTAACATTGAAGAAATCGTACCTACCCACTCACCAAAAGCAGTCATACTTCATATATACAAATAACAAGATCGTTCCTAAAATAAAAATCATTTCTTGATAGACTAGACTCGACTAACCCGTTTACAAGAAATATAAAGAAGCGAAGAACTGCCAGAACTGGAATCATACCTAATGCGCAATAAACTCCACAGTAATAATAATAAATTCCTTTTTGATTTATCGAAAGACCAAGTCAAAGGAAGTACACCTGGTTATACAATAATAATATCTCTATCTATAAGGAAAACCTGGAAAGCCTTATTCATTAAAGTATACAGTAGGTTGTTAGCAATTTATATAGTGATATTGCAGTACTAGTTACATATTAATATCAGTAATATAGAACGCTACTAGTTTTATGCATACAGATTTAATATAGGAGCAATTAGAAGAAGTTGACCGGTGGTGAGATTCGAACTGTCCTCAACTGCGGAGAATGATTACAAACTTGACGTCTTTAACTGCTCGGCTACGGAGCTCCCTATGATGTAAGGTGTTTACATGGTTGGTTGTTGGCCCTATAATTATGCATATCACAAACCATTATTACTTTATTCTGCTATAGATAAATTTTAGTTTATTTACCTTATCATCCCGGTAAGTGCGCTGTTCGATACTTCCAAAATAGGAGTCTTATCTCCCTTCAATATTTCGTTGTTCACCACCTTCAAATGGGACTTAGCCATTATCACCAACTTAGAAATATAGGTTGGCACGTACAGCAATCTGGTGTCTGTTTGCAAGATCTTCAGCTGAAGCATGTTATCCATAAATGTGACCCAATTGTCTTCCCATTTCACTAGTGCATTTGTGGCTGTCGAGTCACACTCCTGTATTGCCCTAAATTCTCCCCTAAAATTTTAAGGAATATAACGGTACATTGGCCTTTGAAGTTTCACAAGTCAATGAATTTTGATATCACTGTATTTGTCCCTATTTAAATTTGTAAAAATATATTAAATATATTATCTCTTTATTAAAAAAAAAAAATCATTATGTCTATCTCTGAATAAAAAGGAGGTGTATAGAAGTCATTGTCGTAGCAGGCAGGGGGCAATAGGATATTTTACGTCCGAGTGGCCGGCCATCATAAAACTCAAAATGAGTCTATTGCCTAGGTAGGGGCCGCACTGGGCCTGGATACCAATAAATACATGAGATAAGATAGGAGATAAGATGTTAAAGAGATTATAAAAAATAAAGGACCATATCGTGCAAATGAATGAACATACAGGATTATTCCGAACTTATCTCTAAAACTTTGAGGATATGTGCATCCTTAAATAAGAAATCGATATCACCAAAAAAATTTTTAATAAAAGTATTAGGATTTCCCGTAAACAATGTTTAAAGTTATACCATTATAAAGGACTACACGTAGATGGGCAACTGTACTTCAACATTTGATATACCTACCACATTCCTAAGAATGTGGTAAAAAAGTAAACACGTTTTTGTTCCTCGAACGACGACCGAGCGAATACAGTTGAAGCGGGGATAATATCTCTATTGTCTATTCAGTCATCAGTCTATATGTGTCTTCTCTAGTGTGTGTGTGTCTAGTGCCGGGGTTTTTTTTAACGTAGGAGTGTTAAACTGTAAAATTTTTAAAATGGCATGTGTACAGTAATGCTGAGTTAATGGACTGTTACCAGTGGATTATCAATTACAAGTTAGGTTTTGTGAGTGGTTGTTGCAGCAAAATGCTGAAAATCCCCAATTTACTTAATAATTTGCGTTTACAAGATCAGCAACCAGGAGGAACATTCGCTTTAGTGCTGCAAAATTGGATAGCTTTAGGGACAAAATTTCGAACAGCTTTTGTAACAAGGTATTTGCAAATTTTTTATAAATTTCATGTTTCTAATACCTAGTAATCAAGTAGCGTAATTCTTCAAAATTAGTGTAACAAAATTTTATTCATTTTAAAGACACGTCACTTTGGTCACATCTATCTATCTTTAAGTTTATTTTAAAGTAAAAACGCTGCAAATCTTTTTTGCGCCGGGTGTCTGTATACTCTCAGAACTTCCGAAGTTTTTTTCGTGCTTGCCAGTTTACATTGTCAGTCCCAAGGTTGTCATAGTTTTCAGAAGCCGCCAAAGAAATTTTTTTTTGCACTACCACATTTCTACATGTATGTTGAACATCCCCAAATTTTATTATGGATAAGTTCTGAATAACACTGTATAAATTAAAATAATAATTGTCTCCCTTATCTACATACTTGTAGTTGTATCCTCGCAACCTCAGCTCCTTGTAAATGTCCTTGGTTTTCATATTCATGTTCTGGAAATCATTGCTGGGAGAGAAAGACTGCCGATTTAAATCGTCGGCCTCCACTTTCGATAAAAAGGAAATTGTTCCCGTAACCACTATAGAGTCTCCTTCGGCTACTTCAAAATCTCCGCTGCCCGATTGAATGCTGATATGTAGAGTGAAGAAACCTTTTTTGGGCACTGCTGTTGCCCTTACGAATTTGCAATTTTTGAAGCATACTTGCATCACGCTGATCGGTACGTTGTTCATAATAGAGAATGTCTCCCACACTAGGAATAGGTAGCCAGTCGCAGGAAATAGATTTCTACCTGTAATGTGTTGGATAATGATGGTGTTATAATGTTAGAGAATCAAGACTATTATAATTTTTATAAGTTGTTAAATCTTCCAAATCGCACGTCCCAATAATACAATTTACCTAGCGCATCCGCCATTATATGCACTCAGAAATTTAAATTTAAAATTTTTGTATTGTTATTAAAGTAAATTCTTTTGGATGCGTATTTTTTTATATTTATATGTAATTTAAGAAACGTATAGTTATAATGTAGGGGTATATAAGATTTTGTCATATATTTGTTCGAATTTATTGGAAAATATTGGAAAAGTTGTTAACTGTGAAAGTAGAATTTATTTCTTCAATAAAAAACAAAAAAAGCCCATTTTTCCATTTTTATTTATTTATAGCATTTCCAGACAAATATCCTATATGTTTCGTCCGATTTTTCGGACTTTTTCAAGGTCAATAGCTAATATAAATTTCCTATTCTATAATTTCATTGTAAGGGGAAAATTTCTTTTTTTTGTTTTTCATCATTTTTATTGCATAAGTATGTAATGTAGTTTGAAGAGTTAAGCTGAGAATAACTCTGCTTCTCTGAATATGCTTACATTTATCATCTGATTTTTTAAAGTGGTGAGAATTATCTCAACAACGGTTTATTGTTCTGGAATGTTTTAGAATAGATTTAGAATACTAAGTTATCAATTATTCTATATATTTTTTAAAAATAATATACAGGGGGTTCGAAATATGTCATGTTCATTAAAAATTTCTTTTGGGGGATTGGCAAAATGTAAAATATAAATGAAAAAAAAAGGAAACACAAATTATGTCAAATATAGTATGTCAGTATTGAATCTTCCTCATTCAACCCCCTTTTACAAAATTAATATAAGTAAATCAACTAACAGAAATATGTGGCTCAAATTGCGCCGTGCCGAAAATGGGTTCAAAGGTCAAGGTCACTTGCACAATATTAAAAATAATAAAAAAATATTAAAAAAAATGTATTTACCTTAGAATATTATTGGCCCGATAATAAACTATCGTTAAGCAACAATGTAAAGGGCTTAATCTTTTATATTGTTTGATGGTTTATCAACTGTTTACACATTTTTTAACTTATAAAACATTACTCCAAGTTTCAGTTTCAAATAATTATGTAACATTACAAATAATGTAAATGATTTTTATGTAGAAATTATAACAAAATAAAAACTAATTATTGGAAACAACTACTCCACGGGCAATATGCCCCGACTGGCGTTGCATTACATCAACATCTCCGTGGATGTCGCCACATCCTTCATCAAGACCAAATACCAGACAATGACCGGTTTCGATCTTGTTATGATCTCATCAGATTGCCATAGGTATCGGAATCGATGAATGATCTGGCGACCTTGATTGCCTAAGGGGCATATTGTCCGTGGAGTAGTTGTTTTCGGCATCTCCTTCCAATAATTAAGTAGGATTGTCTTCCTCAAAGACAATAGAGGTCTCTGTAATGGCATCTGCTTTTCTGCAGATCGTTATCTGTCTGTCAATTAAACAATAATTGTCAGACAGGTAGTAGCAAAGACCCAAGGAAGGCACTGCAGTGTATTTCACTGTATCTCGCCACTACAAAAATAAAAACTAACTATCAATCTTTTGTCTTTACTCTATTATCATTGTTTTAAATCCTAGGCATTTCCGGAAATCAACTTGTTCACAAGTATAACCAATTAAATGATCCATAAAACTACTTAGGTAAATAGTATAAATACATTGAATATTCAGCTTTACATAAACATGTTCCTTTTTTCAAACACTTCAATCAGTGACTATAGAAATAGTCACTGCTTCAATGAATGATATTGTAATCTTCTAAAAATAAAACGTAATAATGAAGGGCACTCACCATCTATAACATGGCCTTTTACATATCTCCATTCGTGATCGTCAATCTGAATTTTAACTGATCTACCACCATGAGTAGCCTGAGATGCAACCTCAATGTTATATCGAGGAATAGTCTTGGTCCTGCGATGATTCCATTTGATATAAGGTGAGATCATTTGTGTGCCTCTACTCACTGGGAATAATACAGGAGGATAGAGAGTACTTATAAGGGGATTGTACCCAATTTCATATAACCTACAATGATAAATAGCAATTTTTGGACATAGATGGTGTACCGAAATAATGATGCAACTGTTTTTTTACATGAAACTTTCTTCATTTCTTCGTTTTTTTAGAGGTTATATCTCAAAAATTAAAAGAAAAAAAGAAAACTAATGTAAAAGAAGTGTATGAAATTTTAAAAGGAATTAAACTACATGGATCTACAATCTGAAATAACGGACAGGGCGCAGTAAATTAGCTTATCATGTCCTTTAACCCCTTACTATATTTAAAAGAAGGCCTCTTTAAAGAGCAAAATTTTAAATACTCAGAATTATTGGAATCATATATCTCAGATAGACTCTTCAGAGTCAAACAAAATGAAGCATACACTGAACTAAAAGAAATCAGAGCAGGAGTACCACAAGGAAGCGTCCTAGGCCTTATCTTATACCTGATCTACACCAGTGACATACCACAGTTAGAGCAAAACACAATATCCACGTTTGCAGATGATACTGCCATTCTTGCGACAGGGAAGGGCTATGAAGAAGCTGCAAACAAACTGCAAACAAACTGCAAACAAACTGCAAACATCAGTTAACCAAATCAATAACTGGACCAGAAAATGGCGTATCAAGCTGAATGAAACCAAATCAGTGCAGATTAATTTCACAAATAAAAGAGAACAACAAATACGTATTAACATGAACAATGCCCAGATTCCATGTGCAAACTCAGCAAAATATCTAGGCATCACATTAGACGCAAGAAGTCGCTGGGAAGTCCATGTTAAAAAGAAAAGAGAAGAGCTAGACATCAGATATAGGAAAATGTACTGGCTACTTGTTAGACACTCATGCTTATCAACTTACAACAAAATACTGTTGTATAAACAAATTCTCAAGCCAGTATGGACCTATGGAATACAGCTCTGGGGCTGTGCCAGTAAGAGTAATATATTAATCATTCAAAGATTTCAGAACAAAGTAGTGCGAAACATCGTCAAAGCGCCTTGGTACATCAGAAACAGCGACCTTCATCGAGTTCTTCAGATGGACACTGTAGAGCAGACAATTACTAAATTTGCAAGGAATCACGAACAACGACTCCATCAACATGTGAACATCGAGGCCATCCAGCTCCTCGACAACACTAACATAGTAAGAAGGTTCAAGAGGGTTAAGCTCTTTGAGTTAGTGAACTGATTTGATCAGTATAAAAGCAGAGTATTGTGCGGTTAGTGTTACACGTTAGTGTTATTAAGTTACTAGACTCTAAGGTACACTAGTGAGTAAGACCTTAGCTCTAAGATTTTCAACTTTAGTTAAATTAGGATAGAACCAAATTGCTCATTGATCTCCCTTTGATCAGATTGTAATAGCAGCAAAATTCCCTTCAAGGGATATTTTCTATATATATATATATATATATATATATATATAAAGTATTTCAGAAAGTAGTCTGTAGATTATAAATAAAAAAGCGTTTAAAAGCTCTACCTTCCAACCGTTTTCAAAAATTCTAGTAGACTGTTTTCAACTCCACTGAAAAGGGGAATGATGGAAACATCGTCAATATCGTCTAAAGGACCATCACCAATCTTCAAGACAACAGAATTTGAAGCCACCACATCTGTGTTTCCAAACAAGTTGCGAAATATTCCGTTTAAAATATTTTTAACTTTTGCCTTATCACTTTTCACGGTTTTCAGTTCTTTCCAGAGTTTTTCTTGTAAACGGTCTTCTACGAAAGAATTATTGTTCAAACTCATTAGGACGATTTTTTACGTTACTTACTTAGCGTGGTGAATTTTTTATTTTTCAACAATGATCTGATGTGCTGTAAAGTCGATTCAGTTCCATTTGGTACACTGTTTCCACTTGACAGGTCATTGCCGTTCCTTGCAACATCATTTATAATATATTTATCGTTGGCAGTTGTGTTTTCCTTTCAAGAAAATACAATTATATTACTGTGAGTCAATCAGTTCACAATCTTACTCAACAAAATTTAAAGTAAATAACTAGGATATCCAATACATTTTGTAGATAAATGCTGGAGCTTCACAAAGACAAACTGCTAATATATTTGTTATTGTAGATAATAATGTCAAACTATATATTAAAAAGTTTTAGACTTGTATGCCTTGGGCCTAGTTCAAACCTGTATCGGCATGATAAGATAAATAAACAGTAAGTACTTGTTTAAAAGATTCTTTGAGCCAATAGGAGCCAAGGAGTATTTTCCGATCAGTTTCAATAATATGATAACGCTCTAGTCTCTAAGAATTTTGAAATCGTGTATTTATTGAGTATCCCACTTCAAATTTTGTCGAGTTTATTATTTTTATGACTGATTTTAAGGTCTTATTATCAAGCTGTAGAACAAATAATGAGAATAATTATTCCAAAACGGTAACAATTGTAAATAAGATCTGAAACTTTTAAAAGGGAGAAATACCATTTTATAAATTACCTCGTAATTATTATTGTTAGATTCCAACAATTCGTTTATATTACTGGATGCTTTATCTATGGCAAAAGCATAGTCGACAGTCTCTTGTAGTGACAACGTTCCTTCGCAGTAAGCAGACAGTATCTCTCCATGTGAATATCCCAGTTTGCCAGTTGGCTTTATTTCTACCAAATTAAACAGTTCTATTAAACCCAGTTGAACCACTACGCTCCCTAGTAAGTCCCCAATATTTTTTCTGGGGCATTTCTTAAGGAAGACATCTAAAATATTCACTCTCTGCTTCAGAAAGACTTTCTGTATTCTGCAAAATTAATTTTAAACTGATACTAGTAGGTATACTAGGGGGGTTCTGGACCACAAACCCCATGTAAAAGCCCATAATCCAAAAACGTGGTAAAATTTGTTCCCAAATGAATGCGCAGACGCTCTTGAGTTAACTGCGCATGTCTCTACGCATTCAGACCTCGCCCCCCACCCGATTAATGGGTACGCCTTCCATATTGGGTGGGTACGCCTTACATATTGGGTAGGTACGTCTGACTTCGAGATTATGTATGATGAACCCACCATATGTAAGACGTACCCACTCAATAAGTAAGGCCTACCCACCCAATATGTAAGGCGTACCTACTGATTGGCTGGGGGACGAGGTCTGAATGCGTGGAGACATGCGCAGTTAACTCAAGAGCGTCTGCGCATTCATTTGGGAACAAATTTTACCACCTTTTTGGCTTATGGGCTTTTAAATGGGGTTTGTGGTCCAGAACCCCCCTAGTATACCTACTGATACTACTATAAAGGCGGTAATATAATTACGCTTAAATATAATACTAAATTTTGGGAAGAAAATTTTATAAATGGGTGTCCCACGGTGACGGCCCATTAGAAGTATCTGGAGAACCAATAAGCTGTATGTCTTTTAGTGAAAGTAAGACATTTTAATATAAATATACAGGGAAGTGCCACATTTTTTATTGTACAAAAATACCTTTATAAAATTCCGATCATTGCAAGTTAAAAATCAACCCTGGTATCAGTGGCCCAAAATCAGTATATAATTTATAAGTTTTACTCGAGTTTTTAGTATTCTGTTTCTTGCCACTTACCTTTGAATACATGCGGAAAATGCAGGTAGGGCCATAAGCTCACATCCAATGCTGTACCAATTCTTTAATTCCCCAAAAGCAACAAATAGTGGTGGAGGATTACTAGGGAAATAATGGCCCAAGAATTTCGTTGACCTTGCAATTTCACCTAAATGAGATACTATTATGTAACCCCGGTACAGATGATTCTCTACATTTTTTCTGGAAAACAAAAATGAGTTTTTGATTATTTTTCGTATGTCGTTTTATATACACTGTATATAACAATTAGAAACGACCTCGTTTCCCCGTTTCACTTTTAACAAAAAGTATTCTTTACTACACAGGCGAAGTCTAAAATTTGGAATGCACGAGCTGAATGTATGAGAGGTTTTCAAGGAAACTTGATGTTCTTTATTTTTATGGGAAATAGTGCACACTTCATATAGAATTCCTGGAGATATACTGTTAATAGTTATCACTTATAACAGAGTGAATGACGGTGAAACGTACATTCAGGGTGTTAAAAAAATTTGTCCGAATTTCTTGTGATGATTTTTCAGATCACAAGCAGATTATAAGTTCCTATAAAAAATAGTTCGGGAAAGACAATATTTACAAACATATATTTTGAAAAAATTAATTGAGGAAGCCGTTACTATGTGGTAATTTAACATCTTGTAGAACAATGAAAACACGCTTTTATGTATTTTACCACTATATAGTGGTGGTAAAATACATAGAAGCGTGTTTTCATTGTTCTACAATATATTTTGAAATGTTGATAGAAGGTTTATCTGAGTCTATTGTACATTTCCAGGTTTTCAGTTAATATATTAACTAACATAATCATATCAATTGTTTTTTTTTTTTTAGTTTTTATTGTGTAAAATTGTGTAGTTTACTGTATCTTATTTTTAAGGTGTTTATCCAAGATAAACTAACTATATAAAATAGGGATTTAATGCAGAATGTCTTCTCTTGAGGGTAACGATATTAGTAAAGCATGTAGCAAAGTAAGAAAAATCTTTTGTCTTTGTAAAAATTTAATATATTGGAGTTTTCTAGATTCTAGACCCTGCGTCACAGAACTGAAGTATTTCTGGTGCCTTGTTTATTAATACTTATTTTTTTTTTCTTTGAATCGCTTTTCTCAATTCTTTCTTATTTTGAGCTAAGAAGTTATTCACGAAATCCTCGAACACATTTTTGTAATGCCTGCTTTGTATGTGTACAGAAATAACTATTTTCAAGTCGTAAAATGTACACTTATACTTAAAAAATTATATTTTACCTGAAACCATCATGTAATAGTTTTATGTATTCTGCGTCAAATTTATCGATCACAGACTCGAGCAAGATGGTGACAGCTTCTTCTGTCCTTCCACTTAGGCACACCAATCTAGGCAAGTTGTCTTGGGAAATACTCTTAGTAGTTTTAGTTTTAGAGTGCCATCTTAGAAGAACATGGCAATTGCCACCGCCAAACCCAAAACTGTTAATACCTAAAAATAGTGTTAGAAAATATTAAAATAAACACGTAAATGTCTACTTATACCTACCTATTAATCCTCTATCATCTTCGAATGGTGTCTTTTCTGTAACCACTTTCATTCGTTCTTCTACTAGTCCTTTTATTTCCAGTCTTGGTTTGTTGTAGTGAATATTAGGGGGGATAAATCCTGATTCCATGCCAATAATACACTGAAAAAATATTGATAATTGTTTTAACAACATTTAAAAGGTACAATTTCTGCATTTTGTTGTACTGGGTTTCAAAAAACTTTTGGAAATAGATATAAAAAATGTATAAACAGTAAAATCAGTTGCACACCTTTATAATCGAACATACGCCAGATGCTGGCTCAGAATGTCCTATATTAGACTTTACAGAACCAATCAGCAGAGGTCTTGTTCTTCCTTTCGTAAAAACGTCGTCAATGGCAAAACATTCTTCCGGATCGCCAACAATTGTCCCTTAAAAAGCAACGAGACAATTCGAAAACAAAATGATTTTATAACCAATCAACTACCTATCAAATTAACAAGCATTTATCTGTATAGACATTTAGATTATAAAGCAGAATAACTACCGGTAGGGAAAACATTTTATAATCTTAATTTACAGAACACAACTCAGTTTTATTTTTAAAAATATCTGCCTAAGGTGTTTTACTTGTAATATCTGTATATCTAGATCTGATGATGAAACTCAGTGAATATTTAGAGTGATTCGTTGAATATTTACATTTATTGTGATTATTTAAAAAAATGCTTTCAAAGTAGCCAATTAACATTAATTAATCTAATCAATCCTATTGTTTAACTTAATTTCTCATATTTTATTCAAACACTATCAAAATAAATTTTTGTGTAGATTTTTTAAAATAAAACACAAATTAATTAAATAAAAACTGATGGTAGGAACAAAAATAATGCCCAAGTAATCTACAGGTTAAAATATTTCTCTAGATTTAAAACTCCCATTTAATTTGACAATTAAAGGAATTCCAGTTTTTTACCTATTAAGTAAATTAATCACAGTCACCATATTATATTTATAAACCATGTCAATATCTGAAATTTAATTGCTTCATAAAACTTTTGCTTTCAAATCATCTAAAAGATCAAAATCACTCGGACAAACTATTTCTTATAAAGTTCATTACCTGTCCCGTGTGCCTCCAAGAAGCTCAAGCTATACCTATCCACCCCACATTCGTCGTAGAACTCGGCTAGCAGCTCCCTCTGCGTATCCTTCGAAGGGAATGTGATGCCCTGCTCCTTGTATCCGTCGCAGTTGGTCTTAACATGCACCACCTCACAGTATATTCTCTTGGCCTGCTTGGACTTTTGTAGAAACAGAACTCCGACGGCCTCCGAGCGCGCGTATCCATTTCCCTGCTCGTCAAAGGCCTTGCAGGAACCGTCTTTGCTCAAGACTCCCAGCCTAAGGGAGGAAATATGTAGGTATCATGTAAAATATGCATGTACTGTCAGGTCCTATATTTAATTACTTATAGAGACAAAAATTCGATTTTTAATCAGATTGCAATGTTTCCAATTGAATTAAAGTAATCAGATGTCTGGTATAAAAAATTAAAGTCAATGAACTATGAGAGGTCACAGGTTTTACTGATTAGATTCCTATACAATTCCAATGGAATACGATTTACTTAGATTTAAAAGAACATTTTATTCATTCTAAGGATATTTGGAATTTCAATTAGAGTCTAATTGACATACTTAAGGATAGCTGTAAGATGTTCTTATTTTGTTTCATTTGATAGAGAGCAGATAAATAGGCATGAAATACAGTAAAAACCAGAATTAAGCAAAGTAGAATGACCTCGCCGATCTGGTAAAATGCGGTGATGCATGGGCGTGCGTATTCTGTTTTACCATTGGGCACATTTCAGTTAATATATACTCGTATACTATTCTATATAATACTTCTAGTATATGCACTTCCACTTTTTTAACTAACACAAATAAGTATAAACACTGACACAAAGAATAAATACACTGATAATTTTACCACAAATTTTTACCGTTAAGAAACGCGCGCGAAATAACCCAACATCACGCCACTGTTTCCCTACTACCTCGAGCGCAGTCGCTTGTTGGTTCCTGATTCGACCAATCAACGTCGTTGAAGCTCAGAGAAAGGAAAGCGTAAATGCAAGAATATGTATGTTAAATAAAAATGAACAGCTTGTCGTCAACTTTACGACCGCAGTTGCCAGATATTCGGAAATTCGTTGATATTATTAAGTAAAAAACAAATTAAACATTATGTTTGCTTTAATAAAGTACAATAGGAATAAGGGACGTTAAAGACAAGTAAAAAATGGGTAAATAAGGTAATTAATACGTTTCCTGTTTTAAATAAGAATACTTTAGAAATAAATGTGACAACATAGATCTACTCTTTTTCCGGTCATTGCACTTTGCTTAATTCTGGCTTTGACTTTAGGCAAACACAAAATGCAGAATTGGTCATTGTTATTATCTTAATAGTTTTGAGTCTACCTGTTTAAAACTTGTATAATTTGTCCAGGAAATTAAGATTCATAATAATTTCATTAAAAATCTGATAATTTAGACATATTCTAGATGACCTACGCATTATCTAAGATAATTTGACAGAAGAACAGCAAAACAAATTATTTAATTTTAATATCTGTTTTGAGCAAAAATCGACACAACATTTCTCTCCAACACCATTTATATTTAACGAAAATCATTGGTTTACTGTTTTACATTAAAAATTGATGAAATACGGAACACTAGCCATATGCATGAAATGTGGTGATCTTACCTCGAAAACTGCAGAGAGACGAAGGGATGTAGACACAGATTGGTCCCACCGACGATTGCGTAGTCAACTTCACCCATGCGAAGGGCTCTATATGCTTGTTCAAATGCATAGAGGGAACTACTACAGGCAGTGTCCGTTGTATAGGATGGCCCTTTCAACTTTAAGAAGTAACTCAGTCGGTGTGCCGCCATGGACCTCTCTGATCTGTAAAGTTGTTCGAATATATACGGGTAAAAGTGGAAATCAAAAGAATCTACTTCAGGGGAAGAAAATGATAGTAGAACTGGAATTACTAGTTTCTATGTTATAGAGGAGAGTAAAAATAATTCTTTTCGCTTATTACCCCGTCATGGCGTAAGTATCTGGACCCCTGTTGTCAAAGAACCATGTCTTGTCATTCTCGCTGAAGCAGACTCCCACGAAGACACCTGTCTTGGTGTTCTCTAGATCCGAAGGGTGGAGACCTGCGTCGAAGATGGCCTCTACGGTTTTCGCTTGAAGCATCGCGATCATGGCGTCCAGCGAGTGCGATTGCCTTTCATGAACTCCTGCATGGAAAAATATTAGCTGAGTACATTTATATCGTATTGCGACTGCCGTAACAACCAATTACAACTCATGTATGGTAACAAAGATCTTAGTAATACCAAATATCGAAAAGTAAGTCATTACTTTGTTTACCAAATCAAATATATATAGATTGATTGGGGCTCCTAGATGTATTGAGAGTATATCAGATATTTGTGAATTTAGTGAGACTTATTGGGAACGATTACTTAAATAATTTTGTATTAATGTAATGGCATTTTCATTGAAACCAAAATATCTTAACTTACTACAAAGAATCAAGAAGGATCAAGAGTATCAAACGCTTTGCAATAATCAAGCAACACCAAGCAAGTAACTCTACTTTGATCTATTGAAGTAAATATATCATCGGTTACACTAGTCAATGGTGGTGGTATAACCTTCCCTTACATACGTAATATTTTAAAATAAATATTGAAATATAGTGCGCTGCACCAATTCCTAATAAAAATGGAAATTCTACAAGGCTGCTAATCAGATTGAATTTTTGTCAGTCCTACAAAAACATAATCAATGGTAATTATTGTGAGTGAACTGTCGAGTCAGTAGCTCAGGGTTTAGAATTGTAGGCTTTAGATCCAGAAGTAGCGGGTTTGTTTCCACGCAGATCAATAATTATATATAACAACAACTTATTAATATATACCTATATATTGTAAATCGAAGAGTATGAATAATCACCACTTAAACTTCAAAAACTGTATGCTTAAAAGCGATATTATGTTTTCATCTGTGGTTCATCTTTATTTATGACTGTTTAACATATATATAACGGCGAATACAAAAGAATAATCAATTCTATAAACAGTAAACAAAAGAGTTTGCATAATCCATAGTTAATAAATGTTAAATCCATAGTGATTGATATTAATCAGTATTTCTAATACTTACCAAAAAATCCGGGGTCGTAATGTTCAATGTCTGGGATTGATCCTGAACAGTTGGGAATTTCAGGGTGGTTCACGTCCCATCTTTTGTTCGGCAGCACCATGTTAACCTTATTGAATAAGTTTTCTCTAAATTCATGAACGTCACTGGATTTTGGAAAAGTCCCAGAAATACCTAAGATAACCAGTAGCAATGGTAAAAGAAATAAAAAAATAAAAAGGCCAATGGAGAATAATGATATTTATATAAAATATATATTCATGCTATAAAGAAGCAGTTTTTCTCATAACCCGAAAATGAATTTAAAATTAAACACGTATTGCAAAATATTTCTACCGGTGTTTAAGAAAACATGGACCTTAACATAAATATCCGGAAAAGAGTGCATCAGATACCAGCGTATCCTTATAGAAAACATATGTAGAAAGCCATAAATGTTCAAAATAATATTTATGTCTTCAGTCTTCCTGTCGATATTACACAAACTGCACTAATAGTAGTTGTAGCATTTGTATTCTAATAATTGGGATAATTATTGTATAATGATGATAATGAAAAAAAAAATTACCAGAAATAACTATCTCTTCTCCTTGTTCAACACTTGCCATCGCCCGTCCCCCATACAAGTTATAATTTGGCCCATTTTCTTCCCTGATATCATCTGCAACGTTCTTCACTGCCTCCATTTTAATTTCTTATAAAAAAAATATATTATTATAAAACATTAAAAGGAAACAACAACAAACGAAAATAACTTGGGTAAAATGGTAAAATTAACGTTAATAAATATAAAAATGCTGGCTTTATAAGCTACTGTATGCATAGATAAAAGTGATCTAAGTAAGAAGTAATACGAAAAAATAAATTTCTGTTTCAGCAGATTTCATCTTATATTTAAGTTACTGTCCAAATTTATATTTAAGCTCTCTGAAAGAAAAACCCTTTAGTTTATATGAAAAACATCTAGACATACAATTATGGAAGTCTGTAAGCATTCCAAACTTTTTATTCCTCAGTGGAAATATACTTTCAAAAGTAGGTATATATTCACATATTATTATTTTTTGTTTTTGTATAACTGCAGATGAGTTTTTATTGAAGAAAGTTGGGGACAGTGTATATTTATTTGTAAATCAAATGCAACAAACTATATAAATTGTAGACTGAAATTGACCACGGGAATGTGAAAACTGGCAAATTTTTGTTTTATATTGTTTTTACTTGTTCAAGAACTAGCATGTAAGAAAACTCTCTCAGTTTCTTTTTAATTCCTTCTTGTAATTGCAGTAGATAAAGATGTAGTGCTATCAGAAAAATATTGTCCTGAATATTTTCTTACATTTTGATGAACATATACTTAAGCATTTGTCTTTTGCTTTTTTCTATATAATTGTTTCTAATCTACGAATTATTACTCCAGGTACTCACATGTTGATATTGACGAAGAAACTTAAAAACAACTGAATAAACCCACCAGTACCGAAATATATGTTACACAACTAAATAATCCTCTACCACTTGTAAAAAACAAAACTAAAAATCCGTACTCCAATAATGTAAAATTATTACACAACCATTTATTTAACTAAAAACTATGTATATATACCCTATTTATGTTTCCTGTTTGATTGAAATTGGAGTCGCGCATACTTGACCTTTTTTACACCGTGTACCAAACAACTGAAAGAATTTGGGAACAAATAAAAACCGACATCCAAACGAGGCAGCGAAGAGGATCGTGTAGGTATATATAATTAAAAATACAAAAATTAGATCCAAAAATGTTATTTTAATAAAAGTTTAGTTGAGAAGTATAGATAAAAATAGTGTCAGTGATTTTGTAGACAGTGATATTGTCCAGTAATATACCAAATCATAAATAAGAAGAGAAAAGTAAAAATATAAAAGTGTACGTAGGTATTACAAATGTGTGTACTTTTCAAAAAATTAAAAAATTAAAACATATATTATACTTCGATAATGCCTTTTCCTGTTTCACACATTCATCCCAAAAACTGGTTTATTCTCGGGTTTATTCATTAATAAATTATTCTTGCATTGAAGTAGTGTCAATGTAATATCGGTTTTGAATGGATATACACATACTGACAAAGTAGGTTAAAAATTTAATCCCCATTCGATGAGATACAAAAAATTTACTGCTAATATTATTTTTTCTTTAAGCGTATAACAATACTTACATTATACAGGGTGTCCACCTAGTGCGCGTAAGTCCAATATCTGGGTTAATAAAAGAGATAACTTAATTTTTTTTTCTACAGGGTTGTCTAATATCCCGAGCTGCACAAAATGAAAATATATTTACATATTCAGGGTGTTCAGTTTTTCCTGGACAGGTACCAACTTCATTTTTTTAAATGGAAACCTATATTTTTTATGGCATTATCGAATTCTACGTAAAAAATTAGTGGGCCTTTGTGCATAACACTGCTATTGAAATATTGATAGTTTTCGAGATATTTGACTTTTAATTTTTTTTTCTTATGTTTCGTCACTTCTAATAGTTGACATAATTATGGTTGTATGACAGCTAAAAATTATTTTTTTTCAGAAACTGTAGAGTGAAGATGGCTCTTTCGAAAAACGTATCAAAAGTTGACCTGCGATATACAGGGGGCAACAGAAATCGTGCCAAACCTGATGGTTTAAAATTTAAAAAATCTCGACTTTTTCAAATGGAACACCCTGTGTTTTATGATTTCATTAGATGCCTTTCTGTAGACTCTACAATTTTATAATAGCTTTCCCTATACCTAAGTTGCGTAGTTTTTGCAAAAAACCCACTTTTATGAAAAATACCCGATTTGCGCACTCCTTTGACGGAAAAAATATTGTAAGGCTATTTATTTTTATAAAATGTATTAGTTTACACTTCTTAAAATAAAAATAACTGAAAAATTTAGATAATTTCAGTTTAATAAACAAGTCTTTATGGAAAGTTACCATTTATTTGTAAATAAAAGTAAAAAATCATAAAAGCTCTACATGTAATTAAGAATTAGCAAAACTGGCGTATGCTTTAGAAGAAGTTCATGGGAATTATTTGCTAGCAGCACGTATTTATAGATTCCCACGTGCTGACTGTTTTGAAAATGTGAAAGAAAGATTTGAAAGAACAGCAAATGGGAATTATGAGAAAACTACCAGGAGACATGGGAGTAACAACGATAATATTTAGTTTAATGTTGTGGTTTCTGCTGTTGATAATTCCCATGAACTTCTTCTATAACATACGCCAGTTTTGCTAATTCTTAATTACATGTAGAGCTTTTATGATTTTTTACTTTTATTTACAAATAAATGGTAACTTTCCATAAAGACTTGTTTATTAAACTGAAATTATCTAAATTTTTCAGTTATTTTTATTTTAAGAAGTGTAAACTAATACATTTTATAAAAATAAATAGCCTTACAATATTTTTTCCGTCAAAGGAGTGCGCAAATCGGGTATTTTTCATAAAAGTGGGTTTTTTGCAAAAACTACGCAACTTAGGTATAGGGAAAGCTATTATAAAATTGTAGAGTCTACAGAAAGGCATCTAATGAAATCATAAAACACAGGGTGTTCCATTTGAAAAAGTCGAGATTTTTTAAATTTTAAACCATCAGGTTTGGCACGATTTCTGTTGCCCCCTGTATATCGCAGGTCAACTTTTGATACGTTTTTCGAAAGAGCCATCTTCACTCTACAGTTTCTGAAAAAAAATTATTTCTAGCTGTCATACAACCATAATTATGTCAACTATTAGAAGTGACGAAACATAAGAAAAAAAAATTAAAAGTCAAATATCTCGAAAACTATCAATATTTCAATAGCAGTGTTATGCACAAAGTCCCACTAATTTTTTACGTAGAATTCGATAATGCCATAAAAAATATAGGTTTCCATTTAAAAAATGAAGTTGGTACCTGTCCAGGAAAAACTGAACACCCTGAATATGTAAATATATTTTCATTTTGTGCAGCTCGGGATATTAGACAACCCTGTAGAAAAAAAAATTAAGTTATCTCTTTTATTAACCCAGATATTGGACTTACGCGCACTAGGTGGACACCCTGTATATTATGTAAGACATATTATAGAAAGCGCTTATTTTTACTAGTACAAAAAAGTAAAAGAGTAACCATAACAACGGATTAAAAAAGAGAGTCAGGTAGCCATGATTTCTCAGAACTGTCAGTTGGAAATTAAACGTCACGTCAGTACGCTTTTTTTACAAGCATAAATGTCTGAAGAAATACAGTATTAATTTCAACGCTTGAGAAAAAAATAATGTCACTCGGAGTATAAAGCTCTTTATGTGTTTCGCCCAGTTTAGTCAGGCTGTGTAAGCTTCTGGGCTCAACAAATAATGATCGCCTTCTACTCCTAGTACTATAATTAAAACCATAGTGAACTTTCAAATATATCACGTACAATGGTCATACCCAAAAAGAATCACTATTTAATATGGAAAATTTATAATGATCATTCCTCTATTCCTAAATTTTACAACACACTAGAATAAAATTAAACAGAATTAGAATGTACTATGTACTACTTGCTATTCATTTATTCGATGTAGTATTCTCTTTATATTTTGATTTCTGAAATAGTGGTATCTTTAGCTCTCGAGATACAGGGTGTCAAGGTTTGTAGTCATTTATAGTTATTATTTAGGGTTGTATCTTGCACATTTTCTAGTGTTTGTAGATACTAAATTCCTGTTATAAAAATGCGGACATCCAAGTTTTTTTACTTTTAACATAATTGTTAATTTTAAGGTATTTCAGCACTACAAAAAATTAGCCATCATTTCATAACTTATGAAGAGTAATGATATACCTATTATACCTGGCTATTTGGAAGAAATTACCCTTTACCTAACGAGTAAAATTGCAAGATATTGACGCACGCTAGCCTAGTTCTCCATCCAGCATCCTCGAGCATCCATCTAGTTCCTACTTCGGGCGTCAGGCAAACAAACTCGTTTTAAATTAGTGTTATTGTTCAAAATCAACGAACTTCACACCTAATTAAATATGCTAACTGCGGTGGCCGTGATGAACTGCTACGGGGATTAATTGATCATCTGATATAAAACAACTATAAAGCGACGGCGGGCAGAAACGAGATTTAGTTGCCGATTTTTAAAGACATCGGATCGTGCAGAGATGGTGAAAATGGCCTTGGTGGATAGTCGCGAAGTTCTTGTGTTCTTCTGTTTGATTGCTGTGTTTGTGAGTGATTTCGTCTTCTCTGCTGATCAGCCCAACTTGGTGGTCATAGTTGCGGATGATTTAGTAAGTATTTTTCCCATAAGAGATCATAGAACGTTTATGAACGAGCCTTAAACGAACACAAAGGAACATTTATAAATATATACAGGCTGTAATTCAATTAAGGAGCACAAATGATATCAGACAATCTTGAGGCTAAAATATAATTATTGAGACAAACGTACCTTCGTCCAAAATTGCTTTGTTTCCATCTTACGAATCAATTTTGGTATGGCAGAGGTATGTTTAGCTCAATGGTTATATTTTAACTCCAAATTAACTGGTACCAATTGTGCTTCTTCATTTAAATACACCCTGTACATATATAGGGACGCTGATATTTATGGAAACGATCTATTTGTTAAACACAAAACTTTTAATATTTTTAAGATCTATTATACCTAATAAAAATTAAGTTTGCAGTAACAGTCAAAAAGTCATAGAAAAACAAAGTTGCTCTTCTTTATGGAACGCCCTGAAGGATTTTAGTTAGGATGTTCCTTTACGAGTACACTGATATAGGATTTGATGGGTATCTATAATAATAATAAGGAACATATGATCAAAAGAGTGTACGATACGAGTAATGTGTTGAACAAAGGCTATGTAGCGTGTATCCTAGCAACCAATTTATCTTCTCTTTCCAATACACTACGCTTATGGCACACTCTTTTGGTCAACTCTTCCTTATTATTATAGATGGACCAATCAACTCGTATATCAGTGTATTCGTAAAGGAGCGTTCTAACTAAAAATTAAAAAATATACAAGGTGTTCCATTAAAATATACAAAAATAAACTCTATTCTCAGAGAGAGCTTTAAGGAGCCGTTGACCATACTTCGTTTGAATATAAAAACGGGTTTAAAAGACTCGTTAAAAAATTGATAACTTAAGCTTGATAAATATGTGTAGAAAGGCGCAGGTCTGCAGTCCAGTATATCTTGTTTTTGTGCCTTATTTCCCCAAGAAAATTCTGTTTGCTAGGAAATCTTAACCTTGATTAAATCTTGACATAATTCGAGCTTTAGATAGCAGCAAAGAAAAAATTATCTATGGAGTCAGGTTTGTGGTTTTGATACTCCAGTTTCTATGAAACGTTTTCAATAAATAGCCCATTCCTTTCAATATTTTTGACTAATGCATTCCATGAGTTACCTAATTGGCTTAGTTAATAATTAAGAAGGTTATGCTCACACGGTAGAATGAGCAGCTTCCTACTCTGCTAACTGATAAGATAAAGATATCAAGTGTGGGATGTTCCGGTCATTGGTCGAGGCCTTCTTTCCCTCAATGCCTAAACCTTCTGTATTTGTATTAAGATGATAATTTTCTCAGACAACATTGCTTGCTACTGAGATTAATTTGCAATTAATTGAATTAATATTTCAGAAACTTTCAGTACTAATTCGGATAATCAGTCTGTTCCCAAAGAAGACCTGCACTTCATATAAATCTTGAAATTCAGATGAATTGCTAGTACAAGGTGATTCAATTTTCAAATTTTTAATCCATTTAATTACTTTTTCATATATAATCAAAAATATGTCTATTAATTTCAACTTACACACTAAATCGTTTTGTAATGTAATTAGTTTATATTTTTTTCATTAGTTTTTTTTTTTCGACATATTCTACACTGGATATAATTCTTCCATTTTTCTCAGAAGTTTTTCGATTAAAATTTGAGCTATTCCGCAGCCTAGAACTTTAGCAGTGGCTAAATGGATGTTTATTATCGGAATATAGTTCTTAGATCCATTTTGCACTTCCTTAAATGCAGATTTAGTAGTAGCTTTGTGTTGTTGCTTATTTGCCTATTGATTTTATGCATTGAATGTTTTGTTATGAAAAATAAACAAAAATGCAATTTAAATAACAGAAAAGAAGCACACGTGTTTTGTAAAGCGTTTTGAATTAAATTACATAAATATTTAGTATTTGTATTTCTATGAACTTAATTAAATTTTATTTTAAGCTTCCTGAATGTGTGAACCTTTTTAGATTTAGCGAATAGAGAGGTCGAGTCGGTGAAGTTTAACTAATTAATTAAAATAGAGTTCCTCAGTATCTAAATTATCAAATTCATTATTTATTCCTATGCAAGAATTAATTAATAATAATATAATGGTTAAATGTAGATATGTTTGTAATTAATTGTAATAAACAAAGTAGGTATTATGTATGTTATTGGTATGTCCTCTGAAGGTCATGGATTCCCAAATAACTATTTTTTAAATGATTATCTTTTTTCATATATTATTTGCTTGCTTGATGGGATTATTAATAACAAATTAAAACCACAACTTTATTTACATTTAGTCCTTAGTTTTACTTAAGTTAGCAGTTATATTTTTAATCTATAATGAAAAACGATTACAACAGAATGAAACTGTTTTAATCTCGGTTTTAATAAAATATATTCTATAAATATTAGTGGTAAAAGACAGTAGTTTATGTAAAAATCTCGAAAATTTTAATCTTTTTACCACAAGTACAATTCTGGTCATGTTGGACATGCCAAATACGTAAAAAAAAACGTAATATTATCTGAGCAATCGTATTGTTCCGAAATAAGTTACTGGAATATAACATTTTGTTATTTAATTGTATATAAACTCTAAATATAATGTTTATTTTACACAATTTACACATTAATTCTATATAGGTACGTATTATAGTATTGTATTGTAGGTATATACATACTATGTATCGTATACTATATTGTACGTATTATTTTATTATAATATAGTACCTATATTTTAGAAGAATTACTTAGATATAGAAATATTTGCCGCAAATATATAAAATTTGTCATGAATAATTGAATTGTCAGTAGATATTCAAATTTTGTTTATTCTTAATGCTAAATTTCAATAAAATCAGTGGAAAAATCGTGGTCAGCGACACTTAATGTTAAAAAGGACCTGCTCATCTGAGTAAAAACAGGTCCTGAAAATTCTAATTCTTAAAAATTCTGGGGCAATGGAAATGTTTATACAACACTGTTTTTGGAACCGTAAATAATAATAAATATTTTACCATGGTAAATGTTACTAATTACAAATTAACGTCTGAACAATGTGAATCCGGGGAATTACAACACATATGATTAATTATATGTGTATGGGAAAGGATACGTGTCAGCTTATCAGTATTATTTATTGAGGCAATTTGGCGAATTACTATCATTAACTTCAAATAAGCAAACCCATCCACTGAGACGAGACGAAAACAGTATGCAAAGATTTCAAGACTATCTCAAAGTGCACCATGCTCTGCTAACCGTGAAATGGTCATTGGGGATTCCCAAGAAAATTGTAATATTATTAGAATTAATAGGATTATTTTAGTATTATTCTGGAAATATTAGTATTTATATATTTCTTTATATAGGAATTAAGACAAAAGTTAACTAAGAGATAAGTTATTAATGTAATTATCCAATATAATTGGCGCGGGGCACATTGTCCGTAGGAGTCGGCCCCCTGGCCTGGTCCACCGCGACCTAGAAGATCTATTGTGGCACTCCCAACCTATTTAGTGCACTCTGTCCAGCTTTGTCCTTTGCATTAGACTCCACAGCCTTGATAGAGGCTCTTCCATGTAGCTATTGGCTCTTGGTCTTCCTTCCCCAAGTATTTGAAATCTCAGTCTTGTCAGGCCCTCGCACTGGCACTGTAGGTACGTGTACTGAGGTTTCCTCTTCTTCTTGACAGAATCTGCAAGTTGCATCTTCTGGCAGTCCCATAAGATTCATGTGCCTATTTAGCCTACAGTGTCCTGTTAGGAGACCTACTATTATTCTGATGGCCTTTTTATTCTGGCCTAACAGATCTGCTGTGAATTTAGGCATCCGTCCTTTAATGAATAGCTTTGCCTGTCTCAGTTGTGGCAGATTCCTCCACCATTCTAGAGATTTGTTTCTCATCCATTCCTCCATGGATGTTTTAATGCATGGCTTCGCTATGCCGCAGAAGGGTTCTGGTCCTATGAGGTCTTTTGATGCGCATTCTCGGGCTAGTGCGTCTGCCTCCTCATTACCTTTGTGCCCCTCGTGCCCAGGTACCCAAGCTAGGGTCACTCTATTCTCGTTCCCCAGCTCTTTCAGGGTATTCAGACAGTCCCACACGAGTTTTGACGAAACCTGTGTGGACCCTATTGCCTGTATCGCCGCTTGACTATCGGAGAAAATGGCAATCGAACGGTTATCCGTGCCTCGCCTTATCGCCTCCTTAGCGCAGCATTGTATGGCTATTACTTCAGCCTGAAAAACAGTTGCCTATTTGCCTAGACTTATTGAGATTTTGGTTATTGGCCTCGTCCCATAAATCCCGGCTCCAACTCCCTGTTCTGTCTTGGAACCGTCTGTATACCAGACTATTTGAGCTGTTATTGGGGGACCATTGTTCCAGTCTTCCCTGTCTGGTATTTTGATTACAAAGTTTCTTTGGAAGCTATACATTGGGACCATTATGTCCGTGGGCATTCCTAAGTCTGTAGTGTGGCAGATCCAATAGTACCTCCAATGCAGCCGTAGGCAGGCAAGCCTTTGTACGCCACTAAGGAGCCTCGACGCGCTGGCCTGAGGGGTCTTTGTCCACCATACCACTGACCCATAGGTTAACATCGGTCTTACTACCTTAGTGTAAAGCCATAGAGTCATTTTGGGTTTCAAGCCCCAATTTTTTCCACACATCCTTCTACACCTACCAAGGGCTAGCTATAGATAGACATACATTGTAGGAAGACATTGTATTCCTACAAAGAGGCAACCTTCTTCAGGGGTAAACTAACTTAAAGTGCCTACCTATAGCTATATTCTAAAGGCCTCGATAAATACACAGAGCCATACATTAGATAGTAGGAGAAAAACTTGTAAACTATCCGTTTAAGAAGTGATACACACAAAATTAATCTAAAACAAATTTAACTGCAAGCCATCAAAATATTACTTACAGAAAGTATTATTTAAGGTTCTCGATTAATTATAAATTATTTGTAATACATCTTTTATTAATTAGTTATTTTATTAATGTTGCAGTTATCACAAAATCGATTCTAAACAATAAATTTAAAATCACAAATTCACACATAGGTAATTTTCAAATAAGAAACGCAAAATAATGTTATAGTTGGATAGTATTTTATACATGTCAAGAAAAAAAACCGTATGTATTTGCACAGGAACATGAAATATTTATAACTTCATGCATAGTGGAAAATTCTTGTTTTTGTTTACGTAGATGTAGATTTTTTCGTATTAACACGGTATTAACAATTGCAATGAACGCCAATAAGGTGCATTGTTCAAATTTTTGAATAAGCGAAGAATATAAAAGAGTATTACTTATATAATAACATTGTGGTATACACTGCAACGCAAAATTAAAGGATATTAATTTTTGCCTTCTGATTTAAATTTCGAATAATTTAAAAACTGACTGGCCGATTTTCAATATATTTTCTTTAACTCATAGCTACATCCTTTGATTTTTAAATTATTAATAGCTGAATATTTTATTTTGACGCAATTTAATTATACAGGGTGAAATAGAGGAGTATGTTTTGATAAGGGATATTTACTTGAAATATGCCGAGTAGACGACAGCTGTCTGACTGACATTTTCAGCTAAATTGACAGAATAAAGGTTTACCTACATGCTAGTTTTTGAAATTTCTCCCTATCTTGAATAGTTGCGGAATTATGATTTTTTTTCCAACTTGCTGTATTTCTATTAAAAATAATTGTTGTTCATTATCTAGCCATCAGCTTAGATTATTACTACGGAATTATTGCTATGGTTACTGTGCACTTTTATGTCATTCTGTCAGACAAAAATTAAAAATGCCCCGATATGCTACAACGGACATTACATCGACATGAGCCACCTGCAGAGAATCTCCGGCAGCTTAGAGAAGTTTTACCAGTTTTATGGCAAAATTTACCGCAAGATGCTTTGGATAACTTAATTACAAGTATGCATAGAAGGGTTGAGCATGTGCTTCAAGTTCACGGAGGTCATACCCGCTATTAATTTTTATTAAATTGTTGGATAATTAATTCTTCGTTTTAATTTCTTACGCCTGGGGCAATAAAAAAGTTGTTTGCTTACAAATCTGTATTACTCATTATTTATGTCGAGGCATTTTTAATTTTTGTTTGACAGAATGACATAAAGGTGCACAGTAACCATAGCAATAATTCCGTAGTAATAATCTAAGCTGATGGCTAGATAACGAACAAAAATTATTTTTAATAGAAATACAGCAAGTTGGAAAAAAAATCATAATTCCGCAACTATTCAAGATAGGGAGAAATTTCAAAAACTAGCATGTAGGTAAACCTTTATTCTGTCAATTTAGCTGAAAATGTCAGTCAGACAGCTGTCGTCTACTCGGCATATTTCAAGTAAATATCCCTTATCAAAACATACTCCTCTATTTCACCCTGTATAATTAAATTGCGTCAAAATAAAATATTCAGCTATTAATAATTTAAAAATCAAAGGATGTAGCTATGAGTTAAAAAAAATATATTGAAAATCGGCCAGTCAGTTTTTAAATTATTCGAAATTTAAATCAGAAGGCAAAGATTAATATCCTTTAATTTTGCGTTGCAGTGTATATACATTTTTGTTATGTAAAAACCTTGACGTCGGTGATTTCTATAGGGCTGGAACGATGTCGGCTTCCACGGCAGCGACCAGATCCCGACGCCTAACATCGACGTGCTTGCTTATAACGGCATTATCCTCAACAGCCACTACGTGCAGTCCACGTGCACCCCTTCGAGGACGGCGCTGCTTACAGGGAAATATCCCATGCGATTAGGTAAATGATTACGTACAGGGTGATCCGAATGATGAAATACTCGCTTCCTCTTATATTTTAAGGGTAGGTATGCAGGAAAAACAGAATTTACACGAAATATGTTGTGCAAAATATTCAAAATATTTCGTAAAGTCTCGGGTTTGAAGCCGTCAGAAAAAATTGTTTTTCTTAAATATCTTTTTAACGGATTTATTAAATAATTTGTTAGTTTCTTTCGGAACACTGTGTATGTGGGCAGTACATGAAAGTTATTTTCAACCATTATTTCCGCCATTGGTTATTTCTACCATGCTTCTTTTAAAAAAAATCTGAGGCGAGGTTTTTACATTATGTTTCATAGTTTTAGAAAAATATCTCTTGTTATTTTTCATTCAAACTGTTCATTTAAAGGCAGATAATTAAGTAAATATTTTTGTGTTTTTCGTTTCTTATTTTTCCCATTTTCAAACTATAATGGTTTCTGAAATAGATTTTTTTTTTGGAAAATTTTAAGCTTCTTAACGACACCCCGTATATAAATTCCAAAATAAATTTAATTTCCACTTATCATATTTTGTTCTAAATGGATTATAATAGCACAGAAAACGGGCAACTTTTAAATTGAACCACCCTGTATACACTTATGCTATAGTCATAAAAGGGAAGATAAGTATTTTATCAGTGGGATAACCTTAATACTGCTTGTAATAGATAGTATGCACCTATAAATATCCTTAAATTGGAAAACGAATTTACCATCTCCGACACAAGAAAATCTGTTTAAATACCATAATCTCATGAAGTAGGTATTATACGTTTCATTGTCGTTTATAACCTAAATATCTAAAGAAAATAACCTTGTATACTTATTTTACTAATGTTATCAAATATGTAAATATTTATGTAGCTACTTTAAACTCAATATGAAGTCTTTATTTTTTTACCCGGAATATTGTACCAAGTGAAAAATAAGGAATTTCAAAAACTACATATTCATTGTGAAATTCAATACATAATGTATTTTTTTATTTAATGCAAGTATGTCTTAATATTGCCATATTCAAAAGGATAATAATAATTATTCCGTTCTACCATTATATTCAAATAAGTTAAGTAAAAATAGCAGTATTTTTAGTTTTCTAAATATCTAAACAGACATTTAAACATTTACAACAGTAAAAGATATAGTACAAGACCAATAAGTAAAAGTGATGAAAGATGAAACTAGTATATTATGTTACTAAGAGCAGAAGGCAAGAAGAGGCAAGGGCTCATTATTTATTGAGCCCAGAAGCTTATACAGCCGAGGCGTTAGCCAAGGCTGTGTAAACTGGGCGAAACACATCAAGAGCTTTATAACCCCAGTAACATATACTACTTTTCTTCAGGCGTCAAAATTAAAACTGCATTTCTTCAGACACTTTTACTTTTGTGTTTGAGTAAAAAAATAAGAATATTTCTCTACTAATAAAACAATAAGGCTTTTCTATAATACGTCTTACATAATATAATGTAAATATTATTATATGCTTGAAGAAAAATATATTTTTCGCAGTATTATTATAATTATGGAGCCTGACTCTTGTACTATTCAAGTTATACTGAACCAAATTAGCTTCTACCTACTTTCCACTGATCAAGTAATTTCATCATTAAATTAGGAATGCAGGGAACACCACTTTTGCCTGCCGAGAAAAGGGCAGTTCCAGAGGGAAAGTTGCTGCCGGAATATTTTAAGGTAAATATATTACTTCTAGCTTTATTTTAAATAGTGCTTCGGCTTATAACCCCTTCGGCTATAAACCCCTCAGCAATACTTATACATTGCTGAGGGGTTCCCACTTGGTGTATAAATTATAGATACCTAATAACAGATACACATTATAGTAGCACTGTGCAATGCAATAAAGAAATAAATTGAACTCGAATAAATACTGATATTCTTTCCTTAACTGAGATGAATAGTTTTAAAAAATTAATTGTTAATTCGCCCTATTGGGACGGTGGGAAATATTTGATTATGATTATCATCACGCTGTAAGGCTCGATTATCGAAATTATTAATGAATGTTCTTCTGTTGTACCTAAACCGGAATAGCTTTAGCAGCTAACAACGATTTTGGCAATCATATTCACTGGAAATCATGAAGCTGCGACGCGATTTCGTTTTTCAGTAAATTATCGGGGCGCATCGTTTCCAGAAATAAGGAGCCCAATTGTTCGAAATTAACTGTGCATAACGTAACAAATAACTCGCAGGATGAATTTATGAAATGGAAAAATATAAGGACACAATGACGCCGATATAATATTTCGCAAGGGGGAGTAAAAATAATATGCAGCCACTTTCATCGAGAAAATTGAAAGATATCCCAGCAAATATTGATTGTAACCTAACCTCAGTTACGTCTTAATTAATGAAAGAAGAGGTAAAGTAAATAAAAAAAAATTACGAGGCACATCAATTTTTAATTGAAAGACATTGTATGTTTCAGCAACTGTATGTCTAGGGCAGTTTCTACACTTCTCCTACTCTATCACATATTGATCTTACGTAGTTCTGTAGATACAAAAAAATTTTTTAAAAATTGTTTTTGACAAATCTTTGTTAAATTATTATTTCATAAAGCATGTCATGAAAAGTTTTTTATTTTACAAACTTGGAATTTGCCTTAAATATATTGAAAATGAGCAATAATCCAATGTGCTACCATTCATTTTTTTTAAACTGATAGAGGGGAAAACGCCATTTCCTGAGACACTTTGCTGATGTATCAATTCTATTACCAGGTCTGCATTTCCAGAAATTAACGATTGAAATACTAAAATTATTGTAGAGGAACTGATTGGAGGTATATAAAGACTCATTCAACGATTATCAGCCTTATCAAGACAACAATGGCTGAAGCAGCTGTTTGTGTACGGTATATTTCATGATTTCTATACGCCTGTCACATTTCAGCTTTTAATCCAATTAAGCTAACTGCGAGTGCTTCCAACGAACGATGCAGAAGTGTGGAATTTATGACACTTGTACTTTACAAGATTATTCCTGTATCGGTACCTACAACAGAACTAAATATATTACGAAAATAACCAAAAGACTATAACTTGCTCTCAGCATAAATTTTGTAGATTTTCAGCGAATTTACATCTTCCACAAATATGCTTTTGGAGAATTTACAAAGTATAATTCACATTTTGGACCGCTTTAAGGATCAGTTTCTTTTTAATTAAATCCTTTATATTCTTGTGATGATGAACTTGTCTCTTGTTGTTGTCTATTAAGTGACATTGTAAACTTATTAGTAATGTTGAATCGATATTTATTTATTTGTTTTATTTATTTATTTATTTATTACAATATCCAATGGACATTATGCCCAGTAACAGGATAAGGTTACAAAAAACAAACTTGTGTATACAAAATCAGATCACACATTCAACACATAAAACAGAAACATGTAAAAGACAGAATACACACCAGAGTAACATCTTTTAATTTGATGGATGTTGCAACAAAGTATATCATCTCGGGACCCAATTTCAAAATAGTAACCATTTGATAGATGGGCGAACCTTTGTATAGATTTGTGCGGTAATTTTTAATTGAGAGGAGATACTGATTCCGAGTATTCTGTGGAAGTATGTGAACAATCGACAATCTTCAACATATCCTGACAATATATTTTGCTATTAAGAGTCTTATACAGAAAAATTTGCTTTCAATTGATATTTTTTTTGTAAGCTAATCATGTCAAACCGATCATAGAAACTTTCGACTAACTGAACTATCGAGATATAGATGTGATATCATTAAAACAATCAACTGTCTGAGAATTTCGCAGTATTTCGAATACAGGTTAGGCAAGTAGTATAAAGATAGATACACGAATACATGTGGATGTGTTTGTTGATGAAGAACCTTGTTAATGTTACTTTTTGACAATTTCACACTCGAGCAAGTTCTCGGTGAAGGTCTTTCCGTTTAGTAGTGGTAATTTATATACCGTGTCTTTATTGTGGATAAAAAACTTAAACAAAGCAACGCGGAATTTGTTGTTAACAGCAGGATGTTAGTTACTATCGAGAAATTACTGTAATAGTAGTAAACATTGTGTGCATACTGGATTGGAAATGTTAAGGAAATTACTGAATCTTATATTTATATACATGGTGTTCCTTAATGGCATGTCCATACTGTGGGAGCTAATTCCTTGTCCAATTTTACAACTAAGAGTCCAAATAAACGTGTCTCCTAAATTGCCTCGTTCTCGAGTTTTTAGTTTTAGATACCTACTGTTTTTTAAAGAATGTCCTAGTAACTTTCCTTACTATTACATTTAGGATATGGGATATAGCACCCATCTTGTTGGCAAGTGGCATCTGGGGTACTCGAGATGGAATGAAACTCCTACATTCAGAGGTTTTGATCATCATTTTGGCTATTATAATGGCTATATTAGCTATTACGACTACTTATCTACTTGGAGGGTAATCTTTTATTTAATATATTTACTTTAAGAGTCCATTCACTAGTCCAAAATAATCCCAAAATGGGCGTTCGTCTCGTGTCTAATTATAAAAAAACTATAAAAGATAGCGACTTAGTAAAAATGTAATGAAAAATAAGACTTCAATCTAAATCTCTATAATAGTAATTTTTTGTAATTCTTTTTATTTTTAAAATTCCAGGCAAACAAAGTTGTACTAAAATAGCGTATTTTCAAAAATTATTTTCTCTAAAATACATGTATTAAACAAAATTTGCTACTATAGGGATCTAGTTTATCTTTTGATCTTTCCGGTGATATATAATTTATAACATTAAAAAGAAATTTTGTTGCAATTATAAGACAAATCCGGTACCCTTGCAATAACGGCTAACTTTGTTTCCATGTGCCTTTTTACTTCGGCTTTACGCGCACCTCCGAAATCTAAATAATTCGGAAGTGGAAATATGTAAGACTTCACCCATCGGCTACCCAACCTCTCAAACCGACCCCGAATTCATGTCTGTCAAGTCTACAGTGAATGGACCCTTAATTCACATCTCCAATAAAATTTAGTAATATTTTAAAATATTCTCGTTATTACAGGCAAAATATCACAATAAACAATCAGTTTCCAAACAAAAAATATCCATTTTTTTTCTTATACTTATTAATATTTATATCATGTAGTTCAACAGCAAGGACTACACAGGCTTTGACCTCCACCGAGACGGCGTGCCGGCCTTTGAGGAAGCTGGCAAGTACGTCACGGACGCCTTCACCGAGGAGGCCGTCAAGACGATCCAGGAGCACGACGCCGTCAAGCCTCTGTTCTTGATGGTGGCGCACACGGCGGTGCACTCCGGCAACGCCGGGAAGCTGCTGGAGGCGCCCCAGGAGACGATTAATAAGTTCAAGCACGTGGAGGACTCCAATAGGAGGACGTACGCGGGTGAGGGTTACACATCCAGATTGCGCAATTTACCTCCCAAATACAGAACTCGTAATACGTAAACATAAGACTTCGCGAAATATGGTTGATGTAGAAAATTTTCTTCGCGAAAAGGGAAACTGAGATAAAATTACGTGTAGAACTTTTATTTAGTAAGTTTTTATTTGAATATAGGAGCGCAATATCCCTCAATGTAAAAAGTGCGGCAGCTGATATGTAATTCATTTAACTGTGTAAGAATATTAAAATAAGAGATTGAATTTTAATATTCTTACACAGTTAAATGAATTACATATCAGTTGCCGCACTGGCTGTCGGGCCTTTGACATTTCCAGATCAAAAGCGTGCCGCGGCTACCTGCACTCGACGGTAAATCGGCGTCTTTACGAGGGGCTACCAAGCGTAGTTGAGTTTCGCCCGGCGAATATTAGTGTACGAGGGGTTTCGTAAAAGTAATATATAGTTATTATATTACTAAAAAATATTTAATCTCTAGTTTTAGAAATTGAGCCAAACAAGATCCTTGTTTAGGTATAATAAAATAAACTTGTTTACATAACATAATAAAATAATCAATTTAATAGTGGCAGTTCCCAACAACGTTAATCTGGTTTACGTTTCTGTTATTTATTTTATATCGAAATTTTTTGTTTGTTTTAAGATGGAGTAGGAAATAAAACAAATTTAAAAAAACAATATTTATTGAAAAATGAAACATTTATATTTTTTATTACATAATGTTTACAAGTTTTTTTAATATTGTTAATTTTGTGAGACTTTTATCTTTATCCTTATTTACTTTTCTCGTTTTAATGTAAATATTTATGAATTTTAAGGTATAATAAATACGAACTCGTATGTATAAACTCAAAAAATAATCAAAGGGAAAGTTTTTACAAGGATGAATGTACGAATAAATGACTTTACAGAATTCATTTTTGAGTTTTGTGCCAATTTCTTCCCCAAAGGCCAAAGTATTAAAAGTGTTAACAAAAATTTGTCATAGTCTGTTGTACTTGTGTGAATGTCTTCTATAAATATGTCAAGACAGAGAAATAATTCCGTAAAAATGATTAATATGAATTTTGAAATCTACCTTTTTCAACGGATTTGATCGTTAACCTCAAAGATGGGACAGCACAAGTATGAATACGACTTCTAGAAGAATTGGCAAAACTATCTTCATCAAAATGCAAATCACAAATTCTAATAGACGTGTAACATTGTTCTGGCGTAAAATCAGAGTACTTATGTGATCCTGTAAAGCCTAGAACATTCTTCCAAATTTGGCACCTATAAAACATCTTTATTTTGTTTGGGAAAAAATAAATATTATGTAAACAAGTGGCTTATTATTTCATTAAGTAATTTACCACTTGGAGGGCAATGAATAATAAAATAAGTACTTTTTATCTCCGAAAAAGTGCTAAAATGGTCAGATTCATACCTACGTTGGTCTTTGGGGCATCTAAAAAATGACAATCCGCCTTGAAGTCGATTTTCGCAACCGTCCACAGAACAAATTTTATTACCACCCATTTTATTACAAAATTAATAAAGTACTAATTCAACGCTTTCCCGAGACACCGTGTGTATCGCGCTCTCAACGACACAAGCAACGTAACTGAGCCACTCGATACAGCCGGTGACCGATTGCTAACTGCTACCAGTCCGCCCGGGTCGACGGGCAAGGGGCATGATGTTTTGAACTTTTAATCCACTGCGGCAACTGATATGTAATTCATTTAACTGTGATTCTTACATATTTCAACCTTATAGCCATGGTATCCAAATTAGATGACAGCGTCGGGTCCATCGTCGACGCCCTGGCCAACAAGAACATGCTCCAAAACACCGTCCTGGTGTTTCTGTCTGACAACGGCGCTCCGACCGTGGCACCCAGCTTCCCCAACTGGGGCAGCAACTACCCCCTACGTGGCTTAAAGGCGACCCTCTTCGAGGGAGGCATCAGGAGCACCTCTTTTATTTACAGTCCTCTTCTTGTCCAGTCAGGCAGAGTGTCTACTGATCTAATGCATATTACGGACTGGCTGCCTACTTTGTATAGCGCTGCTGGCGGGGATATCGGGCTGCTGGATCCGGACCTGGACGGGATAGATCAGTGGTCCAGTTTGGTAAGAGTCCAGAGCGAATGGAAAATCAGATTTTTTTGTTTTGGTATTTGTTTAGTAAGACCGCTGTTTATAAACAATTGCAATACTGTGGTATAATAATTGTTTGCTGGTGACTAACAGAAAAATCTTAATTAAACACTGGATTGAGAATTTTATTCTGGTAAAGGCTAGCGCCAGAAAACAAATAAAAATTGGGAAAATAAATAGATTTTGCTATACCTATTATGTTTAAAACTCAACTGTTTTCCAGATATGGAGGGTTTCAGTTGTTGACTGTGACAAATATTTAGTAATCTAATGTCTGTAACTTATTTGTGGTGCATTTTGACAATTCATAGTTTGTTTCTTTTGGGATTACACCACCTGTAAAATATCAAAAAGCAGAAAACCAGAAGCATAAAAATAAATATTCAAATTGTAGTAACAAGGCAAACTTCTAAAGTTTGGCCCAAAAAAGTTTTTTGTTATTTTACAGGTGGTGTAATCCCAAAAGAAACAAACTATGAATTTTGTAGTCTTTTAAAGTCTAAATCAATTTGCTACAAAATAGCTATTGGATATTTTAAATGAAATCATTAGTTTCTAAATACAGAGGTAAATTACGTTGCCTATATCCTTAAGCTTCAGCTTTATGCCTTAAAATAACACAATTTTAGGATGTAGGAAAAGACAAACTTACTGACTCCTTTAGAGTACAACTTGAGACTATGATACTATTTATTTAAGTACTTACGTAATAAAGTAATTAAGTAATAACGAAATAAAATCGTACTAAGCAAATCGCAATATGTTAAAAGTAATAACGAAATAAAAATTGTTTATTTTCATTCTTTGCTAGTATCTTTTTTATTTCTGGGGACCAAAACCTTATTAAAAAAATATTCCAAAGTATTCTACTAAGGCTATTGACATGGTTCATATAAATCCATTATATTGGATGTGATAAGATTTACACATAATATTTTAAAACCTTATGTATGTAAATTATATAAATTTACATATTTTTAATTACATTAACATTAATTAAACTAAAAAAATTTATGTGGCGGGTTATTTATCTGGAAACCTAGTCAAAAAGTATTTTGACCTGATCATATCCTTATTGGTTTATAACCGATTTTCTATACCAACTTATACGTCAATATCCTTAAAGATAAATGAGAATTTTTTATTAAAAAGAACTTGTGGTTTTAAAATATTAGATACTGGATTGATACCATCAACTTCTGACACCTAATTTCAATTGATGATTTTGACTTTCACTCGATCGGAAAAATTAAAAATTGATAAATAATCTAAACAATTGTAAACGAAAATAATAATTTCATTTTTATTTATTGTTATTGTAAGCTTATACAAAGAACTAACCATCTGAAAAATCATTTCCTAGACTCGTGAGCTTTAAGCACTAGTCTGCGTTTTGCCCTGAAAATTGTCTACTTGTCCCGGAAAGATCGCTTTTCGTAAATTTGAAACACTACATATATACTATTATCGAATGACGGTCATTATTGGTATTAATAGTTAGGGGTATAAACTGATTAGACTTGCTTGCAGGTGTTCAACTTGCCGTCCCCCAGGAACGACATTCTCATCAACATCGACGAGCTAACGCGGAATGCCGCTCTGCGCTTCTACAACTGGAAATTGATTGTCGGTAAGTGGTTAGTGGCAGTGCTTCAGAACCACCTCATTTCCATCGCCCACTGCCGCCGCCATACAGGGAGGTCGCCAGAAATGCGAACTCTATAATTGTTTTATTCAGTTGTTGATAATTTTTATCGGCAACGCCACGACCGTAAACGATATTTTATGCATAATAAGTAACCTTCACGCTTCAACAAATAAAACAACCTTAAAATTTCCGTAAATAACCCAGATAGTAATGATACAAATCAATACCGATGCCCGATCGAACGGTATGAGTTATTGTAGACCACCCCCTATGGACCTTTATTTATAACAGTATTAGTTTTCCTGATTTCCGCGCGTCTTACGAGTTTAGTCGATTATAAGTAAAGCTCATAAGGAAATGCCGATTTTGCAGAAGGATTGGATTGAGATTCATTTCCTTGCCTGCATGCATGTCCCAAAACTCGCACAACTCGTTCAATCTGTTTTAAAATTTGATGTACTGGTGATAAATTGAATTTTAAACAAGTTGTTTACATGTATACAATAAAGCGTCTATATTAGAATCTTATATTGAATCTATATTAGAACATATAAAGTGGATACTCAAAGCGGATGGTTCTTTATGAAACATCGTGAAAATAATTGTTTTGAAAAAAACATTGATCTCATTTAGATGTTCCAAGAAATATATAGAAAACACTCTATACTAGTATTTCGGCTTATTAGGCCTTTTTCAACAGAGTAAATGTCTATTACTAAATGTTTCCAACCACGTTTTCGTTATTTATTTGTTTACGAGCACCTACCCCCGATTGATCCCACCATCTGGTAAACCCCGAGTTTTTAGTACCTTTTCTAAGAAGGGCAAGTAGAAAATAAATTAAAATTCTCGGTTTATAGAAAACCAACAACTTCCGACGCAATTATACCAGCAAGTTCGCAGCAGTGCTGACAAATAAAAACGGTTTTCCATAGTTTAATACATAGGCTTTTAATGTTTCCGCTAGAAAAAGGAGATTTTGAAAAAGAATTAAGTACAATCACACAAATTGCAAGAAACAACGGATATAAAGAAAAACTAATAGATAACATGCTAAAAAACAAAAGGAGGAAATTAATTTGTCGGGAGTTTTACAATATTCTGGAAAAAGAAGCCAACTATAATTATATTAATCACGTCCCAGGTTATAGTGAAAAAATAGCTGGCAGAATAGGACGAAACGGGTGTAAAACGATTAGTGTCAACAAGCGTACTATTGGGAGGATTTTGATGAACAACAAAGAAAGGGTTAATAAATTAAAACAATCGGGAGTATACCAAATTAACTGCGTGGATTGCAATGCTGTGTATGTGGGTCAAACTGGTAGAAGAATTGAAACTAGAGTAAAAGAGGATAAAAAATCCATACTAAATAACGCAAAAAATTCAGGATTTTCGACGCATTGTATAGAAAACAAGAGAGCAATTAGAAATAAAAAATCTTTAATTATAAATCCTTATACTACTAATGATCAGATAGATTTTACACTCTCGCCCTTCTTAGAAAAGGTATTAAAAACTCGGGCTTTACCAGATGGTAGGATCAATCGGGGGTAGGTGCTCGTAAAAAAATAAGTAACCACAACGTGCTTGCAAACATTTAGTATTAGACATTTACTCTATTGAAAAAGGCCTAATAAACCGAAATACTAGTATATAGAGTGTTTTCTATATATTTCTTGGAACATCTAAATGAGATCAATGTTTTTTTCAAAACAAAACAAAAACAATTACTATATTAGAACTTTGATTTATTTTTGTACATTTTGTTCTCACAGATTTGTCTTCAGTGTGTAAACTGTATATCCAAAATAACGGATGAGTAATATTCGGTAGTAAGACTATCTGGGTTGAATTTACTTATACACTGATTTTCTTTTTAATTACTATACCTTTTCATATTTGTTAAGTACGGATATCAATTTTTACAATTGAATAATTTATTCATAAATCTATTATCTCTTCATTCATCGTTCTTCCAACTGAGTCTTATTACACACAAAATCCGTTATAAAAGAGAAAATTTAAATTAACTTTTTTTATCTGTTTAGGCAAAGCGCACCAATTCCTGCTGAATGGTCCCCAGAAATCGATATTCCGCGATAAGCCGGATTCCCTATTTGTTCGATAAATCCAGAGATTTTTTGTGTTTGCGCTTCGCGAGCAAATATTACCAAATCTTGTCGCTTCATTTGCTTCTTTGTCCGCTTAAGTTGAGTAAATATGCAGCATGATTTGGATCTAAAGGTAGTCTCAGCCGGGAATATCGCGGATTTACTTATTCCTGGTACTTATGATTCTGGAAATTCCGAATTTTCTGAAAATAAAGTCTAACAACCAATTATTTAATGCCTGTAACTTATTTGTGGTGCGTTTTCACGATTTCAGTGTAGTTTAATTCTTTTGCATTTACACCACCTGTAAAATAACAAAAAACAGGAAACCAGACGTATACAAAGTGAATATTCAAAGTGCAGTATCAAGGTAGACTTCTAAAGCTTGCCCCAAAAAAGGTATTTTCTGGTTTCCTATTTTTTCTTATTTTACTATTAGGTGGTGTAATCTCAAAAGAATTAAACCTATAATGGACCAATTATTTGTTACATAAAATTTTAAAGTAAACTAAGGTAGGTATCCAGTTTCAATAAAAATCTCTATATACACTCGTGGAAATTGGAAACGACTTACCTAAAATTATAGTCATTTTTGTATGGTTATATTTTCTAAACGCTTTTATCAATTTGACTAAATTTTTTTCTTGACCAGGATCAATTTTCATTTCAAAGCCAACTTATTTTATATTAAAAAATCGGCACCTGTGATCAGTTACAAATGCAATGGTTTACAAAAATTGCTATAATTTGGAAACCAATCTAAGTAGAAAGGATTTTCAAAAAACATTTTTTTTAGCACAACTAAAACTATCTTTTGACACAATAAAATTTATTTTCCCACTTTGCGTGCATCCCAGATACTTGCTTATATTTTGGTAAAAAAACACGTTCTTACACATCATCCTCTACATATTCTACAGGGTGTCCACCTAGTGCGCGTAAGTCCAATATCTGGGTTAATAAAAGAGATAACTTAATTTTTTTTTCTACAGGGTTGTCTAATATCCCGAGCTGCACAAAATGAAAATATATTTACATATTCAGGGTGTTCAGTTTTTCCTGGACAGGTACCAACTTCGTTTTTCTAAATGGAAATATATATTTTTTATTGCTTTTTCGAACTAAACCCTTGATTTTAGTAGGACTTTCATCAGCCTTCCCTATACCTAACTTAAACTGTTTTTGAAATATTGATGGGTGAATATTGACATTTTTGCAACTTTGACACCCTGTAAAATCTAAACGGTTTGAGATCAAGCAAAACGGTTTGCACATTCCTATCTTAACTTTTCATAAGCTATCGTTTGGTACTAATTTCAGAATTATCAAAAAATTAAAAATTTTCTGAAAATTTTGAAAATTTTTTATTCCTGTATAAATTTGAAATTAGTACCAAACGATAGCTTATGAAAAGTTAAGATAGGAATGTGCAAACCGTTTTGCTTGATCTCAAACCGTTTAGATTTTACAGGGTGTCAAAGTTGCAAAAATGTCAATATTCACCCGTCAATATTTCAAAAACAGTTTAAGTTAGGTATAGGGAAGGCTGATGAAAGTCCTACTAAAATCAAGGGTTTAGTTCGAAAAAGCAATAAAAAATATATATTTCCATTTAGAAAAACGAAGTTGGTACCTGTCCAGGAAAAACTGAACACCCTGAATATGTAAATATATTTTCATTTTGTGCAGCTCGGGATATTAGACAACCCTGTAGAAAAAAAATAAGTTATCTCTTTTATTAACCCAGATATTGGACTTACGCGCACTAGGTGGACACCCTGTATAACCGTGTTATATGCCAACTGACCTACCCTACATTTCAGCCCAAGCTTGGCTTAATGAAATAAAAAAAAATTGTCAAATTGATAGAAGCGTTTAGAAAATATAACCGTACAAAAATGATTATAGTTTTAGGTAAGTCGTTTCCAATTTCCATGAGTGTATTTTAGAAAAGTATAGAGAAAAAGATACCTACTTCCCCTCGATTCTTTTTCTCGGTCATGATAATTAGCAATTCTTCTATTAACTCATTTCTATAACACAATTGCTTACTGTGATGTACTCTAGCTCAAGAAGAGGAGTTTAAGGAGGAGTAATTTTCATATTTTTAATCCCAAATTGTATACAAATAGAATATTCAAATTTTTGCAAGTCGATTTGAACTTTGAAAAATACATAAACTTTTTATAAATAATAAAATTTTATACAATAAAAACAATTTCCTATATGTGTCCAAATTTCTGCGTAACACTAAACACACATCTCCTTGGATGAACCAAAAAAAATGTGTCGCTATATTATCGTTTCTTTTTTTGTATTTTTTTTCGTGTTTTTATTATTTATTATCCCTATTTGCAAGCAATAATAAATAATTTAAATTAAAATTATAGGCACCAGCATGAATGGCACGTACAACGACTATTACGGCGCCGCCGTCATGGGCATCAATCAGCCGCAAACGTATGACTTCGCCGCCGTCTCCGACAGCCCAGCCGGCCGGGCCGTACGGAAAGCCAGCTATACCCCCCTGTCGGAGGCAGAGTATGACGCAATTCGGAGAGAGGCTACATTGACGTGTTTAGGGCCCAAGGCCAAGAAGAACCCTTGTGATCCGGCTAGTGAGTACAACTTTCTATATTAATTTTAATTTTTCTTCTATAGATGATCTTGAATACTGCTTTTATTTCATTTGAATTTTTACTGTTGTATACTGATTTCTACTTTGAGCAATTCCGAATTCTTTATTTCTTAATTTTTTATATTTAGTACCTACTGATCATCATTGCTTGTTTTTTTTTTCATTATTTTTTATCTTGTTTCTTTGCTATCTCATCTTTACTATTCCGTTTCGGTTTTGTTGGTTTATATACTAAAATAGGAAGGCGAAAGTCAGTCTTTTTAACCTTTCAGCATTGACCCGATTGGTGTGGTCGATTAAATATACATAAGATCACTTTTAATACCAAATTTTGTAGACTAGTCTTGACCGAACATTCTTCGATTAATACCGACGTCTTGACCTTCACTTTTGACAGATTTAATTAAGTACTAAGTTATTCCTTTTTGAGGGGCTCCCACGTTGGGGATAACCGAAAAATGTTGTGTGTGTTTTCAGGAATATTTATGAACATATTAATTATAGATAGTAAAATATGTCCCATTTTAAAATTTATTTATTTTTTATGGAAATATATGAGATTACTCAAATCTGATATTCAAAATTATATTTTCAATACTAGTATCAGAGGTAAAATTTTTACCTTTGATAAAATGTTAGTTTACGGTCCGTTGTTAAAGAATAAGATTGTCAATAGTGGTGAGAAACACACCGTAGTGTTTTCCATGGAGATGCCAAAGTAATACAACGTCAGCCGGGACACTTTGCCCGTGGAGTACTTGATGGTTTTCGGCATCTCCTTCAAATTAATAAGATTGTCCTTTGAATTCAATGATCCACAGACAGAACAGAGCATTTTAAATATTTATACAAATACTACGAACAGTTTATATAGAAAAATGTATAAGAAAGATTTAAAAAATTGCTTGCAGACTCTCTTATGATAATGTAGATACGGAAAGTAGACATTTGAAATGTTAGAAAGAATTCTCATATTCTAATACTATCAATTACCTGCGATCAAAACTTACTCCAAACTATCAATTCACCAAATATTACAGATCATAAAACATGAATTATTTTAGTTTTGTTTATAGATACATATACTTTGAGAAAAACAATTTTTCGATAATCTAAATAGTTTAGATATGTATTGAGAATTAGGCAGGGATTACAATAGCCAGGCTCAGTGAGAAAAATATAATTCAAAAGGAAGTATGCTCTGTTCCGAAACATTAGCTAATCGTCTCCGTTTTTGACTCACTCGGTGTGAACAATTATCAATTTGTAAAGTAAAGCACCAACCTTGACTGGCAGACTTCGGTTTCGATCAAGTTGGAAAATAAAATCAATCGACTTCCTACTTTTACGTATAGTTGAGTACCTACGTACATTTGGTACAGCAAACAAATCAGTACCTACAGCAGGACTGTTGTTTAAATATTGTGTATTAAATTCTATCTAACGAAGTTTCTGTTTTTCTTGTTCCCTATGTCTAGATATATTAGATAAATAACGTAATTATATAAATCATGAGTTGGAAACTGCTAGTTTGATGAAATGCAGTGAATGATATGTAGCTTAGATATTGAAAAAGTTTATCGCGTTTATCAGAGTGAAGTATTAGGGCGCTCAGGCTTATAGCGCGAATACTGGTGCCTCTATAGATGTCTACCCCTAGAAAAAAGCGAGTTATTCCGGCGATTTTACTTCGTTAATATAGATGGCGCAGCGCTCGACTGGCGTGAAGAGTAGTGGGAAGTGGTCAGTTATAATATCGTACTCGCTTAATGGAGTAGGACTAGGGTCTTATTTCATAGGAGGATGGGCGCGCTTATAATTATGTTTCCTATATGGTGTAATCATTTCTAATGTCCTCGACGGTTGCAAGGGTTGCGAAATTGTGAATTTTTTTACCAGACTACAAAATAGTTGATTTGAAGTAATATTTACATTTGTTGATTTTTAAAAATTAAATATACAATTATAAATTTTGATCAGTTTTACAATATACATAATTTCGATTTTAAACCTAAAGTATTTCGAAAAGTTGTAATATTTATCTCCACTTTTTTGTTACCTTCATATTTTATAGCTCTTGTATGTATTATTAATTAATCTTTCTTGACGTTTGCTCTTAGCTTTGATGTAGGAGCCTCAGAAGTCATTGCATCTGCCCATTTGTATCAGACAGATATATTTTGTTTATTTTGAATATACAGGGTGACCCATTAATAATGGAAACACTCGCGTACTAAAGTTATTTATGGACCGATTTAAACCGAATTTTTTTTTTAAAGATAGATCTCCAAAAGCTCTACGTTGATGCAAAATTTGAAGACGAAATTTTGATTTTCAAGGCCTACTACGAATTTTTTTTTAAGTGAAAAATAGCAAAATTTTGTTAGTGATTTTTTTTTTATAAAAAATCTGACTACACCACTGGATTTAGGAGCCCCTCGAATACATTTACACCAATTTTTGCGAAAAAAAGTTTGTTCTTAAAAAAGTTATGACAATATCGGCATCACCAGTGTTTGCCTTTGTCGGTGAATCTATTCTTTTATAAAAATTGAATAGAACCCAAAGAGACACAAAATTAAACAACTTAAACACTGGTGTAATTATTAATAAGAACCATAAAACCAGTATACACAAAATAACCAACAATTACTCTAATATAAACAACAATTGATACAAAAAAGTAATGATTAGAAAATTACATTTTTAAAAATGAAAAGGAGTCTGTCAAATTGATTCACACTTTTTGAATAAAAACTTATAATGTAGTTATTTTTTATCTAAGAACGTAATATTATAAGTTTTGGCATAATAACCACAAAATAATAATAATTTGACGAACTTATCTATCAATCGTTGTTTATATTAGAGTAATTGTGGGTTATTTTATGTATACTGGTTTTTATGGTTCTTATTACTTAATAATTACACCAGTGTTTAAGCTGTTTAATTTTTTTTCTCTTTGGGTTCTATTCGATTTTTATAAAATAATAGGTTCACCGACAAAGGCAGACAATGGTGACGTCGATATTGTCAAAACTTTTTTCACAAAAATTGGTACAAATGCATTCGAGGGGATCCTAATCCAGTGGTGTAGTCAGATTTTTTATACAAAAATTGCTAACAAAATTTTGCTATTTTTCACTTAAAAAAAATTCGTAGTAGGCCTTGAAAATCAAAATTTCGTCTTCAAATTTTGCATCAACATAGAGCTTTTGGAGGCCTATCTTTTGAAAAAAATCCGGTTCAAATCGCTCCATAAACAAATTTTGTACGCGTTTCCATTCTTAATGGGTCACCCTGTATATATTACGTTCATCATGCAGGTGGTGCAGTTTGTCTGTACGACATACCCAGCGACCCATGTGAGCAGAACGACCTGGCCAAATTCTTCCCCAGCGTGGTGCGACGCATGAAACGCGCCCTCGTCGACTACCGGAAGGGTCTGGTGCCGCAGCCTGACCAGGAAATAGACATCGAGGCGGCTGAGCCCAGGCTGTTCCAGTACACGTGGAACCCCTGGGTAGACTGCGCCGACGCTACCTGTCGGATACCAGCCTAGGAGATGCTTCAACAAAGAGAAATTACTAATTAACTAATAAAAGTTTTCAGATTCATTATGCCAACAGCCAAATTTCTATTTTGTTATAGTGACCATATTTGTCACTATGCGCCAGGCAGGTACAATTTGAATGAAAAATAATGCGGTCGACGCAGTTTATAGTTAATTATAGTAAATTAAGTAATTTACTATTGTGTAAGTATTTTCTCGTTTTTTTTTTAAGTCTCAAAAGGGATTTTCATTCAGGTAATAATGGTATTTTTAAAGCTGATGTATGTCTATATACAGGGTGGCCCACGAATAACGAAACAAGCGAATATTCGGATACTTACCAACTTTTTCTTGCAAATCGCTCGGACATGTCAATTAAGTTTTCGAGGGGGAAATATTTTGCGCATATTTTCAATGTCGTAGTTTTACCCCCTAAGCGAGGGTGAGGTTCACCCTTAAAATTTTAAATGGGAAGGGGGGGGGTGGAGACAAACCTCATTTTAAAACTTGAAAAAAGACCTTTACAATGCTGCATACATTTTTGAATTTTGAGTCACTAGCTCTTGAGAAATTTAATTTTTTGTTTTTTATTTTTTTTTCATTTTTGCAAAATAACTGACTGGAAACATTTCGAGTTTCTTTTTCTTTAGATTGTAATATTGTTTAGTAAGTATTCCTTGTTAAAAATAATAATAGTCCTGGTCAGTTAAAAATAAATTAATTGCAATTCTTATATTAGGCCTTACGAACAACTAGAAAAGAAAATTTACTTATTAATATTTTTAGTACGAGTATTAATTTGACAAATGCTGAAAATGACCACCTCTTGCTTCCGTAGAGTGATAAAGGTTTTGCTCGAAGTATTTCCGAACATTACTTAGCATTTCTGGTGTGATTTGATGTCAGCCTTTTTTGTCAGTACAGACAATTGTTATTTTACGATATTAAACGGAAATTTATACATCGGGTTTCTTGACTATCCAGATTATTACTACATTAATGTTTAAAAAGGAATACTTAGTTAACAATATTACAATCTAAAGAAAAATAAATTCAAATGTTTCCAATTATTTTGCAAAAATGAAAAAAAATAATAATTAAAAATTAAATTTCTCAAGAACTAGTGACTTAAATTCAAAAAAGTATGCAGCATTGTAAAGGTCTTTTTTCAAGCTTTAAAATGAGGTGTGACTCGACCCCCCCTTCCTATTTAAAATTTTAAGGGTGAACCTCACCCTCGCTTAGGGTGTATAACTACGACATTGAAAATATGCGCAAAATATTTCCCCCTCGAAAACTTAATTGACGTGTCAGAGCGATTTGCAAGAAAAAGTTGGTAAGTATCCAAAAATTCGCTTGTTTCGTTATTCGTGGGCCACCCTGTATATTATACAATGTGGTAATTCTTCGTTACGTACGTTATTTTTGATTTATGATATACTAAAGTTATAAAAGATTTATATATTATGTGGCACAGTTAAAATATTTAATTAATGAAGTAACAATATTGTCCAAAATAAATTGATCGAATTTGTTATCGACAAAATAAAAATAGGTATGCTTAATATATTAACGTTATTAGGTTTACATTTTTTTTTTTTCAGGAAAAACTTTTTACTGTATCGCATATTATTTAAAATATATGTGTAGGTCAATAATATTCAAAATATTTCAAGGGGAAGTTTAAGTTTTACTACCCTAAAATGTTGGTGTTATTCTATTTTTAAGATGGCAATACATTTTGCCAATAATAAACAATGACTGTAAATTATAATGCAAGTATATTTTAATAAGTATATAGGTGTTATTGGAATAAGTGACTTAATTTATTATGTTTTTATTTTTTATGTAATTGTATTCATTAAATTAAATAATTAATAAATTAATTTAAAAAAGAAAGAAAACAGAATCTTTATGTTTCACCATTTCCCCTAGTCCTGCAATCCAAACCCGAATATTTTAAAACACCCTGTAATATGAAGACAAAGAATATCTAAGATTAATATTTATTTCAGTAATAATAAGAGAGGTTTTAGTTCAGTTAGGCATAGGTACAGTATTTCAAACTGTTTTTATAACAATCAAATAGTAAATTATTGATATGGAACAAGTTTTATCTCTTAAAAGAACAACTTACATTTCCGTAAGTGTTCCCAAAAATATGATAATTGTATTGTATTAATAATAATCTTTAAATCACAAATAGTATCAGTGTGATGGATCATTCCCTTGCAAGGACAAGGACAGAATATGTAGGTACCTGATGTGATGTAAACCCAATAGTGAGATGACCTCGACGTCAGATTTAGGTCTAGGTTAGTGATGTGAAGGGTCTGACCCAGGAGCATAAAGGCAGCGGTCGGGAAAAAACGAAGACTTAACGTTTATTAAGGGCTCTTGATAATTCGCTAATCAGCATTATTCAAATTACGAGTTCAGTAAGGCTTTGGCGAACAGGAAGGAATCGAGAATTGAGATACAGCGTCTGAACATTCAGTTCCGTATTGAGGAGCAAACTGTTTGTCACCATTGCGATATTAGGTATAATGTGACTGGAAGTTAATAATCTATAATTATTTGTGTGGTTACTTTAGATACATTTTCTTTTTGTTTGGACCACACATTTTTGTAATTAAATCCTAAACCTGTAACGCAAACGGTTTTTTAAGTAGAATTCAGTGATGTAGTTAGTGTTTTTCTGAAAGAATTTATTTTCGAAATATTGAGTTTATTAGTTCATAGGCTGTGGACATAATAAAAAACAAACGAATTGTGACAAATGCGTGCAATACAGAGTTTGAATTTACACTAGAGAAACTAATCAAGTCTCTAGAAAGATGATATCGATTCGTTGCTAGGCAAATAGTTTTCCTCCAACACATCTCTCTTATGACCCAATTTTTTGGGGATATTTTCCTTATTATTAGAGATTAGAGTTTATATCAATGTAGTTTCATTGAGTCACCCTGTAAAAAATCGAATACATGTAAAATAAGAGCAAAAATAAAAGAAAATCGACGGATCCGAATAATAAAAAAAAACGGGTATTTATAAAATAAAGAATTTATAAACTACGAATCTACGGAAACGCTGTTTCCATCATCATACCGAAAATATGATCTTGATGCTATTGGCTGTCACCGTGCCCTCTATTTTTATTTTACTATAAAAATTTACACTTAGATGGTATGCACATCTGCATCACACGATCTCGCAAATATCTAGGTTAAAGAAAATAAGAATATCACGGGTTTGGCTTGGGTGTAATAACGTCAGGGCTTTAATAAAAATATAGAGTTAGAGCGGAAGGTGTGTGGTGTGTGTGGGACACCTTCAACAAGCTCGCCCCTTTGAAAACGCCATGTTTTAATCGGATTGGGGAAAACTTTTTATATATAATGTTGCAGATCGGATTCCATACTTTTAAGTATAAGGCCGACGCGCGGTGAACGAGGTTTTGAGACAATTTTCCAACGTGACTTTATAGGGCAGAATGTTGCAACCCGAGATGTAATCTTTTTATATTCCCATTACAGTTATATTACTGTACAAAGTTTACATTTATAAGTTTTGTTATGATCCTTGTACTGTGCGTTTCACGAAGTTGTATCCCGGATTGGAATGTTCGGATTGTCAGGATTCGCTGGCAAATCCTGTGCGAGACTGGCACGCGCGCTTAAATCACACTACCTCAATTTGTAGCGGTCCGTAACCGAGATGTGCCAATGCATTGAATTTAACTAATAACATGACGACGCTCCATACGTTGGAGATATATACTAACATTGCAATCCGGGATACAACTTCGTGAAACGCACAGTACATACTGTTTTACATAAATGAATAAAAAGACATCTATTTTAAACAAAAATAATTACATGACTTTATTAGTTGTGATGATATATATTTAAATTATGATTTTTCATCATTAACAAATAATAAGCGATTCCCGAGGTATTCTCAACATGGATGGTGACCACGGGGTGGAGGGAGGGTGGCAGAGAATTGGAAATTATATTCATTCTGCTCTGCGCCTGTGCTGATTTACTTTATTTTACCCAATTGTTTGTTCTTACTTTCCTATCTCTTGTTTTTTTATTTTAATTTTAGTGTATCTGTCAATTCTCACTACATTCCTAATAATATCCATATACAGGGTGACCCATTAAGAATGGAAACACTCACATACAAAATTTGTTTATGGGCCGATTTGAACCGGATTTTTTTTGAAAGATAGATCTCCAAAAGCTCTATGCTGATGCAAAATTTGAAGACAAAATTTTGATTTTCAAGGCCTACGAATTTTTTTTTAAGTGAAAAATAGCAAAATTTTGTTAGCGATTTTTTTATAAACATTTTGACTACACCACTGGATTTAGGAGCCCCTTGAATGCATTTGTACCAATTTTTGCGAAAAAAAGTTTGTTTTTAAAAAAGTTATGACCCAAAGAGAAATAAAATTGTAATTATTAATAAGAACCATAAAAACCAGTATAGACAAAATAACCAACAATTACTCTAATATAAACAACAATTGAGAGGTAAGTTTGTCAAATTATTATTTCGTGGTTATTATGCAAAAACTTATAATATTACCTTCTTAGATAAAAAATAACTACATTATAATTATTTATTCAAATAGTGTGAATCAATTTGACACATTTTTTCATTTTTAAAAATGTAATTTTCTAATCATTACTTTTTTGTATCAATTGTTCTTTATATTAATTGTTGGTTATTTTGTGTATACTGGTTTTATGGTTCTTATTAATAATTACACCAGTGTTTAAGTTGTTTAATTTTGTGTCTCTTTGGGTTCTATTCGATTTTTATAAATGAATAGGTTCACCGACATAGGCAAACACTGGTGGTGCCGATATTGCCATAACTTTTTTAGGAACAAACTTTTTTTCGCAAAAATTGGTACAAATGCATTCGAGGAGCTTCTAAATCCAGTGGTACAGTCAGATTTTTTATAAAAAAATCGCTAACAAAATTTTGGTATTATTCACTTAAAAAAAAATTCGTAGTAGGCCTTGAAAATCAAAATTTCGTCTTCAAATTTTGCATCAACATAGAGCTTTTGGAGATCTATCTTTTAAGGAAAATCGGGTTTAAATCGGTCCATAAACAACTTTTGTACGCGAGTGTTTCCATTCTCAATGGGTCACCCTGTATGTTAATACAAAAATTAAAACCGTCCCCTTTGTCTTGTCAAATAGTAGTATGGAGAGCCGATGTAATATTTCGCGTGTATTTATGTGTCTATATACCAAGTCGCTCGCCGGACCTAATTTCCTCTCGAATTACGTCCTGCAAACGACGGTGGCATCGCAAAATTCCCGAGAGTAAATAAAGCGTCGAATGCGTGTTTCAGCTTAAATGAAACTCCCGAAGGAGTTGACAGTAGACGAGAGGAGAATAAGATGCACCATTAGTAAGCCTCATTTTAGGCACCGCTATTCATTGTTAGGCTCAAGCTTCAACGGAATGACCAGTAGATTACGAGATATTGTCACAAGGTGGAATTCCTCAAAAGACTTTCTAAATTTATTTGACAGAAGAAATAAACTGTTAAAATGGAATATTGCGATTTACTTGTCTCTAATATTTCTCATTTTTGGCAAAATTGCGAATATTTTTTTCATTAACATCTCTTTAAATATCTTTCATAAATATTTCTATTACAGTTCCAAACGTCAATTGTAGATTTTCCATGCAATATAAATATAATATGCAAATTTCAATTTCCCTCAGTATTTTTTTTTTTTCAAAAACTAAAAATTGTTTCGTAGGTACATCTAAAGAACCCGAGAATAGAACCCTTGAAGACACATTTAAAAAATTTGGTTAATCAATATCTGATACGATATGAACTTGGATAAGGGCAACAAGTATCAAATGTGACAAATTAATCGTATCGCTCATGTTGGAATCCCAATAATTATTTACCAATTTTTAAACTCCTAAAGTTATGCATGAGAAACTTCGATGTGCAGTTAGATGTAAAATATTCAAAATTATATGTACATCGATGCAAAATGTATACAAGGTGCCCATTACATGGCTAACTTTGTTGATAGTGGAGATAGAGAATTGTTTAAATTAGCAAAACTGGGCAGAATTACAAGAGGAATTCAGTGCCTCCTTCAGATCTAATTTAAATTTTCAACTTTTCGAGATATTTTGGAAAAACTGAAAATCGCCAAAATTTTTAAACTCGAATATCTTGAAAACTATAAAAGATACAAATAATATAAAAATACTGTGTAATACTGTTTTTTACGTGGAATTCAGCGGTGATATTGAAAATTTCACGGGTATCTTAGTTTTTGAGAAAAAAAATAAAGTGATGTTTTTTTAAATGGCACCATAGTTGGCCATGGTTTCAATAAAAAGCTTATTTTTTTCTGATTTCAAAAATATAATATTTAATATACCTTTCTCTTTTCTTTTGTTTACTGTCATGAACAAATAATTTATAACATAGTAAGCTATGAAAAACAAACGTAGATCAGTAAACAACAATAAAATATAAATGTCAGATCACACTAAAGTCGCATTATAAACATCAAAATTAAACGTTTATCTTAAAATAGTTATTGTGAAATGTACAGAAACGAATAAAAATACGATTTATTTAAATATTATATTTTTGAGATCAGAAAAAAATAAGCTTTTTATTGATACCATAGTAAAATAGAAAAAACATAACTTTATTTTTTTTCTGAAAAACTAAGATGTCCGTAAAATTTTCAAAATCACCGCTTAATGCCACGTAAAAAACACGATCACACATTATTTCTATTTTATTTGTAACTTTTATAGTTTTCGAGATATTCGAGTTTAAAAATTTTGGCGATTTTCAGTTTTTTCAAAATATCTCGAAAAGTTGAAAATTAAAATTAAATTTGAAGGAGGCACTGAATTCCACTTGTAATTCTGCCCAATTTTGCTAATTTAACCAATTCTCTATCTCCACTATTAACAAAGTTAGCCATGTAAGGAGATAGATAATGGGCACCCTGTATATATGCATCGAATGAAATGTAGCCTAGATACTGAAAAAGTTTAAAAAAAGTTTGGGTTACGAAATCTGTGAGTTTTTGCAATATAAATGACAAATTTACCTAATCATTACTTAATGTAACTTAATAATAATTTATTATTTTGAAATTGGGAATATGGCCACCGTAAAGTTAATTAACGTAGAATCAAAAGTAAAAAGCGCTCTCAAATGATTCCATATATCCCAAACAAACATTTCATCCGTGCTTTTGCTAAAATGGTCGATCATAACTTACCCTGACAGCCAGCTGAAGGAGGAAGATGCCCCATCACTACAAACATCCACGAGGAAAGATTTGCGCGCGCCCCTGCGCTCCACATGGCAAACTCCCTCCACGACACCGGCTTTTATTTCCATTCAGTATCCTTCCCTTCTAAAAACCCTTCGGATTTCCAACCTGCGGAGGGTGAACATCGTCGTCGTGCTGCTGATGCTTTCAGCGAGTTGGTAAAGCATCTCGAAAAAGACGCGGTTAGTTGGGATCGTTAGTGTTAATCGGAATTCAGTGGTGAAAGTTACTTCTGGTAAGTTTAAACGGATCCATTTGATACTAAATTGGCTGTCTTTTACATAATTTTACCGAAATGGTGACAAACTGATCTTTGAGTTTCTTATAGAAACTGTTGAGTTTAGGTATAGGACATGGTACACGAAACAGACTTAGAATTCGATGTAGAATTTAAAAATATAATAAAAAATAGATGTTTCCATTTCAAAAAATGAAGTTGATGTTCATACCTTTTTTTTTGGACCACCCTGTGTACATGAATTTACCATCAGAAAAACCGCAGCTAAAAATAAAAATCGAGGTGTCCCAGCGTTTTTCCAAAAAACAAACCCCTAAATTTTAAATCAACCCACGCGTCCTCACTGTATTTCCTGCAGTGACTTTTGAGGCAGACTTTAATAAAATTGCCTTGGTTGGTGGTTTTTAAACACCTTTCATTTTCTTCTTTCTATTTTATAAGGAGCAAACACTTAAGTAAATGATTTTTTTGAGAACTAATAAACTTGTGTCAAACTAAATTATACACATAACAATACAATGTAATAGTTGTATATGATAATCTATAACTTACACCAGAAAATTATTAAACTACAGCATATTATTGTTTTGTTTCAAGAAAAATCTGGCATCTGGTTACCAGCTAGGCTGTGTTTAGATTTTGGTGACAACCGACCATCAGTAGGTACCCACATAAACATGATGGTTCACTAATACCACTTTCCATTTAACAGCATGTTTTCTTTGTGCATTTCTTATGCCTAGAAGTTTACAGGTAAATTGCAGAAACAAGGTTTGCTGGTTTGGGTATATTTACTCTTCCTTATTTCCTTAAATTATCTATTGAATACAAAAGTTTTATAGATATATCTATATAAGAATATAGCATAATATAAATAGTAAAATAACTACTAATATATCATAATGTAAGAAATTTCATGGTGGCTTCTATCTATATCACAGATCAACGCATATTCCAGTGGAAATTATATTGTTAGGGTTAATTTACAATTGTCGTATGATCAGGCCCATTATACAGAATCATAATTGGATGCACAATTAACAAGTGCGATGATGCATGATGTGGAGATAAGTGTAGATATGGAGACCCGGACACCCGAACCATCAATACTTTCATAATTATTCTTTAAATGTTGCTCATCATGCTGGAAACAGTAGATATTGGGCCAAATTCCTGGTATCCTTATAAAGTAAAGTAAAGAAAATTTGGACATGATTGTAAAATGTTTCCACCTTGACTAACTTGATACACAAGTTATTTTAAACAAATATACTGGGTGTATACTGTATATTTTTACAGATTTGGATAGAACGTAATCCTATGAATACATTCATATAGGGGTTGATGGATATACTCTACTAGATTACTACCTCTACTCTAACAGTAAGGTTATTTGATATGACCAAAAATGTTTACCATAAGAGAATGACATTGTAGCTTTTGTAACTTAGGAAAGAATCGATATTTCGTTTCTAATAGATTATCCTTATGGCATACTCTTTTAGGTATATCTTTCTCACTATTAGAGCTAGATCGATCAGACTTTATATCAGTTTATTTGTGAGTAGTTGTTCGATCCAAATTCTAAAAGCACATAGGGTGTTTTATTTCAAAATAAGTTTCCTGCAATATCCCTTTTCTGGGCACCATGCATAAATGTCAATAACATGAAAATGTGTCTCCCTTAATTCAAATAGAAATCTACTTTTTTTTGAAAAAACTTACCTACATACCTACCAAGTTATTCAAGGTGGAAGCTTTTCGTTGGACCACCATGTATATTTTAATGCTAAGTAAACGATACAATGCAAACATTTACCAATCGGTAAATAAAGTAGCTCCCGTTAGTACGTAAACGAAGGTTGTTTTAAAAGGGGAAATTTTAACTGATCTCACACTTTAGGTGTCTATGCACAGTGTGAAGTGTCTGCCAACCAAACGAAGTGTAAAATATGTGAAGAGTCGTCAGTCTCCTGAAATAGCTTACTAGATAATTCGTGAGTGCTTTTTCGGAGCCCGAGAAAACGCTGACTGACCGCTTAAATCTAGTAGTCTAAATTTTGTGCAAATTTGAGATTTTATCAATGATTTATTTAGTGCACGCTTAAGTTCTTTTTGTTGTGGAAAATCAGGACAAAGGTCGATAAAATACCATACCTATATACTTATTTTACTGCGGATATTATACAGTCTGTCCATAAAATACCCCCCCCCCCCTGCTAACTTTTGAACGAATCTAGTTAGCGAGTTTTAACAAAATACAGGGTGAATCACGTAAAATTAAGTTGATTCTGACGATAAATTCGATTCTTCAAATTCAAAGGTAGCACCACGGGCGCTGTCAACTCAAGTTTTTTAAATGGCAAAGTGTGCCGTGTCGCACTTCATTTAAAAGATAATTTAATTCTTTACTTTCTCGTTTTTGAAAAATGACAATCGAGTTAGCAGTTCTCTAGTTACAAGCGTTTCTGTTTCTAATCTGATGAATAAATGATAATTAATATTTTAATACAACAAATTTTGAACAAATATTTATTAAAACTAAAAATTAAAAAATTAAAAAATTGTTTAAAATGTTGTCCATTCACTTCTTGGCACATAAAAAGTCTACTTCGAAATACTTGCCTGATATTTCCTAAAATTTCTGCAGCGATATTTCTACACATATGTGTTAGACGTTTCTGTAGTTCGTCGATATTTACTGGAGAAGTTCTGTAGACTTTTGACTTCAAATATCCCCATAAGAAAAAATCAAGAGGAGTTAAGTCCGGGAAACGAGCCGGCCATTCTATCGGGCCCCTTCTGCTAATCCATCTGCCCGGGAAATGGTTATTTAAAAAATCGGTAACAGGTCCATAGAAATGAGGCGGTGCCCAATCTGGTTGAAATACAATACTTTGAATGTTAATTGCTATTCTTTCTATCTTTGGAAAAATTTCCTCCCGCAGCATTCTTAAGTACCGCTCTCCTCTTAAATTTTCTCTTAAATCTATTAAATCGAATAACTTAAAAACTAAGAAAAAGACCTGTAGAAACTTTCAAACACTCTTAAATTGAACGCTAAACTACTTTCTCGAACTTTATTGACGTTTCAGAGACATTGGCAAGCAAAGGCAAGGAGACTTGATAAAAGCAAAATTTTTAAATATCGTTAATACAAACGCTTGTAACTAGAAAACGGATAACTCAATTGTCATTTTTCAAAAACGAGAATGTAGAGAATTGAATTACCTTTTAAATGAGGTGCAACACGGCACACTTTGCCATTTAAAAAAATTGAGTTGACAGCACCCGTGGCGCCATCTTTGAATTTGAAGAATTGAATTTATCGTCAGAATAAACTTATTTTTACATGATTCACCCTGTATTTTGTTAATACTCTCTAACGCGATTCGTTCAAAAGTTAGCAGGGGGGATTACTTTATGGACAGACTGTATATTATGATCTGTGTACAATGCAGAAGCAGTCTAAAAATTTAAATGCGTACTTTTCGCTACTAGATTAAAGTAGGTATATCAAAACATTTCAACAAGTGATACTATTCTTCAAGTCCGCAGACGCTAAACTTACAGGCACTCCAGTTGCAGATTCTGTATTTTTCACCCCTTAGGCACGACGACAGAGTGCCGAATATTGTACCACTTATTTTCTATGCCTCGCCACATCGTCCTCTCGTAATTTGGCAGATAGTGGGGAGTTGTGGAAATATGGAGTTTCCTCGTGACGTTTGATAATTTGGCCAATCACGTATTAAAAGCTACAATTAAAACTTTTCAAATATATCCCATACACAGAATGTCATCAAATGTAAATGTAAGAGAACAGGAAATGGGAAATTTTAATGAAATGAGTTGATTAACAAATTGCAATGTTGCCAATGTTTTTGGTGCCTGTCACCAAAGTTTAAAGATTATATTCTGTAAGCTTTGCTGTTACCGCTTTCCATTTTAGTTTAGAGCATTTGCTACGAAAGTGTAGAAAGGACATCGGGTGAAATCATTTTATAATTGCCAGTTTAAACTGTCAATTATAGATAATTGTCAGTTTTTAAACTGTCAATTATAGATAATTGTCAGTTTTTAAACTGTCAATTATAGATAATTGTCAGTTTAAAGTGGCAATTATGTATAATTGTCAGTTGAAACTGGCAATTATACATAATTGCCAGTTTAAACTGACAATTATGCATAATTGCCACTTTAAACTGACAATTATCTATAATTGACAGAATAAACTGTCAATTATACATAATTGCCAGATTAAACTGACAATTATAAACTGTCAATTATACATAATTGCCAGTTTAAACTGACAATTATGCATAATTGCCACTTTAAACTGACAATTATAAACTGTCAATTATACATAATTGCCAGTTTAAACTGTCAATTATACATAATTGCCAGATCAAACTGACAATTATCTATAATTGACAGTTTAAACTGGCAATTATAAAATTATTTCACACGATGTTTTTTTATAATTGCTAGTTTAAACTGTCAATTATAGATAATTGTCAGTTTTTAAAATGTCAATTATAGATAATTGTCAGTTTAAAGTGGCAATTATGTATAATTGTCAGTTTAAACTGGCAATTATGTATAATTGTCAGTTTAAACGCAATTATACATAATTGACAGTTTAAACTGACAATTATGCATAATTGCCAGATCAAACTAACAATTATCTATAATTGACAGATTAAACTGTCAATTATACATAATTGCCAGATTAAACTGACAATTATAAACTGTCAATTATACATAATTGCCAGTTTAAACTGTCAATTATACATAATTGCCAGATCAAACTGACAATTATCTATAATTGACAGTTTAAACTGGCAATTATAAAATTATTTCACACGATGCCCTTTTATAATTGCTAGTTTAAACTGTCAATTATAGATAATTGTCAGTTTGATCTGGCAATTATGTATAATTGACAGTTTAAACTGGCAATTATAAAATTATTTCACACGATGTCCTTTCTACGCTTTCGTACATTCCACATAAAGAGCCTGCTCCGTATTTGGCACCATCTTTTTGTATATAAATTTCAGAAATTTTGTAAATATTAGTTACGTCAGTGATCACATTTATGAAAGAGAATATCTACATCGTATCTAACACTTTCTAGAATGTTAGATTTGCTCTCGGTTGCATGTATACCATGCTCGTTAAGAATTTAATGTTAATACGTTTTTAAACACCTTCGTATATACTCGTAGAACCTAAAATAAAATTCGGATTGCTAGGGCACTCCGGCAAAAATCCACTGCAAAAGTTACGTGAGCAGCGAGTTTGTGATCTTAATTAACGAGAAATTAAACTTGTCTGCTCTTTCCTGGTCGAACTTCAAAGCTCTGGGTGTTGCGGTCTTCTCAATCTTAGTATTTCAACTTTCGGTGGGTAGTTAAGGACTCTTAATTTTCTGACTTTTGGATTCTTCCAATCTTACTTGAATCTTACTCGCTACAATCTTACACTTACAATATTACTCACTAACGCCAGTATAGTAGAACTCTGCAGTAGAAATAGTAAATTAACCAAATATTTTAGTTAATACTTAAAAGCAATTTTTAGTAAAAACAATCTCTGAAACTAAACGTATCTGAAATTTTGATTCAGGCCATATGATGTCAGGTTCTATGGAATAAATATAACGGAATTTTATTACTTCCGCTTCTATCGGAAGTAGACATCAACTTTATTTTAAATGGGACACCCTGTATATTTTTGTATTATTTAAGCAGTACACATACAAGAAAAATAACAAATATCAGAAAATAAACTCCTGTGGCAAACAGAAAACCAAAAACTGACCACGACAAGCGGCAATTAATCTCAAGGATGCTTAAAAAATTCTACGTGTCTCATTTTATTGTGGTTTGTAACTATTCAATTCAATTTAAAATTACTGTATGTATCTATTGTATTTTTTACTTCTTGTGTCAACTTTTCATTTAACTTGCCTTACTCGACATTACAATTGCTAATGTTTTGTTCTTATGGTATCACTAAGTAATTTCGCATACAGCTAAATTATCAATTTTATTTTCTCTTTGTTCATTTCTACAATTTAAATTCATATATGTTTTTTTGTTTTTTTCGTTACTGTTTTTATATGCTATATGAACAATATGCGTTTTATGTTGTTCTATGTCTATAGTGTAAATACTTTTCTGTAAGCTTTGTAGGTACGATTTGGGTGTTTACCTGTACTGTACTTCATTTGAAATAAATAAATAAATAAATAACTGTTTTCCAAAAAATTTTGACGAGGCTATAATTCTGGTTATTTAATAAATAACAGTGAGAATTATGATATTAATATCTTTGGTCACCCCAAAAACTTGTTGCTGTAGATTCCAAAGCGGTTCACCGACCACTGAATAGCACAATAAAATTGATCCACTTACTCCGGTTATCAAAGGATGAATATTTTAATATTTGACGAATTCACTTGTCGCATATCTAAAGCCAAATCGATGAAATCGTTCTGTCTTTGTCGTCCTGAAAATGAAATATATTAAAGTATTTGAAGCATTAAAGACGGAAGTCCTGGAACTAGGAACTTTTCACATCAGAAAAAACACTTTTTATTTAAGCTGAGTTTGACATTTCGTAATAATTTGTAATGCTTCCTTATGAAACCCATAATTTAATTCAACATCTATGCCCACGGGTGCACCTGGTTCTTTGCATTTCCTCTACTTCAGATATTTTAAGTCTTATTATATGAAAGCATATATTTTGAAAGGTATCTTGAACCCTTAATTTGTTACATTTAGACCTTTGCATAAAATTTGATTAAAAATCAGTAATGATTATTAATAAACTTTATATTTTATATAATATAAAATAAATAGATAGATATTAATTTATTGTATCAAATTTGTATACGGTATACGGATTTGTATACGGTTTGTATATGGTTTCATTGAAAAATATCTTGTAAAACAGGTACCGATCCCTGCCTCTAAAGAGTATTGAAATAAATGCGTTTATTTATAGATATCTTCTACATAGCACAGCTTATGTATAACTTCATAAAACAAATTCCAAATCCATCTTCCAAACTTTTCGAAGTATACCATAGAAAACTTTGCCGTCAGGTAATATTGTAAATTAAATTCCACATGATTTAGAGAGAAATTTAATAATACCCTTTACTGGATACTTTAAAACTGGTTATAAATTATTAATTATAATAAATTACAAATAAAATTTTAATAGACTGTCTAAAAAAATGTTTATCGGACTGTCTAAAAAAATGTTTATCGGAAAAAATAGTTCTCTTATGTATTTATTTCCCTTTGTTCTTTTCAAAGGGCAATAAAACTTTTGCAGTCAATCATCCGGTTTAATAGTCACACAAAACGATCCTTTGTGATCTTGTACTGAATACATACGTACATACGTTATATTCTATGTAACTTTGTTGAAAATTTAGTAATATATTATATCCTTACTCCCCTTTCGTACTATTTATCTTTTCTATATTAATCCTCATAATTTAAATTAGCTTTACTAGAGATTATAGAAACTGGAAAGTAAACTAAGTATTCTGATTATTATTAATCTGGTCGGAAACGATAGTAAGTGCTCCTTACCACCACCATCATCCCCTATTACATTTTATCCCATGTTTATTGTATTAAGAGAAAACCGAGGACATTCATTTACCACCTTAGAATACCTTTAAAGGTACAGCTTCTGTTGACACATTGTATGTAGCTTATTGGAGATGTAGCTGTATGATTCAGATTAAGGTCTTTTGAGATTACATCATCTATAAAATAATAACAGAAAAGCAAAGATCAAAAATAAGAACTGCAAGCTTAGTATCAAAGCAAACTTGAATATTTTGCCCAAAAAACATCTGAATATGCAAGAAAATTAAATATTCGATAAATTAACTAAACTTTTTCTGTAGTTTTTAGTTGTTAGGGGGTGTATATTGCACGCAAAGTAGTTGTTTACGACATATCTTAAAAATAATAAGGTTATTCTTTTGCGTACCTAGGATTATAGATAACAAGGAAACTTAAAAACTGTATTGAACTATAATATTTGATAATTTAATTAATAATTTATCTCTTTGTTAACTTTTTGACTTAATTCCTATATAAAGAAAGATATATTTTATTATCCTATAAATCGAGTTAACCTGTATAACATGACCAACTGGACTGTGATCTACAAGATTACATCCTGTTGCAGTAAAAAGTTATGTATAAACCTAATTTTTTCTAATTTATTGTACAGAGGTAAACTCGAAGGAGAGATTAAAAGTATTAAGAGTCATATTACGGGTTTATCAATTTAGAAAATAATTTATAGGGTGTAATGAGTTTTCTTCCACGATTTATTCGACAAAATCCCCCTGAGCCTTGAGCAAGGTCTGCTTTGCGACCCACTTTGAGATATGAAGTAGTTATACTCACTCATACCCGTTCGAATTGTCCCTTGGTTGCTCAGATTTGATTCTGAGGCTCCAAATTACATTCGGCTGCCAGGATCGGGCTGCAAATATAGTTGGATCAATCGGAAAGGGAAATTATTGTGATGAATGTAATTAGATATTTATTAGTTCATTAAAACAATTTGGTATGAGACCTGCGGTTGCACCCCTGCAACCTTTCATCTTCAAACTGCCATCGTTAAATGTCCATGTCAAATAATAGGAACACAATCACAATATTCTTTTCGGAGTTCTTAAGAAAATAAAATTACATTTACATGTTTTTCTTTTCTTCTATAACCTATAAACAATTTTTATTGTGTTACTTATTGTTTAACTTGGGCATATTACGTACAAACAATAGTTGTGACCTCATTTTCTTTCGTTCATTGAACTTTTTATGATATGGATAAGAAGTCATAGTAATAGGTATATTTTTGTCTATTAAAAGTTCGCATTGTTTCCTTTAAAAATATAGCGATTGTTTATTCCATACAAACGGAATTTACGAATACGTTTTACAATTTTAATTTTAAAATAAAATTGCTCGTAGCAGTGAAGAAAAACAATGAGTTAATTCGTGCATTTGAATTAGAAAAATATGTCGGTCATATAAATGAATATACAAGCTACGGAATATTTGTGCATATATTTGAGTAACCCTGCACATTTCAAAAATTGTCGCTCATAGATGTCAGTTATTTAATCTAGTAAAATAAAGAGAATTGACTTTTGAATTTTCAGCGATTACTGGGTCAGTCAAAGACACGAAACATAATACAGTTCTAGCCGAGCCTCTATTTCTTGTATTTCGGCACTCCCTAGCTACATCATCTCTTCCTAGAGATTGGATGCTTGCATCATCCATTGCCATATTTAAGAGTGGAGATAAGACAGACCCCAAAAACTATAGACAGATTAGTCTAATGTTTATTTGTCTTAAGGTTTTGGAAAGAATTATAGTACATCACATAATGCAATTTTCGATATCTTATAATATCTTACCGCTATCACAGCATGGTTTCATACCAGGTAGATCTACTTCCACAAATCTGTTGGCAAGTTTTAACTATTGGTCTCGTTGTTTAGATCAAGGAGATCCAATTGACATGATTTACTTGGATTTCTCAAAAACGTTCGATAAGGTGCCCAAACACTGGCTACTTCTAAAGCTAGAGCACCTGGGTATCAGAGGTCAGCTAAAGTCATGGATAGACAGTTATCTAACAAATAGGCTTTTTTCAGTTCGTGTTGGAACCGACTACTCTGCTTTCCGAGAGGTGTATTCAGGTATACCCCAAGGATCAGTTTTGGGTCCTATTCTATTCCTTTTATATACTGCAGATCTCGATCCACTTATTACCGTTCCCCACACTTTTTACTAATGTCGCAAAAAAAGCCAACCAGAGGTCCTACTTATTGTTTAAAACCTTTCAAAACCCTAACCCTAGATTATTTTCTCTTTTATTCAAAACATATATCCGGCCAATTTTGGAATATGCTAACATAATATGGACACCGCACTTAATAAAAGATATAAAACTCTTGGAAAACGTTCAACGGAAGTCTACTAGGCAAGTCCAGTGTCTGAGGAATCAATCCTATCAAGATCGGCTTCAAGCTCTAAACCTCCCACTTCTATCAGAACGAAGAAATAGAGGTGACATGATTTTCACATATAGGTTGCTACATGATCACTTTACGCAAGACATCAGAGTGCTATTAGAATTAAATACAGACGACCGACTCCGTGGCCACTCACTTAAACTCAAAAAAGAAAATTTCAGGACAACGATAAGGCAGAACTTCTATTCCAACCGAATTTTTAACAACTGGAATCGGTTACCTAGTGATGTGGTGACTTCAGTGACTGTAAACTCGTTCAAAAATAAATATGACTTATTTAAAAATTGTGAAATGCTTTGATGTAAGGACATCTAGTTGGGTATCCTGTATTGTGTCTGCAAATTAACTTCACAGAACATATATTCTTGTTTGTATCTTTTTTAGTTCATCGATAATTATGATATAAAGTTATATTACTTAAGTTGTACTTTGTACTTTTTATTCAGTTACTTTTACTTATAGTAAATATGTACATATACTGTTACCTATAGGATTAGCTGTACTGTAACAATTTACTCTTGCCATTCTTGTCAATCTATTGTTTATTTTTAGGAGCATAATAGGTTTCGACCTCTGCTCCTCTCTTTAGTTTAATAATAATAATAATAATAATAATAATTCCACAGCCACTCAAATCTGAGTAGGTATTTGCGTAGTGACTATATTTTAAACTGCGGATGTTGCAGGCCTTTATATTTTATTCAATTCTTGGGTTGCTTATCTTAATTAATCTGCTCACGTCAACGGGTCCGACCCTGTCTATATTTTAAATTGAGGCTTAGCGAACAGTGTCGCAGAAAGGAAAATCCACGCAATCCCCTGGAGTACCTGACCCTTCAGCCACCAAATGGTGACCACTAGAATCAAGTTGAAATAAAAAGTTTTGAGAGGTTTCATAATTATTAAATAGACTTAATTGAAACAACTGTCTGATAAGGACTTGGTTTATATAAAAACAAAATAACCCAAAACTTGCATCGTTGTATGAAATCTAGCAGCTTAATTTGTATTGACACTGTCACAAATAAAAAGAGTGACAAACATCGTTAATCTATTCCACTACTTATGGTACTCTGACGAGCTCATAATAAGCGCGAAACTGGTCAGTGTCTGGTGGTTGGTCACGATGAAATATGTGTCGACTTCCGTGGAGATGCCGGAGTAATGCAATTCCAATCGGGGCACATAGTTCGTGGAGTAGTAGTTTTCGGCATCTCCTTCAAATAAATAAAATAATTTATTTATGAAAAACAATGTAGATATGTCAAAAACTCGAGATGAGGCACCAACACAAAAGGTTTACACATCATAAGTGGTCTTAAATGCAAATATTACAATTTTATTTCGTTTCCTCTTTTCTACTTCACTTGAATTTGAGAAAATGTTGGGTTAGAAGGAAAGTTCGATGTAAAAAAAAGGCAGGAGGTTTAATCCATTCCTATAATAATTACAATTAAGACAAGGTCAAGCGGTCAAGCAATGTCTCTCCATTATCTTCCAAGATTTACCTTAGTATTTATTAGGCAGACTTGAAGAGTTCAGGGTTAGTTCAAATTATACGAAAGCTTCTAAGGGACACCCTGTTTTTTTTTACATTTCCTTTCCTAAAAATATGCGTTATAACGCAAAATTTTGCCTTATAACTCAAAATTTTGTGTTATAACGCAAAATTTTATCTTATAACTCAAAATTTTGCCTTATAACGCTATATTTTTTGATGTAACACAAAATTTTATGAATTTGCGTTTTTCAAATTTGCAGCGCGATCAGTTAAAAGTTAAAACACGAGATGCCTGGAAGTGGTTAGTAGTAGTTTGGTTGGTCTGGTATCTGAGACGAAGGTTACGAACGGCGTAATTGGCGAGATAAAAGAAAAACTTTAAATAAACTTCTTAAAGTCCCAAATGGGCCACCCTTTTTTTGACATGATTTCAAAACACATTTGCGCAAACAATTTCTCGTCCGATTTTGATAATTGTTTCTTTTTTGAAAGCTCCAAGTGTCTTCTTTATAATGTTCCTTTCGTTTAAATATACGGTGCTAAGAATAACTAAAATATACATGGCAAAAAGAAAGTCTGTTTTGCTTGATATTTGAAAGTCCCTGTAGGGTTTAAAATAAGTTCCATAATTAATCCTTTATAGCCTTATATTTTAGCTTTCATTTCGTTTTTTAGTTTAATTTAATCGCGTAATTTTAATTAGAATTTGAAAAACGTAAATTCATAAAGTTTTGTGTTATATCACAAAATATTGCGTTATAAGGCAAAATTTTGAGTTATAAGACAAAATTTTGGGTTATAACACAAAATTTTGTGTTATAAGGCAAAATTTTGCGTTATTTTTTAGGAAAGGGAATGTAAGAAAAACAGAGTGTCCCTTAGAAGCCTTCGTAAAATTAGGTATAGATTTCCTGAAATATTTTCAAATGTCAATACGTGACACGATGTATACACTATTATGCGTAGCGCAATTCTCGGGCTATTAAAATATGCATCTAAAATTTCTCCGAGGCCATACATTCATTGTTTTTGGAACTAATGTCAATGCCAAGCTTTAATGTATTCCACCACCTTTGACACTCCAATTCTGGAAAACAAAAGATATTAACACAATGCAAATTAAATGAGAATTAAACTTTTTGACAATATGCGTTTCGCTTTACATAAATGAATACGGTATCTGCGAGAATTCGACTATAATGCAATCGTTGAAACGAAAAAGAGATTTTAGATATCACGGGCTATTTACAAGAGCTCTTAACTTAAAAGTGATGGCAGAATAAATAAAGCATGCTTTGATTCAGGAATATAAGTATATATTCCGAGCTGCGAGCGAGCCGGTGGCTCAGGGCTTAGCGTCTCGATCGCTCAATCCAGAGGTCGTGGGTTCTAATTCCCATTCCACCAAACAATTTTTCATTAAATTGTTTACTTGTCGATCAAGGCTTATTTGCAGGGATGGCTTGGCAACCATCCTGGCGATGGCCTAGGATGGGAAGAATGTCAACTTGTGTTAATGTGAGAGATTAAAATCAGTTGATGTTTGACCCCCTAACTAATGAGGTTTTCCAGGTTTTCCTCATTCCAGCACTGAATGGTGGTTAGGGCCTACCAACGTAAGTCGTTCCTGAGGCGCAAAATGCAGCCCGCGAAATAATGATATGCCGCCCCCTCTCCCACACAAGTCTCAGACTTTCGGGCTAATCCTTGTGATTAGAATGAGGGGTAGAGATATTATATTATATTATATACACTGAAATATGCATAAGCCGTAATATTTCTGACGTTTAATTTGTGAAAACTTCATAAAATTTACGTTCACAACAGTTTCACAATTTATTTAATAATAGCCAGTTCGATTACCTAATCTAAGTCCATTTACTAAGTCCATGTTCTTTTGTCCTTGAGATTGATTAGCACTGCAAAAATACAACTTTGATTTTAACATGTGATAATTTCGCCAAAATGAACTCACCAACTTAAATAAATTATGGGAGTGGGATTTACCGTTAGGGCACAAATTTTGTGTGATTTTTATGAATTTAAAAATACACAGAATATTCTATTGGAAGAAACACCACTTTTTAGGTCATAATTAAAATTATCATCAACCAATAAAATATTTGCCTACGCCACTGCATTCTTCCCAAAAAAATGTCTACGTATGCATTATTTTTAACGAATTTCAAAAGCATACAAGATATTGATATGTACAGACAGAAAATCGACCTATTTTCATTGCTCGAAAGTTTTGTCAATGAATTTATCTAAAAAAAATGACATCGAGTATGTGTAATCCATTTTTTATATCTCTTACAGTTTTCGAATTTTTCTACACAACATCAAAATTTGCTCACCCTGTATAATGTTTTATGAAAAACACTATTCCAGAAGATATTTGGTGTTTTATTCTGAAAACAAATATTTAGGTGTATATTTAAATTTCATTTAGATGTGCCAGAATGTGCCAACAGTGGTACAAACAAATACAGGTACACCTAGTTCTAGTTATCTTACAAACAGTTTAAAGATTTCATTAATTTCTAATAAATAATTATATTGTCGTTTGCCCTCTACCTTTTTTAAATTTCTCAGAACTGTATAGATATTGTGTACGAAAAGTTAGATTTTTAACCGAATATTTTTAAGACTTTAATTCCGTTGACACTTCCCATTTCGTTGGGGTGATTAAACAAGCACCCAGACTTCAAATTATAAAGATATGGCGGAACTTTTATAATTAAGAAATTTATGAACAAAATTACTGAGGTGTTAAAGCTAAATATAAGCAGGAATCAGTTAAGGACCTGACGTCGATATCTGAAACATACCTCATTCTATGTGGCGATTTATATAAAGAAAAATAAGTTACACTATACGAATTCACAAACTTTTACGTTTACAAAATAAATGTTTAATGCAAGAAAACTTTTGAACAATATCATTGCAAAAAACGTATAAAACCTAAATTTTGTTTTACCATCGTCTTTTGGTCACTTTAACAGTGTGCAATATTCTTATACCTGATTTAAGCTTCAGTTTAGTTTATAACTCCACCAGTTATATCTCCCTATAACCTTATAAACAAATCATTCTGTCCAGGTCTACAAAATGTTGGTGCAGACCTCCTTAGGTATCGTCTTTGTCCTTATCGACCTTCGACGGATGGCCAGCGTGTCCTTGAATCGGGCTCAGCAGCAGAAGCCCCAAAGAAACAATCACGAGAACATCTCCACCCTCCTGGACAACCTGCTTAGCGGTTACGACAACAGCATTAGACCGGATTTTGGGGGTAAGTCTGAGACGTGCAGAACGTATATAGGGTGGTCTCTGTCACCTGGACATTGGATTTTCTACCCTTATAGTTGTTGATTAAAACAATTACTTTACTCAGATATTAGAGTAGTCAAAAAGTGTGTTTCTAAATTAACAGCATGTATATTTTGGTGGAAATCGATATATATTTTAAGATACCCTGTACATTTACAAGGTGTCCATTATCTATCCCCTTACATGGCTAACTTTGTTGATAGTGGAGATAGAGAATTGTTGAAATTAGCAAAATTGGGCAGAATTACAAAAGGAATTCAGTGCCTCCTTCAAATTTAATTTTAATTTTCAACTTATCGAGATATTTTCGAAAAACTGAAAATCGCCAAAATTTTTAAACTCGAATATCTCGAAAACTATAAAAGATACAAATAATATAAAAATAATATAAAAATACTGTGTAATAGTGTTTTTTACGTGGAATTCAGCGGTGATATTGAAAATTTCACGGGCATCTTAGTTTTTTAGAAAAGAATACAGTAATGTTTTTTTAAATGGCAACCATAGTTGGCTATGGTATCAAAAAAAGCTTATTTTTTTCTGATTTCTAAAATATAATATTTAATATACCTTTCTCTTTTCTTTTGTTTACTGTAATGAACAAATAATTTATTAACATAGTAAGCTATGAAAAACAAACGTCGTAGATCAGTAAACAACAACAAAATATAAACGTCAAAATTAAACGTTTATCTTAAAATAGTTATTGTGACATGTACAGAAACGAAGAAAAATACGATTTATTAAATATTATATTTTTGAAATCAGAAATAAATAAGCTTTTTATTGATATCTTAGCCAACTATGGTTGCCATTTAAAAAAATATAACTTTATTTTTTTATGAAAAACTAAGATGCCTGTAAAATTTTCAATATCACCGCTTAATGCCATGTAAAAAACACTATCACATAGTATTTTTATTTTATTTGTATCTTTTATAGTTTTCGAGATATTCGAGTTTAAAAATTTTGCCGATTTTCAGTTTTTTCAAAATATCTCGAAAAGTTGAAAATTAAAATTAAATTTGAAGGAGGCAGTGAATTCCTCTTGTAATTCTGCCCATTTTTGCTAATTTAACCAATTCTCTATCTCCACTATTAACAAAGTTAGCCTTGTAAGGAGATAGATAATGGGCACCCTGTATAATAGTTTTTGTAATTATTGTAATAACTGTAATAATAATCAATATAAATGACAAATCAATATGTAGCTATTGAATGGGGAAGAAAAATCTCAAAATATGCAATAATCTACGGGATATTGCAAAAAATCTAAAATTAGTGCTATTTCCTTCTAAACTTGAAGTTGCAAGCGTCTATCTCTATGCTTTTGTATGCTTAGTCTAATGAGTATATCATGATGACATTTTTTAGCATTCAAATTTGCTTTATTTCATCAAATTTGATTATTTAAAAATGTAAGAGTAACGAAATTTTTCTTTACCTTACCAACAAAGACAGAAAATCGATAGTCACCTTTACGCCTACCACCCTGTACACATCGGCTAATGAATTTGCTGATAGTATCTATCAGGTCGCCGCTTTTCCAAGCGACAGACAGCTGCCGTTGTTCCTGATTGCTTACGAGATTAAAATGTGATGGGCTCCTGAAATTTACCAGGCTTGATGGGCGGCTTAAGAGGACTACATTTGAGGGTGCAGCCAGTGCATGTCCGTAAGCATGTCTATAAGAAGGACAACGACCAGTGACAGGGTTCGAGTACTAACTGGGACATTCGGCAGAGTTTTCATGTATAATTTGTCTCTTAAGAGAGTGCAATGGTTTCTTAGTGGGGGGGCTGTTGTTGATGTATATGAATGTTTAATTATAATATGTTATGTTATATATATTATATATAAAGTATTTGTATAATAAAGTACTTTCGTCATAAATATTTGGATATATTTGGATTCTAGGAGTCACTAGCAATAATTAATAATAATTTATTCGATATTTATACATGCATATATTTTTAGTGTCATGTGTTTTGTTGCTTTTAATAATTTAATAACATTTTTGGTTTCCATGAACGCCACCAAAATTTGTTTCAAGGGGTTCGCTAACTTCCGGCCCCCTTGTCCATACAATTTGTTATTGTTTTGTTTTGTTTTGAAATAATTGTTTTGAAAAAAACATTGATCTCATTTAGATGTTCCAAGAAATATATAGAAAACACTCTATATACTAGTATTTCGGTTTATTAGGCCTTTTTCAATAGAGTAAATGTCTATTACTAAATGTTTCCAAGCGCGTTTTCGTTATTTATTTGTTTACGAGCACCTACCCCCGATTGATCCTACCATCTGGTAAAGCCCGAGTTTTTAGTACCTTTTCTAAGAAGTGCGAAAGTGTAAAATCTATCTGATCATTCGTAGTACAAGGATTTATAATTAAAGATTTTTTAATTTCTAATAATTGTTCTAACAGATCTAAGCGCTTTCCTTTCTTTTCACGATGCAGTAGTACCTTTACATTTTTCTGATCTACAAAATGATTGTTTTCTATACAATGCGTCGAAAATCCTGAATTTCTTGCGTTATTTAGTATGGATTTTTTATGTTCCTTTACTCTAGTTTCAATACTTCTACCGGTTTGACCCACATACACGGTATTACAATCCACGCAGTTAATTTGGTATACTCCCGATTGTTTTAATTTATTAACCCTTTCTTTGTTGTTTATCAAAATCCTCCCAATAGTAGATACGCTTGTTGACACTAATCGTTTTACACCCATTTTGTTCTAATCTGCCAGCTATTTTTTCACTATAATCTGGGACGTGATTAATATAACTATAGGTGGGTTCTTTTTCCCGAATATTGTAAAACTCCCGACGAATTAATTTCCTCCTTTTGTTTTTTTATCATGTTATCTATTAGTTTTTATTTATATCCGTTGTTTCTTGCAATTTGTTTGATTGTACTTAATTCTTTTTCAAAATCTGCTTTTTCTAGCGGAAACATTAAAAGCCTATGTATTAAACTATGGAAAACTGACTTTTTTACTTGCCAGGACTGCTGCGAACTTGCTGGAATAATTGCGTCGGAGTTGTTGGTTTTCTATAAACCGAGAATTTTAATTTATTTTCTACCTTTCTTATTGTTATGTCCAAATAGTTTAATTTATTGTTTTCCACCTTTTCCATTGTAAACTGAATATTATCGTTAAGCGAATTTAAAAAATTGAGAAAGCCGCTCAAATTTATTTCAGTACCAGTCTAAATACAAAAAATGTCATCTACATAGCGAGCCCAAAAGTGAACATATGATTTTAAATTATTGTGACTATTAAACAGTGTGTTTTCAAAATGATTCATAAAAATTTTCGTTAACAAAGGAGAAATAGGACTACCCATGGGTAATCCGTTTTTTTGTTTGTAATATTTTCCATTGAAATAAAAATAATTTTGTTTAATACATACATTATTATACTTATTAATTCATATTTTTCTGTGCTGTTTAATTTTGACTTATTTATTAAATCTGTTGTGTAAAAAACAATTTGTTATTAGTAATTCTCCAATAAAAAATCGATGAAATACAATTACCACTTGTAAAGCCACTAATCTCAATTTGCTATTCGTCGCCACAAATTTTCCATGTACCGTTTTTTACATTTTTAAAAAGCTTTTTCAAAAGTAGTAAGTGAACGAAGTATGCAAATAAAATTTAAAGTTTGCACCACGAATTAAAAGTGATAGATTATTATTTGGTTTTAGGGCCGCCCGCAGTTATAGAAGTTGATATAAACGTCAGAAGTATGGGTCCTATATCGGAGGTCGACATGGTATGATTCTTTTCCTTTTTAATAGTTACAAAAAACCTGAATATGATCAAAAATACTTTTATAGTAATAGTGAACTATTATTCAGTCAAACTTAGTTCTTATAAACATTTTCATTTTATTTTATATCACAACTAAACTTGGCAGACATACTCGATGGACTGCTACTTCCGGCAGTCGTGGGTGGATAAGCGACTGGCCTTCTCGCTGGACTCCAGTGACACCCTGGCCTTAAGCATCTCCATGCTAGCCAAAATATGGAAGCCCGACACGTATTTTTATAACGGAAAACAGTCCTACCTGCATACTATCACCACGCCCAACAAGTTCGTCAGGCTGTTTCAGGACGGCAGGGTCCTGTATTCCTCCAGGTAGGCGGAAAATAGTTACTTTACTTTAGAAAAAAGCTAGGCTAGATGATAAGTGTTTAATAATAATAATAATAATAATAATAATAAAAGGTCTTTATTATAAGGTGTTTACAAAAATATAAAACACGCAACAGCTGGGCGAAGTCTAGCACTGGTTATTCCACTGGCCATAATTTCTTTTAAATTTTATTATAATAATTATGAGTAGTATGAGATCTAATATTACACAATTTTATATAAAACTGAAAAACCACTGATGAAATTTAGTTAATTTATTACTTATTTTATTGCATAGTATACAGTGTTTTTTTTTTTTGGAGAAACACTTTAGAAGTTTGCCTTGATACTACACTTTGAATATTTAATTTGAATACTTCCGGTTTCCTTTTTTTATTATTTTACAGATGGTTTAATCCCAAAAATTACTACAATGAATCATGAAAATATACCACAAATAAGTTACAGACATTATCTACAAAATTTTGTCATGTATTCCCTTATTATTCCCTTTCTGCAAGATCAATCATCCCAGACAGCCGAATGAGTTGAGTTTTTTTCAGGAGATCCAGATATAGGTATCTATTGTCTGTGGTTTAAAATCTCCTTTACTAAGGTTGTGTTCCGATATTATCCGCGACCAACCAGGATTTCGGTTAACCGAAATATTGGTAAACCTGAAAAATGTGTAATTAAGGAACTGGCTGGTTAATCAACATGGATGATGAATTGTTTTTATTGGGATTCATTCAACCTTAAACCGTAATATTCCGTGCTTAACTATTACTCTAGTCTTCAGTCAAAAAATAAATGAAACAGCAGATAATTTGGTATATTATAGTAAGATATAAGTAGTTTATAAGTAGATATAAGTGTAGCTTTCAGTCGACTTGGTCAAGTGGACTACAGAATACAATACAGAAAAGTAGAATTTATAAATATTTATTATAACACTTAACGCAAGAACACCACCCCATCTGCCTTCACCATCTAAACAAAATATAATTAAAATCGTTGAGAGAATTGATTTTTCTTCTCTCAACGCTAAAACCTAACCTGCTAACTCTTCGGTTGACCAATGCACCGCTCCCAGAGCACGGTCAATATTTTGACGTTTGGTTAACCTTTTTCAGGTGACGACAGTTCCAAAATTAAACAATTTTCAGGAATTTTTATTTAATGGAACGCTTAACCGGGATTTTGGTTAACCAAGTTTAATATCGGAACACAACCTAAATTGTGTCCTAAATCTGAATTATTTCGATACATGTATCAACGTATTCAAACCAATCACAATGGAACATTGCAAAATTGTATTTCAAATGAAAATTGGTTTTCAAAATGAAATGTACGACAATGTGGATATATAAATTATTTATAATTTTCTAATGCACATATGTTCAGATTAAAAAGCACAGTTCAGCACTTGTTTAGCACGACATTACTTAAATTAATTGTGTAAAATATTATTCCAGTAGGTAGTAGGTAGGGAAAAGTGCAGCGATATAATTTTGTTTACTGCTTTTTGACTTGTTTTATTAATTATTGTTCTGCGATGTGAAATTGCGTACTTTTTTATGCATTTAAAGTCTACTTAAATTAGTACTAGATTAATAATTACATATTTTTATCAATATTTTCATGGCAAAATGAGTGACTGCCTACAATATCACATGACTAATGAGTTGTGACTATATATCGGCATCCACAAATTAAAATCAGGTATTGTAGTATCTAAATAAAAAGAAATTAAAAATTGTCGTCCCTATTGAAAGCAATACGAATATGTAATTAAAAATTGTTACTTTATGCATTTAAATACCCACTGGTAATTAAGTATGAACATTAAGTACCTAACACGCATCTTACTGATACCAAAAAGCATCTTATCTAAATCAACGGAATCATTTATTACTAAACGAACACCACTGAATTGGGCGTGTCTCGGGGTGCATCCACAAAGCGAGGAAACTTTAATTAAACCTTCATAGGATGCTGATGATGTCAACTCAAATTCACAGCATTAGCATAGTTCACTAACGGGGCCACTTTATTCAAAGCTCCAGATAGATCGAACGGGTATTGGGGTGTCCATTTGAAGGTATTTGAAAAAAAACAGCTTCTCACTGCAGTTTTTAGATAAAGGAAAATTGTGCTTTGCAGAAAACTGTTCATATTTTAATTATTATACAGAAAACTTTGTATGGTCATTCGAAAGTTAGATTTAAATGTTTTGAATTTTTAATTAGCACTACAACGTTATTTTAATAAACTACACATGTCTAATATAAATATAAAATAACTAAATAAATTTTGATGTAGTTGTTGGACACCACTGTATTTCGTTCAATATTTTTTGTTTCAACCACGCTTCTTGTTGAAGGTCATCTGAAATCTTTAGTTTACGAAACACCAGTTGCAACACAACGCTAGCAAGAATAATGGCCAGTTGTACACGTGTAGAAGCTGCTTCCGGAATGTAGAAATTGTCATCTATCCGGAATATAGAAATAAGGGATAGATAACAATAAAGGATATGTCTTAAAAAGCATATAACTGACAAGGCAATGGCAGTCAGGTTCACATTATTGAAATGGGGAAAAATACTTCTGTATGCAAATTATAAAACAGATTTACACAACTTTTAATGCTAAAAAAAAAATAAAAAGCTCTTCTCTCCACGCCAACATCACCCCAATGAGTATATTTGTTTCCGATCCTTCAATATCTCTATACATCCTACAGAAAATTCTCATTGTTAGGAATCCTAAGCACAGACTAATGTCAACATAATGGGAACTGATCCCTGGTTACTCGCGGTTGCCGCTCAATCACAGTTTCACGACAATGCGGCGGATGCAATAACTGGCGCCCCTATTGCCCCACAGCATCATACGAACGTGAATGGAGTTAAACACCATCCTTTTGATATTTACCAAGCGGTGCCGACATCGTAATAATCGGTTTCGCGCTTATTAGAGACAAATGTACGTCGCCGTTTGTTCTGTTCCGCTAAGTTGGAATCTAAATAAGGGTCGACAATTCAAATTAATGGTTTTTGGTAATGCTGCCATGTATCCAAAAGTTGGAAGCTCTGCACTTTTCAGATTTATGTAGAGAAAATTGTAAAAAATACGGTGTCCGTTTTAATTCAAGAACAAGACATCAATTCAAAGAACATCAACGAATGTTTTTACCCTCAGTTTGGTTATTTCATCTTAACAGTCCATCTAAAATATTAGATTTAGTAAACACCAGTTAATACCAGTCACAAAGGACGTGACAAAAAGCCTTTAGACACTGTCATTGATTAATGAGGTGTTGGTTGTTCTGTAAATATTGGCTATATATTACAATCCATGGCTCACATTACAATCTATTATATTAGAACCATAATAACACCTATTATGGTTCTGATATGATATTGGAGCTAAAATATTAATACGACAATCAGTTATAAAACGAAAACAAGAAATAACATTCCAATTAGTTCAAATAATGTGTGTTAGGTGTTGCACTTTAGAAGTAGGGAGAAAGATATTGGGAAAGTAATATTTATACATTTAGTATCACATGCCTATTTAAATATTTAAATATTTGCTTTATTTTATTAAATAAGCTTGCATAAATAAACAAACGGTGAACAGAATAATTGCCTCCATCTTAAGTGTCTTACGTGTCAAGTGTCTTCAAATTCTGAAAGGAAAGTTCGTTCTATTTGTAGATACTATATATATTTAATTTGCATTCGATTTTACTATACTTAATTATTATTTTCTATTTGTTTACCAGTATTTGTGTTTATATATAGTATTTCCAAGTATTATTAAATTCAAAAACAAGTGTCAAACACATGCAGAATTTACTTATACAGTTACTTATATATTTAAAGAATAAAAGAACTTCATTAGGTATATCAGTATTGTAATTGATAATAAAACTGCGGTGTGACGTCATTCCAGGGTATTATGGAATTGTTTATGTTAATGCAGAATTTAATTTGTGGAAAGATTTCCAATAATTGCTTCGTTAATGATTTAAATTGAAACCGAAGTAGGGTGTTCAAGATTTTATTGATGGGAAGGGGATGCTCAGCAAGATAATTACCTGACTTTACGTATTGTTTGCTAATTAAACTAGATTCCGAGATCAAGACATGTTTGACTTTGTTAAAAATTAAAAAATATATTTTGTCTACGAAATATTTCAAATTGTGTAAATTTGTTTTTCTTTTTCCTGGCGGCTGATTTTGAATACTATATTTTTAATGTTCTAAGGAATTCGAGTAGTTTTTTTTGGGATTACACCTTCTGTAAAATAATAAAAACGGAAAACCAGAAGTATTCAAATTAAATATTCAAAGTAGATATAGTATCAAGGCAAACTTCTAAACTCTGGCCCAAAAAACCACTGTATAATATGCAATAGAATAAACATTTGATAAATTAAGAAAAAGACTACAATTAATCATGAAATCCATCATAAATACTAAGTTACAGACATTATTTTAAGTTTGTTTCTAATGTTTCTGATGTTCAGAGAACTTCAATAATAGTATATTTGCATATGAATTTATGGCTCCCATATCATGACTTACAGTTTAATGTAAGTAAATTATAAGTCATGATATGGTGACAATAGATTCATATGTAAATATATTAATAGTTCTCTGAAGATGGCTAGAAATAAACCAAAACGTTAGAAAAAAACTTAAAACAATTTTACAAATAACTACAAATAGTATGGACATCATTAAGACTATCTTCCATCTGCAAATGCCTTATTAAAATAAGGACTAAAACAAATCAAGCCAAAACAGCTATTCTCCTGGTTATATGCCACGCCGAGCGCTGAATTTCAAAGCAAGATTTGCCGTATTTTGGTCTAAACACAGTTAGAATAAAAAATACAAGGATTCGGATTGCAACGAAAACTACGAGGAAATACTCAGACCACACATCGTAAGATGCCACTAATTGCAGACCGGTTTCCATCTTTTTATGATCTCATCAGTGCAACCTATTGTGCCAAATACTCAGGTCTTCGCATTCGTAGGTATACTCACTTATATTGCACTGATGAGATCATAAAAAGATCGAAACCGGTCTGCAATTAGTGGCATCCTATACGATGTGTGGTCTCGTATTTCTCGAATTCCTCGTAGTTTTCGTTGCAATCCGAATCCTCGTATTTTGATTCTAATTGTGTTTAGACCAAAATACGGCAAATCTTGCTTTGTAATTCAGCGCTCGGCGTGGCATATAGCCAGGAGAATAGCTATTTTGGCTTGATTTGTTTTAGTCCTTATTTAAATAAGGCATTTGCAGATGGAGGATAGTCTTAATGATGTCCATACTATTCGTAGTTATTTGCTATATGCATGCCATCTAACAAGTAGTAGAACTAGTTTCTACAACCTGTTATTGTATTAGAATAATTTATTACTTCAGCCAAATTCTCAAGAATATTAAAAATAATGTTTATATTTAAAAAACCTATAAATATACTGATATTTTAAGTACCAAAGATAAGGTATTATTAAGGGTCACTTTACATTTTGGCAGTATCCTTATTAGAAGATTATTAACTTATCATGAAAATATTCTAAACTTAACCAAATCCACCCATAATATTACATAAGTATAGTTTAATTTACTGTGAATAATTTAGTCGATGTCAGATTCGAAATAGTTGATTAATCAGAGGTTAGAATTTACGTTATTACGAGTAGCTAACTGCCGCATATTCAACTGTATATATGAGAAATGAATGATGAACTATTATAAATCGGCCAAAAGGAAAGTTATTTTCCAATTCTTTTTTTTTATATAACAAGCTATGAATTATTTTGAATAAATATATAAATAATATATTACTAGTTTTTAGGATAAAATTTAATTCGTTTTTATTGTCTAATAACACCGCGAATAATACTGACTATTTTTATCAAGTATTTGGGAACCTCAAAAAAGGGTTCGTTGTCTGATCGCCTATCGCTATCTCTTTGCGGACCGAGAACTGTGCAAGTGACAACAACTCTGGAGATGGCTATAATATAAAATATTTCCTAAATACATGTATGTACTATATTGAGGAGGTGAATGCTTAGGTTATTATAAAACGTAACCCATGAAACCACCCTCTATTTGGTTCACTTTAGGAGATACAGAGTATTAAAGTTTTAATTAACTTTTTCTCATATATTTTTAATTAAACGAGGTATCATTCTTAAAACTTGTTGTGTCTTGTAAATAATTCTAAATGGAAAGTTTCTTTCTATTTTCATAAAATTGTGGTGCCCATAAGATGCAAATGCTTTATAAGATTCCGTCGTTAAGGGACCTGGAAGAATATATGCTAAGAAATATTCCATCCTGTTTAGAAAACACAAACCTTCTCTCTTATACACACTTTTATATCAAAAGGATGACCCTCTAAGATCCTACATCTATTTAAATAGCCGATATAAAGGGTGTATTTAGCGGGCCTTTTTTCTTAGAATAACTTTAACCCCCTACATTTATAACTGATTCTTAGCAAAAATCCTACATATTTACTTATTATAACAAGCTGTAACAATATAAAAATTTAAACGAATTAACTGATTTACAACTAAGTAAGTAATTATTATATTTCTCATAGGTTAACAATCAAAGCGGGGTGCCCAATGAATCTAGAAGATTTCCCTATGGACATACAAAGATGTCCCCTTAAATTTGGGTCATGTAAGTCAACAAATAATTAATTTATTATATTATTACTTCCTTTTATTATATGTGCATGAATATACCTGTAAAACTTATACGATTTAAAAATTATTTAATAGACTGGGCCAAACTGGTTTAAGATGTACCTCTAGCCGAAAAAAATGCAATATGGGTCGTATACAATATTAAATCATAATATTATTAAATTAGAATTTGGACCAACATATTATTTTGACTTGAAATTAGTACTGTTATAAATACTGTTAGAAAAATATAATTCATTATTATAAGAGATGATTTTTATATCGATTAATAAGGTGTTTGTTTTATATGATAATTCAAGGGAACATTAAATTTCATTTCAACAAAATTATGTTCCTTTCTCAAGTTCTACATAAGTATCTGTTTAACAATAATGATAATAATTTTAAATTGTTATGTTTGATTCCATAATGCCTTATATTATACACTTTTATAGTATCTTAAGGTAGCAATCAAATACTTCGTGCTAGTAAAGGATTCTGGCGAACGCTGACCTTTTCGACGTGGCCGCCCCTATCCAGAGGTTGCTTGATTGATGTCTGGCACACTTATCATCGCCAACTAATCACTATCGCCCTGTTATCTTTTCCAACGGAGATTGCCTCATGTCCTGTTTATACTCTCATTTCTCACACAGGCTTTATCTTAGTAGCCTTTGGCGTTGTCTGCTGTAATATTGTTGCTGGACTAACTAACCATTATAATAATAGATATTTTCCAACATCCATATAAAAATTGGATTTCTTTCGCTGAATTTAGAGAACAAAAAGTGTTTGTCCACTAAATATAAAAATAAACTACAATCATCATAAGTGGGGTCATCATAAAGTGGGGGCATCATAAAGTATTACCACAATATCTTTCCCACTTGTGATGAGGTGACAGAAATGCATATTTAAATACAATAGCCGTTTTCTTTTGCACCTGATTTCTGAATCATGATTACAATATCTGCAATGCTATTCGTGGATTTAAAAAATAAAGGAGCGTGATTGGCTGATATCAAAGCGTGATCTCGAAATCAGGTGCAAAAGAAAACGGCTAATAATTACTACATTGATTTGTAGGGTGTCCAAAATAAGATCCTCTATCCCCTTATCTCAGAAAGTATAAAAGGTAGAGAAAAATGTTAAATACGAAAGTTTTTTGTTTTTACCTGAATTTTTCATTTTTATAACTTTCTTGAATACAGGTTGTTCAGTTTCTCTGATCCAGGCATCAACTTTCTTTTTTTAAATGGGACACCCTATATTCAATTACGTTTTTGAACTCTCCTTAAAATCCTAGGTCGACATTGTTAAGAGTATTCTATACCTATACCGTTACGAAGATATTAGCATTTAAAGAAAAAAATCTTTAAAAAACACCTGCTCAAAAAATCTCAGCAAAACAAATAAGACATCCAAAAAAAAGGTAAATAGGGTTTATTTCGTAGACAATTAGACTCAGAAATTACTTCTATTGATCGATATTAACTGATTAATATACAGGGTGTTTTTGACAGATGGCTCAAACATGTGTATATTAAAACTTCAGAAAACCGAAAATCTCTTATGGAACACCCTGTGTATTATTATGTCTTTGGATTCTCTATTAAATTTTAACCTTACTCTATATAATATTCTCTATTCTTATTTTGCTTAGTTTTCAAGATATTGACGAAAATGTGGAAAAAATGTCAGCTATTAATCATTATCGGCTATTATTAAAAATATATCTACTATTATTTGGTATATTACAGGAAGTGTGCCTTAATACTGATTAAGAATATATTGTTTTATTAAAACTAATATTTTTTTAAATTATTTCATTAATTAAATAATATAAACAAATCTATGTTTGTAACTTGAACTACAAATAACTAACAATAATCAACAAATAACAATAAAAATAATAAATTAAATCAAGTGTCCTATATGTGCTCAATTTTCAGCTATGCATGTTGTGTATATAACTGCTAGTTTTCTTACAGCGCAATCACTTTGATTGAGCGCTTCAATTTCCATCCTGATTTTAATCTATAAATCATCAACATTATTACTCTGAATTTGATAAACTCAGGCTTTCAATGTACCCGATAAAAAGTTATCAAGTGGAGTTAAATCTGGGATTCTTGGCGGCCATGGGATATTCCCGTTAGGCCCTATCCATTCCACAAAATAGTTCTTAATAAAATTCTTTACAACTGAAGTATTGTGGCATGGAACTCCATCCATCTCATGGATGATCTGATTGGCATCATCTTCGGCATCCAATAAAGGTAAAATGCAGGTTTGTAATGAATGTCATTTCCTGATATTTTACCTAAGGCACCTGGGACCATTTAAATATTGGCCAAAAAAGACAGGGCCTAAAATGTGTCTCTTATAAATAGCGCACCAAACATTTTCGTCAATATCTTGAAAACTAAGCAAAATAAGAATAGGGAACGTTATATAGAGTAAGGTTGAAATTTAATAGAGAATCCAACAATATAATAATACACAGGGTGTTCCATAAGAGATTTTCGATTTTCTGGAGTTTTAACATATTTAGTCTTAGTTAGTTAGTCTTAGTCTAGTTTAACATAGTTTGAGTCATCTGTCAAAAACACCCTGTATATTAATCAGGTAATATCGATTCATAGAAGTAATTTCTGAGTCTAATTGTCTACGAAATAAACCCTATTTAGCTTTTTTTTTGGATGTCTTTTATTTTTTGCCGGGATTTTTTGAGCAGGTGTTTTTTTACAGATTTAAGAGATATTTCAGATTTTTAGAGAGTTCAAAAACGTAATTAAATAAAGACGTCCCATTTAAAAAAATAAAGTTGATGCCTGGATCAGAGAAACTGAACAACCTGTAATCAAGAAAGTTATAAAAATGAAAAATTCAGGTAAAAATAAAAGACTTTCGTATTTAACTTTTTTCTCTACCTTTTATACTTTCTGAGATAAGGGGAAAGAGGATCTTATTTTGGACACCCTGTACAAGACTAGTATTAATTTGTATTAAAAGACTCGTATAGGTATAATTAAATCACTCGCCGTCGCTAGTGATCTAACTTTTATATTCCTCTGGCAATTAATGGCTTTCCTCACTTGTATGACAATACTTTTTACTATTATATGTCATCATTATTATAAAATGGGACCATGTAGGATACATTGAGTTAATGCTGCGACGAATATCACATAAAGTACTCCAGAAAACTCGTTTTATAAGAATGAGATATTTCATCAAGTTTTCCTAATATGCATATTCTGCTAGTGACGCGTACGTGGATTACGTTCTATGAAGTCGTTCCCGTTCCTGGTTAACTGAAGCGTTTCAATAAAATATTTCGAGAGGTGTTTAAAAGTTAATTTGAAATGCGCGCAAATCTGTCTCGTCGGTTTCGGTTCAGGGCAGAATTAAATTACATATAAGGCGCATTTTATATATTTAAATTGACAGTTCACGAAACAAAATCATGTTGACAAAATACAAATGCTTTAAATTGAAAATATGTCAACCTCGACCATATTTAATACAAAATAATCATACGATGGCATTCTACATTGGCACAATATTATGGAGAATACCTTTGTCACTCATAATAATAATACCTCAATTCACTAACGATATTTTCTTCGCTACCACTGGATATAAAACTTTAAAAAATTTCAAGTATTTCAAGAACTAGTAATACTAACCCCTGCAATGCTTATCCTGAAAAAATAATTCATCCCACTTAACTTTTGTTGAATTATATCTATAGTTTGAACTTTTATACAAAATATGATAAATATAGCGCTTGGATTTTGGCATATTGGATTGAAGTCCTAAAATAAAACCAGGACACCCCTGTGTTTATGTAAGACGCCCGACAGTCTGCTCTCGATTACCTGTTAAACCTATTTTGAAGAGACTCAACCAAGAGAAAATATTTTGGAGACCGTATTTAATAGAAATCTAGAGCAGATATAAATCTGTTTCCACCGAGGCATGAAACGCACTGTCGTGGAGAAGGCAGGCATCTGCTATCCTTTCTACCGTTCTTTTGGGTTTATTAAATGTCCTAAAAGCAAGTTTTGATTTTAAACGCCCTTATCAGGGCTAGGGTTCACAACGAAACCGGATTAAAATCTATGTTTGTAAAAATTTAAACGGTATGGTCTAAAAAAGAAACCATCGCATTTGTATCCGTCTGAAAAAGTTTTGCAAAGCAAGCATTACCTTGCTACGCTATACGATAGTTATATGATAAGTATTCCCGTTAAAATTATTATTGACTGACTTAACGTTTTTAAAATAAAAATAAGCAAAACAACATGATAATATAGGACATCGTCTCTAAATAACTATATGCTTTATTTATTGCTGACGCGTTTATTAATGTACATGAATGCTGAATACAATCAAAATTTATTTCCATTTGCTAAAATTACTTTCTTTTTAACTGTCAATTTGAAAATTTTCATATTTGACAGCATTTGACGTTTGACTCAGTGGCGTTTAGCATTTTTCGCGTTTAAATTGTTTTACTGAAGTATCATTTGCGTTTAAAAGAGTATTTTTCAATACTATACAGTTTCAGAGAGTCCTAAATCAGGTTGGTAATTTTGTATTTCTTAATATTGAAATTAATGTTGAAATTAATATAAGAACCATAAATTAATGTTTTTTAACGCTCCACAACTCACAGTTTAAATAGGTTATACTGGTGATACATAGGAATAGAATAATACAAAATAATAGCTATATTATTTTTAATAAATTGTCTTTATTTTATTTTTAACATAACCTATATTTACTGACGTACCATGGCATGGAACAAATCAAATCAAACCAGTAAATTCCCTTGCCTGCGCTCATGATTCTAGTGCAGATACTAAAAATAGAAAGGCGGCACATAAAAAATCATAATGAAGCGGCACGGACAATCATTCTGGAACTCTCTGTATATCGTAGTTATTGAAAAGGATGGTATAAATCTGGAACAAAACTCATTGAAATTATGGAGTAGTATATTCTCCATTTGACAATTTCATGCACCTATTTTGTTACCTAATTACCTAGTTACCTAGTAATATTACTCCTATTTTTGTTGAGGTCTATTATTTTTGCAAACCGTAAAATTCAGGACCTATAGTAAGGAAACTTTATCCGAAACCATTTTTATCGTTAATTACCAACAATAACTTGATACCTATACCAGTGCTAATAATGTGTAAGAACGGACGGCCTGTTATTATTATGCAATACGTAAAACTGAAAACCCTTTCTTGGCTAACTCAAAACCTATTTTTTACAGTTGGCTACACCAAGAAGGACGTAATATATAAGTGGAACGAGGACAGACAGGTGGCTATTGCCGAAGACATGAAGCTTTCTCAGTTCGATCTGATCGCCACTCCAGCTGCCAACCACACGGATAACATGGCCAATGCCGATGCCAAATCAGGTGTCTGCTCTATTTTCCACAGTCCTCCACATCTTAGTAAGGAACACTTACGATTACCGCTCTTTATTTTACTACATTTTTGTGAATAGGATTACCTACTCTTTGAAAATAGTCCTTTTCAAAGGTGTATACAGGGTTATTCACTATAAAATTCACTACAAGTTATTCAATTATAAAAAAATATAAAAGTTGCTCATGATTTTTTATGAAGTTTTCGAAAATGATACTAGAAAAACAAATGAAGTTCAAACAAAATGGTCGCGGATGTTAACTTTGTTAATTTAAATGGAACACCGAGTATATTTTTGCATATTTGGATTGAACGTTCCCTACCCAGCATAGCCATATTGGATTTGTTGGATCTATCTGTAAGAATAAGCGAGATACCCTTAAAAAAATGATAGAATTTCATGCTTAGGGATAATTTAAACATGCTGGTGGGGTTTTTATTCTTACCTTCACATAAACAAAGTGTTGAGACACACTATAGAAAGATCATTATCTTTCAGAAAAGCTGCCATTAGAAAAACTGGAGAGAATATAAATACAAACGGAGGTGATCTATTTTGCCTACACCATCCTTTGTAGAAGCATGAAACTATCAAAAGCTCAATGTTTCCGCGGATTGCGGTGCATAGGTATATCACTGTCCTCTCAGCTTCTGCTCCCAATCGGAGGTGCGGTTCATTATCCGTCCAAATTAGTTTAGGCTCAGTGTAAGCCCTTTCGAAAATAGTTTTCATCAAACAAGTTAGCCTACATTGTAGCTCAGGCACCTACAAATCCACCCGGCTAAGTCTACACACTACGGATGTTTAATCGCTAGAAACTAAATAATTATAGGCACATTTATTGGAACGAGCACGCTATGTATCTGTTCGAGGAAATTGCAAACTGGAGGCAATTTGTCAAATCAATACGCCAAATATACCTTAAAGTTCGATATACATGGCTAAACCAATTTGAGAGGTGAATGTGTGTTCAAGATTAAATTTGCTGTTATTCTACTTAGTTTAGTTACAAGTTGATCCTTTATTCTCAAATAGAAGCATGTTATTTTCTGTTCAGTTTTAACAAATGAGAACAAATTAATAAAATTCGCTTCTGACTGAAACTGCGAGGAGACATGGGCGTCTCCAAGGGGGCAGCGGAAGGAGGGCTCTGCTTTTCTGTTCACTGCGAAGGGAATAGAAAAATAATATTTCGTTGTTTGAAGGCAAATTCTAAAAAAAAACTATTTCGCACCTCCCCTCCCCCCTAGAGATTTTGGAGTTTACTCCATTGAGAAAGGCCTAACCAGCCGAAATATTAGTATACAGGGTGTTCCATATAAAAGTCCTCAGCCTCGTATCCCGGCAACGGAAAGATCGATATATTTTTATTTTGACAAAAACAGTTCATAGAGCTCATCTATGGCTTCTTCACGGAGTTCAACTTGATTTTTTTCAGAGCAAATTGATGATGGCGCTGAAGTCGAAAGAAATTTTTCGTTGGCAGGAACTTTGCAACAAGGTTTATCCGATACTTTGTTCAATTCTAAACAATTTTTGTCAAATGACTATTTTTCAAAAACTTAATAGTTTCAGAGATATCGGGCTCTTCATTTGGTGAGACCCAAACTCAAGCATATTTTAGAGTCTCGAATTATTACCTTATACAATGAAATAATAATTATCCAACTTCTCCTTTGGTACACGTAATCCCCATCTCACATAGACTTCTCAGTATAAAAATGAATTAATTGAAATGGGTCCCAGGGGGTGAAAAACTAGCACCCAATACATACAATTTCAATTTTCCCAAAAACTATTGAGCGTCCCAACTTCTCCTTTGGAACACGCAATACACAGCTCATACAGACTACTCAGTATAAAAATGAACGACTTGAAATGGGTCCCAGGGGGTGAAAAATAGGTAGCACACAAAACAAACAATCTCAATTTTCTCAAAAATTATTGGGCGTCCCAACTTCTCCTGAGGTACTCGTAATACCCATCTTATATAGACTACTCAGTATAAAGATCATCGACTTGAAATGGATCCCAGGGAGTGAAAAACAGATAGCACCCAAAACCAACAATCTCAATTTTCTCGAAAAGTATTGAGCGTCCCAAATTCTCCTTTGGTACACGTAATAAGCATCTCATATAGACTATTCAGTATAAAAATCATTGACTTGAAATGGGTCCTAGGGGGTCAAACAATCAATCTCAATTTTCTCGAAAATTATTGAGCGTCCCAAATTCTCCTTTGGTACACGTAATAAGCATCTCATATAGACTACTCAGTATAAAAATCATAGACTTGAAATTATTGAGCGTCCCAACTTAAAAAGCGCTATTAAATTGACTTGGATAATTATTGTTTCATTGTATACGGTAATAATTCGAAACTTTAAAATACGCTTGACTTTGTGCCTCACCAAATGAAGAGCCCGATATCTCTGAAACTATTAAGTTTTTGAAAAATAGTCATTTTACAAAAATTGTTTAGAATTGATCAAAGTATCGGATAAACCTTGTTGCAAAGTTGCTGCCAACGAAAAATTTCTTTGCGCTATCTCCAATTTACTCTGAAAAAAATCAAGTTGAACTCCGTGACGAAGCCATAGATGAGCTCTATCATCTGTTTTTTTCAAAATCAAAATATATCTTTCCGTTGCCGAGATACGAGGCTGAGGACTTTTATGTGGAACACCCTGTATAGAGTGTTTTCTATATGTTTCTTGAAATTGAATATATGAAAAACTATGGAAAGTATCCCTATAAACATATCTACTGCCTTGATTACGTAATATATTTAAGTCTTTAAATTAACAGTAAAAGGTAAAATTGTAATCTATAAAAAACGATACACGTTATACAGAAAATTTTATGAAAACGGTACGAAATATTCAACTTGGTATAAATTGGAGAATATACCAAGTTTAATATACAATAATAATATCCTCAAAATTGTCGATAATATTTTTAACCTATATGCCAACAATTCCATTTTTAGCACAATATTCAATGCTATTGGTCAGTTTTCACCTTCAGAGACATATGGGAAATTTTTTAATTCAAGTATACGGACCGTGTGTCCTGCTAGTAGTTCTATCATGGGTATCCTTTTGGCTCAACAGGGAAGCGACAGCTGATAGAGTCTCTTTAGGTAAGGAATATTATTTACTATCAACCAATAATGAGACAACGGGACAAATAATGGGAAACTTGTTTGATGTTTGATGTTTCTTATGAATGATCATGATTTGGGATTTATATTTTTGCCCTCAGACCTAGAGAAGTTGATCTCGAATATTAATTCCGAATTTTCACAAATTTAATTTCACTTTCAATACCGTTAAAATTCAACTTTAAAATCTCCATATACCTACTCAATAGTTTCAGATATAATTTGATGTTGATGTACGATTAAAAGTTGTTGCGAGAAAGCCCTTTTTCTATATCTCCTCCAACAAGACCAAAATAAGATTTAAAAAATTCATCTTTATAAATCGAGACAGGATAAACCTAAAAAGCAGCAGTAAAGACAAATCTCCGAATATTTGAGAGAAAACCGATCACCGTTTTGTTACACGTCTTGTTGATTCTTTGGTTTTAGGTATCACAACAGTATTAACAATGACCTTCTTAGGACTAGAAGCCAGAACTGACCTACCGAAAGTGCCATATCCCACCGCCTTGGATTTTTTCGTTTTCCTGTCCTTCTCTTTCATCTTTGCAACAATTATACAGGTATAGTTAAAAAGAAATTTAGTATCAGAAGAACTTAATCGCAGTTACAGTTTGCAGTCGTTCACTACTTCACCAAGTATGGCTCTGGAGAATGTTACTTTAGCACTGACATAAGTTCTGAATCCGATAGTAGTGATGATGAAGAATGGACATCTATTGAGAAGAAGGAGTATCTACCTGCATCGGCGGTAAGTTCCAAACTATACACAACAATGTATGGTTTGGCTGTATTATATGTAGGTAAATGTAATCGACGTCTCTAATAATGGCCAAAATGTAAAATGTAAGTAATAGTTCAAGAAAGCATAAATATAATTATCCATACTTATACAGGGTTATTCAGAACTCATCTCTAAAACTTTGAGGATATGTGCATCCTTAAATAAGAAATCGATATCACCAAAAAAATTTTAATAAAAGTATTATAGGATTTCCCGTAAACAATGTTTAAAGTTATACCATTATAAAGGACTACGTAGCTGGGCAACTGTACTTCAACACATCTGATACTTTTTTACCACATTCCTAAGAATGTGATAAAAAAAGTAAACACGTTTTTGTCTGGAACGCCTGGTTAAAACCGACCGAATAATGTTGGAGTGGGGATAATATCTGTATTGTCTATGAGTCGTCAGTCTGCGTGTCGTTCTCGTGGGTGTTTTATTTATCTTAAGAGTGTTAAACTATAAAATTTTCAAAATGGCTCATGTGTGTACAGTAATGCTGAGTTAATGGACTGTTACCAGTGGATTATCAATTAAAAGTTAGGTTTTGTGAGTGGTTGTTGCAGCAAAATGCTGAAAATCCCCAATTTACTTAATAATTTGTGTTTACAAGACCAGCAACCAGGAGGAACATTCGGTTTAGTGCGGCAAAATTGGATACGGCGTGCCCAAAATTGTGTACAATTCGAGGAATATTATTTCGAAAAGCTTTTATAACAAGGTATGTGCAAATTTTGTATACCTAAATTTCACGTTTCTAGTACCTAGTAATCAAGTAGCGCAATTCTTCAAAATTAGTGTAACAAAATTTTATTCATTTTAAAGACACGTCACTTTGGTCAGATCTATCTATCCTTAAGTTTATTTTAAAGTAAAAACGCTGCAAATCTTTTTTGCGCCGGGTGTCGGTATACTCTCAGAACTTCCGAAGTTTTTTTGTGCTAGCCAGTTTGCATTGTCAGACCCAAGGTCACTCCATTACAGTGAACCAGTATCCAGCGGCGTGTAATGAAAAATTTTTAAATAGTTTTAAGACCACGCCAAAAAATTTTTTTTTGCACTACCACATTTGTACATGTATGTTGAACATCCCCAAATTTTATTATGGATCAGTTCTGAATAACCCTGTATGTATAATTTTTAAGTATGCTTTTACATGTCACCACTCCTATATTTTTATATATTTACTTAATGCACCATAAGAGTAACATTTAGAGGGAAAGTAGAGTAAGCTCTTATGGTGCACTTTTTTGAGCATATCTTCTATAATATTTGATGTGGACCCATCACTGAATTTTGCTTGATACACCCTGTTGAAACTTACTTGCTACCTATTATTTAAATTTTAACTTCATATTTATCGAACGAATACATCCTACTTTTCAGACGTCTGAATCAAGAAAAAACAGCCATCCCACTTCTCCATACCGAATGGCCAGTGAATCCCAGGTGGTAGAAGTTATACCCTTATCAGCGTGCTCCATTCCATTAGCCCAAAGGAGGTCGTCTCAACCGTGGACCAGTTTATCGTGTATCAGCCGCAACAATTCCCAAACCTCATTCATCGCTCCCAAAACGAATATATCCAATCAGCATTTACCTTCACAGAACCACAAACAACATCGAAAGAAGAAGAAGAGGACACCTCGATTTAATTCCGTTTCAAAAATAGACCGCGCGTCTAGAGTGGTTTTCCCTTTACTTTTCCTCACCATTAATATATTTTATTGGTATTGCTATCTATCCCGAACTAATAGGATTGTGTACAAGTAATACGATAAATCAATATTGTAGGGTACCTAGATGAATGGAATAATTCTGAGAATATCAAGTACCTACTTACTTTTATAAATAAAACAAATTAGTGCACTCTGAATTACTTATTTGGACTGATTTATTAATAAAAGTATTGTAGAGATAATACGTATCCAAGTAATTACTGTATTTAATTTTAACTAAGTTGAATAAGTGGCTACACAATACAGATCAGTTGTATATTATAAAAAACACTTGATGTGATGAAAACATCAAGTTACAAGCAGTAACTTCCGTTTGCGGAAGTCTATTACTTTTGAAAACTTGTAAAAGTATTAATACTTTTAGTAGGTAATTACTTAGATATCAGTTATCATGCATTTGAGGTAAATAATTAATCATATTCTATAATAAAATTGTAATTTCGTAAAAAATAATAAATTTTGATTTATAAATCGTAGCCTTATTTATCTATTTATTATAACCGAACCTTATTTTTTACAAACCAAAAATACGTAAAACAGAATCTATTTGTGACGAATCTTTAAATTCCAGGACGAAGGTGGTAAAAATGCAGGACATCAGTTAAAAATTCAGGATAATGATTCTATTTTAAAAATATAAAATACCTACATAAAAATTTTAAATTCTCTAAATTCTAAATTTTAAATTCTTAAATGTTATGGGCAAAACTACGACTAACTAAAAATAAATAGCTGCCGGTAAGTAGGTATATATACAACATATTATAACAAACTCAGTCAAATAAAAGCACATAAAAAAACACTTACATAATTTCTGCATACCTTTGCCAATATTTTGCCGTTTTGCAGTGATATTCCCACTTCTGATGTCACAGAGGCGGTTTAAGTTATAGATATGAAAGAGTGATACTTTTTGGGTGATTTTTGGTACCTACCTATCTAGTAAATACTAACATTTTTATTATTAGTATTATCTATACTTTGTATCTAAGAGACACCAATAATACTTTCAGATCAGGACTATATAAGTATAGAACATTTTCATTCAGACTCAGACACGATTCATTAATCTCTAATACAGGGTACGAAAGTACATGAGTTTGGCGGTCTGGTACAATAAGAAAGAAGAGGATAAAATCTTGTGAGAGGCAGTTAGACAGAGATATAACCATAAATTGAGACATTTTAGATCTTATTTTATGAGCTTAATGCAGAAATGTTTCCTTGATGTCACATTAGACATGCTCCATGTCTTTTATTCACAATTCACAGCAATTGCATAATATAAAAATGGGACAGATAACTTCCACACGTCTAAATGATTGTTTAGGCAGAAACGCTTGCTGACCAATGCGAAAATGCATCCAATGCAAAACAAATCTATCTACAGTCCCCTCTTCACTGTATTATTCTGTGCCTGGGAGTAATCTGATTGGTTGACCATGTGTTATATAATAGGTTTGTTCCTGCATAGAATCTCTGTCTCTGATAAATCCCTGACAGTCAGGGATTGTCATTTAATGCGCATGTCTGATCTTAGATTAGTTTCTGATTTTTGCTGCAACACCGGATTTTTAGAGAACTTAATAGCAGAAGAAGAAGAAGACAATAAACAATAACCTAATAATTTTTTAACTTATGAGTTATGGAGGAATATCATCCATTTCTGAACAAATAGTTATTGTTTGTTGAGTTATAAAATTAATAATAGGTAGCGTACAATAATTGAGGTAAAAGTTGGTAAATGGTTTTGGCTAATGCGCATTGCGCATGCACCGGACTATGAGTTTCCGAAGAATCAGTGAACTTTTCAAACTATCAGCAAACTGCCCTGACTCAAGCTGGAACAGAGGACAAGAAATCCTGAACTGTCGTTCGACACTTGTTGGAACGCTTAGATTTGTAATGCGCATGCTTCTGACAGTTACTGACAGTTTTGGACTCCTGCAGGAACAAACCTAATATATTCCGTGGTTGAATTCCTACAATCTTTAAATATTATGTTCTTTGATACTTGATTTGACATTGACAGCACACAATAGCACAGTATAATGAGCATTATACTGTGACAATAGACCCCATTGACAGCTAACAACATAATGTGGATTGTGGGTTATGTTGGTTTTATGTTTTATTTGGTTTTATGTTAATAAAAATATAATATAACATAAGCAGAGACAATCATGGTGACAATGTGAACTCCGCGTGGGGACCAAGATTAAACAATATAAGCCTAAAAGAGTTACATTAACTCATTCTCCCTTATATTGATTGATCTACTTTATTTATTTATTTATTTTAAAAGCGGTTCAAGACATCTTTAAAAAATGGATCAGATGCTGCCAAGTCCTGGTTTTAGTATACCAAGCATAGGTAAATTATGTTGTCAATTTTTTTTTTCAAAAGGGCGAATGTACCAATTTTTATAAAATTACGTTTTGCGCATATGGTCTATCTGCCTTTTTGCAAATCTACTGTTGATAGGTATGTAGAAACTAATTAATTACTTATTAGGTACACCTCTGCACCAGCCCGAGGAAGATCAAATGATTCTTCCAAATGCCTTGCAGCAACAGCAACAATTACCCTCTACTTCAACAGTACCTCCATTGGCACCAATGGGAGGCTTAACTCCAACATTGGGACTTGGAATGGGTCATGCTATGACAATGCCTCAAACTAAATATGTAACAGGGTTTGCTTTGCCGATGAATACTTTAGCAGCACAAACTCCAGTAAGTAAGATGATGATGAATAGTATAGGTACCTGTATATTTTACCTAATTAAAGATTTTTATATGAAATTTACTGTTCAAAAAAAGAATGAGAATATTAAGCCCACATATGTATGTTCAAAATTTAACACTGTGTGTAAGTAATATTAAATAATTACACATAATAGGCAAGAATAACTGTCAGCTTACGTACTGATTGCTAACCTACAGAGCTTCAAATAAAATTCTTCAATATGGAAACAAAGACGCAAAATATTAGTATACACTGTGAATCATTTTGGTGATGCATGTATTGTATCTTGGAAACTATAAGAAATAGGAAAATGGTTAAATGGGGATAGTTTTAGACAGTTCTGTTGCTAATTTAATGGCGCTTGCAGACCAATCCTAGCTCTTCAGGTTTTTGAGTTAGTTTGAAAAAAGTAAATGTGGCGTGTTCAAAAGTCATCTATAACTTTTTTATTTAGAGAAATTTTTAAAATCTGAGCACACTTTTTTCACATTAAGTTTTTTCGGGGAATTTCACTGCATATATACATTTTTATTGCTACGTTTCGGTTGCGAGAAACCACAATCAACTTTCTTTTTTGTTAAGGGGGCCATGTTGAATTTTAAGCTGAGCAAGTAGTGCATTTTTTTGGCTTTTCAAGGCTTTTATATGAGACTTCAACATGAACTTCAACCATTAATTTCTTACTTTTAAAGAGCGGAAAACAAAAACCCAAGAGATTGAAAAGGAGTTCAGAGGAGTTTTTAGAAAAGGGTCAAATGATTTTCTTATTTTTTTTCAGAGCAGGTGTTTTTAGAGAATATTATTTCATAATCAGACTGGCAAAGTGCTATTTATGTATTTAAGTGGTATGTTTGTTTGCTGGTCACTGATTTCCTGCATTTGATTTTTTGCTCAGGTGTAGGCCACTTACAATTAGTTTTTACTGTTTCTTTTTTGGTCCTATAATTTCTTTGTGTGTTATTTGCCTTGATTTTACCAATTTTAAATTCTGTGAATACTACTTACAATTATTTGGGTATCATTTTTCTAGCAACAAACGGTGATGAGTCCTATGGTAAACTTAGGTGGATCTAATGCCTCAGGGACAACTCCTAATATGGGACCATCTACTCCATCTCCTATGACTCCAATGACTCCCCATTCTGCAGATCCAGGAATTATCCCACAGTTACAGTAAGTATTATTTAATCATTTTTAAATTACATGTCATGTAATCAATCTACTCTTTGTATAATATTTAAATACTCTGAAATGTATATTGTCTATTTTTATGAATTTCTTACAGAAACATTGTCTCCACAGTAAATTTATATTGCAAGCTGGATTTGAAGAAAATTGCCCTTCATGCCCGTAATGCGGAATATAATCCAAAACGTTTTGCTGCTGTTATAATGAGGATCCGAGAGCCGAGAACAACCGCTCTAATATTTTCTTCCGGCAAAATGGTGTGCACTGGTGCAAAAAGTGAAGAAGACTCGCGGTTGGCGGCAAGGAAATATGCCAGAATTATACAGAAACTTGGGTTTCCTGCCAAATTTCTCGATTTTAAAATACAGAACATGGTGGGAAGTTGTGACGTTAAATTTCCTATTAGATTAGAGGGACTAGTCTTAACACATAGTTCTTTCAGTTCATATGAACCTGAACTATTTCCAGGATTGATTTATCGAATGGTGAAGCCGAGAATTGTACTCCTAATTTTTGTGTCCGGGAAAGTAGTTTTAACTGGTGCTAAAGTGAGACAGGAAATATATGAAGCTTTTGATAATATTTATCCCATCCTTAAAAGTTTTAAAAAGCAATGATTTCTTAAGGTTATAAATATTTTCTAAAATTATTGTATTGTTAATTTTTGTGTTTGGAAAAGTTGTTTTAATTTGTGCTCAAGTGATATAGGAAATGTTTGACACTTTTGATATTTATCCCACCCTTAAAACATTTTAAAATTAAATAATTCCAAAGGGTTGAATAAGATGTTCAAATAAACTGAACTGTTTAAATAAACTATAATATAAATAAATAATTTTAAAATGATATAATTTTATTGATTTTATGTTAAATTTACGTTAAATAACGTACTAGGAGGTATACAAAATTACAATTTTTCATTATAAAGTTGTCACATTTTTGTATTGTGCAAGCAAAGTGTATAATATATACAACAGAAACAGTATTGGTCTACATAACTCTTCTGTGCTAGCTAAATGTTCAATGGACAAACGCCAAGAAAAAAGCAAGAAGAAGAAGAACTGTTCTGTGATTATATTATAACGACTTGTAATTAATCTATGATTATAACCTCACATTCTCACATTCCTGTATGCTCATATCATCTATAAAGTTTTAGTTTATTTTCTTAAATCAGTTGAAAATGGTACGAAAAAAAATTGATAACCGCATACGAGTATTAATAGAAAATGGAGTTAAACTTGGTCATAGGACGTTATTTGTTGTTGCAGGTGAAAAAAGTCGCGATCAGGTAGGTCCTTGTGCTATGCTATAAACTTGCTTATATATATGCTATGCTTATATATTAAACTACTTTATGCTTATACATATATGCTATGATATTGCTAATAATGTTATACTTAATTATTGTTTGTATTGCTTCAGGTAGTTATTCTACATCACATACTCTCTAAGACCTCTGTGAAAGAGAGACCTTCAGTTTTGTGGTGTTACAAAAAGGATTTAGGATTTAATGCATACAAGAAAAAACAACTGAAGAAATTACAGAATAAAATTCAATTGGGAAAATTAACAGTAAATGAAGATGACCCCTTTGAACTATTCATTTCTTCCACAAAAATAAGATATTGTTACTATTCTGAGACACATAAAATACTTGGCAATACATATGGAATGTGTGTATTACAAGATTTTGAAGCCTTGACTCCAAATCTGCTAGCTAGGACGATAGAAACTGTTGAAGGGGGAGGGTTAATAATAATTTTATTGCAATCGCTTACTTCCTTAAAACAACTCTATACGATCAACATGGATGTTCATCAGAGGTTTCGCACTGAAGCACATCAAGATATTGTATGTAGATTCAATGAAAGATTTCTGTTATCTTTAAGTTCCTGTAAACATTGCTTAGTTGTTGATGATCAGTTATCAGTTTTACCTGTTTCATCACACAATTTAAATGTGACTCCTATAGAAAATTTACAGGAACTTTCCCAAACTGAGATCGAACTTAACAGTTTAAAAGATCAGTTACGTGATACTCAACCTGTAGGCTGTTTGGTTAATTTATGCAAGACATGGGATCAAGCAAAAGCCTTATTGAAATTTATTGAAAGTATTTCTGAGAAATCTGTAAGAACAACTGTGTCGCTAACAGCTTCTAGGGGCAGAGGCAAATCGGCTGCATTGGGTTTGGCTGTATCTGCTGCAGTAGCTTTTGGATATTCAAATATATTTGTTACGAGTCCCAGTCCAGAAAATTTAACCACACTTTTTCAATTTGTTTTCAAAGGATTTGATGCTTTGGGATATCAGGAACATATCGACTATAGCTTAATACAAAGTACAAACCCTGAGTTTAATAAAGCTGTCGTCCGAGTCAATATTTTTAAAGAACATCGACAAACAATTCAGGTAAGTTCACTCAGTTGTTTTGGTTTTTTTTTTTTTTGAATTTGATAAGAATGCAATATTTTAAATTTACTAAATTAATATGGTTACAGTTGGATGGAATATAGTATAGTTCTATAGCTAATTGAAAAAAGTGTTAACGTTTTCCTCATATCAACTCTTTCTTTTTCAGTATATTCATCCAACGGACAATTCTAAGTTGTCTCAAGCAGAATTATTAATTATTGATGAAGCAGCAGCAATTCCATTGCCATATGTTAAAGCTATGTTGGGGCCATACTTAATATTCCTAGCATCAACTATTAACGGTTATGAAGGAACCGGAAGATCATTATCCTTAAAATTACTGAATCAATTAAGGAAACAAACTGGACCAACATCTAATACAGATCTAAGAGGGACTGTAACGGGTCGAACATTACATGAAGTATGTATATTCCTTTAACATTTCACATTTACTCATGACTGCAAAACAATGATTTTTAAATGTTGTAGGTAACTCTGGATGAATCAGTTCGTTACAAAACTGGAGATTCTGTAGAAACCTGGTTAACAAAATTCCTTTGTTTGGATTCAACATCTGTGTCACCCATTCTAACTGGTTGTCCTCCCACAGACAGTTGTGACTTATATTATATAAACAGAGATACCCTGTTTAGCTACCATAAGGCATCAGAGGAGTTTCTGCAGAGATTAGTTGCATTATTTGTAGCTTCTCATTATAAGGTAAGTTAACCTTGCAACAGCTATCTGAATCGCTTGTAACAATGGATATGTGGGTTCTGACTAAAAGTTCCAGAATTATTTAATACGACCATTAATATATTGAGGATAATTGTCCACTGTGGAAGATAAATAAACATTAAATTAATTTATCTGCATTGCATAATCATTTACATCTTCATTGTTTTGTATATCAATCTTGTTCTCCTTTTTACGCAACTAACCAGCTGCATAAATACATCAGGGTTCATGGCGACCGGGAATATCGGGAAAAGTCAGGGAATTCACTGTTCTCCACAAAAATCAGGGAAAAGTCAGAGAATTATATTATATAAATATTCATAAAAGTCAGGGAATTTCAAAAGTTAACCTGGAAAATTTAGAGGAGCCGGCCCGGTATTATGTACAAGGCGCCCGCGCGAATTCCCAAATTTTGCGCGTATCAGAAAGAGATAAATTTACCCTCAAACATGTACGTCGGACGGAGATAAAAAACAAGACAAATAGTAATACTCAAAAACCGTTAATTTGACTGAACTGAAATTTGATTTTTATTTGTAATTTGAATTTGAATTGAATTTCAATTATTTTTTATTATGGGTGAGCTCATGTATAATCTGGGGTGAGCTCTTTTTATACTTCATGATGAGCACCAAGGAAGTTTTATTGAGTAAACTATTAAAATTAGTATTGGTTTATTCTAAATTATAATTTATTATTGTTTTATTCTAAAAGGTAAGTTACCTAACATGTTTTGGTTATATTTTCTTGTAAAATGAAAAATATCTAAATTTATATTCTGTTTCAAATGAGTATAAAAAAAACAATATTTAATCCTGATATTTTGAAAAATAGACTCTCGAGCAATTTTCAGCCCTTAAATAAAAATATAAAGGTCTTATATGTATGAAATATTCTGTTTTGAGTTTAAAAGAACTTATTGTTTCTGTTGTAAATGTTATTAAATACATTTTATTTATTTCGGTACTTTTAATGCTTTCTATCCTAAATCTTCCTTACCAAGTCAGATGGGAATTTTTAATTAAAAAACGAATAAGTATTTTTTTCTTGTTACCAATGATTTACGTACTAGAGGATGACTGGAAATTTAAGTTAAAAGTCAGGGAAAACCTGGAAAAGTCAGGGAATTTTACACTTTTGAAGTATGAACCCTGTACATGTAAAAGGTTAAAAATGAGGATACCATTATACACTTACAACAATCTTAATTATTTTGGTTATATTACTGTATATCTTATTATAAGGTAATAATTATTAGGAACTAATTATTCAATTCCTTATATGGAACCTTATTTAATAATTTTTTTCAGAATTCACCCAATGATTTACAAATGATGTCAGATGCACCAGCCCATCATCTGTTTTGCTTATTAGGACCAATAAATCTTAATCAGAAGTGTCTTCCGGAGGTATTAGTTGTAATACAAGTGTGCTTAGAAGGTGGAATTTCAGAGGGATCCGTCATTGAAGGATTTTCTAAAAGTAAAAGGGCCCACGGCGATTTAATTCCTTGGACAATTGGTCAGCAATATCAAGATACTAGTTTCCCAAAATTATCGGGTGCCAGAATTGTTCGTATTGCTACTCATCCTGATCATCAAGGCGTAAGTTATGATAATATTTGCATATTTATCTATAAGATCTAATCAAGCTAGCAAAAATAAGTAATTTCAAAAGAAAGTTAAAGATATATATTTTGCTTAAATCAGATATTTTCAGAATTCTCAAAAATTATGCAATTCACGTCTGAAAATTTGTTGTTTTTTATACAGTCAAGAATTGTAAGAAAAGTAACAAGTTGTAGCATTTGAATTATTTCAGCCTGTTTAATAAAATGTATAACTTTTAGATGGGATATGGCTCCAGAGCTCTACACTTACTAAAACAATATTACAAGCTTAAAATCCCTTGCTTGAAAGAGGATCAAATGGAAGAAAATATAAAAAGCCCGGATAACGATATGGATTTAACAGAGGAATCCATTGAACCAAGAAAATGTTTACCACCGTTACTACTGAAACTTACTGAAAGACCCGCTGAAAATATTGAGTATTTGGGTGTCTCTTTCGGTTTAACAGAAGAGTTACTTAAATTTTGGAAAAAAGCCGGATTTATTCCAGTGTACTTAAGACAGACTACCAGTGATCTGACTGGTGAACATTCCTGTATAATGTTAAATGTATTAAATAACACATATGAAGAAAGCCATTGGCTGGAGGCATATTGGACCGATTTCCGAAAAAGGTTCACAAACCTTTTATCTTACCAGTTTAAAACATTTCACCCCAGTTTGGCGTTGGGATTGCTGACAAATAAATCGGTAAAATTTACTGTCAAAGGTAAGTAAATGTAATAATAATAATAATAACGGTATTAATATTAGTACTAATATTTATTTGCATAAACTAGAACAAAAATGTACAATGTATGTGTCACAATTTAGGTAAATAAATATGGGTAATTCCAAGAAGAACTAGTATGTACAGAATTCGTATATTTTTTCTGCTAAAATTAAGTGATTTCTATGTTAGTAATTGTTGGAAAATTAAATTTGACGACATTGTATTGTGATAATTGTTATATACTAATTGCTAATTCACTAATGTGATATAATAATGATAATTCCTGAATATAATGTTTTATTAACTTACTTTTTGGTAGCTACACTGTTCATAAATATATTATGGTATTGTTGAAAAATAGTTAGATGACTCTAGGCTGTTTATGTTCAAAATGCAGTGGGCTTCAATACATTTAAACTAAGTAAAATCAACCTTTAGAATTAAATATATTATTTTTAACTTTATGTTTCAGATTTAACAAGAGATACATTGGAGGTTCATTTAACAAAATATGACATTAATAGGTTAGAAATGTATAGTAATAACTTAGTAGACTATCATTTGATAATGGATTTAATGCCTACTCTAGCAAAACTGTACTTCTTAAATCAGTTGGGGAGTACACATATTTCAGCAGTACAAATGGTAAGTAATATATACCTTGAATATTAATATTTTGAAACAAAATAGCTTCAACGCGATTTCTTGCCTCAATAATAGTTGAAAGAAATTAAGAATTGTACATAAATTAGCAGTTTTTGACAGTAATAAGTAAATATTTCCATTGATTTTCAGGCAATTTTATTAGGGGTAGGACTTCAACACAAAACTATGGATGATCTGGGGATTGACCTAAAATTGCCTGCAACACAAATATTAGGTTTATTTAATAGATTGATTAGATGCTGTCTTCAATATTTCAATAAAATTATAGAAGATAATTTAGAGAAAAAAATTATATCAAGAAAATCAGACATGTTACCTCTAGCAGAAAGCATCGATCAGGAACTAATGGAGGCTGAAAAAAAAATTCAGAAAACTCAGAAGAAGGAACTTAAAAAATTACAAAGTGAAGAGTTAATGCAATTTGCCATCAAAGGGTCCAGTGAGGAATGGAACAATGCACTATCAGGAAAAAAAGAAAAGAAGATTATTTCTATTAAGTGGTAAGATACATTTTTTGTATGTTTATTTTTCTGTAATTTTTTATGTATTACTGCCTGCTTTTTTAGCAACTAATTTAAAGAGGTAGGTACTGTGCGTTTCACGAAGTTGTATCCCGGATTGGAATGTTCGGATTGTCAGGATTCGCTGGCAAATCCTGTGCGAAACTGGCACGCGCGCTTAAATAACACCACCTCAATTTGTAGCGGTCCGTAACCGAGCTGTGCCAATGCATTTAACTAATACCATGACGACGCTCCATACGTTGGAGATATATACTAACATTCCAATCCGGGATACAACTTCGTGAAACACACAGTATAGGTTATTTAGTGCAGATGTAAACAGTACCCCTTTCTATCTTTTGACTGCAAACATAGCTAAGTTTAAATTAACTAGAGGAGCTTTTTTAAATGTTCTTCTTCGAAATAATGATTTCCATGTAAGGGTGGATTTAGGCTGCTGTATATTTTTATTTTCACTTTCTTTCACTGATCCAATACAGCTATTTTTTATTTACAGTGATGTAAATGATGGACTCGCCCACGAAGCTAAGAACAGTAAGTTTGAAAATCATAGTGATATTGAAGTGCCAATAAAAAAGAAGAGGAAAGCTAATAAAAAAATGAAATGTTAAATAACTTTTTCTCAGTATATTGTATATTTAAACACTAAATATATGTAAATCCCTAAAATAATAAATGTGTACCAAAACATTAATGTAATGGCTATTATTAATATTAATATAACAGTAATAATAATAATTATTATTAACAATATTTGTGTTGATTATACAAACTAACATGTTTGAAAAATGACAATTTTGCTTATTGGTTTGATTAGATCGCCATCTATAGCTAAAATTTTAGCAACTTCGTAATAATTGAACGGTAGTGAATAGTATCCTGTAATTTTGTGTAGCTTGCGTTTTGAGAAATAATCTACTCAATGATAGAGGGCGGGACGGCCTGTGACTCATAGGAACGTAAAAATCTTTAAAAACACATTGTCAACCACAGAATATCTATATCTGTCCACAAAAGAAAACGTACAGAGCATAACGGTAGTATTCAGCCTGTGAAATCCATTTGAAATCCAAATTCACCCGTGTTTAAAAAAATCAATCGTTATTGGTTTTATTGGGTTGCCATCTACCGTTGAAATTATAACAACTTTGTAAGAATTAAACGGCAGTGAATAGTATCCTGTAATTTTGGGTAGCTTGTGTATTGAAAAATGATCTACTCAGTGATAGAGGGCCAGACGGCCTTTTACACGTCGTTACGAAATTTAAAAGCACACTGTCCACCACAGAATATCTATAACTGTCCACAAAGAAAACGTACAGACATAACGGTATTACTCAGCCTGTGAAATCCATGTGAAATCCACATCCACCCGTGTTTAAAAAAATCATTATTGGATTGATTAGGTTGCCATCTACCATTGAAATTATAACAACTTTTTAATAATTGAACGGCACTGAATAGTATTCTGTAACTTTGTGTAGCTTGCGTTTTGAAAAATGATCTATTCAATGATAGAGGGCAAGACGGCCTTTGCCAATAAGATACGTAAATATCTTTAGAAACCACTGTCCACCACAGAATATCTCTAACTATCCACAACAAAAAAAACGTACAGATCATAACGGTGGTACTCAGCCTGTGAAATCCAAATCCACCCGTGTTTAAAGAATCATTCGTTATTATTGATTTGGTTTGGTTAAGTTGCCATCTACCTTTGAAATTTAGCAACTTTGTAAGAATCGAACGGCAGTGAACAGTTTCCTGTAATTTTATGTAGCTTGCGTTTTGAAAAATGATCTACTCAATGATAGAGGACCAGACGGTCAGTGACACATCCGAACGTAAATATCTTTAAAAACACACTTCTCACTTGTCCACCACAGAATATCTATAACCGTCCACAAAAGAAAATGTACAGAGCATAACGGTGGTACTCAGCTTGTGAAATCCATGTGAAATCCAAATCCACTCATGTTTAAAAAAATCATTCGTTATTGGATTGATTAGGTTGCCATCTACCGTTGAAATTATAACAACTTTGAAGAATTGAACGGCAGTGAATAGTATCCTGTAATTTTGTATAGCTTGCGTTTTGAAAAATGATCTATTCAATGATAGAGGGCGAGGCGGCCTTTGATATGTAAGATACATAAATATATTTAGAAGCCACTGTCCACCACAGAATATCTCTAACTATCCACAAAAAAAAAACGTACAGATCATAACGGTGGCTCAGCCTGTGAAATCCATATCCACCCGTGTTTAAAGAATCATTCGTTATTATTGGTTTGGTTTGTTTAGGTTGCCATCTACCGTCGAAACTTAACAACTTTGTAAGAATCGAACGGCAGTGAATAGTTTCCTGTAATTTTGTGTAGATTGCCTTTTAAAAAATGATCTACTCAATGATAGAGGGCCAGACGGCCAGTGACACATTAGAACGTAAATATCTTTAAAAACACACTGTCCACCACAGAATATCTATAACCGTCCACAAAAGAGAATGTACAGAGCATAACGGTGGTACTCAGCCTGTGAAACCCATGTGAAATCCAAATCCACTCGTGTTTAAAAAAATCATTCGTTATTGGATTGATTAGGTTGCCATCTACCGTTGAAATTATAGCAACTTTGAAGAATTGAACGGCAGTGAATAGTATCCTGTAATTTTGTGTAGCTTGCGTTTTGAAAAATGATCTATTCAATGATAGAGGGCGAGGCGGCCTTTGATATGTAAGAAACGTAAATATATTTAGAAGCCACTGTCCACCACAGAATATTTCTAACTATCCACAAAAAAAAAACGTACAGATCATAACGGTGGCTCAGCCTGTGAAATCCATATCCACCCGTGTTTAAAGAATCATTCGTTATTATTGGTTTGGTTTGTTTAGGTTGCCATCTACCGTCGAAACTTAACAACTTTGTAAGAATCGAACGGCAGTGAATAGTTTCCTGTAATTTTGTGTAGATTGCCTTTTAAAAAATGATCTACTCAATGATAGAGGGCCAGACGGCCAGTGACACATTAGAACGTAAATATCTTTAAAAACACATTGTCCACCACAGAATATCTATAACCGTCCACAAAAGAGAATGTACAGAGCATAACGGTGGTACTCAGCCTGTGAAATCCATGTGAAATCCAAATCCACTCGTGTTTAAAAAAATCATTCGTTATTGGATTGATTAGGTTGCCATCTACCGTTGAAATTATAGCAACTTTGTAAGAATTGAACGGCAGTGAATAGTATCCTGTAATTTTGTGTAGCTTGCGTTTTGAAAAATGATCTATTCAATGATAGAGGGCGAGACGGCCTTTGATATTTAAGAAACGTAAATATCTTTAGAAGCCACTGTACGCCACAGATTATCTCTAACTGTCCACAAAAAAAAAACGTACAGATCATAACGGTGGCTCAGCCTGTGAAATCCAAATCCATCCGTGTTTAAAGAATCATTCGTTATTATTGGTTTGGTTTGTTTAGGTTGCCATCTACCGTCGAAATTTAACAACTTTGTAAGAATCGAACGGCAGTGAATAGTTTCCTGTAATTTTGTGTAGATTGTCTTTTGAAAAATGATCTACTCAATGATAGAGGGCCAGACGGCCTGTGACACATAGGAATGTAAATATCTTTAAAAGCACACTGTCCACCACAGAATATCTATAACCGTCCACAAAAGAAAATGTACAGAGCATAACGGTGGTACTCAGCCTGTGAAATCCATGTGAAATCTAAATCCACTCGTGTTTAAAAAAATCATTCGTTATTAGATTGATTAGGTTGCCATCTATCGTTGAAATTATAACAACTTTGTAAGAATTGAACGGCAGTGAATGGTATCCTGTAACTTTGTGTAGCTTGCGTATTGAAAAATGATCTATTCAGTGATAGAGGGCTGGACGGCCTTACGTGGGTAACGTCAATATCTTTAATTAGTTGCTTAATTAATAATAATTAATAATTATTAATTTGGTGAAGCAAGGAATTTGTATTCCTTGTGGTGAAGTCATTGAAAATAAATGGTGACGGTCACAAACCAGCTATTTGTTATTGGATAGTTGACTATTGCGTAAATTTTAGTACCTATAGGTGTTTCATAATCTTTATTTTCATCAAGAGATGAAGTAGGAAGAAAAGCGGCAGAAAGTGGTATATATATTTTTCGAACATAAAACAGCTTCATTTCAGGTCATTAACATGACTCGAGGAAATAAGAAGCAAGGAAGTCCTTTGCTAAAGAAACATATTTAACTAGTAATTATGTCATTTTATTTTAAAAATATACCTACAATTTACAATATAATGTTCTAGAATCGCAACATACCTACCTACTGGTGGTTTTTATTGCCCACAATAAAAGTAGAGGTGTGATTGAAATAAATACTAAAAAATAAAACGTAGAAATTACTATATATTATACCTAGTCGTTTGAAACAAAGCTACAAAACTTGAAAAGTTCAGAATAATTACATCGAGAATCCTTCCTCCCTCAAACCCAGAGCATAATTCTGGATAATAGGTACATTATTTCCCAATTCGTAAGTTACCAGCCGAACCAACGCCAATATTTCAATTACGAGAATAGATATCTAAATTAGTTTTAAAGTTACGACTACTGTCAGCTAGTCGTTACACACCCTGTATATATATGTTTTATTAGAAGCACATTAGAAATTATATGCTTCATTCATAATAGACATCAATCCCTTCTACACGATTGAAAATTATAATTATGTTTTAACTTTTACTACCAGTTGTCGTTGATGTTTACAAATCCAATTAATTGGATGGCACTCAGTAATAACACAAGTATAATAACTGGAAGATTATATAACGGCTTCCTAATATGATGATGCTCAACCCATAGATAAAGCTCAACCACAGGAATAAATAATACCAGTTGTAATGTAAAATGTTGGGGATGCCTTCCAAAGATGTTTCAACGCATGCGTTTAGTATAAATCAATTTCCTAATAATTTCTCCATTCTTATACCTTTGACAGAGAAGTTAAAGTACAGTCCAAAGGTTTAAAGATGATTAAATAAAATAACAAAAATAACTATATTTCTAAGTTGTCCAGAAAAGGAAGATAATTTTCAAGTTATCAAATAAATATGAAATTTCAATAAATGTCTAGGCGAAAAACAAAACGATCAATATTGCGTGAAAAGACGCAAATGTCCCTGTAAGCCAAGAATAAATTATTTAGCAATTCTCAATTCTTAATTAAACGAAATCCAGAATAAAAAATAAATTAACATGGTAAGTACCTAGTATTTGTAACAATTTATGTATGTCTCACAATGTATATTATATTCGTATAAGTTGGGTTCTTGCCAAATAGAAGTAAAAAAATCTTTAAATATGGTTGTTTAAAAAATGTTAGTGTTTAAAATGTCTTCCTTAACAATGAATGAAAGGCCTTTATCAATTATTAAGTTACACCAAAGCGAATGGAGGACGGCTCAATAGCCGCCGGTATATTCAGGGCGTCGGATAGTAGGTACAGATGGAGACAGCATCAAAGCTAAATAAGGTTGGATGCTGATGCTAAGGACATTCCGCGCCATCAGATGTCCTGATTAGAGATTCCTATAATTTATGTTACTATTTATAAACACGTATGATGCTTTACCATCAATATTTACAAAAAAAAAACAAAGACGTAAACTAACTAATACGTAATAAACTAGTATTTTTAATAATATGTTTGTATTTGTTAATATCTGTTAGTTATCTTGAAGTTATCTTAAAAAATAAGAGATCCATGTAAATTTGTTAATTATAATTGACTACTCACCATATTTATAAAATAGAAAATTCAACACAAGAATTCTACTTAATTATATGTCTATGTTCCTATACTTCACTCCCACACTACCTACACACAACTCAGATGCTTTTGCCCTCTTAAATATTTTGCCTCTGAAATTCCTAAAAATATAATTAAATATTATAATAGAGGAAGAAATTAAATTCATATTTTAATTTCAATGATCTATATATCTTCTAAACACGCGCACCAAATTTTAAAATCGAAATAATCACACAGCTAATTGAAAGACTTTTCCAATGAGTATATCACTTGACCCCTCTTCCTTTACCTATTCAAAATTTTTGAGCCGTAGCGCCATTGTTAAAGGGTTGAAGTTTAGGGCAAGAATTTTATGTCGAAGGATGGCCCCCTCTGAGTGATGGTAACTTGTACAGTATAGGGTTTTAAACTACGTCAGTGTTATTTATCTTCACACCAAAGATTTCAACCCCTTTCAAAAATTTAAGAAGGGTCATAACTTTTTTATATTTTGTTTATTCCGTGGATTTTAATATCTAGGTATGAAACTTAACACTTATATTAAACTTCTTTATTACTCATTTATACGTATGAAACGAGCCCTATTTTATATAAGAAATTTTTTCAACACGATTTTTTGTTTCAGTACGGTTTTGTAAATTATGCGTTAGAGCTGCTTGTAACCAAAACGTTTGGTGACGAGACTTGGGAATTAATTAAGTAAGTATACTTACTTAAGTTTTTACAGGCATTATATATTGATCTTTTAAATAGAAAATTATAATTATATAATGTATCCAATCCACGTCGGAAGGATGTTCCTGTCAAAAACTGCGAGAGATGGTCACCAAAGCAATGTGTAATATTTTGATGCATATATTATGATCAGAGTTGATGATCATCTTGAAAGCCAGTCATTGTACATTACTTACTCCAATTTAAAAAGAATTACAAAGAGTTAAGCATAAGGATATTTTTCCGAAGGGTGTGATATTACTAGTATAATTACTATTACTATTACTATTATTAGTATTATCATTAGTATTATTTAGTGGACATAAATAATTAGAAGTCCCTTAAAATTATTTTTACATTTAAGGAAAAATGCCGAGGTGCAAATGGAAGGTCAGTTTCTAGTTCGTCAAATATACGAAGATGAAATAACTTATAATTTAATATCGGCGGCAGTTGATATATTAAGTATGTATTTATTACTTTAATATTAAAATATATTTGTATTATAAATTTACATTTTTAGAAATTCCAGCTAACACAATCTTAGAATTATTTGGAAGAACATTTTTTGAATTTTGTCAAGATTCTGGGTATGACAAAATATTACAAGTTTTAGGAGCCACACCAAGAGACTTTTTACAGGTATTTATCAGATAGTTATAAAGTCATTTTTACATTTTAGTGATTTTATCATCTATTAAGGAGTTGTTTCCGTAATATACGGGAAATACACAGTGGTAGATACATCATGAATTTGTACAGAATTGACCATCTGCCGCCCAGTACAAAATATACGAATAAAATAAACTCTACATTCAAGAATATTTTTTTCTGCAAAATTATACATTTCGGTCTTGGAGTGTCAGGCTTTTCTACGACTTCATTTTCAGAATCTTGATGCCCTACACGACCATCTAGGTACGTTGTATCCAGGAATGAAAGCTCCTTCATTCAGATGCACAGAAAGACAGGAAGATGGTGCTTTAATATTACATTATTATTCAGATAGACCGGGACTAGAGCACATTGTGATTGGTATAGTAAAGGTAAGTATAATTGACTAATCATGATCATGATCATTTCATAAAAATTAAATTAAGAACATTATGGGTACCTACCTATCTGTTTAAGATCACAAAATTTGTCTAATAAATTATATAAATTATTTGCCTACAGTTACGACAGTTATAACTGGTTAGAGTTTAATTAGACTAGTTATAGGACCATACCTACCGGAGTATTAAAACCTGACCACTATGTCAGGTTTTGCACATATATATATATATAGGTATATATATATATATATATATATATATATATATATATATATATATATATATATATATATATATATATATATATATATATATATATATATATATATGGAATGGAATATATATATGTCACATGCATATATATATATGGAAATTTCTTTTAATTGACAGACTGTTGCGAGCAAACTTCATGGTACAGAAGTCGAAATGAAAATTTCAAAGACTAGAGAAGAATGTGATCATGTCCAGTTTCTTATAACTGAAAAGTCCGGACCTAAAAATAGTAATGTACCACCAATGGATGAAATGCAAACATTATCACTTGGTAAGTTCTAAAGTAGATAGAGAAAGTCTATATTCTGGACCAAACATGAAGTCAATCAATGAAGTAATACCAACATCCTGATTCTTGGTGGCAAAATTACTTTAATTGATAAAAAAACGTTTTTAGTTAGTAATTCTAAATAAAATATTTTTCAGAGCAAAAAGTCAGTGCATCCACATTCTGCAAGGTTTTTCCTTTTCATTTAATGTTTGACAAGGACCTCAAAATAATTCAGACAGGGTATACTATAGCTAGGGTAATTCCAAAGGTTACTCTTCCATCCTGTTCACTCAATGATATTCTGGATACGGTAAGTGTTCAACTGTGTGATACAAAATTTAAGATAATGTTCCTTATGTAGTGAATTGTTGAGTGAGAGCCTGAATATAAAGTTTTAAGTTAGTTCCCTACAGGAAATACACACAAGCAGGATGATCGATATATGTTGCCTCCCTTCCTCATTTATAAGTATACATATACATGTTGTATATAATACTACTTACACCACTTTCATAGAGATGATTCTATGCACGTTACTATTCGTTTATATTTTTACAAGGATGTAAAACGAGAAGAGCACTAGTATGTCGGTGCTTTGTGGAAAACTATTTTATATTTTGGTTCTTTTCTGCGTCGAAGAGAGAAATGCTATCATATTCCGTCCTCTTTCTCTCCTTCCCAAGGATATCGTAACAAAGAGCCCACAAGTATCTTTAGGATATCCCAGGGATATCCGTAGTCCATCAGCATATCCTACTCGGAGTTTTATCCGCAGGGGATACTTAAAATAATTTTGTGCTCTCTGGATTTTGTTGAATAAAGAAAACTTCAAGTTGTTACATATATAAGCATGTTAGAAGTACTCGTACTTGTTCTATTTATTCACTTTAGATTAGATATATAAGCCATACTGAGACTTATATATTATTAGGTATATATTATGAAATCTGACTTTCTAAAAAAGTTAAAATGAAGTATATAATTACATTTTTAGGTACGCCCACATCTGGAGTTAACATTTGAAAATATTTTATCGCATATAAATACCATATATGTACTGAAAACTAAAGTAGGGGCTATGCAAGTAAATGCACGACCAGAATACTGCCAACTACGTTTGAAAGGTCAAATGCTCTACATACCTGAAACCAACTTAGTCGTATTTTTGTGCTATCCAAGTGTTATGAATTTAGATGACTTAACAAGGTAAACCAATCGTATACCTACTAACATTGCTGACAATATTTTAGTTTACCTAATAGCAGAGACGTATAGTGTAGATGTATAGGTCTCTGCTAATAGGCAATGATATTTCAGAAAATCGACCCGTATTCGGGGTTCGAATCATCTTTATATGAAGAAAATAATATTAAGCAACTGTAAATTCCATAGTAAACATGTATATATGTATACCATGAAATACCAGAATGTGTTAAGCTTTATTTCATACAATTTTTTTTATGGACAAGTGTTTAAAAAAAAATATTTTCTTGTATAGATCAAAAGTTCTGTTGCACTTAAAGATCAGAATAATTTCTCACAAAAGTTCACGTGTAAGAAATAATAATTGATTATATGTATGTTAAAACAAATGAGTCTCTAAATTTCTGAAACCATGTCCATGTTAAAAGATTTATTTACTTTTGCTAAGTTAGGATTGACAGCTTCTTTCATTACTTGGAATTTGGTAACAAATCTGGGAAGTCTATGATAAGAAACCACTGGCCATATTTCAAAATGGTAACTTTGGTAAACAAAATATTTAAAATATTTCTTTAATGCAATGGGAGAAAATGCTGTACCTCATTTGATAGGTTTCTCTGTAATTTGATTTTGGGTTCAATAAAGAACATTGAAAGACCCTTCAAATAATGTATCTCTCATGACATTTAAAAGTTTTTTTTTGGAAAATTGAGTCCTTTTTTCATTAAATATTGGTATTTTATTTCTTGTACAAATGTTCGAAACTATATTCTGATATTCCAAATGGTTCGGCAGTTAGAAAGAGGACAGACTTTTTGACATATTTTCTTAAGCCACCTTGCCCTCATTGGTGAAATATCAGATTTGTCGGGTTTTAGGAGAGGTTTATACATTAGTGATATCCCCCTTCATGATGCTACAAGGGACTTGGTATTAATGTCTGAGCAGTTTGAGGCAGAATATAAGCTAACAAGAAATTTGGAGTTTTTGACAGATAAACTCCAACAGACATACCGCGAATTAGAGACGGAGAAAAAGAAGACTGACCAGTAAGTACTAGCACGATATGTGCATCAGTAAGAATCTGTTATATTTTAAGTTTTTGGGGTTTTTTTTTGTATAGATGTCATTTCCGTGAAAGTTTGTTTAAACTTTCAGTTTAAACATGCATATTATTTTCAGATTACTGTACTCTGTATTACCAATAAGCGTGGCAAATGAATTGAGGCATAAGAGGCCAGTCCCGGCTAGGAGATACGACTCAGTCACGCTACTTTTCTCTGGAATAGTTGGGTTTTCCGAGTTCTGTGCAACAAATGCGGATTCCTTAGGAGCCATGAAAATCGTAAAGCTGCTTAATGAGTTATATACGAAATTCGATGATTTGACGGACTCTACAGTAAATCCAAATATCTATAAGGTATGCGTCTATTTATCAGTTTAATATAGTAGGTTTCCAGAGTAAGTATGACAATGGTGAACGAGTATTACGAAATATTCACCGTTTCTTCTAAATAAGTCTTTGAGCATGGTAGATAATTACCACTCCAATACTGATTGGGCAATAAACTGCATCCTACTTTTAGGTTGAAACGGTAGGGGACAAATATATGGCTGTGAGCGGTATTCCTGAGCCATGCATAACACATGCCAGGAATATTGCACGACTCGCTCTAGATATGATGGATCGAAGCAGTAGTATTATTTTTGACGGAAAATTAGTGGTAAGTGGTGAGGAGTTATATCACAAAATATCAATAAACAAAACAGGCAGCAGGGTGTGCAGAGTCGGCCTTGTATTGTATCTCTACAATTAAATACGTTCTGCTTCTATTTTAGAGAATAACCATAGGAATTCATACCGGAGAAGTTGTAACAGGAGTGATTGGTCAAAGAATGCCTAGGTTTTGTCTTTACGGAAATACTGTTAATTTGACCAGCCGTACTGAAACCACGGGACAAAGGGGAAGCATAAATATCACAAAAGATGTATATGAGTAAGTAAAGAGTAATTGTAGCCATATTTATATGTCCCCGAAGTTGCACCAGCAGCATTGGTAACATGTGATTTTTATACACATCTTAATTGCGATTGGAACTATAGCAAACGCCCATCTTCAACACAATTGCCATTTTCCGATAAAAACTGCTCTTGTTTTGCGTTTCGGAAGTGTTTATACTTTAATAGGAATTTATAACGTCAGACATTTTTTTATTTTCATTAATACAAGATAGAAAACGTTTAAATGTAACACCCTATACAATTTTACATTTTGAAACGTTCACTCATAAATACATCTACATCATGTTTAATATATAACAAGGAAGATGTGCTAGTTGAAATTGGATAAGCAGTAAAAAATATACAGGACTCTGATACAATTAATTGTTGCACCCGGTAGATACATACAATCTTGATACCATAAGATTGGGGTAGGTATCACAGTAAAAACCTTTTTCTTTTTATTAGTTTTCAGGTTATTTTATGTTTACGAATGTTTTTTATTTCCAGAATATTATGTGGTGAAGATAATCATGATGAACAATTTGTTTTCAACTACAGAGGACCAGTAGTTATGAAGGGCAAAACAGAACCTATGGATATATATATTTTGTCTAGAGCACAAAAGCAAATTCATAACATGTAATAGCAACAAATAATATGATAAATTAATATGTTAAATTTATTTATCATGTTATATATATAAAAAATGTTAATATTTTAATAGATAGAGAAATATTAGAAACATCTTAATCATGTCTTTATTCAGCGTATAGGTAAGTATAAAGTTAAATAAAAACAGGGTATAGCTTACTGCTTTTTCTTAATTTAAAAATTTTGAATTTCTTTGTGGAAACTTATTTATTTTGATACGAAATTTTACAATATAAACATCTAAAGAAGATAAAAATTGGAAGAATGATCATACAAATGCTACATATTTACAATGGCTCTACATATTTCTACTTCTTACTATTATTTACGTGTATAAGAGCGTGTTACTATATACGAGTATATTATCATTCCTTCAAAATCAGGCAATCCAAAGCTATCACAGTGGATTGCCAGCAATGACAACACATTCTCAGCAGTTTTGTTATCGATTTCGACCAATTAGAAAGAGAATTAGAAAGACAATTAGAAAGAGAACGATGTTAGTAAGAAAACTTTCCATTTTGGAACATTTTCCCTGTGATATATTTTAAAAATGGAAAATTGCAACTGCACGAAAAAGTGGTGGGTAGAAGCCATTCAGTCATGAATATATAAGAAAAAACTCTCTACATGTACGAATATTATTTATTAAGCTATATAAATCTTCACATAAAGAAATAGTTTACAAACCAATTATACGAGAAAATTTATTTTAGTAACATATTACCTATTAAAACAAGAAAACAATTTTCTACTTACTATAAGGTTCTCAGCTCTTCCTTTAAACATGATTTAGCCTGTAATTCTCTGTCTTCAAATAAACTATCTCTCTTACTATGTATTACTTCAACCACCGGATCTTCAAAACGACTTCTAAACAAACAACTACTGTTTCTATTTTTTCCGCATACTTTCGATTTTTTTGTATTCAATATTATTAACACTGTAACTATAAACAAAACTGCAGCAACTGCAGCTACTAGTAACCCCAGAGCTAATGGTGACAGATCATTTATGAACATTTTTTGTTTTACTGTGGTGCTTTCATAATCTTTCCAGTTAGTCCAAGTATGATTCCATTTAATAGGATCTGCGTTTGGATCCCGAGGGACGTTTCTAGGTGGGAGAGCAGTTTTTCTATATGTGGAAATAATTTGTTCCAGATTTAGCACTTGCATCACCTTTTCGTTTGCTAGATTGATTTTTTCACACGGATCGTTCGTTATATTGAATAAACAAGGTGACCTTAATAGATCACAATCATAGTTTCGCGACTGAAATTTACCACTTGGGTCTGGACACTTAATGGTAGCCTCTTGTCTCAGGCGTGAAATGATTTTGTCATTTATAAGGCTGATACCACCACCGGAGTTCTTTTCTTTGATTTGCTTGTAAGTCATGGCACCAGCCAAAGCAACAGCGGTCTTAGATGATAAAACTGCTTGTTGGTCATATATGTACATGTTACTCTTACCAGGGTTACCAAACCATGTATCTGCTTTCCCATTATTGGTGGAGCCATACATATATTTCAAGTCACCTACCCTGATAGCACCATAATTAATTACATCATCGATATTATAAAGCAGTTCCTTCCTTGGACTTTTAGTACCTTTTGAAATAGAGTTCCACATGTCTAACCCATCTATTTCAGGCAGTTCGCTTCTGTTGAGACCTGAAAATAAATTTGTGAAATTATATAAAAATTTAGTCATATATACAGTGTAGTCAACTTTGTTTTGTCTTTGTTTGTATTGTATAACCTTTGTATTCTATAATAGTATGCAGATGCATTCTAGAATGCATAACTACAACGAATTTTCCATAAACTTATCACCACTTCTTAAGTGGGAATCAAAGGTGTTCCTTCAAAGATCGAATTCGTAATTTTTTTTTATAAAATTATTCTTATGATTATTTGGTTTTATTATTATTCTGTTGTTTATACCTGCAGCAGTAAAGAATGTTGGCAACCAATCTGATATGTGCATAAGATGGTTGGAGACCCGTTGAGGATATTTAATCAAAGGACTCCAAATTGCCGCTAAGTTCCTGGTACCACCCTCCCAGCATGAATTTTTCACCTGAAAGGAAAGATTGCGTATGAGTCTTCATATATCAAGTTCTCATTCAAGGATTTAAAATCTATTTCACACTATATTGGACAATGTTCCATGTAGTTTTAACTTACTAAGTTATTATTGAGTAGGTGGTGATTTAAAAGAATACAATAAATTATGAGTAAGCAGTATAAATAGTAGTTATTCAACTTGAACGATGGGAAATTAGTATGGACTTTTAATCTTCATTGAATAATACTACCCCAAGTCCTGATAAGGTAAATTCAAGTTCAAGGATAAGTTCAACTCTTGATGATATAATAAACTTGGAGTATCTGCTTGGCAATCCGAAAAATTACGATACGATATCTACCCAGACCAGCAAATATCTCCAAAGTGTTTGCTCAACAAGAAATACTTGTTAATGTGAATTTAAAGAAAAGCGAGAAAATATCCTTACCCCTCTGAAGGGATAATTAGATCCATGGTTGGCGTGTATCCCTTCAGGTTGAGCTCCATTATCTGACATGAACAGGATTATGGAATCTTCCAACATGTGCTGTTCTCTCAAGGCTGTAACTATGCTCCCAACACTTTGGTCCAACAGAGAAACCATGGCTGTAAAATAAAATTTGATTTGATAATGCCTGTAGCAGATATTTGTGGCGCGGCTGTATGATTCATGTATTCTTTGTTGTCAATGTCATGATCATTGTCATTGGCAATGTCAGTTCTGTGTCGTCGTTACTGTGACAGTCACTATCATTGTCATTGCCATTATGCCGGTATGATGTTTGGTTTAGAAAGTAGTGTGGGTTTCCTTCATTCCTTGTGTGGGTTAAATACCCTTTCAGCTTTACAGATATTTCTTTGTGGTTCCTTTTTATTATTAGGATGAAGTAGGTTTTCCTTGGTTCCACAGGTTTTCGGCTTCGGTTGCAAAGTCTTCTTATTCTATGTAATTTATTAAATAGATCATTTTATTACTCTTTTCTTGATATACTGCCCCATAGTATGATGAGCAACTGTCTTTTCAGGAGTATGAATTACAGAGTCCTGTTCATATTCATAATATGGCTGTATGAATTGCTCTCGCGCTTATGTGTAAATATTGATAGAAGAGCTTGAAAAAACATAATCGACTTCGTCCTTTCATGATTGTCACCATCATCCTTTTCTTTGTCACTGTCCTCGTCGTCCTTATTTTCATCAGCATTATCAATCAGCATTAAGTAAACATCATCCACATCATTATTAATAAAGAAACAACCACATACCTGCATATATACGTCTTTCTGGGTCTTGAATGTTGGCAAATTTAGCAATTTCATCATCCGGGGCTTGTAAGGGATCGTTGTCATTTCCACTATGAGGAGCGAGATGTGCAAAGTACATGAACATTGGCTTTTCGGTGTCATGTTCTCGAATTAATCTAACTGCTTCATCAGTAAATAATGTAGTTGAATATTTGCCTTTCGCACTGTAATCTATAGACATGTTTTTCCTCATATCGTATCCCTTTTCTAAAGTATACTGAAAACAATATTTAAATGAGATGAGAGATAGAACAATAATAATTACAAAGAAATTAATTAGTCAAAAAATAAGTAATGTTGTCACTTTTTGAAGTTTTCTTTCGCCAGTTAAACACAATAAATGAAACTGTAATCTTTTAGCACAAATATTAATCATTTTGGCATTAAAATTATAAAGGTACCTGAATTCCTTAAGTAGTTTACTTACTGTAGCGTGAACTGTATGTTCATAATAATCCTGAAGTCCTTGCCAGTATCCGTAATGCGTATCAAAACCTCTATATGTGGGCGTGTATTCTTTTTTAAAAAATCCTAGATGCCATTTGCCGATTGCATGGGTTGAATATCCACTTCTCTTTAGATACTCCGGTAATAAAGTTTCATTTAATGGCAAACCCCATGGTTCGGACTCCAAAATAACCAGGTGTTGCATTCCTGAATAAAAATGGCAAAATCAATCAATATATAATAATGTAGATATTAAATATTTTGTTTTAGTTTGATTCGAGACTGTGTTTGTTTATTTTTCTTAAGCCAATGGTGTACCATTCTCAAGTCTATGCCGATCTACAACTGAATTTTTGGTAGAATTACTCGCTTCTTTTTATGATCGTTGACATAATAAATTGTAGATATCCTTAATATCGTAAGATATACAGAGTGTTGGAATATATTGGAGATAAAGCATACCTATTCAAAATATATATGTTAAACTTGTATCATAAACCTTTTACTTATACCCAAGTATAAAAAACTGTAACAAAATTTGGGTTGGTTGAACATGTTTGTAATGCAATACATACCTAAATGGATGGGGTATTTTCCGGTAAGAAATGCTGATCTAGATGGCGTACACAGGGCTTGAGTATAGTGACTATTTAATATAACACCATTGTAGGCTAGCGCATCAATGTTTGGTGTAGGGATTTCACCACTTCCATGAAATCCCACGTCGTTAAAGCCCTAAAAACGGTTAATATTTTAACGGCAGAACCTTCATGTTTTCAAAATACATAATTAAACACTAAAACACAAGCATTTAATATATAATTATGAACTGATACAGCAGTTGAGTTAATATCTGTTTCAAAGTTAAATTAGCAGACGCTGTCATATGATTGGTTGCTTCTGGCCACATAACTTTTGGTACTTCCAGTACCGAGAATGTGAAAAGAAAAAATATCTATCTGATTAATCGGAAAAGAAAATCGACGTATACTTACGAGCGATTTTTGAAAAACTTTTACCATTTTCAAAATAATAGATTTATGCGGGACTTTATGAACTCCCTGTAGATATACTTATTAGTACATAGTAGTCTGACGATGCCAAGCTTTGAACTCGCGATTGTGAGACAGTTTCCGCTTCGGCTAACATACTACTTTTTTAATAAGACAAATTAAATTCTAATCCGCATAATAACAAGGCTGTGTAATAATAACATGTAGTACTATCTATAAAACATAATATGCTTTAAAAGAGAAGCTATTTAGTGCTTATAATTTGTAAATCGTTCTTGGAAAGTCTAGAACTAATATGAATATATATTGGAAGACGCCTCATGTCTTAATGGGTTGCTGATATGCATGGAAACGGTCGGAAATATTTCCTAAAATAAGATAGCTAGCCAAAAATATTAAACACAAAAGTGTAAATACTTATACCACAGGGTTGTTGTCTCTGAATGGGGCAGTCCAATTCAATAGTAATTAGTTATGCCTAACATTTTTTACATGCGAATTATGTAAAAAATTAAATTGTGATGCTAATTTCAGCTGGAGCTAGCTCCAAAATGGTAATTAAAAAAATAATAAAAACATTTATATATAAATACATGTAAGTACAGACACTGTTCTTAAACTACCATAAATACATAAAAATTAACGCTGGTTTCCTCAGAATTATGCCGTTATACCTATAGTAGGTATAATAAATCAAACTGTTAGGGGACGTAGATTGTTATTATCATGAAACTTACAAGTTTATACAATAACAAGTTTTTAACTATTTTAATTGAGAATTTTAATTTAATTTCTTTCATGTTTATATACAGCACTTTTATTTGTCATTCAAAATAAACTTCTTTCAACAACATATATCTAGGTAGTGTTACTATTCATGCAAAATGTACCTATTCTAAATAAATTTAAAGTTTACCTAATATACACCAAATATTCTTCCAATGATATGCCACCATCCAAATCAAAGGAAAACGCAGAGCATACTTTTTTATGATTCATAGAGCAGTGTCACACAAGTTACGTACTATCAGAGACTTATACCTATACGTCTCTGGTACTATGCAATTAAAATGGTATTTATTCATATTAAAAGTGATTTTCTTCGTTGAACACTACTTAATGGATATTAGATACCTATTCTTACACAATATATTCATATCAAGAATAAATAGCGACCTTCAAAGTCAATTACACGTTTATCTGTGTAGGTGCTATCATTATATAATAATCATTTCAAACATATGAAATGAATTTTTATACCTACCTATGAAGCATTACTACAATTGAGATACCGCATTTCCTTTTGCTGTAAAGTCATTGAGTAATAGCCATAGAATTATTTTTAAAGGTTACCGACTCTATACCACAAGTAAAGTAACGTAAGTATATTAGCAAAAACTCTGGGTTTACAATATAATGCTTTTAAAAATACCTGGAAAGACGTTTAGATTGTCCAAACAAGTTACTAAGTAAAAAGTTTGCCTTCTACATTGTATATTAAATCTCAACTTTTTTTAAGGAGATATAGTTTACGTAATAATAACAAGGTCAAAACGTAAGTAATATTGGAAGCAGTAAAAAACGAAATTTATTATTCAGGCGCATACAGGGCGAGTTTTAGTCCGTATTTCTTCTATCACTGTCGTTGCTGAGAAACATAAAAAGTCTGCAGCAGATCCCTTGTTGAAATATTGATGATTTACAGAATGGTCAGATATTTTTATATGCAGCAACTATGTATATGGAGCACCCTGTATATTCTTGCGTTTTTAAAGAAACACGAAATTTTAAGTCAGGAATGTGTATAGCATCATCTAGTTAAAACAGGTGTGTCTATGTTAATTACGTTTTACAAACATTTTGAAAATTGTTAGAGTTTGGACAAACGTGTAGGTATAACTAATTAAATAAATTAGATTAGGTTAATTAATAACTTATTATCCATGTTGTTTCAATTTGATTTATAGATACATTGTAACACTCTTTCCTTAATTTTATTTGGAGTATTTCACCTCTATTTGCGCTGTGTTTCGAGATAGAAAAACATTTCTTCGATAAGGGTTGGTTTTTTTTTGTAGGTAGGTATACTTGACTACTAGCGTATATAAGTGGTGACTGGATCCTATCCTATTTGCCTATCTAACAAATGGAACTGTACATATACAGCTGTAAATACAATAATATACCCTATGTATATATTGTTGTATTTTTGGAAAAAATATTTTGAGCCGAAAACATTTGTAGCAAACCTAAACTGAACGGTTTGGGTGATATATTTGACATTTTATAAAATAAGTACTTGACAGGGGTCTAAAAGATTCGTAAAAACGTATAGCAACTGTCAATAAGTGAATAAGTGTCAAGAAATCAATTTTAACATTTTAAGACGAGTGTTGCAAGACACTGTATCTGCATTTTTAGCAAATACCTACCTACCTAAAGACCTTACTTAAAATAGTAGACAAACATAAAGGCAATACCTTCCACTTCAGAGTATTTGAGAATATAATAAAATGCAAAATAATATTATAGTTTGTATATAATATTAAATTTAAAATAAAGTCTTTCATTTATTATTTCTTGATAATATAAGAAGGCCGTTCTATGTGGGTAATATATAAGAAAAAAGTGTCAGATTTGTGGTATAGAGATAGAGATATTATTTACTGGAGCTTGGCGTCAAAAATTATAGATGTTTTTAAATTTTTGACTATTCCAAATAGGAGAAAACGTATTTTTAGTTTTGATTGTATGTCAAAATTAATCAGTGCCTATCCAGTATAAATTTGTACAGTATCTTCACCTTAAAAACATTATGTTGGGCAGTCTTTGCTATTTAAAATCTTTGAGTTGTCTCATTTTTCATCGCTATTAAGCCAAATAGAAAAGTGATTTTTGTCAAAAGAACCATTTAAAAATAAGAATTTATATATCTGAGCAAATCAAGGGCAGAAGTAGTGAATTTTATTCCTATACTCGCACTGCGTATCTATCTATATAACAGGGAAATACCACTAAGTCTGGGTTTTTCTGTAGCCTTCAATTTGGAATGGAATATGTAATTATGAGTTGGTACCTACAGAAGTAAGAAGGTACAGATATAATATGTATCAAAATTATCGGTTTATTATAACGTAATATACATAAATATAATTAAAATAAGCGAAGTATAAGTGGGATACAGAGGTGCCTTCCTACCTATCTACTATAATAAGATAGTAATAAAATAATAGTAAATATGCCAGTAATAATTGCAGTGCAATATTTAATTGAAGTATTAGTTCCGTACTTACCATATCATCAGCAACTATAACAATAATATGAGGTTTTTTACTAGCCATGGAACATACCCCGACCGTTAAACTTAGTAAAACAATCCTAAAGGTAGATACGATTTCAGAGCACATCTTTTTAAATATTTTGTAACGCGAAATAAACACTAAATTTATTAGTTATTGTTTTGCTTCCTTAACATGCTTAAAGAGAATTTAAAAGAATCGCATTGTGACGATAAAACACTTATATTAATATTGCTACGCTAGTGGGGCTAAAATTACTATCACTCCCGGGTATAACGGATATACAGGTATACGCCAGAAAGTTTACAACATTATGTCAAAAGCTATTAGGTGTTTGTTAATTATTTCATTAGGTATATATGCTTCTGTGTATCCTACATCTGAAGTAGCCACCATGAAACCAGGAAAATGTTAAATATGATTGCAGAATAAAGTAGGTAGGTACTTAGATATACCACACTACTGAGCAAACTGTAATAATATTTCTATAGTTGTGCAGAAAAATTTTGCAAAATACAATCGCTTACAATTTAAAGTTATGTCAAAATTAAAAGTATTCTATTAGAAAAGTATAGTAAGCACAGTACCTTAATAAGAATATAAAGAAAAATATTAAAACGCTGCGCAACTATTTATGTTTTTTTCGCAAATGTTAGGAAAACTCTCTCTCATACATTTATGTAATCAGAAAAAATAAATTCTCCGATCATTAGCTAGTAACATATTGCAACCTTATAATAATAATGTCAGCCATATAAAATACACCACACATAAACCATACACCATACATACAATCTATACAGGGTGCCCGTTTTTCGACCTCAAACATGGCTAAGTATCTCAGCATAAAAATACACAACTGACCGGTCTTGTATCTCTTATAATAACCGAGATAGCCATGCTTGAGGTCGAAAAACGGGCACCCTGTATAGATTACTGTCGCCTCATATATACAGGGTGTTTACTTTTATTTGTATCCAAATCCGTTGTGTTCAAAATAATCAACTGAACTTTTAGAGTAATGAAAACTGACCTTTCTTGACCCTACAGCCGTGTTTAAGATATAGATATCCACGACCTGCTATGTATCTTCTTCAAAATTCAATACAACCATTTAGCGATTTTTTAATTTAAAATCTTACACGATAGCGTTAATCAAAACCCTTCAAAACTTCCATATGCGAAATTTGAACCAAAAATATACAAGGTGTTTCGTTCTACACGACTTCAAAGCCATTTGAGATATTGTTATTTAGTTTATTTGTAACCAAGTTTATTGATAAAGAGTTTATTCCAAAAAAAATAGCACGAATTTGAATGAGAACGTAGAACAGTAACCCCGCGATATTTGGAGATGGTAACAGAAATTAGGGTTTATAATATGATGGAATAATTAATAACAGAATAGATATGACAATAACAGGATTTGATTGAACTCATTTACGAGTTCAATCAAATCCGGAATCGAAATCGGGTATTAGGTAGATATAAACTGGCAAAATACTTAAAGAAAATACGAGAATTTACTCGAAATAGTTAGCTACACGAACTATGGGAAGATAACCCTAACTAGACTCTTTGGCATGAGAATTTTTCAAATAGAAATAGTGCAACCTATAACGAAATTATTCAAGGACACCCCGACCAACTTCAAGCAAGCCAGACGGTGCCGCGCCTCGTTTTTATAGGCCTGCGAGGTGCTGGTGCTACACAAGCAACTTCTACAGCTAGGTATTGGATCAGCCGAGGAAAATTCACGGCATGAGCTGCCCTGTCGCCGGATCTGACCTTGATTACATTTTATGGGGGTACCTTACCTACGCAGTGACAGCTCATGATAATTTCGGTTGGGAGATTCTTATTAGTTTTTAACAAAATATAAACAACATAAACTCACGTTTTTTAATGTTGCAAACGATATAAAACAAATTTGTAAGGAATATGTAACCTACCTTATTCGTAGGTCGCCTTACATAGGTAGGTATAAATAGGTAGATAGGTACTAAAATAAAAATATACCTCCTACTACACAAAAATACTAAATTCTAATTCAAAATTGTTTACTGTATCATGATGAAATAATTCCTTATTCACTGGACCTAACGAAAATTTTATTCGTTGTGTGGACATATTGTATTATCTACCTATAGGTATGAGAGGTCAAAATTATGTTCAATAGTTTTATTACACTGAAATATACATTTAAATATACCAGTTTTACTGTCTGATGCGACCCTATAGATGAGCGCTCTTCGCTCGTCTCATACAATGTCTATTCGGTCTATTCTGGTTCTGACAGAGCATATAATTTGAGAAAGGTTCAAATTAGTTGGCTATTTGATTTATAGATAAGTATAGTTAGGTATTTTGTCTCCTGTATTTTAGATTAATAATTAGAAAACCAGGATATTATGGATATCCAGGTGTCGTTAATATTTTCATCCTCTGTAGGTGGCACATCCTCAAAAAAATCTAGAATGGAGTTTTATTTACATAATATGGAAATTCAATGTTTTGGTTTCATTTTATAATTTATATCAGTCCCACAATAAACAAAAGATATAGGTACTATTACTTTTGAAATATGAACTGTTATTCTTGTTAATAATATACAAAAAAATGCCAATTTCAAATAAAATAAATATTTTTATTGGCTCTTTCACACCAACTATGGTTCCGCTTTAGCCATTTCTTAATCCACGTTCTTTATTTTATCAAAGGTACCTACTTATAGGTTTACCTACTCTATAATGAATATTTTATGTAGATATCCACTTCTCCACTAATGTGAAGTAAAGTATAAATAAATTTCAGCATTTTACCACAGTTTATCCTTTAAACTGTAATTTTACCTCGGTATTGTTATTGTTGTGTGAGAGAAAGAGCAACTACTTCCTCTACCATACTTGTTAGCTACTGTTTATACTCATATGATCTACATTATGGATAAATATTTTTATTTTTCTCATTAGGGTTAAACTGTCATCATTAAGGACCCGAAAACAAAATATTTTCCAACACGCCTTTGAATCTCAAATCGTTGTTTTTCTACCAGAATAATCATTATTTTCTAGAATGCTTCTTGCATTATTTTAACAGAAGATTTGTTAGTTTTACAGTCTTCCATTCCATAGAATGGAAGACACTTTACAAATATATACATACCTTCTAGAAATTTATACTTACCTAGATACTTCCTACTTCTACTATAATGAAGTCTGCATTTACGCTAAACCTGCCCTAATAATTAATCTTATCAAAATATCTTATTGTCACACGTGAAATGGCGGAGAATAGCAGTCGCGGAACATTTTAAAATATTTATGCAGCGTACCTTCAAGTTGACTATAGGTATATGTATAGCTTCCACCCTATCAACTAGTTCCCTTTTTTAGACATTGTAAAATCATCTGTATTACTATTTTATGTGCCTATTTCAGTTATAATAAGAATCTCTTGGATAAAATTTGTGTACAAACATTTTCTGGAATTATTGTAGGCAAGTTTATTATATATAATTCAATTTTTTTTTAATGACAAGGTAGGAACAATGTATGTTATTCTTATCCTGGGGAATCTGTTGGAAACATTTAATACGAATTTTAACATTGTAAATTTACCACCCATAGGAAATATTATTAAAGGATTAAAGTTATTAAATCAAAAGGATGTGTATTAATAGTATTATGTGCGTACACTCTATACAGTTAGTTCACATATTTATCAGGTGGTACGTTAATCATGTGCCCGTGGTAGATGTACTGCTGCAGGAAAGTCCGCGCCAGAAGAGAAGTCGTATCTTTGGACTGTAACAGTCCACGTTTTGAACGGAGCGAACCGTATCTAGTGGGCCGAGTCTTTGTAGGTAGCCTTAAATTGTGACCATAATAATCGCTGTATAAGTTCTATACGGGCGCCCGACTTTTTGTTACTTGCCGATATTAACTAGGCGGGCCACATTAGTTACACCTTCTCTCGTGGCGCAAACTTTATATTTCTCTCTAGTTAAGTTGTAAATTGAGGAAATGAAAATTGACTGTGAAATTATGAAATTAATATAAAAAATAGATTATTGTAGCAAAATAATTAGAATCGCCAAATTTGGTTAAACTATTGCATTTTATTTTTATAGTCGCTCGTAACATTCATCTTGTAAAAACAGTATTTAGCTTAGACATAATATATCATGCTTATATCTCATCAAATTTTAAACTAATTAATTTCCAAGATATGACTATAAACATTTTTAATTAGTTATATAGATCTATAGAAATATAAAAAGCATATTTCGATAGCAATTTTGCCACAATTTTGTATCTATTTTTAGATGCCAAGCATTGCACCAAATTTAAAGCATCCTGTATTAGTATTTACAAACAAGGTAAATTATTAGTAAAAAAGTTAGTGTTGTAAATCCCAAATAATATATTAAAAAAGGCAAACAGTTACTAAGTGTGATTAAATGCTTCAAAATTACAATTATGTGTAATTATAATTGATCTATAGAGATAAGCTAAGTATATACATAAATAAATACATAACATAGCTTGCACTGTTCTGGACGTTTACAAGAAAAATATTTATAAAATGAATTTAAATCAGAAAGTTATAAGTTTTATCATAAACATCCAAAACAGAACGTTTACACTACAAGGAAACTAAAATTTTTAAAATTAATTCTAATATGATTTTATTCTATTTAATACAACAAAATTAGCCAAGGCACAATGTTTATAATAAATATATCTTAGAAAATAAAGACCAAAGGAGTGTATAATTTTTAAATGTGCAAATAATGTGATGGCTGGCGAAGGAACTTGGTCTTTGAAGATGGCGGAGTTTTGTCGTTTACGGTAAAGTAATTGGATTTATACGCTCCATTCTGTGGTCGTTATATTCTATGAAATATATTGATACAGACTATGTAGAATATTTTATTCAACAATTCGTAGACAAGTTGACACACCTCGACACACTGCCTTAGTAACTAATGTCCTAATAACCATACCGGTCCTGTAAAATTAATTAAAAATAAATGAATATTAGGATTATTAAATAAAATATAATTTAATTTTGTAAAAGAATATTAAAATTGGTTTTCCAAGAATAAATCGAATAAATACAGAATGTTTTTCGACTCTCCTAACATTAATGAAACTGACTGAAAATTACCTGTATCGATGACATTAAACCATTGGCTAAAGAGCCTAATTTTCCAGCCACTTTCGTAACACCTTGTCTGACACTTTCTTTCACATCTTCCATATCATACGAGGACATATTGTTAGGTTGTACTGCACCTATTAAATACGGAGTAATCAGTGATTTAATTAAATATGAAAAAAGTGTACTTACTGCCACTGCCAAAAAGATCAGCCGATGATATACTTGAAGAATCTTGAAATCTGCTTAAATTAGCTTTCATTTCATAATCATGTGACTTGTTATCGAAAAACTGATCGGAGGAAATGGCTTTGGCATTCCCAAATTTTTTTTGGGCTTCATCTGTATTAGTTGTCGTGACGGATCTCTTAATAGTATCCTCTTTTTTCTGATTACCTGTAAGAGAGCGATAATTATTCTTAAATTTGCTTTGCAACATGCTAATACTAACTACGTTCAAATTTATTTTTGGTCTAGCTTTGTAGTTAAGGTTGCAAAAAAGATAGGCAAGCCATTTTATAAGTGTTGGCAAATGTCCGGACATTTTAGAAAATGAAATATAACAGATTTACTGTACAGCACATGTCATAAGCTTCAAGATGATACCAAATACTTATACAGGGTGTCCACCTAGTGCACGTAAGTCCAATATCTAGGTTAATAAAAGAGATAACTTAATTTTTTTTTCTACAGGGTTGTCTAATATCCCGAGCTGCACAAAATGAAAATATATTTACATATTCAGGGTGTTCAGTTTTTCCTGGACAGGTACCAACTTCGTTTTTCTAAATGGAAATATATATTTTTTATTGCTTTTTCGAACTAAACCCTTGATTTTAGTAGGACTTTCATCAGCCTTCCCTATACCTAACTTAAACTGTTTTTGAAATATTGACGGGTGAATATTGACATTTTTGCAACTTTGACACCCTGTAAAATCTAAACGGTTTGAGATCAAGCAAAACGGTTTGCACATTCCTATCTTAACTTTTCATAAGCTATCGTTTGGTACTAATTTCAAATTTATCCAGGAATTAAAAATTTTCAAAATTTTCAGAAAATTTTAAATTTTTTGATAATTCTGAAATTAGTACCAAACGATAGCTTATGAAAAGTTAAGATAGGAATGTGCAAACCGTTTTGCTTGATCTCAAACCGTTTAGATTTTACAGGGTGTCAAAGTTGCAAAAATGTCAATATTCACCCGTCAATATTTCAAAAACAGTTTAAGTTAGGTATAGGGAAGGCTGATGAAAGTCCTACTAAAATCAAGGGTTTAGTTCGAAAAAGCAATAAAAAATATATATTTCCATTTAGAAAAACGAAGTTGGTACCTGTCCAGGAAAAACTGAACACCCTGAATATGTAAATATATTTTCATTTTGTGCAGCTCGGGATATTATACAACCCTGTAGAAAAAAAAATTAAGTTATCTCTTTTATTAACCCAGATATTGGACTTACGCGCACTAGGTGGACACCCTGTATATTTTTAGAATATATTCTCTGAAATACAAGCATTAGGTGAAAAATCAATATTTTCATAACCATGTTCAATTTTCGTCTACCTTTTACCAGCTTATGGTTAACATAGTAAAAAATGAATAGTGTTAATTAAGAAATTATGATTTAGAAGTTTAAGTTTCTACTGTGTAAATGTGAAATGAAATGATAAATAAAGTGATATAAGTAATGATAAATAAATTATAGAAATAAGAATACTTAAAAAAAGAAAAATTATTTGGAGTAACAAGTATAATCTTTTTCATTTGAAGAGATACAAAGTTGATTAAATTAAAGAAAAGTTGAGCAATTACTAGTACTAAATAGTGGTCCCAGAAAATTGTTGAAAAAACCAGCGGTTCTCAAAATATTTAGCAAAACAATAAATTTTCAAAAAACTTAAATTAGCTCTGGTTCCGTTATTTTTAGAAATTTCTAAATAAAAATTTATATCGTACATACATGCATAATTATCTTTGTTTTAATTGCAACCAGAATTTTTGTTCGCCTACTAGATTCTGATATATAAATATCATTTTGTTTTTCTTATGGATCCCATAGTAGAATTTGCCGTGGTTAGATAGAGAAAAAAACAAGGAATTCGGTGATGTGTAACACTTAGGGTTTTGAATGTAGTTAAAGTTTATAATTAGTTGTTAGGTCTATAATTTTCTATATAGTTTCTTGCCATTTCTTCACTTTTTATTATAGTATCTCCAAATTAGTTTCTGATTTAATCATCTTTAAGCCTAAATAATTGGAGTAAAAACCACAAACAGACTATAAAAAACACTTTCAAGAGTTTGTGACAATTTTGAATTGGATTTTTAGGTTAGCTCAATTAGCTGAAAATGGCGGTAATTATAAATCTGAAGGAAACTGGACAGATACGATAAATGTCTAGACATTTTCATTCTGTCCAGTCACTTTTGGACACATGTCCGGACATTTAAGGACATTTATATAAGTGTCTGCCAACACTAGGACAACGTACACTTACCAAATGATTTAGGCGAACTTTCAGGTTTTCCAGGTACATCGTCTATTACAACCCAATTATCTTTACTGCTCGCATCACTTTCGTGTAGAAATGAATCAACGGAACTGTTACCATAAAAACTACTACTACTATTGCGATTCATGTTGAAAGTGCTTCCATAGGTATATTCATCAAAAAAGCTTTCACTGTCCGATATTCGTAATTTTCCTAATGAATTTAGAGTGCTTGACGTTGATTGTACATTTTCCTGTTCTATTGTCTTCATATCATTTACAGCAGAATGGCTGACACCCCTAAAAGATGTTACCGAGGAATCAGACGTTACATTTAATCTTAAGCTGGTGTGATCAAAGCAAGTTGTATGTTTCAAAATTTACATTTAACTGGTTTTTTATTCACTAAAGTCCCTTTTAGGAAAACATTAAATTGCTATAATTTTTACAGTAGGAATTAATTTAGTTTTTCAGTTTTCAGTTTTTTTAAACTTACATTTTTTGTGGAATGCCCATTCCTAAACGTTGAGCCTGAACAGTTTTTTGAACATCTTTATAGGATTGTTGTTCCATTTTGTACTTATCACTACTTCCATCTTTATATGTTAAACGATCTAAAGGAGTAGAATCTTCTTTTTCTATATCAGATGTAGTTGCTACTTTTACCGATTCACCAAAAAATGTTGACTGCGATGATCCTTCAATTGATTCAGCTTCCTTTTCCACTTGAGCAAAATTTGTTTTAACTTTTGTTGCTCCTAAACCACCTTTTTTTGCATTGGCCTGAAAATTGAAAGAATTGAAACACTGAAACACATTGATATTTATTTTTAGTTGTAGTTGCTTAGTGTAGCGCTTAGAGTAAAGCAAGGATCAGGTTATTCCAGTTTTTTCCTAGAGTTGGCAGGAATGTAGACCTTGAAATCACAAGGATGCTCCATTCTCTACTCTATCCCCTTGATATTTATGGATACCCTTACCACTTATATTTTATTTAAATACTTTATGAAACACTTACCCCAAACTTTTTTGTAGGATGTTTTTTAGCAAGTGATGATTTTTGAAACTCTGTTTTGCTATTGGAGGATATATTTATTTTAGGTTTCTCATGATTTTCACTGCTTGAAACACTGTCATCACATGCACATGTATTCTGAGAAAAAATTAATACATATTTATTATATTATATTATCATAAACGACTACAAATCATTGAGCTGCTCTTACACTATAGACGAAAGTAACTTAATATATTTTAAATAATTTATTGTAACATTTGTACCAAATTTAGCATTTAAGGACTATTATTAAAAGGGTTACTGTATGTTATGGCATAATTTCCAGAATACAAATTTACTTACTGCACACAGTTGCTGAGAAGAGTCCATGGGTGAAAAATTTGAATTTTCTGTAAAAAAGTCAGTTTCTTTTTCTTCAAGTTTCTCTTCTGGTTGAACATGAAGATGAAGCTATAAAAGAATAAATATATTGTTTAAATATATTAGTTACTTAACAAATTGCAAGCATTGTATAATAATCTATTTGATAAATATTGAGACCAAGCGACGCAGGATTTTGACCAAATTACCCCTGTGGCAAGATATTCTTTTTCGAATTTTATCACACTTATTCCTGCAAAATTTATTGAATAGTATTATGCTGCTTAAAAAAGCTGACCACTTTGTTTTGAAGATTATTCAAAGTTTGTAATGTCTCGTTGGTTGAGTTCTGATGAGATACATCACATAAACATTCATATATGATTGAGTACATTTTCAAGAATTTTTAAAATACAGAACACATTTTATGTAAAAACAATCCTTGCCACATTGAAAACTATACTATTGGTACTAATGCCCGCATCTACGAGTTTTGGCCATGTTTTGTCAATCTGCAATAAGTGTTGCATTAACTGGGCGATTCACCTTGGCCTGGTATGGACCCTAAACAGTCAATAGCTGGAATAGTTGAGTCATGCATGCGTTAATGGTATTTTGCTGAACATAATGTATTATTTTACCCTTTTCTTTGCCATTAAATTCGGTACATTCATACCTACCTACATACATGTCTACAAAAAGATGTCTAAGAGATTGTTTCTTACCTCACTATTAGTTTTTAGAGATTGCAACGCCATTTGACTTAACTTTTCCCTATACAATTGCGCAGCTCTGGAATTATATTTTTTGGGGGCATCTGTAGTATTGCAGTTATGTTGAGAAAAGAACTGAAACTGAAAAAAGGAATTTATGTAAGATGTTTTGCAACTATCCTTAAGGGTGCAAAATATTGTTTCACTTCTGTTTATATAAAAAAATACTTAACTTACAGCATTATGGTTTCCTCCCAACTGCATTTGTCTTAATTGCTGCCAAGTCCAATTGGTATCTAACTGGGTAGACCGCACAAAACTAACGTGTACTCCTAAGCTTCGATGAACTGCAGAACAATCTATGCATATAAACACGCCATATGTGACACTTGACCATGTTGGATTTTTTGCATTACAATCAAAACATGCCTAAAAGGGTGTATGGCATTAGAAAAACATTTATAATAAATCACAATATAGATTAAATAGAAAGTAATTAAATCATTTCAGTTTCATCAATCAGTTTTACATTATTTTTTTTATCAAGTAACAGTTTTCCAGTAACAGCAAATATACTGGTAAGAAACAATCCATACGGAGACACCTATACTCACATATATATGTATGTGTGTAAAAGATAGTTATTTTTATATGTAAATAAATTTTGCTCACTTTATTTCCAGCTATAGCACGCAATCTGTGAAAGACGCTCTCGATATCTTGCTTTGTTGGTTGTTCCATCTTAAAAAAGTTAAAAGAAAATCGTAACTTTTTATTTTTCTAATGGAAATGTCACCAAAAAGCCACGACTGTACAATAAACATAGACTTAGTAACTATAGACCCCGTTTATCCTATTAACTCCATTATGTCGATCGGTCCGAGCAGTAGAAAGAGAATCCCGATCTAAAGGTAATTCCCTCTTTCTCTCACATAATAAGGAGAAGGGTGTTTCTGTTTTTGTTTTTACTTATTCTCTTCTCTCTCGACAATATGGCGCCGTCTCAAATTGACGTTTGTTCAGTTTGTTGTCATTGGAATAATTTTCAATGATTCATTAATCGGAACACAACCTATAATTATTATTATTTAAAATACTTAAAATAGTTTTTGTACCTTTACTGGACAAAATGTAATTGTGTAGATCCTATTGATTATGGTGTATAAACATAAAAATTATTATAGTACAATTAAAAATGGAATTATTTTTAGATTATTCAACAGTTCACCTATAATTTCAAAATCTGCCTGTTAGCAAAATACTAGGAATTCGGATATATCTACTTATCAGAATTATCTCTTGAGTTATAAGGCTTGTATATAAAAAATGTGTTACTTATATTGATTTGCATTCTGTAATCTGTGATGTGATGTTGCCAATCAATGAAGGGATGTTAGTGGTCAAGACAAAACGAAACAGCATCAGTTCAAGAAGGTTGCAAAGAAAGAATATGACTGTTTACGTATAATCTTTGGGTACAAAGTTATTCTTTTCGATGCCTACAGTATAGTGCAAAGCATGAAATTGTGTTGATCTGTGGAAAAACCAAATAAATTATGATGAATGGGATTAATTACCACATACAATTTATTTTATGTCCAACTTAATATCTAAGGCTTTTTAATAGTGATCATTCTGTTATTTTAACCCCACATTTAAGAACAATTATAAGCTCAAATAAAAAAAACTATCTTGTGATGTGTCCATTGTCCTTTTAGAGCAAAACAGTAAAAAATCAGACTACTTTGAATGAAAGCTGGATAGACACTGTACCTAAGTGAAAACTGATTTGATTGATTTTTGTGAAAATTGTAAAGGTTATACGAAGATATGCCGTTGTACTTCAATGTTGGTTGGTGCATGTTGCATGCAAAGTAATTGTTTGTGACATATCTTAAAAATAATAAGGTTATTCCTTTTCATACCAAGGATACTAGGTAACGAGGAAATATAAAACATTGTAACATAATATTTGATAATTTCATTAATAATTTATCTCTTAGTTAACTTTTTGGCTTAATTCGAAACTGTTCAGATATATGTATTTTTATATACTCTTATGTATGCATATAATAATCTATATGTACTAACCTGTATGTCTAATATACAATGTAAATGCTAAAAGTAACTTCACTTTTTAAGTAAAAATATGCCTCTAAAGCATAATTTATGATATGAACAAAAACATGATTTATAATATCTAAATGCATTTGTGATAAAAGTTGAATACCAATACAGACATTCAAACATTTGTTGAACAAACAAGTGGAAGTATTAATAAATCTTATTAAGTTAAATAAGAAAACTAATAACAGTAAGTAATGAGATCTCATTTTCTTACATTAATTAAGGCTGTTTCAGCAAAACATCATATTAGGTTTTTTTGGGATTACACCACCTGTAAAATAACAAAAAACAGGAAACCAGAATCATACAAATTAAATATTCAAAGTGCAGTAGCAAACCAAACTTCTAAAGTTTGCCCCAAAAAAACACTGTATAATATGCAATAAAATAAATATTTAACAAAAAACCACTGATGCCATTTAGTTAATTTTTCAAACATATATTTTATATATGCATAGCATAGCATATTACAGTGATTTTTTTTTGGGCAAACTTTAGAATTTAGCCTTGATACTACACTTTGAATATTTATTTAATTTGAATACTTCTAGTTTCCTGTTTTTTATTATTTTACAGGTGGTGTAATCCCAAAAAAAAAAAAAAAATACTACAATGAACCATTTTAGCTTTTGGCTATTTTTATGCTGCCACATTTTTTAAATGTATTAAGAATTAAACTTTTATAAATTATTTTTACGTACCATACACAAGCGCTTAAAGCACAAAACCCTTAATTATTTTATTTAAAGCTTTTAAAATGCCAAGTACTTTTAAATAGTACCTAGTTGATCTCCATCTACCGAACCAGTCTCAAGGTTTAAAGAATCTGTAAATGTGATTAATTTACTGTAATAACACCGCAGCAATTAATTGAAATACAAATTTTTACAACATTCAACACTGTTAATAGAAGATGAATATTACACCTGCTTATATAAGAAAATTTTATGTGAATAACAATTTAGTGTTATCATTTTAATTTATAAAATTACACAACATAATACTGTAGGTAATAGAGCCAAATATAAAATTTCTTTTATTCTCTGCTTTAGTAACAACAAAGTTTACGTATATTTGTTAGTTATTCACTACACTAGTGCAATATTACAGTATTAAACTATATGGACGACAAACTTTTTCGGCTATCAGTCCAAACGAGAAATTCTCAAACTATAATGCTCTGAATTCTGAGAGTTCTATAATTACATAATATGTCATATTATACCTACTCAATTTGTAACTGAGATTGTCAGATTTTAAATGTAATTGTCTAAGAATGTTTAGTTATAGTTATGGAATTTTTAAGATTGTCTATAAATTTTAGCATTGCACTTTATAAGCAAATCTGATTTGCTCATAACTTTTACTTGTAATCCGAACTGGCCAAAATTTAAGAATAATTTGGAATATAATAAAAAACCGGAAAACAAATCCTATAAGCTTTGTGGGTAAATCTAAGTCTTTGCAATATGTGATAACATTAATTTGCAGATAAACAGTTGATGGGTGTACTGTTAACTCTCAAATTACTAAAAAAAAAACTTAATGGACATACATTTTTAATAAAAAATGTTTAAATATCTACTGTAACATTATGTAGCATTATGTAACATTATTTTCAGTAGCAATGAGCGTCACAATCTATCACAGCTTCAAACATTTTCTTTAACTGATGGTTAATGCTTAGTAATATTAAAATATAAAATAAATATTTAATAAGGGATTGGTTTCTAACAGTTTATTCTTTTTTTTTTTTATAACAAGTTTTTGTTTAATTTCTAATCTTATCAATCATTAAAGGGAATTATTCGTTACTTTGTAGGTGCCCTTTTCCACTTTCTTTAATACAGGATTCTCTGGTGGTTCTTGTTCTGTGATCTCCAATTAATTTACGAACAATTCACTAGATAGGTAAACTAAAACAAGAAACAAAATAATATTTAATTACCTATTCTTTATGATTTTAAACTGAGCAAGTCATTTTAATTATAATCATTTTTGCTTCTTCCTTATTTAAAATTTCTGATATACAGAGTTAAAACAGAGAATCGCTTATAAAAAAAAAAATAATATTACATAAGCAATTATATTGAGTTTGCAGGAATTTGGAATTGGAATTTTGCAGTAATAGAAAATACTTATTAACATCACTATTTCTATAAAAAAAAAGTATAAAATAATAAACAACTAGCTCTACTGTCATACTAGTGCTATTATAGGGGTAATAAAAATGTAGTTATATTGTCTGAAGTTGATCCATCCTTTTATAAATTACTAAATTAGAAAGGTAACCTACCTGACAAGACTGAGGTCAAATATTAATTTTTTAATACACCTACATTATATAGAATATACTACCAAAAATTAGTAATTGTCTTTGATACTTGGGGTACCTAGAGGAAAAGTTTTTGTTAGATTTGCTCACAAGATTATTCAGGTGGATCATGACTATCTTGAGGCTTTAGGATATTTCTAGTATCCATAGTAAAGCAATCAGAAATTTGGTATATGGACTTTGGGTTCATTGGTGTTAATTTACAATTTATTTAGTTCATAGTTGATGCAATATAGGAGAATATATTGTAACGTTTGTCTAACCTCCAAACTGATTAAACCAGCTTGTTCGACAAAACAACGCAAATCTTTATTGTCACTAGATACAAACTTCAACTCTTTTTCACAACTGTCAACACAAATTCCTTAGTTTGACGTTTCGACTTAACGCGCTCACGCTTTCGACTAAAAAAACTCCCCGTCCTCTTGAAATCGCGAGTATTTATATATTTTTCAAGCTTCTGGAATATTCGGGAGCTTCTTTTTGGATTCCGGAACATAATGGAACGATTCTATGACTTAAATGAAAATTCTAGATTAGAAACGTCAACCTAAAGATTTTACAAATATTAATTTATAAACAATAAGAAATGAATTAACAAAACAGACATTCACTAGCAAGGTAGGTGAGCTTCCGTAACACTGCTCCCCTCTCAGAACTGATCGTCTCGATCAGGTTACTCCATTGTCCGCATGGTGTTCTTGATAAGGCGTCAGTCGATCTATGTGAACAATCTTCATTTTGGATTGAGGATTTCTTTGGATCCTATACACGACATCGTTTAACCTGGTCACAATCGAATAAGGGCCTTCCCAAGATCTCTGTAATTTAGGTGATTTGCCCTTAGTCCTCTTTGGGTTGTACAGCCAAACTTTATCATTTTCATGAAACCCACTACTGTTGGCACGTAAGTCGTAACGGGTCTTCATTCTGTCACTTTCTATTCTCAGCTTTTCTCGTACCTCCTCATGTACCAACTTTATTCGATCTTTCAGGTGGCGGAGATAGTCACTGATATTTTCCTGATGTTCTGGTCTATTTGCAATGAGGTCTATTGGTAGACGTAATTCGTTGCCAAAAATCACACTGGCTGGTGTTTTACCAGTGGTTTCGTGAACTGCCGCTCTATATGCTAAGAGAAATGGAGGAAGGCAGGTGTCCCAGTTGGTCTGCTTTTCATTCACGGCAGTTTTCAGGAAATTTTCAATGGTTCGATTGAATCTCTCGACCATTCCATCTGATTGTGGATGAAGAGGTGTTGTTCTAGTTTTCGAGATACCTAGTAGTTGGCAAACATTCTGAAATACCTCAGATTCGAAGTTCCGTCCTTGGTCAGAATGGATTTCCCTCGGAACTCCATAACGGCATATCCAGTTTTCAAATAGGACCTCTGCTACGGTGACTGCTTCCTGATTAGGTATAGGATATATTTCTGGCCACTTGCTAAAGTAGTCCATAGCTACCAAGATATAACGATTGCCAGAGTCACTTCGAGGAAATGGGCCAGCTATGTCAATAGCTATTCTTTCAAATGGAGCACCGACATTGTACTGCTTCATCTGTCCGCGACTTCGAGTCATTGGTCCCTTACTAGAGGCGCAGGTTTCACAACGCCGGCACCATTCTTCCACATCGGAACGACTCCCAAGCCAGTAGAATCGCTCTCTGACTTTGTTCAAAGTCTTATTGATTCCAAAATGTCCACCACCAACGCCACTATGAACCGCTTGGAGAACTTCTGGAACTCTTGTCCTGGGTAATACAGTCTGGTAGTTTCTTTCTTTGCCGTCCGGACTCTCCCATACTCTTTTTAGTAGGCCATTTTCTACAACTAGGGAGTCCCATAATGCCCAGTAACTTTTCAGAGATGGAGATTTATTGGAAATATCCTGCCAATCAGGTCTATCCATTTTATTTATTTTCCATTGGAAAATTGGGCCAAACTCTGGATCTTCACTCTGTTCTTTAGCAAGGCTTCCACTATCCCAATGTTCTGGGCCTTGGATGCTAATTCTTCGGCAATGAAAATTGTCCTGTTCCCTTGCTTCCTGTCGCAAGCAATATCTACAATCAGGAAGGCATGGCCTTCTGGATAAAGCGTCAGCGTTGCGATGGCTCTGTCCTCTTCGGTGTTCAATTTTGAAGTCGTACTCTTGCAAACGTTGAAGCCATCTCGCCACTTGGCCTTCCGGGTTCTTGAATTGCAAGAGCCACTTCAATGAAGCATGGTCGGTTCTCAAAATGAACGGCTGACCATAGAGATACTTGTGAAAATGCTCCACTGTTTTGACAATGGCAAGTAACTCTCTCCTAGTCACACAGTAGTTCATCTCTTGCTTGGAAAGGACTTTGCTAAAGTAGGCAATCACTTTCTCTTGTCCTTCCTCTACTTGCGATAGTACCCCTCCAATTCCAGTATTGCTGGCGTCAGTGTCTACGATGAACTTCTTTCCAGGAATTGGATATGACAGGATCGGGGGAGAACACAGGGCGCCTTTAAGCTTCTGAAAAGCTTCCTGACACTGTTCCGTCCACATAAATGGTTGGCTGTTTTCGGTAAGTCGATGCAGAGGTTTGGCGATATCGGCAAAATTTTTCACAAACTTCCGATAGTATGTGCAAAGTCCCAGAAAACTCCTTAATTCATGTTTGTCTCTCGGCACTGGCCATTTCCAAATGGTTTCAGTTTTCTCCGGATCAGTCTTGACTCCATCTGTAGAAATAATGTGTCCTAAATACCGGACTTTCTTTTGGAAGAGCATGCATTTCTTGGGACTTAGCTTCAGTTGGGCTTCTCTTAACTTTTGCAAGACTTCCTGGACATTCTTTAAATGATCTTCAAAGTTTTTGCCAAGTATTATCACATCGTCAAGATAGACTAGACAGGTTTTCCACGTCATTCCACGGAGAATTGTTTCCATCAGTCTTTCAAACGTGGCTGGCGCATTACAAAGCCCAAACGGCATAACGTTGAATTGCCACAAACCTGTCCCAATGGAAAAAGCTGTCTTTTCTTTGTCGTCCGCATGAAGTTGGACTTGCCAGTAGCCACTTTTCAGGTCTAAAGTAGAAAACCATTGAGATCCAGATAGTGTGTCCAGAGTGTCGTCTATTCTTGGCAACGGATAACTGTCCTTCTTGGTGACATCATTTAATCTTCGGTAGTCAACACAAAATCTAGTAGAGCCGTCTTTCTTCCTCACCAAAACTACTGGAGAGGTCCATGGACTTTGCGATGGTTCAATGACTCCCTGTTGTTGCATCTCGCTCAACAATTTCGATACTTCTTCTTGTTTGGCCAATGGAATTCTTCGTGGGGCTTGCTTAATTGGAGCGGTGCCGCCGGTATTTATGCGGTGTTGAACTAGGTCAGTTCTTCCTACATCGTTCTCAGTTAGTGAGAATACATCTTGGTACTGTCTTAATAATTCTTCTACTTTATGAACGTCCTCCGATGGCAATGATGACGTGGATCGGTTAACAAGATTTTGCAGAATGTCCGGCAGTATTCGAGGATCACAGCGTGCTGTTGATGATTCTACATTCTTGAAAACCACATCGACTATCTGACAAACTCCCAAGGATTCTCCTTTCTTCACTTCTTGTGGGTAGTCTTTCAGATTTAATATTCTCACCAACACTGAGTCGTTCTTCTTTTGTGTTAGAGTCTTTCCTATTAAAATTCCTCTTTTGAAAAGATTGCTCTCCGGATCTGGTTCCACAATTACTGTTTCTTCAAAAGCCGCTGAACTGTTACAAATTGCCTTAATAGTTACTTCAGATGCCGCGGGTAGAATAATGTCTTCTAATGCTTTAACGGCTTTAATCGGTAGATTTCTCACTTCAGGATAATGCATTAAAATTTCTTCACCTTTGGTCTTTAGTAGTCTCTGAGGAAGATCCAGGATAAAATTATGCTCAGTCATGATATTCAGACCAAGAATGACGTCATCGGTGATGTCGGCTACAAGGATGTCTTGTTGGAATGTATTTGTTCCTAAACAGATGTTTGCCACATGGATGCCTTTTACTGGTATGACTTCCCCATTTGCTGTTTCCAAAATGAAGTTTCTGTCTGGCTTCTGAATTCTACAATGGGCTACGATGTTTGGCCTTACTATGGTGTGACTTGAGCCAGTATCAAGGACCATTTCGCATTCCCGGCCGCATATTCGCCCTGGTACTACCAAGCTATTGCCGTTGTTGTGCAGCCGGGTAACCTTGATCTTCATGGTTGGTGGGGCTTGGTAGCACCTCACCAGCTTTCGCCCCTCAAAGCTGGCTAGTTGGCGTTTCCCTGGTCCTGTTCCGATGTGTTTTTAGGGCATCGATTCCTGAGATGCCCTTCGTCCCCGCAATTCCAGCATCGTACGGGTCTACGTCTGCTAAATGTAGCAGAGTCGGTATGATTCCGTTCGGTTTGGAAATTGTTCAATAAATCTTGAAAATTTTTCAGCAATACCTCCACATTTTTGTCATTACTTTGATAGTCGGCTGGCTGATATTTAATTAGCCTTGCTCTGCCTTGACCCCGTCTGGATGCTTGTTGAGCAGCTTCAATTTCTAACGCCTGCGCCAAAGCTTCGGAAATGGTTTTGTTTCTGGCTAACCTCAACGCCTGACTGATTTCAGGGTCTCGCAGTCCATCTATGAAGCTACTTACAGCTAATTGCTCTTGGAACTCTACAGGGGCAGTGGGGTAAGCTAGCTTCACCATCCGGGCTATATCGGCCTCATATTGCTGAATATTTTCTTCGAATCGTTGTCTTCTACCCTTTAATTGAGCCTGGTAAACATGTTGCATGTGGGCTTCACCATACCTCATTTCGAGAGCACTTTTCAGCATTTCATAATCGGTTTTGTTCTGCTCAGGCATCGTTCTTAAGATTTCCATAGCCTCACCTCTTAGAGCTACAGTTAACGATATCGCCTTTTCACCTTCGGACCAGTTATTTGCCATGGCAGCCGCCTCAAATTGCTTTAAGTATGTGCTCCATGGTACCTTTCCATCAAATGTTGGTGGCTTGACCCTCGAAGATGCAGAATTACCTTCAACTTTAATAACTCCTGTCGTGGACAGCTGTGTGAATTTTCGGTTGACTTCTTTCTGCATTTCGTTGACTCTCTCTTCGACTTCACACCTCAGCGTACTCACACTTTCTTTTACAATTTGGACTTCGTCTTGCATACTATTTCTCAATTGATTTATTTCTTCTTCTACAGTTTCTTCAAAATCTTTGAATCTTTCTTTCATGAGCTCTTCTAACTTTTTATTACTTTCTTCTAAACTGTTCTTTAGTTCTTCTTGGCTGTTCTTCAGTTCTTCTTGGTTATTCTTCATTTCGTTTTTTAATTCATCTTGACTGTTCTTCACTTCAACTTTTAATTCTTCTTGGTTATTCTTGATTTCCTTCATCATTTCCATTAATTGTGTCAAGGTCTCATCCATTTTTATCGATTTCGATCTGGTAACTGGCATACACTTACTATTTGATCCCTTTTTTTTTTTTTTTAATCTTCGAACGTTTCACGTCGTGGAACGTCGCACTTCTGACACCAAATGTAACGTTTGTCTAACCTCCAAACTGATTAAACCAGCTTGTTCGACAAAACAACGCAAATCTTTATTGTCACTAGATACAAACTTCAACTCTTTTTCACAACTGTCAACACAAATTCCTTAGTTTGACGTTTCGACTTAACGCGCTCACGCTTTCGACTAAAAAACTCCCCGTCCTCTTGAAATCGCGAGTATTTATATATTTTTCAAGCTTCTGGAATATTCGGGAGCTTCTTTTTGGATTCCGGAACATAATGGAACGATTCTATGACTTAAATGAAAATTCTAGATTAGAAACGTCAACCTAAAGATTTTACAAATATTAATTTATAAACAATAAGAAATGAATTAACAAAACAGACATTCACTAGCAAGGTAGGTGAGCTTCCGTAACAATATTTTAACTTTTAGCATCCCCAGTAGTATATGCAACTGCTTTGTATTGCAATACCATACTGGTAGGTAGATAGTCACTAAAAATCCTGCAAAACAAGTATAATAAAAAGTACAGAAGAGTATATAAACATTTTTGTTTAATTTTATAATTTAATATCAATATAATACTTACTCAAAAATAAATTACCTGATTTACAATTTACAATTTACACTTTAATTTAGTAAAAAGGTCCCACTTTTCATAAAACTAATTATATTATCGTGTTAAATATTTTATTTTTTGACATGGCATTAACCTCAAAATGTCATATCTCGTTGCCATAGAGACCAAAAGGGGAAGATAAACGTTAAGGGGAATAGCTCCCACTGTTCTCTCAAAAAACTGCGATGGAATTACCTTTAGACATGTCTATCTCTTACCTTTGCTCGGTCAACAATTGATTCATGCCTGCCGTCTATGGATACTAAGTCTATGACAATAAACACCTGTCAGATGTCAGATAGATGTCAAGTCAGATAGCACCACGGCACTGCCACCCACAGAAAACTAAGATCTGCCAGTTCTGCCACTTTCACTTTACTCTTTTTACTCAAAGCATAGAGCAGAATAAAAACAAAGTAAGAAAATAAAAAACTAAAAACCGAAAGATAAAATAATCTACAGCCTGATTTATTATTAAAATCGGACTACCATTACTTTTCATTCGAATGATATTTGATGTCACTATTTGATTTGAGTAGTCTGTTCTGTCACAGCATAGAAAACATTTCTCTATACTGTAGTTCTGTTATGTTCCATTTGTTACATTCTTCCATTCATGCGTTCTTCGTTGTCTGTGGTGATAACCTCACCTCACCTCTGCGATCCTGTTAAGCTAAATAATTAAAAGATATTTCCACGGCAACTACTTTATAAACTACTAAAATCGATTAATTTGCTTCTCTCTAGAAAAACTGTTATATTACCCTTGGTTGATGGTGATGAACATATTTAAATTTAATTGAAGAGGGAAAACTTAATTCTCTGGGAACAGATTAAATACGTATTGTTTAGATGATTATTTGTTGTCAAAAACATTTTATGTTTTGGTATGGCGATGGACATAAGAACACAGAAATTAGAACAACAAGTAAGTATTTGCTCTTTTGGCATAATTGGTAGGATCGGAGTTATATTATAATGTGAAAGATTTTTTTGTTTGAAGTTTGAAGGACACAATTTATAAAGAGCTGTTTAAAATTGAAAATTTATTACCAAACATTTCTAAATATAAACATGTTTTTTAAAACCAGTACAGATAGGAATCAGTGCGGCAAATTGGCTAATTTTACTGAATCGATTCATACACTAAATTGTTTATACATTGTTTAAACATTTGCGGTTCTTTAGAAAGATCTATTTCCCATCGTTCTCGTTTATATCCCATACCTATAACGCACATTATTACTGTAGATGTAAGCTCTCAATCCTCAGTACACAACTTAATGACCTTTCTCTTCAAATCACTAGTAACTCTTTCTTTATTCCCTCTATAAAAACCACAATATATATTGTTTTAAATAATTTACTCATGTCATCAAAAGATAATCCCAGATTGACACAAATTTCCTTAAAAATGTTTATTAGGTACAAGTCAAATATATAAGACAAATTTATATTTCAAAGTCTTATAAAAGTATTTTTATTATGTGAGCATTTTCATTTTTCTGCAAACCAAATATTCAATTATTAATTTAACTAAATATTTGTAATAATAATTTATAGAGACAACTGGTGGAGCAAAAAATGAAGCAAAAACGTCTTACTAGTGGCATGATTCAAGCTGTTGATGTTAGAGTAAATTCTGAAAACAAGAATACCAGTGGAAATAGAAAAGAAGTTCATGGTATGGTAAAAATCTATAAATAATTATTGATAGTTATTTAATAGCTTTCAAATATGGATACTGTAGGTGTACAAAATAAGTTTGCTGTACTGTTTTTGTTCCAGTATCAGTACGGTTGTGAATTTTGTTATTGCGTCTTTTAAAGTAAGGTGGCAAAAATTAGGAGGGCTGTGTGGGTTCATTCATATGAAGTATGCCAAGAGAATTTGCTTTCATACTAATCTGAAATTATAATCGCCTCAACTCAAAAATCTTTGATGGTAATTCCCTATATCCCTAACAACAAGATGTTATATAGCCCTCAAAAATATTTTTTAGTTGTACCATATAAAGTTGAATTTGATTGTGGGGTTTTAATGATACCTAGCTATTTAAAAAATGTATAACCGAGTTAAGAATGATGAAATCTTTGTTCTTATCATATTTTTTCTCTTTAAGTAAGGTTTAGCAGTCATTGACAATAAAACTTAAGTATCAGTTCTATTGAATATATTTTTATGTTTTTTACAATGGCTTCTTAAACACAGATTATTTAGTGAGAGACATTCTGGCAAAAATTGTATGCCTAGGATTTGCCCAGAAGTTGATTTTTAATTTTGAGAAACGGGTTATGCAGAAAATGGAGCCCAGAAATAAAGTAGCCCAAATTTGAAGTTCTTGAATAATTTACAATAAATCTGACATGTTGATTAGTTGAGCAGTTGAAGCAACAGGGCTGTTCATGAATTTATTAAAATGGTATTGAAACTACAAATTGTATCCACATAATATGCCTATTATCCGAGATTTATGATTTTTAGTTTAGGCAGCTGGGACAAGATGGGTGGAACCTTTACAGCAATATTAAAGGTGCATTTTTCAAAGGTTTTACCCTGTATAAAACTTCTATGTGAAATATGTGTGTCTTGTATACTATGTCCATATCTGAAAGAGTTCCAATATTTGTCTGGCTTTAGACTTGAAATTCATGAAATTTTACATAATATTACCTCCTGCTGTTGAGTTATTTCTGTGAATAAATCTGACCTTTATTTTCCTAATTCAAGATTTTTCTTAATTTATAGCAAATAACTTTGGGAAGTAGGTATACTCATAATTTTCTTCCTTTTGTTTTAAATCTCGGATTGATCGTCTGGGCATTTTTTATTTCTTTTTATTTTTTAGTATAAAACTGGAATTGTAGTAGCTGCTAAAAGCAGCTATCAATATCAAATTTCAGTGGTACAAAAGCATGAGAGGTTGGACCACACAATGTACAGTAGAGGTAAAAGTCCAAAAATTCCAATTTTATAAAAATTATATATTTGCATACCAAAATACATGGAAGGAAAAATGTTATGAATGTTGTGTCGGGTAATTTCTTTATCAATTTATCAACAATTTCTTTCAGAAATAATTAACTACCTGGAAAATAATCAATATATATATTGACCTAGTAATTGTGACATCAGAATTCTTGACAAGATACTTACAAAAACTTAATAATAATAATTTTAAGTATGAAATTGTTATTAGTGATACTAATGATAAAAAATATTATTTGACATTTTAGATGTGTTCAGTTTTTATATTACCTCTCATGTACCTACCAGAGTTTTTACTAAGATAAATGGTAAAACCAATATTCTAGTCAGAGTCCAATTAACACTCTCTACCCATGAATGTAGCAAATATTAATCGAGGTCCAGGCATTGTATTCAGTTTGAAGCATACTGTATAAAACTTTCTGTACAAATTTCTGCCAAGAATTCTCTACAATTTTGCAATATCATTTGAAGACACCTATGTCACTGTTAGCATGAAGGTCAGATTGTGTTCAGAGATTCCAAAATGATGGGGATTGGGGATTGTTCCAATAATATGGAATATTTTCATTTATCTGTAGGCTATGATGGACCATTGCAGTATGTTATGGATAGAGATCAAAATCCAGATGAAGTGATGTCGATATTGCCTACTTTAAATAGCTTTGACGGTAAGTACCTCTAAAGATACGATGTATACAGTGTGTCCTTCTTTGTATCAGCCGACTATGAGTTCTTCAGGGTTCAAAAAATATTGTCAATAAAGTCTTATGAAACATGATATGAATCCCTACGATAACGAATACACTCTCCTTCGCATTTAACCACCTTGTATTAATAATCGCATTACAAATTATTTAGGTGCCATTATTGGAGACCTACCAAATAGTAAGGGTGCAGGTGACTTAGTGGACTTGGAAGATGATGAATCTTCTCCAGTAGCCTCTACACCAAATGATGATAGCAGCATTGCAATTAAACCCGCTACTGACAAACCAACCCTTATAAACTCAGAAGAAAGTGAGGTATGTCTTGCTTTAGAAATACCAATATACTTTTTTATTTTTATTTACGCAATATATATTTAAGCAAATAATTTCTAATGTAATATATTTTTGTTTTATTGTTATTGTTTACTTCCTTATGTTTTTTGTCAATATCTCATAATTTCAACATTTATCATGTTGCTCTTGCTCTTTTTTACGGCATCTGATGCATCTGTATTAAACAACAGCTCCTAAGCAGGGGATAGACCCGATAACAAGAAAGGGTTGCCATTATTCTCTCAGATAAAATTTGCAGGCGTGCAGTTTTGCAACATCTTTTATCTTGGATTAATTGAGATACATTATATATTTTACGTGAAAGGATGAATGCTGACCCCTTCCTCATTAACTGGTTCAAAAGTTAATATCGAATGTTGGTTGTTTGTTGTGGTCTGATGCTCCCGTAATATTAAACCCAGTTCATATATCATACTGTTTATTGTTTAAAGGTGCCAGAGGTGGAAGGCGATGTAGAAGGAAACATAGAAAAGTTTGTCTTACAACCCGCTCACTTGAAAGTATTATATAAATGTAGAATAACTAGAGATAGAAAAGGTATGGATAGAGGACTGTATCCCACTTACTTTTTGCACTTAGAAAAAGACTATGGGAAAAAGGTGTTTTTATTGGCCGCTCGAAAAAGGAAAAAAAGTGCCACTAGCAATTATTTAATCTCAACAGATCCAACAGACTTGTCGAGAAGTGCGGAATCTTTTGTAGGTGAGTTATATAGTATCGTTTGCACATCCATATAAAAATTGATATATTGAACTTATGCATTTTAGAGAACATACAGTGTGACACACAGGGTTTGTTTTCAAAAAATATATTTCATTGAAAAACTCCAATTGAAAGATTTTAAAGACTTCTTCAAAATTACATTCTCTAAAATGTGTAATTAATTTAGGATGCCCAGTATAGTTTACGTCCACCAAATGCCTAACATTGTAATGTTTATAAATGATCCAAAAATGCAATAATATCAAGAAGCTCCAAAATTAAAAAAATTACAATAATTTTACTTGATTGATCTTTTATCAATTTAACTTTGGTGTTAACACTACATACTTACTAGCATTGATAAGATGTTACAGAAAAATCTGTGTATAGAATACCTTACGTATACTACAGTGTTATTCAGAACTTATCCATAATAAAATTTGGGGATATTCAACATACATGTAGAAATGTGGTAGTGCAAAAAAAAAATTTTTTTGGCGGCTTCTGAAAACTATTTAAAAATTTTTCATTACACACCGCTGGATACTGGCCACTGTAATGGAGTGACCTGTGACAATGCAAACTGGCTAGCACGAAAAAAACTTTGGAAGTTCTGAGAGTATACCGACACCCGGCGCAAAAAAGATTTGCAGCGTTTTTACTTTAAAATAAACTTAAAGATAGATAGATGCGACCAAAGTGACGTGTCTTTAAAATGAATAAAATTTTGTTACACTAATTGCGCTACTTGATTACTAGGTATTAGAAACATGAAATTTATAAAAAAATTGCACATACCTTGTTACAAAAGCTGTTGTCGACTTGTACACACTTTTGGGCACGCCTTATCCAATTTTGCCGCACTAAACCGAATGTTCCTCCTGGTTGCTGATCTTGTAAACGCAAATTATTAAATAAATTGGGGATTTTCAGCATTTTGCTGCAACAACCACTCACAAAACCTAACTCGTAATTTATTACGAGCCATTTTGAAAATTTTACAGTTTAACACTCCTACGATAAATAAAACACCGGCACTGACAGAAGACACAGATAGACTGATGACTGAATAGACAATAGAGATATTATCCCCACTCCAGCTCGGTCTTAACCAGTCGTTCGAGGTACATAGACGTGTTTACTTTTTTTTTACCACATTCTTAGGAATGTGGTAGGTATATCAGATGTTGAAGTACAGTTGCCCATCTACGTAGTCCTTTATAATGGTATAACGTTAAACATTGTTTACGGGAAATCCTAAGACTTTTATTATACATTTTTTTGGTGATATCGATTTCTTATTTCAGGATGCACATATCCTTAAAGTTTTAGAGATAAGTTCTGAATAACCCTGTATACAATAAATATATTTTATATCTAACTTTTGTTAATATTTTGTTATAGTTTGTGTATCACACTAGTGTGACTTCTTTGTTTAATTTGTAAAAGAAATTCCTTAACGAAGTTTATTTATCACTTCTAATTTAAATATTGCAGGTAAACTGAGGTCAAATCTACTCGGGACTCATTTTACTGTATATGACAATGGAATGTCGACTCGGAAAGCGAGCTTTAAAGAAGGTTCCATCCCCCGGCAAGAATTAGCATCTATTATTTATGATACTAACGTGTTGGGCTTCAAAGGACCCCGTAAAATGACCGTGATCATTCCTGGTATGTTAGACGATAATAGAGTTACTATTTATCCGCAAGACGAGACCGAAGGTTTAATAGAATCGTGGAAAGCAAAAAATATGGGCAACCTTATAGAACTTCACAATAAAACACCAGTTTGGAATGATGATACTCAATCATATGTTCTCAATTTTCATGGCAGGGTGACTCAAGCTTCTGTGAAAAATTTTCAAATTGTTCATGACAGTGATATAGATTATGTTGTTATGCAGTTTGGACGAATAGCGGAGGATATTTTTACAATGGACTTTCGGTATCCTTTGTGCGTTCTACAAGCATTTGCGATTGCATTAAGTAGTTTTGATAGTAAGTTGGCCTGTGAATAACTGATCACCATTTTTTTTATCAGCCTATTCATATTTTTAAAGATTTAATTAGTTAAATGTACTTACATGTAAGGATTTTATAACAAACAAACAATAGTATTTTTAGTGTTGACGTTTGTAGCAATGCTGTGATATGATGTTATTGTATTAAATGTACGATTCTATGTATTTATTTGTCCTCTTTTGAACTTATTGTTCCTCCCTCGAAGATGTTGCACTAAAGATCCACACATTTTAAAAATTATATAGATCTTTTTACCAGCTATAAAACAACCAAATTTGAAATCATTTCAGTATTACTTGTTTTGCAGGAATTTTCATTTATGGTAAAGTTTACTAACTATAAAAATAAAGTGAGTACCTATAATATTCATTTAATGAATACAATTATATTGTTTTATTTATCTCTTATCTAAACAACCCTTAGCTAAACAACTCTTATCGAAAATCAGATTAACAAATGGAAACGCAAACTTACAAACGATTTTTAATATTTGTTTCCTTTAAAGTGATTGTTAAAATAAAATAGTTTGCTTCCTCAGATTTATTTATTTAAATCAATCACTGTAAATTTTACAATAACGCAATTGAACAACCACACTCTAGTTCCCAGTAACTTCTAAAAAATTGGAGACTGAAAGGTATGTTCTCGATGTAACTGTGTAAAGGATAATATGATAATACATATGATATACAAAATCAGTCAATCAAATTTTTCCACAAGCTTCTAGAAAATTGGAAGCTACAAAAGAACATTCTCAATGTAGATATGGAATATCGGGTGAAGAAGATAATGAACCTTAAGTATCTAAGGAGTGCAACAAAATTATTTAATTTGCATGTAAAGAGTAAAGTGTAGTGTAAGTTTGGAGGTTTAAACGTCTCCTTGAGGACCAGAAATTGTAATATGAACAGTGACTGTTTTAAGTTGTACTATTACATTTTATTAAGCACCTACACTATAAATTTTCTGGTTATATGCTTGCTAGCATTCCCTCATCTAAGAGTTTGTAAACTTTTGAGAAAAAATATTCATAATTTTCATTTACTTACTGTTTAAAGACTTGGAGGAGATGAAATGATTTAAATCTGATTTGTGATGCATCAGAAAAATAATTTCTAGAGTTCCCCAAACCTCATATCTGGATTATTTATTTTAATAAAGTTTATTAAAAACATTTTTCATCTATTATTTCGCACTTTCCTGAACTGGGTGCATAGTGCTCTCCTACCCCTCCACCATTCCTTTGGGTTTGATGAGGAGTTCATACCACATTTTTTTATTTTGAATTTAATCATCATTCAGAACAGCAACAAAAAATATATTTTTTTAATAAAATATTTAGTGAGCATTTAATACAATAGGTACCTAACACTTTCATAGGTAAGTAAAATATACTTCTCCTTTTTGTAACATTTCTACCTATATCCCTAGACAAATTAACCTACCTATATCACTGATATTTCTAATTTTTAACATTCTGACAATTAAGTACCTAGTCATTTTTAACATTTATAAAAACATTGGTTATATAAAAAGATGTACTTAAATAGGTATTCTGCTAATAGTTATTTATGTACCTACCTAGGATCCTAAGTGCAATTTTATAGTCGAAAAAACGGTTTACAAATAGTTCTTTGTATTAAAGAATCTGGGAAACCTCCTAGTCACAGACTTATCCTTAGTTATTAGAAAGATGGGTTAGAAGTTCGGAAGGGAAAAACGTTCAGTATTATTATAGAGTAATAGGTTTGTCATGGTATTATTTATTTATTCACTTTACCAATCGAGTTCAATTAATTTGCGTCCCCACTTATTTCATGTATCTGACACTGTTATATCATTATAACATTAGAATATTAACACTTATTCTTCTTAGCATACCCTTATTTACTACAAAAATGGATAAAACCATATACAAGCATAAAATGTATAGTATAAAATATCTATTTCTGAAAAATGTATCTAATGTCAAACAATTCAATGTTTTTAATTCATAAGCAGTTGAATACTTTATTTATACAATATTTATTATGGTATGTTTCACTTCACTAAAAGATATATTCCATTTTCCCCTTGTTATTTCAAAACTGAGGTCATTCACCTTATTGTGGCTCCTCCCACTGATTTTACGAAGTTCATTAACCTTAACCTAAAACAATGAATAGACTACTAAGGTTTGTAAGTCTGTGGTTATACTTCTATAATATTAAGTTTCTTCTTCTTCTACGATGCAATTATTTTTTTAAAAATAAACGTGATGATAGTTTTAATTTTTAAATACCTACTTATAAATTTTACCTTAATGTAGGTTATTATTACCTTTCCTAAGGTAAATTAGTATTTAGTTTCTTGGAATCATTCCAACTCCTGTTACAACATTTCGTGGCTCGTGGCAATCGAGGCCCTTTTGCTGACGCATTATTTTTTAAAATATAGATATTTACATTACTTACATAACTTTTACCTGAAATAAGCGTGTGAAAGGTATTGCGAATATAAATATAAAGGTCATGGGATTATTGTGAGGGTGTTTATATTAAACTTTTGCATGAGAATCGTCACAGTGGGTTTAAAAGAATATGATGATCACTTTATGCCATGGTACTCATTTTGGAGGTGTTCGCGTTCGCATTATCCATTAGGTATCAAATATCTGGATACTTAGATACCTCTATAATGGAACGAAAAATCCGAGCCTGCTTATGCTCTAAAATTTTCCCCTTTCTGCATTAGTTTTTAATCTCAATTCGCCATTTTAAAAGGTAAAGTAAAGCACAATTCGTCTGGTGTCGTATAAGTACATAGATCCCCATCTGTAACGACTGTAACGTAAACAATCTTAACACGGACATCTTAACAAGCACCTTAACACTATTGGCCTTATAGTGACACTAGAAGGTGCAGGTTTTGCGGACACGATGACGAGGACTCCATTCACATCCTTTGTCGATGTGCCTGCCTCATGGTCAAGAGACACAAACATCTGGGCGCAGCATTTCTCCTGCCTCAGGACATTAGGGAGCTTTCCCTACAACGGGTGTTGGCCTATGCGCGCATAGCACGGGTCTCTTCCAATAGCTCCCAACTAGCGGCAGGCACAATGGGTCGAAAGACCTGAGTGCTGCGGGTAACCACGCCGCCTACTAACAACAACGACAACGTAAACAATTGTTTATACCTTACCTATTTTAAGTGCATCTTTTATCTATATTTCAGTGCGATTAAATAATGTATTAGATGGATTATATAAAAAAATATCCACTTAAAAATAACCATACATTTTTATTCATGTTTTCCATTGGTGTAAGGTGTAAGGTATACCTAGGTACTCTAGATTCACCAATTTTCCACCGTTATCTCCTATTTTTCTACGAGAGAATGGGTGTTCAAGTCTTACAATGTTCAAAGACTGATTGGAAAGATGTCCGAAAAGGACAGGGCCGATATTTTTCTGCGACCTGAAGGAGCTGGACTGGAATATCTTCTTCCAAATTTATCTGCGAGCAGGTGCGAGAGTCTACCTCATTCAAGATCCCATGGATTCTCTGCGAGAAGCCAGAATGATTTATTACAATGTACATTTTACTGACAATAGAATACCCTCCTTATTTGTTTCTTTTCTAATCTTTTTATGAATAGGTATTAAGAAAAATGGATGTGACCTTGACACAGCGCACTTAAAATATTTTACTGTACAGGGTCTTCAAGATATTTTCAACTAGCCTGCTCTAACTCCTTAATATTTGATTTTACAAAAACATTGTTTACTGATTCTAGGATGTATGAAGATTGAGAATATGGTATCAGAAACACTACAATTGTGCATTTGAGATTGGTCTGCTATTGCGTTTATTAGTATAATGTGAGAGAATATTTTTTTAAATAGTGTTTTGAAAAGTTGTACAGGGTGACCCATTGGTCTGGGATTCCTTTATTTCTCCACTATTATCAACTTTAGAAAAAAATATCTAATATAAAAGCTTTCAGAAATAATAAGGGCTATAATTTAAAATTAGTTAAAGATTTACAGGGTGTTCGCATCCTTCCAAACCTATAAAAACTTTCTTATTTTAAATGGAACACCCTGTATATTATTAGCTCCTTGGATTCCTCATCGCAAGTGCTTTCAATCCATATAACATTTGTTATAGCTAACTAAACCTTATAGTTTCGAAGATATTTAATATTTTGTGTAAAAAATGACAAATGCAGACTTTGGTGAAAATAACAGTATCTTCCTTAGTTTTTACATTTCGATAATAAATATTGGTATTCGTTTAGTATAAGCCATGGCGAATATTTTGCTGTATATAAATGTTTTATAAATTATACAGGGTGTTAATAATCTCGTAGCAAAATTGGAAAACTGTAAGGGCCAATATCTCGTTTATTTTAAATGGAACACCCTGTATATTTTTAATGGATCAGATTCAGAATTGAAAACTCTATCGATCCATATTAGTATGTTATATACCCAAAGATAATAGTTTTCGAGTTATTTTGAAATTTAAAATATTTTACTCTTTGGTTACAAGTAAACATAAATTATGAGTCTAGATGGCTTGGAAAACAAAATTTATCAAGTGAATTTAAATCATAATTAAAATCATGATTTAAATCAAACTCTTGTAATATTTTTTTTTATTCAAATAAATAAGTAACGTAACATGATATTTTTAAAAGTTATCAGTACAATGTAATAAAAATAAATTTTTGATTTTTTTAATATAAATGAGATTCTGCTCAACCCTTCTAAAAATTAACCTACGCTTAGACAATAACAGTCTCGTTAAATTTTATTTTATTTCATTTCAAACAGTCCACTATGTTGCTGAATGCACAGTTCAAGTTTTGTTGGAAATGAAACTTGCACATTTCTTAGGATATCTGGTGTAATGTTTCGGAAGCAGTGTCTAATTCTTTCTTTCATATCGTCCGCTGTCGGAGACATGCTGTATACTCTATCTTTGACGTATCCCCATAGAAAAAATCCAGACATGTAAGGTCTAGAGAACGCGCTGGCCAATTTACTGGACCCCCTCGACCAATCCATCTATTTGGAAAATGTTCAAAAAATTCCTTACATTAACGCTATAGTGCGCGGGGGCACCATCCTGCTCAAGCCACAGTCTTGGTGAGATATTTAAGGGCATATCATCCAATAGATAGATATTCCAAAAGGTAATTTTGTAAAAAATCTAAATATGTCTCTCCTGTAAGTGGATTTTCAAAAAAATATGGACCTATTATGTGCTCTCCTAAAATTGCTCCCCAGCAATTTATAGTCCATTAGCCTTGATTATTGACAACTCTCAAAAAATTTGGTTGTTCTGTTGAATAAAAATGAAAATTGCAACGATTATTTCCATTTTTATGAAACGTTGCTTCGTCGCTGAACATTACAAAATTTAGAAATATTTCTTCATTGTTTATTTCCAACATCTGTTCGCAAAATTGTAGTCGTTTTTCAAAGTAATTTGGACGTAGACCTTGATGTAACTTAATCTTGTAGGGATGAAATTTGTTATCCTTTAAACACTTACTAACTTGTGTTTCTAGGCTCATAATTTATGTTTACTTGTAACCAAAGAGTAAAATATTTTAAATTTCAAAATAACTCGAAAACTATTATCTTTGGGCATATAACATACTAATATGGATCGATAGAGTTTTCAATTCTGAATCTGATCCATTAAAAATATACAGGGTGTTCTATTTAAAATAAACGAGATATTGGCCCTTACAGTTTTCCAATTTTGCTACGAGATTATTAACACCCTGTATAATTTATAAAACATTTATATACAGCTAAATATTGGCCATGGCTTATACTAAACGAATACCAATATTTATTATCGAAATGTAAAAACTAAGGAAGATACTGTTATTTTCACCAAAGTCTGCATTTGTCATTTTTTACACAAAATATTAAATATCTTCGAAACTATAAGGTTTAGCTATAACAAATGTGATATGGATTGAAAGCACTTGCGATGAGGAATCTAATGAGCTAATAATATACAGGGTGTTCCATTTAAAATAAGAAATTTTTTATAGGTTTGTAAGGATGTGAACACCCTGTGTGTCTGTAACTAATTTTAAATTGTAGCCCTTATTATTTCTTGAGTTAGCAAATGTTCGATATTTCCTAATTAGTGCGTGAAAAATTTTCACCATGTATTGTGATGGCTGAGTTTGTATTGTATTGTAATTATATTGATCTCTCTTAACCCAATATTTTTGAGGCTACTTCAAGTTTTTGTTGAACGGAATCCTCTATATATCCTTCTACCACATTCGTTACTTTCCATCCACCATGCCTTTTAAGAGTGATGATGCCTGCTCCTGCATCAGCCAGTATGGTAGCAGATGTTCTCCGGAAACAGTGGCTGGTTTAATTCTCAGCATTCGACAATTCCAAAAATTCTGTAATTTTTTTAGGGAAATCCCCTATAGAATTTATACCAACGGATTGTCTTGTACATTTTCCATTTTTATATCTTAGGGACAATCTTGAATGCTCAATTATATAAAAGGTGTTTTTTTATAGATGATAGAACTTTAAACTTTAAAAAAATATTAAAGAAAATATTTTGTGATTAAAAAAGTAATATTATTTAAAAAAACAATCTATTACATTAAACATTTAAAAATTATTTGTCCGCAAGATAACGTATTCTTTTGATCCAATTTTGGGTGACTTTTTCGAGCACTTCTGGTCGTATGTCGTGAATAACACGAACAATGTTGGCTTCTAAGGCTTCAATTGTTGCTGGTTTATCAGCATAAACTAATGACTTGACATAGCCCCACAGAAAATAATCTGCGGGCGTCATATCACAGGACCTGGGTGGATAGTTAATAGGTCCACTTCTCGAAATTAATTTGTCACCAAACCTTGTTTGCAACCACACTTTCACGTACAGCGGTAATATTCCTTTCTTTACACACATTCCTTCGACTCATTGGTGTTTTCAAATCATGTAGAGAGTATGTGATACGAAATCTATCCACAGTACGACGAATAAATAGCTCAAATGGACGATCATGTGGGCCATAAAATTCACAAAGTCTTCTATGCGTTTGGCGAACCGACGAATGATTTTCAAAGTAAATTTGAGGAATTTGGTAGCGTTGTTCAAGAGTGAATCTATTCATGATGATTTGCCAAAGTATACTCAAAATAAATTTTATAAACAGTGTCAGACTAACAGTTCAGTCTGATAGTAGTTGTCATGTAAAGTTCTATCAAACCTAAAAGAACACCCTTTACTTATACGAGTACCTCTGGTCAAGTAGGTAGATATACATTTTTAAATGTCAGTGCGTTAATCATTATGTATATATGGGTGGAGTAGTTCGCCGGAAACATGCCTAATCATTATTTATATTATTTATACCTATATTCCCTACTATTTTTACTGCTTTTGGTTTCCCGAATAGCTGTTCATACCTGGGTTACATATAGCATTATTTTATGATGAATCAACCTTATTTTTACAAAACGCATTAACAAAAGAATGTTTGTTTTTCTGCCAAACATTTTGTTCTTTTTTTTGTTTTGTTCAGTGCAGTTGGCTTATGATTATGAATTTGTTTTTGTATTTTCTGGCTGTATTAGATATATTTCATTAAATATGATCCTTTAAAATTCATATTTTTTCATGAAGGTCATGGTACAGTCTTTTTATTCCTAAGCATTAATAACTTATAATGACTTATTTGTCAATATTACTTGTTCTATTGGCTCAAAACTTGAGTGATAATATTAGTTTACATTTGAACACTTTCAGACACTAACGATCTTTTACTCATAGTTAATTTTCATAACTTTTACTCGGAGTAACATTAATTCGTTGTAGTCAACAGGACTACATAAGTCAATAATAAATACAACAGTTTGTATCAGTGAAACAAAGTCTCAAGTGCCTAAGTAAACAGTTGGATACCCATAAAATTTTCATTCACACATTGTTAAATTTTGCTCATCATTTGCGTTCTCCAATTCTACAAAATTGTTTTCTTCTCTGAAATCGAGTAGGTATATGATCCTATTTTTATTATTTTACAGGTGACGTATTCTTAAAACAATTTCTTGACGGATCGATCCCATAAATCAAAATTGGTTTTATTGACTTCTCATGGTTTTCGATGAAATCCAAACTAACATGGAATTTAGTGCACGTTGTACCCATACACTCGATTTATGTATGCAAAAAATAAACAACGTACAAATTAATCTATAAGTTAACGTTTAAAGAACTTGAAAATGTTTTAAATGTTTTTAAGATTGTTTTGTTTGTCTGTATATTTTCTATGAAAAGTATATTACTCATTTATGTACACCGAATTTAATTAAATGTGTCATTGCATTATAGCAATAGATAACTCATTTTATCTCTTATCTTCTGTTAACAGATCAGAGGTGTTTATTAAACCTAAATACGTAGTGTACTTGCGGTGATGGTTGATAAGCGGACTACTAGATATTGTTTTATAAAATGAAATTAAGGTGGTTTTTGCTAATTTGTTTGTTTTTGAGTGTAAAATCCCAAGATCCTGATACGAACAATGATAGCCAAGTGGAAGAAATAACGCCAGAAATTTTGGAAAGTGAGAAACAAGAAAATGATCCGAATGACCAAGGAACGAACGTAGGAAATGGAGCGGACGGAACTGCTCAAGAAAATCCAGGAAACTACGGTAAAATAGTGTTAAAACAATTAATTCCTGTGAATTTGTATTAATACGATTCAAATGGATCAAAGTGATCCATGTATTGATTACAGCGAAGTAGGTATTCCTTACTCAGATTTATTTTTAATTTTTATAGACGTAGATGTAGATCCCAGTCCTCCTCCAGAAATAACAAACCTTCAAACTGATACAGATGCCACTAACAATGATGACATAATTACCGATCCTAAATGGACGATTCAGAAACTTGGCCGTTCTGGAAATTACGTGACATATTACGGGGCAGATTACGGTTAGTTTCACAACTATTTTCTGTTTGACTATGCTTTGTTTATAGCTTACTTATCGGCAAAATTATATATTGCCGCCATATTTGGGTGTGGTCCCATAGTAACTCGAAATTATATTGAATAACATTTTTGGACATTGACTATATAGTGTGTCCCAAATTCGTCACATCAGCATTTGTATATCTTGGTTATTGTAAGAGATAGAAAGAAGCTTACCTAAATAAGAAGTCTATCGCAGAATTTTATTGATTTTTTAAATATAATTTGCAGTTTACTTTATCTTTTGAGATACATATCCAAAAGGAAAACCAAATTTACCAGTTTTTCCATATTTCTATAAACCTTCTGTTGTTCGGTTGTCACTTTTTTAAGTTTAATCTTTTCATGTTATTCACGACTTCATATTATCTTTTGTTTTAACATTTGCTGAAGTGCATTGTCTATCGACCAAACTCTATTATTAAAAATTAAACACAAAAAGGTCTTAAAATCACAAGTTACTAAAAGGTGTCCCATAAAGCGTGACAATAAAACTTGTGCTTTTTTTGAAAGCACTAGCACGCCCTGTAAATTGCATATATCTCACTTAATTTGACAGTGCATTTAAAAATATTTTTAATGATAATGCACTTTCCAGGGTTATATGCTATAATTTTGCAAGTGATGAAATTAAAAAAATATATTTTTACTTTATAATAATCTGATGCTTTTGCACAAATTTGGTGGATATATCAAGTCGCCACAACGACGGCATGTGATCGCAATAATGAGCTGATGAGACCAGATCAATAACATGGTACATTTTGGTGACCAGATCAATAACATTTTGGTACACGTTGTATGGAAACCTAACGTTTCCACCAAAATTGAGAAAGTTTAGAATTATGCTTTTCGAATTGACTCCTTATTTATTGCAGCATTTGAACATTTTATATTTGATGGTATCAACGAATGCCAGTTCCCAGCTAGGAAAGGTGGAAAGTATCTCAAGCTTTACCTCCTGTGTTTTATTAAAATGGTTTTATGGATTTAAAAATTTAATGGTACCTATATTTTTAAATGAGTACATGGCGAAATATGATAATTCTTAATTGAGCTATCCAGCGCGTTAGAGAAAAATTGTATTCTTTTAAACACACATTGTAGTGGGTTTTTTTATGATGAAATAATACGAAAATGCCCAACTGATAGAGATAACTGATGGCTGGATAATCTTATCGAGATTGATCCAATACTGTAATTAAAACGAACATAAATGAACAGTACCCGATATAGGGAAAGAAACTTTTCGGTTTAGGTAATTCAGAAACAAATTTTATTTAATTTCTAAAGCTGAGAAATAAATGATCCATCATCTATAAGTAAGTATGGAGCATTGTAAAGGAGACAAGAATTAAGAAAAAAAAAATATCTTCTCAAATTAGTTATTTATCACGATATTGGTATTTCATTATCATTAAGTCTTATCTTAACGTTGCAGCAAAAAAAATTGTTTCGTAAGTTCCACGGATATTTCTATCTTATTTACTTTGTGATTATCTAGTTAAACATTGATAAGATATATACTTCTTATTAACAAAGGTATATGTTTGTGGCATATTTAATACTATAACGCAGAATAATTTGAAAGAAATAAAAGTATAAAACAAAACAAACAATTTTTTGAACCATTGCTAATGCCAACATTTGTAGACACCTTCAGGATATTTTGAAATAATGTTTAAAGGATAATACAGTAGATTACTGAAACTGAGTTAAAAAGAGTGGGAGGTAGTTTATAGATCAGTCAATATATACTATATACTATACTATATAAACTGTAGATTTCATTATTTAGGTATTGCGCACATTTTTCATCTTGCTCTAAAAGACATTTAGTTAGTGTATACTCCTAAAATGCAAGCCAATGCACTCACCTGTTTTTTTCCATGACTTTTCCGGGCATCATTCTTTAGCCTGAGGGCTAAGTTACTGACTTTTTTACTACAAGGATTGGCAAATTACAGAAGTAATAACTTTATCGATGCTATAAGTGAACTAACACTTCGCAGGAGCAAAGAGTTCCTGCAAAGATTTCCGGTTCTCTAGTTTCTTTACAGAAACATAAGTCCTCCTCATATACTATGTCTTCCTCAGCTTTGGATTAGGATTAAGATTATCAATTGATAATACGTTTGAAGGTCCCACTGCAGGTTATATCGCAGAGCTATTGCCTGGTGGATAATTTTAGCCAATGTATTATGGTACATTGGTCACTTCGTCAACATTAGTTACTTAATTGTATGCTGTGTTGTTCCTTCTTTTTTAATTTGACATCCCTATTACGAGGTTTCGATAGAGAATTAAGGCATATGCAGAACCAAAGGGCATTGAGGGCAACATGCCGGTAATTGTATTTTGGGTTTACATCTTTTCATTATTGTTTTGAGGATGATTTATTAGATCTTTAATCACCAACCACAAAGGACCACTTTTTTATAATGTAACTATGCATGTTATATCCATATTTTGTTTGAATTTACTTTTATTATTATTATACTCTTTCTTATTATTATTTGTTCCTAAGGTACATGTAATTAAATGAGGTATTTTTTACTATTATTTTTCATTGATTTGCTTGTCTTTTCTAAGTTATTTCAATTTCTTTACTAGGCATGTCTGCCATCTTGGTTTCTCTAGATTAATTTTATTGCCGACAATAATTTTGTTTTTTATGTAAAAATGTATGTTTTTATGTATGTTTTGTTTCATTATCATTATCGATATCGTTATCCTTATAATTATCATTACCCTTACCATTATCATTACCATCGTCATTGTCATTGTGTTGTGGATGTCACTATCGCTATCGCTGTCATTGTCACTGTCACTATTACTATTCCCATCACTATCACTATCATTCTCATTTTCATTTTCATTTTCACTCTCATTTCTGTTATTGTAAAGTTCCAGTTTTTGAACTGGATGCTTTCAATTGACTTTGAATAAACTTTACTACTACTTTTACTATTATTACTCTATTATACTATAAGGTGCGGCAGAATAACTTCCTTTTTTCAAAACTTAATAAAACCCATTGTATGAATCAGAACATTTTTATTTGTTTTTTTATAATGTAGGCGCATGCCTAAAGTTTTGTTTTACATAGTTTTGAAGATCAAATCAGATAGGTGACGTCCCCCATTCTCCATACACTGAGTAAACCGATTTCTGGCGTTTGTCATGACTCTTGCCAGCATAGCAGGCGTTATGTTGGCAATTTCTTCCTGGATGTTGGTCTTCAAATCTTATAAGGTCCTTGGACGGTTACACATAAACACGGGATTTAAAAAAACCTCATAGAAAAAAATCACAAGGGGCCAAATCGGGAGAGCGGGCCGGCCACTCCAAATCGCCCCTAATTGAGAAGAGGCGCCTTGGGAAGTGTTCCCTCAAAACAGCCATCGATGCTCTTGAAGTGTGTGCCGTTACACCGTCATGTTGGAATCAAATGTCCCTTAAGTTCAACTCATCTAGCCGTGGAAAAAAAATCTTGCATCATGTTTACATATCGGTCCGAATTCACTATCACTGCGACTTCATTTTCCTCAAAGAACCAGGGACCAATAATTCCAGCTGAGGAAATTGCACACCATACTGTGACTTGCTAGGTGAATACTAGGTGAATGCAAAGGCCAACATCCAGGCCAACATTGGATTTGAAGACCAACATGGTCTGATTTGATATTGAAAACTATGTAAAACGAAACTTTAGGCATGCGCCTACATTATAAAATAACAAATAAAAATGTTCTGATTCATACAATGGGTTTTATTAAGTTTTGAAAAAAGGAAGTTATGCTGCGGCACCCGTAGTACCAAATTATATTAATTTTAATTTCAGATCCCATGACTTCAAATATTGCTCCTCAAACAAGCGATCAGAGGGGGTTTTCCGATACACCTTACACCATTACTGAAAGCCGTTTGGCAGAAATTCGTAAACATTTCATGTATCCTTATTACGATAAAGGAGGTAATTCGGACAATGAAGGAGACTACCAAAAGGAAATTCAAGCTTCGTCTCCACAAGTCCACAAAAATTTGAATTTCCAATTGCCATTCTTCGGATTCCGATTCAATTACACTCGAGTTTCTTTGAATGGTTATTTAGAATTCAGTGACCCACCACCTAATTACGAATACCCTCTCGTATTTCCAATAAAGGATTGGCCTAAAAGAAATGATCCTTCTTTTATTGGAATATTTTTCAGCAAATGTAGAGTGGGTAATTTGAGAGATGGTGATATAGATAGAAGAGCTCCAGGCGTGTATTTTAGGATGGAGAGAGACCTTAGAACAAGGCAAGATCAAATGGGAGTAGAGATAAGGGAAAGGGTGAGATGGGATATCAGAGAAGGCGTTATAGGTGCCGAGACATTCGATCCTAAGCATGCTATAATAGTCACTTGGAAGAATGTGTCTTTCAATGGTGGTTTTGCCAATGCTCTCTACCAGGTAATTTATATATAGAAAGGTTAAAAGGTTTACGATCATAGGAAAATGAATACCAGGTTAATTTAGAATTTCTCGTGCGAAAGAAATTTGAACTTAAAATTAAATCAGATCTGTCAAAACTCAAAATATTCTTAAAGTTTTCAATTTTCATTACAAAATTTGTATAATTTTGTCATACACAATCAGAGTCTACTCCAATCAATAACAACACCTACAGTAATGGGTTGATATTAATATTTAAGATGCGTTGTCATTATGGAGTTTGGAGAAAAGTGAAAAGATTAAGAAATACTTAAACTGTTAATTTTTTTATCGTTTAGACAAAGACAAAGAAAAGCAGAAATTGCAATCTTCCAAAATCCTTTCCTATGTCTAAAATAAAGTATATTTTCAGAAAATCTTGATTTATATATGAACATATCAGTATTTATAACCAAATTCGACAGAAAATAATTTCGTTTGTAAATAAATTTGTTAATAATAATGTTCACGACACACTATACAATGTTGCAATGTTTCTTCAGACAAATACCTTCCAAATGGTTCTTGCTACAGATGAAGTATATACATATGCCATGTTCAACTACCTAAATATTGATTGGACCAGTCATACCGAAGCAGGAGGTGATACAAGAAAAGGCGAAGGCGGTGTCTCAGCATATGTTGGTTTTAATGGTGGAAATGGAACCAGAAGTTATGAATATAAACCATACAGTCAAGAATCGGTTATAAGAGATCTTACGGCAACTGGATTTGCTAATGGATTTCAAGGGAGACATCTTTTCCGTATAGATGAAAATATATTACTGGGTTCCTGCAACAAAGATATAGGTATGTTCTATTATAGTGTATTTATTAGTTAGACACAGATAACATTCTATGATTTCACAGATGGTGCAAACTTGCCGCTAATGTTTGCCCCCGAAAGTGGAAATATGTTGGGTGGAACGGTAGTAAACATCACCGGCCCTTGTTTCAGTCCAAATGACCAGATCAAATGCAAATTTGATGTAGCTGATATAGTAACTGGATATGTTGTTGACAAAAACAGGGCAATATGCGTACAACCCCCACTTCTTAGTGAAGGATATGTCAGATTGGAAATAGCTATTGGTCCAGGTACTTTTAAATGGAAAGGGTCGTATTATATCGGTAAGTATTATAATTTCTTATATCATCACAGATATTAATTAGCCTTGTTAATTAAATTATTTTATAAGATATTTTATAAAATTTTTCAGAGTCACCAGCAACTGCAGCCCAAAAAATTTATTTCAAAGATACAAAATATCACGAAAAATCACCAAGTGAAATAAAAATAACTTGGGAAAAACAAAATTTAACTACTAACGAAAATGCAAACATTCGTATGTCCCTATGGGGTTACAGAGAAACGAGTATACGGCCAACATTTGTCTATATAACTGATATTGCTGATAACATACAAAATACTGGAGAATATACAATAGTTCCATCTCAGTTTAGGACACGTACTAATCAGTTTCTTACAGATATGAGATTTGGTTTTATTCAAATCAATTTGACGGAATCTATAAAGGTATAACACCTCTATTAATTTATTATTCCAGTATAGATATAGGTATAACTACAAAACATTTGACTAATAACCAAAAGATTATGAAAATTAACATGTACTGTTCGTATTAGTTTTCATGACCAAGTTATAAATTCTGCCTGGTAGGTCCACCATTTTTCAAGATGGCAAAATTTATCAAAATAGCAAAATTATATCAAACTTTCTCGTACCCTACAAGTATAGAATTTTGTTTTATTAAAGTTATGAAAGGGAAATTTTTACGGGGGAAATGGTTCTTTTTGCTAAATACCTTACTAAACTAAAGACAACACTGACGTAGTTTTCCACATAACAGCAAAACACTATACTGCACTCGACGCACGTTTCGCCAACCAAGTTGGCATCATCTGGAGATGATTAAGAAATGAGTTTTTAATCATGAAACTACGTCAGTGACGTTTTTTAAACTTAAATATAAAAATGGCTGATTTATGAGATGGCATAGCTTGGATATGTCCACTTGAGAGCATTAAATTTAAGATACCTAATTTATTAATTTATTGTTTAAAAGTAGTCAAATGTCTGTGGTCAAAATTATAGGTACCTACCTAGAAAGAGAAACTGAAAGAGGAAGGTGATAAATACCAAAAATTAAATTATACAAGGTGTTTCATAATATATGCGCAGGACTTCAGGATGTTATAGCTCGTCCAAAAATATGAAAAAAAGTTTTTATTAACTTACCCTCTAAAATGCACCATTTTAGAGATCCAGGGTGTTGAAATTGAAAAAAAAAATTCTTTTTTTGCGAATATCTCCGGGACCGTTTATCGTACAGAAAACAGATTTTGTAAGCATTTTCTACTCATAATAAACTATGTTTTGTGCGGAATTTTTTTTTTTAAGTCATAACTGGTGCAGGTTTTGAAGGGGCAGTGGGTGTATTTCTCCCCAACTTCTACGCTACTGGAAAAAGTACGATTTTGAGTACTTTGTAATTGAGAAAAAGTACGCCCATTTGAACCGCCAATGTTTTCTACACGAAAAAGGTACTCTTGGTCATAAGCTCTAAAGTCGATCGTTTTCGAGAAAAATCAACTTTTATGTTGAAAAACATGGTAAATTTTTTGAAAACATGGTCAATTTTACCTTTACGGTTTGAGGAATTTTGAAAATACAACTTTTGTATCATTTTTTCATTTTTTTTAATTTTGCAATTATGAAGTTAACGTTTGATTTTGTTACATGTTCTAACGTTTAAATAACTTTTAATTAATTAGTAAGAAAAAAATTTTATTTCAAAAAATTTACCCTGTTTTTCAACATAAAAGTTGATTTTTCTCGAAAACGATCGACTTTAGAGCTTATGACCAAGAGTACCTTTTTTGTGTAGAAAACATTGGCGGTTCAAATGGGCGTCTCAAAATCGTACTTTTTCCAGTAGCGTAGAAGTTGGGGAGAAATACACTCACTGCCCCTTCAAAACCTGCACCAGTTATGACTTTAAAAAAGAAAAATTCCGCACAAAACATAGTTTATTATGAGTAGAAAATGCTTACAAAATCTGTTTTCTGTACGATAAACGGTCCTGGAGATATTCGTAAAAAAAGATTTTTTTTTTTCAATTTCAACACCCTGTATCTCTAAAATGGTGCATTTTAGAGGGTAAGTTAATAGAAACTTTTTTTCATATTTTTGGACGAGCTATAACATCCTGAAGTCCTGCGCATATATTATGAAACACCCTGTATAATAAGCCTTGTTTGTTTTCAATAATAATTTTAAAACTCCAACCTTATAGAATATTTTTTCTAATCTCTCTACATTCATACATACTCATGACGTAAGACATTTAAATTTCACTCAATTTTGATGAAAATTTGATTATTGTTATTTTTCATTCACCTAAATCAATATATTAGGCATTTGTTACAAAATACAAAAAGTTTGTTCTATTTAAATAAACTGCCCAGCTGTTAAAGTCAAATGTTTATTACATATTATGAAAATTAGTCCGCCTCAATCGATTAATTTATTGACAGCTGTTTTTGAACAACAATCCTATAATAGTTATTATAGTACATTATAACATTATTGTTTAGGTCAACACCTACACAACAACACAACAAACAATAGAAATAACGCCATTAATATGGAGCAAACCCATTCCTTTGGGTTGGTACTTCCAATTTCAGTGGGAAAATATGTATGGATCAAACTGGCCGAAGTATCTCTGTGACGACTGGTTAAGAACTGACAGATATTTAAAGAACTTTGCTCATGAACTTCCTCAGTGTCCTTGTACAGTTCAACAAGCTCTAGCAGATAAAGGAAAATACATGCCTGACTTTGACTGCGATAAGGATTCGAATCCTCAGTGTTATTATAATAACCAAGCTCTTCACTGCGTTAAGACTGGATCTCCAACGTAAGACATCGCTTGCAAAAGTTACTTTATAATTTAATATACCAAATGCATATTTTTCAGATTGGAGGGTTCTGAACAGCAGTGCTGTTACGATAAAAACGGGTACCTAATGCTGTCGTACGATCAACAATGGGGTTCAAGTCCACGTCGGTGTCATAATCTTGGTTTAATGCCTTACAACGAAGCAACAAAGGTTCCTACATTATCGCAATGGTTTAATGATATGGTCCCTAAATATTTATGTTGTTTGTGGCAAGACGAACAGGCAGTTGGTTGTGAAACACTTAGATTTGAACGACGACCTACGCAGGACTGTGTTGCCTATCAAGCACCAGGCATAGCCGGTGTTTATGGAGATCCACATTTTGTGACTTTTGACGATGTGGAATATACGTTTAATGGAAAGGGAGAATTCGTTTTGGTAAAATCGAAAACACGTACAGATAATCTAGAAGTTCAAGGAAGATTTGAGCAAATGGATGATAACGCGTACGGAGAAGTTAGAGCAACACAACTTACATCTATTGTGGCTAGAGGAAATTCTTCCACCATTGTAGAGGTAAGAAGAAGACCGTTGGACGCGAGATGGAGGTATCGGCTAGATGTAATAGCAAATGGAAAGAGAATATACTTTGACCGGCCGTCTTTAAAATTCCAACACTTTTCAGGTATGTTATGTTATAATGATTCCCTGAATGCATTAGCAGTCTATACCGGGTTTCCCATTTCATTTGACTAATGGCAATTAACATGGGCTATTACATTTCATTGAATTTTATATTCCCAGGGCACACTATGAGAAATATTGCTAACGGAATCGATAGTACTGACTGTCAAACACTTCTGATTACCAAAATACTAAAGCGAAATGCTTTTTTAATTAAAATATCAATAAAAATTCGTTTTTAAGTTAATAGGTGTCGTTTACATAACTGTTTTAAGAGACATTATTAAACGTCATCCGGTGGACTAGTTGGTTGAGCGGCAGTGTTTCAAACTGAACCGCAAAATTTTGCAGGTTCGAATCCCGCCAGAGACAACTTTTTTTTTACTTTTTCATTAATTAGAAATTATTAGTGTTTACTTATAAACGAATAAATATGGTTCATTGTCAGTACCTAGTTATTATTTTTGAAAGTCACAATATTTGCTTATCAAAAAAAAAATAAATAAAACATGTTTTAATTGGTTCGTTTCCTTTATCTTTAGCTAAAGCTACTATCTTATAAAATAAGTAATCAACAAGCAACATATTTTTTATTTATTACATGCTCAGTGCTTTTACTACTAATAGTGTACTAACTACTCTGCTAATAGTTACTACATATTATACCTCAATCTGGATATTGAGTTAAACAATATTACAGAGGAACTGTCGTGAATTAGTAATAGGTTTTTTTTTAAATAAAAAACTATAATTCTAAAATTATGAGTTTTCTAAAATAAGAATATATTTTAAAAAAACTCATCATATTTTAAAAAACTCCTCAAAAAAAGCCTATTACTAATTCACGCCAGTTCCTCTGTAACTGTTTAACTCAATATCCAGATTAAGGTATAGTAACTATTAGCAGAGATAAGTAGGTACACTATTACTTGTTATTACACTATGTTGCTTGTTGATTACTTATTTTATAAGATACCTAGTAGCTTTAGCTAAAGATAAAGGAAACGAACCAATTAAAACATGTTTTTTTTTCTGATAAGCAAATATCGTGACTTTCAAAAATAATAACTAGGTACTGACAATGAACCATATTTATTCGATTAAGTAAACACTAATAATTTGTAATTAATGAAAAAGAAAATAAAAAAAGTTGTCTCTGGCGGGATTTGAACTTACAAAATTTTGCGGTTCAGTTTGAGACACTGCCGCTCAACCAACTAGTCCACCGGATGACGTTCAATAATGTCTTTAGAACGGTTATGTAAACTACACCTCTTAACTTAAAACGAATTTATATTGATATTTTAATTAAAAAAGCATTTCGCTTTAGTATTTTGGTAATCAGAAGTGTTTGACAGTCAGTACTATCGATTCCGTTAGCAATATTTCTCATATTGTGCCCTGGGAATATAAAATTCAATGAAATGTAATAGCCCATGTTAATTGCCATTAGTCAAATGAAATGGGAAACCCGGTATATGATTTCAATGTATTGCCCTTGTAAAAGGCAAAATATGTTGCCACTAATATGAATATAATTTTAGGAGTCACAATATACACTCCAACGTATATTCTGAATCAGTCCGAGGTTATAATGATGTTTGACAATGGAGCAGGCGTTGAAGTTCTTGATAATCAAGGATATTTGACAGCCAGGGTATATCTACCATGGACGTTTATAGTAAGAAATCTCTGCAAACAGTAATCTAATAGTGAATACAATTTATTTGCTTTTAGAATAAAACTAGTGGACTTTTTGGAAATTGGAGTTTCAATCAGGAGGATGACTTTACTTTACCAGATGGCTCAAGAGTCAGTATTGTATCAAATATTAACGACATGGAAAGAGTTTACAATGATTTTGGTGCACATTGGATGATAGATGATGTTCTTGATCTAAATAAAGGCCGAGCACTATTTCACAGAGAGTTTGGTATTACCGCAGCTTCTTATAATAACAGGACCTTCAAACCGCAGTTTCTAATGTTGCCAGAGGATATACTACCGGCAAATAGATCACAGCAAATAGAACGCACATATCAAATTTGTAGTACAAAAATGTATGAATGTTACTATGACTATGCCATGACTTTAAATAGAGATCTTGCTCATTACACGCAGAATTATAAGGCGACTATTTATGAACTGAAAGAAACAACTAGAAGAAAAGTGGTCTCATGCGGAGTTCTAGAAACGCCTAGGTTTGGTAGAAAAAGTACATTCCTTTTTATACCAGGTACTAGAGTAACGTATGAATGTAATCAAAATTTCGTATTGGTGGGTGACAATAGACGAACCTGTCAGGCAGATGGTACTTGGGATATTCCGGAATATGGATATACAGAATGTTTGCGTAAGTATTATATCATTATTTTTTAAATAAAGGTGTTAGTTGCCTTTTCTCGATAATAACAAGTAATGTTTTACAACATTATAAATTTATTCATTATGAAAAAATATGCATGTTTCTAAAGTTTTAGTTCGTAAATTTTAAATTTGTGTTACACAGATTTTTATCGTAAAGAAGAGAGATGAAATCTGTTTCTATATTACTACGTTTTCACCAAAGATTAATCGTCCAACTTGAATTTATTTTCGGTTCTTATGTAGGTGATCCCTAAAACTAGTAAAATAATGACAAATATTTTCTTAGGTCAACAGGAATATTCATCACGACAAGCTGCAATAACATGGGGTATTATCCTTGCGGTTCTCATACCTCTGTTTCTCCTGCTAGCTTACATTGCCTACAAATTGTATCAAAGGTTTCTAAATTCAAATCAAGACGAAGACTGGGCGTACGATACTGCTAAAATGAAGGGTTCCCAAAATTTAACTAGATCTTTCAGTCCGGAGTTTTCCGACGACGAGGACATTCCAAAAAGTCCCATATCAAGTGATAAGTCCGACAGCAGTTTCGGTATCCTTAAAAAAAGGCGGAGCTATGACAAGAGTTATCGGACCCATGAACCATTGAAGGGTTTACCACAGACGGAATTTGAGGATAAGCCTATTGATCCTAATATGCCAGAGTACGAACCAGAAACTAAGTCTCTGAGAAACGATGTAAGATCAACGAGCCCGCCTAGTCCCACAAGTCCCACTTCAAGTGTATTATACAGCATCCCATACTCTGCGAAACCAGATTTGCTCACAGACAATGGAGATAAATTATATAATGCTGATACTTATGCAGAGCCTTTGAAAAAATCACCAAAACAACGTTTTAGTAGTCAGAGCAGTATTATTACAGAAGTTTAACAGCCTCCTACATTTTTATGCTTACAATTAAAGCATACTAGTAATACATAGGATAGAAAAAAATCCGAATTTTCGGTAAAAGGCAATTTGGAATAAACAAATTCTCGTAGATTTACAACACATGTTATAACAGAGAGGTTTTGCATTTTTTTAATTTACAAAATAAGAAATAGAGCATTATTTTTCACTGAAGCAAGTGAACTGATACAAAAGTGTATTTGTAAAGAAATTTGTATATAAACTATAGTAGCTTTTTTCGTAGGAACCCCACCAATAGTATACATTTTTTCCCAATCGCCGATCATTATTGATAAATAATTTTATGTTCTTACTAGCTTTTTGACAGTATCCAGTCAAGATCGATGTTTATTCTTCATCTATATTTCAATATTTCCAATAATAGTACTTCACATAAAGCCAAAAGTTTGTAAAGATTCGATTCGTAAATTATATACTTGGAATAGATAGAATATAGTTGGGTGTATATATAGAACCACCCAAATATCTCTCATACCGTTGAAAGTATTTCCAGATTTGTATTTCAGTTTCATTCAATAGTATTCATAGACAAATACTTTTCATTTCATACAGTATGTTCAACAATATATAAAATATTTGGATATTTACACCATACTGTTGGAAATTGTTTCTACGAAGAAAGCTGCCAATAGTTATATATTTTTTTTATTACAAGAAAAATCAGATTTAGAGAAATACGTTCGGAGGAGAAACATCTACGATCTAGCCTTAGCATGTGATTATGATTATTTTTTACAATTGTAGTTTGTGACAAAATTTATAAATATATAATAAATATATTGAATATTCAATTCGATGTTCATTGCACATGCTAGGGATTAAGATCTAGAGCATAAATGGTATGAGAACTCTGAGGATAATCCCTATAATGTGGAATGAATGAATTTTATTTCCATCTGTTTCCTGTTTTTAGCAACCAGTTAATAATAATAAATATAAATATAAACTTAATACCTTAGAACATTTATTTTGTTTTAAACTACCAAGTAAAATCAAATGACACGAAAACAAACTATGTAGGTGATTATTACGTAAACATTATCGATAATATTGACGGGAAAATAGCTGGGTACCTACTATTCACCAACTTAAGACACCTAATGAATCAAGCACTTGACGACAGCAGCTTTTGATAGTATTTCCTAAATTCACCGAGTCTCCCTTAATTCGTCTACAATATTTCCAAATCAAAATCATAGTAAGTATATTCTTTCCAGCAGTTCATAAAGCGTTAGTTGTCGACAGGTTGGGTTTCTCCAATCTTGTTGTAATATACTTTCTAAATTACATTTCAATCGTGAATGGTGAGTAATTAGTGTGGTGTAAATAACTTGTAGGTGCCAGTATTTTGAAAAAATGGTGTAACAAGTCACCTACTCTACTGTAGACTCCAAGATGTGTAACACATCTACTCCAAGAAGTAGATGTGTGTGTAGATGTGTAGATGTGCCACGTCACTATTTCTACTAGAATCTATTTTAGTTTCTCCATAGTTTTGCGGTAACACATTTCTTAGACAACATTTTATAAACTCAAAAGTTATCAAAACACATGCAAGCACTTCATATCCTTAACAAAGATGTCGGATACGCAATAGTAGATGTATATGACTCGCTAGGAGATATGTCAGAAAGTATAACAACCAGTGGTACTTTAGTGAAGTGTAGCAAGACATCAGCAACCATACTCCACGCACTTACTATCGTTTACCGACAAAAAATGTCAGGATCCACGCAAACCATCAGTCAGTACCTAGCAGTTTATTCTTCACCAAATATTCAACGAATTTACCGACATCGTAGCTATCATAATGTTTATTTTCACTATATGAAAAGCAGGGTAAAAAGACCAAGGACATGCCATGCCTATAATAGGCATTACATCAAGGTTTCCAGCTAAGTTAATTATTGAGGCATATTATTACAATTGTTCTTACGATTCTACAGTCGGTGTCAGACAAATAAAATTATATACTGTGCGTCCATCTATAAAGTATCACATATTCACACTCTGAACTTCTCAGATTTCCTTAAAGTTTTTCCTGCTATTGTTACCAATTCTTAAATGTGGTCAGAAATGCTCGGAAAAAATGCAATGCAAAATTATGAGCTTCCTTTGGATTGAAGTGGACCATTTTTCCCTATATTACAATTTTACCCCCGATATTTTCTGATAACGTTTCAGAATTGGCAACAATGACAGGAAAAACTTCTAAGGAAGAAAATCTAACAAGTTCAGGCAAGACCGAATGTCGATAGCTGTTAAACTGTGATAGAACGACACCCTGTATCTTATGTGCTGTTCCACCAGGGTCGTAGATGTATTTTGTTCCTGTAACGGCTGATGGCAGAAATGAATGGATACTCTGTAGATGTACTTATCACAATTAATACAGTCTGATTATAAGGAGAATAAACTTTTTTATGAAACGCGAAATCCATTATGGATGGGCCCCTGGGGCTTTATCGCGTAGGAAGTAGATGATTTCTACCGACTGAAAATTATTCCTTCCCGTTTCCTCGAGCGAATGGTGAAGGATTTTTTTTCTACCTTTTGTCTTTTTTATAGTGCATATATATTACACTAAAAAATTAATAAATAATTACATTGGGAACGTCTTGGGAATATTGGGAATTAATTCCTCTCATTAAAGAACTTCTTTCGATTCCATAAAATATTTTTACGAAAAATATATTTTCGAATTGAATCCCATACCAGTAGGTACATACATTTCACGTTAAGTTTAATATCAATTGATCTGTATCAATTTAAACACACTATACATATCCCGAAAATAAAACATTTTTTAAAGAAATAACTCATCGACAATCCTTGTTTATTTTCCAAAATATGATACATCCTTGAGTTTTATATTAAATTTGATTGAGTTTGTGTATCCTCTATCAATTTTATTATCTTCAGGTCAGCAAGAATACTCTCAACGCCAAGCTGGAATTGCATCAGGAATTGTAATGGCTGTATTGATACCTTTAGTATTATTATTCGTATATATAGCTTACGTATTCTTGAAGAAGAAGCAAAAAGAGAGGGAAGAGGAGGACCAACAGACTAAAAGCTATGAAGAACAAAAGATGTAAGTAGTAAAGGCGAATGCTGAAATTTAAATTATCGTCGAACTTTTGATGGAAACAGAAAAATGTTAACAATACTAGGTACCAGTAAATGTATATTGAGCTAGTGGGTTAGTTTTCTTGGACATATCATAGAAGGCAGTATATTACTGTGTTCTTAAAATCAATAAAAGTATGTCAACATGTACCGGGTGGCCAAATTTGCTTGCTATTATAGGACAACTCGAGAACTAAGAGAGATACAAAAAAATTAACCCCCCCTTTCTCGAGCTCTTTTTCTGAGACAAACTTAATGCCGAAATGCAAAATGGCCTATCTTCTTTTGTTTTTGAGATATTAGCGATTATTCGATTTTTCAAATTTTCGATGCCCGCGCATATCTCGGTTATTTTAGATATTAGAAAAAAACAACTTATATGTTCTTCAGACACTTTTTTAAGAGGAATGCAGTGGCGTAGACCACATTTTAATAAGTTGATAAAATTTCGAGTTATGACATAAACTTGTATTTTTTTAAATGAAAATCATAGTCGGCTATGATTTAGTTAGAAAGATAATTTTTTTCTCTTTTCAGCGATATATAATATGTGTGGTTAATTTATTCGGCTTGACTATTTTTTAAAGAATCTTAGAATTTTTAAGGTTATTAATAGCTGCCATTTTGTTTTGGCATAGTGACCGTAACTTCACAGTAATAATTGTTTCTTATATAATATTCCAGCATGTCGAATTTTTCATAATTTTGAAATGCCATTCTTGAAATTTAAAGGTAGGTATTCTAAAATTTCTAGGAAACAACTATTCGCAGATCAATTATTATAAGCGGTATAAATTACAGACGCAAAGTGATAAATGCAGTTAGAATTGTCAATACTTAAATTTCAAACAGAAGATATACGTCTACTACGCGAAAACGAAACGGGAGCTATTAATAACCTTAAAAAGTCAAAGATTCTATAATAAATAGTTAAGTCAAATAAATTAACCACACATATTATATATCGCTGAAAAGAGAAAAAAATTATCTTTCTAACTAAATCATAGCCGACTATGGTTTTCATTTAAAAAAATACAAGTTTATGTCATAACTCGAAATTTTATCAACTTATTAAAATATTGTCTACGCCACTGCAGTCCTTTTAAAAAAGCGTCTGAAGAACATATAAGTTGTTTTTTTCTAATATCTAAAGTAATCGAGATATGCGCAGACATCGAAAATTTGAAAAATCGAATATTCCCTAATATCTCAAAAACAAAAGAAGATAGGCCATTTTGCATTTCGGCATTAAGTTTGTCTTAGAAAAAGAGCTCGAGGAAGGGTGGTTAATTTTTTTGTATCTTTCTTAGTTCTCGAGTTGTCCTATAATAGCAAGCAAATTTGGCCACCCGGTACAGTTAAAATAAATAAAAAAAAAAACTATAAACAGAAGCGTACTCGTATAAGGATTTTCTGGTATTAGGCCATATGAAACTTGGTGCAAAATCACATAAGGATTGTTTTCTTTGTTAAAATCCTCTAGTGTCAATTTTTTTACAGATGCATTGCAGTATGTTGCGAGTTTTTAAAAAATTGCTTTAAGATATCCTTTTTACTGATAGACAAAATAAACTGTTTTAGTGTATTTGGGATTATGCCCAATTTCTCTCATTTATTCAATTTCTATCTCTAAATATATGCTGAGATTTAGGAACTAAGTTTATTAGAGAGACGACCTAGTTTATGAAACATCAAATAATCATCATAGAATTATAAATAAAACCTTACCTATTGTTACTATACCATAAGTATAATAAATCTAATGACCTTTAGGAGAGCGGAAGAAGCAGCGAGAAGAAAGCTAACGGCATCTGAAGAATATAATTCTGATGAGGATGACAGCAGCAATGTTACTACGACGAATGCCAAGGAAACGACAGTATATTGAAGAACACTACAACATTACATACCTAGTTTAAAATCCACATTAGTAGTTTTAGTGCACCAGATCGTTCATATTTCACGTTACGTCTGTCAAAACTGTCATGTTTGACGGATTTGTCAGATTTTCACCAACTGTTTTCATTACCCAACCTTTTACCATATTTATGTTTCTCTGCTACGTTTTTTTGTCATTATATCTGCGGTACCTTTGAATTTATTCTTTCCCAGAAACATGGCAACCTATAACTCATTTTAACCTTAGCTCTCAACTTCTGAACATATGTAACTGTCAGAGTTCGTTATTTTATAATTATTTTCTTTGTACCTAATATTTTTTAAAAATAAACATAACATTTTAGGTAGTCACCTCAGTCCTCGTTTCAGTACCTATTGATTAATTTCCGATTGTGTTCTTTTGTCTAAATTTCATTATTATTACAACATTTAATGTATGAAATGACAACTGAATAACTGCCTAAAAATTTTTTTATATAATTCTCAATTTTTTATTTTACATACCTATCTCATTCCCAATGACCCAGTGACAATCATTTATACCAGGGGAATAAAAACACACATTTGTAATATATCTTGAAACCTGGAATATTCTAAGGATACATCTGTTCTTTCTGTTAAGATATCCTTGGGAAGGAGGAATCTCAGGATATCTTCTATTTTATTATTAGAGAATTAATCTATCCTAAATGGATATCGATAGGTTTATCAGTTATGGCCATCCTAGAGATAACTACTAAGTACACCTACATAATGTGCAAATAGGTTCACATGAGTCTAACCTCAGGTTTTATCAAAAGTCCATTCATTGGTCCGAAATAAGCCCAAAATCGCCGTTCGTCTCGTGTCTAATTATAAAAAAACTATAAAAGATAGCGACTTTTAGTAAAAAAAGTATTGAAAGATAAGACTTTAATCTAAATCCCTATAGTAGTAATTTTTTGTAATTCTTTTTATTTTTAAAATTCCAGGCAAACAATCTTGTACTAAAATAGCGTATTTTCAAAAATTATTTTCTCTAATATACATGTATTAAACAAAATTTGCTACTATAGGGATCTAGTTTATCTTTTGATCTTTCCGGTGATATATAATTTATAACATTAAAAAGAAATTTTGTTGCAATTATAAGACAAATCTGGTACCCTTGCAATGAGGGCTAACTTTGTTTCCATGTGCCTTTTTACTTCGGCTTTACGTGCACCTCCGAAATCTAAATAATTCGGTAGTGGAAATAAGTCTTCACCCATCGGCTACCCAACTTCTCAACTCGACCACGAATTCATGCCTGTCAAGGCTACAGTGAATGGACCCTTAAGATATAATCAAATTTGGAAACCCAAACGGCCCGCTTTACCAATTTTTATTAGCTAAGTAGCTACGGATTTTTATCAAAAGTTTTATCCATAATAATAGTTTTAATCAATAATTTCGCAAAATGCTTTGAAATGTTATTATTTGATCTAATATTTAGTCATACCAAACACATGATCATTGAACAACAACATGGTTTTTTTAAAGGTAGGTCAACTGTTACTAATTTATTCTGTATTAGTGAATTTATTTCTGATGCGATTGATGATGAGTGTCAGACGGATGTTTTATATACAGATTTCTCCAAAGCCTTTGACAGGGTGGACCACGATATACTGCTTGCTAAATTAACCTCTTTTGGAATTTCTTATAATCTAATAAATTTACTTAAGGCTTTCTTAACTGATAGGATTCAGCAGGTAGTGTATCGTGGGTGCAAATCTGTTGAAGTGCAGGCAACGTCCGGTGTCCCTCAGGGATCAATTTTGGGACCCCTTCTGTTCAATTTGTTTATTAACGATATTGTTGACAATTTATCGGTCGGCTGTTTGCTATACGCTGATGACTTAAAGCTGTTTCACAGAGTTACTAATCTTAGCGATTGTCTTTTGCTTCAACATAATTTAGATTTTATTGAGCAATGGTGTAACATAAATTGTTTGCCTCTAAACCCTGCTAAGTGTTGCGTAATGTCTTTTACTACTAAACAGAATGTATTCACATTTGATTACCAGCTTTCTAGTAGCATCCTCCTACGACCCGATACTATGTGTGACCTTGGAGTCATATTTGATAAAAAATTGTCCTTTAACAGCCACATTTTGCAAATAACCTTAAAGGCTTATAAAGTCCTTGGATTTGTTATTAGGAACACAACCAATTTTAAAAATGTAGATTCGCTAAAAGCACTTTATACCACATTAATTCGACCAATTTCTGAATATGCTTCAATTATTTGGTGTCCTAACTACTCTATATATATTGACAATCTGGAAGGGATTCAACGACGTTTCTTAAAACTGGTTGCTTTTCGAGTTGACGGGCATTATCCTCAAATTGGTTTTCCTCAGGCTGAACTTTTAAGTAGATTCTTACTTGCTTCTCTGAAGGATAGACGTCACCTTGCTTATTTAACTTTCTTATATAAATTGATACATAGCCATATTAACTGTAGTCATATTTTGGGCATGCTTAGCTTTCGCGTCCCAAGAGTTGAGTTTTTTATTTGCCAACAGTGCGCACTAATGTAAAGAAATATTCTCCTTTACATAACATGTGTAATATTTATAATGAGATGACCTCTCCAGTTGATATTTTTTTATGTAATATTAGTAGCTTAAAAAAAATTACACTCTGATTCCTTTTTTGCCCGTATTCTGTATAGTGCAGTAATATATTATGTATGTTTTATTTAATGTTTGCCTTTGTATTTTTTCGTATTATGCTTTTCTCTGTACCACTTATTTTTTATATATTCGTTGTTTTGTAATTTTTAATATGTATTCGTATTCTGTAATTGGGTCATTGACCTGTTGAATATTGTATATATAAATAAAATAAAAATAAAATAAAATAAAATAATATCCGCCGCAAGGCCGCAAAATAATAATACACCGTTCCCGCTATCATACAAGTCTCTGACGTCCGTAAGATGAGAATGGGGGATAGAGATAGGGGAGAATTATTATTATTATGAACCCAAAATTAATTATGCTGTCGTTCTTATTCCTACAGTTGAGTATAGAGTATAGAGTATGAGTATGAGTATAGATAATAATAAGATTTCCAAAACAGCACAATATGGACCTGTAGAGAAAAACCGGTGTAAAGATCTAGATTAGATGTTTCCCTGGATGCAGCCCCCCAGTCTCATGCGGAGTAACAGGTGTAGAAAATTCGTTTCTCATATAAACAAAAATGCCGAAAATAGACCAGACAATCTTTTTTTAATAAAAACACAGACGTAAAGATATCCTTGAGACTCAAATGTACCTAGTGCATACATTCTATATTTAAAACTATGAATTACTGAAATTACTTACGTAATATTTTACAAATAGTTTTTGGAAACCTCTAATTATTAGTGACATTATAAACCGGAGTGACTCACGGTTCAGATCGAATTTTATATCAATTATCAAAAAGAAGCAAAGGAATTAAGGCTTGTACTACATTAATTTCCGCTGTAAAATAAACTCAGCATATGTTGTCCAATACTTGTATTCAAGCAGCTGGTTTCCATATAACCCCACTATAATGTCTTCTCTACATTTCGTCATAACACGGAACAGGTGTTGCTAGTACACTCACCAGGACAACCAACACCGTACACTTTGTATGTAGTCTATTTTTATAGAACTAAATATATTATAAAATAAAATTCACCTACAGAAGGACGAAAGTATAAAAGTTGAATCGCAATATTTGCTTGAATTGAGTAATAATTTAATATTTATTTATCTATTATCAAGCCTAATCTCATCCTCGCCCAATACAAGTCGGGCAAGGTATTCTGAAAACAATTAAAGAAACATAATTCGTGTAGAACATTTTAGAAGATATACGAATATACAGGGCGACTAATTGAAACCGTAGGTTACCTGAATTGAATATTTTTTTCCAGAAAAAATCCAGATTTGATTGATGAAATTGACACTAAAAGAGTATTATATTTTAAACACCCAGAAAATTGTGAAGCAAAAATAGAGGAGCCTTGAGGAACTATTAGTATTAATTCTTCTATTTCCAAAAGGGATGCAGCAGATAATTTAAATTTTTATGATTTCAGACCAGATATTTTCAAGGCGCACATAACATAATAGGTATTATTATGTGAACGAATATATCTAGAGCATACCTACTCAGAGTAATTAGGATTGTAAATTATCTTATAAGATTAAATATCATCTGTGAACCATGGAGCTGTATTGCGAGTTGCATAAAAATAGTAATGCCATTATGCAGTATCTTTGCAAGATTTACCTGAATAATGAGGAATACCAACTATACTATGTATTATTTCCACAGAAATAGTCTTTATTTCTGTGATTTTTCCACACAGGAAATTATTGCATCAGTCCCGTGGTTTTCTGATGATGGTACCTACCCAAGACGTAATGCAGGTGAATTTAACTAGACACGAAATATATTTAAACACTTACCTGAGCTTAAATGAATATACCTACTGCTGTGATTGTCTTTCTTATTGTTCATTTCCTGCATATTTTTTTTAGCTTCAATAGCTCTTGGTTCGGTTATCCAGATTGCTGAAGACCAAATATCCTACGCATCTTCATTCGATGTGATAAAATAGTCTGTAATAGATTTGGAAAACATATATATGTTAACACAAAATATAATGTTTCACTAAAATGCATTAAGTTAATAATAGATAGAAGTAGAAAAGTAGGGGAAGGGGAGTTACAGGTAGACTTAATAAGAATATACAAAAAACAGAGAGCACTACCTACATAGAGCAGATGTAAGTACAAATATATAATTAGTTTAGACCCTTAAACCTTAGTCATAGTAATAGTAACAGTAATAGTAATAGTAATAGTGATAGTAATAGTAATAGTAATAGTAATAGTAAAAGTACTACTATCTGATAGTAATAGCACAGTATAATGCTTTTAGCATTATACTGTGGTAATAGTAATAGAAATAGTAATGGTAATAGCAATAGTAATATTAATTTTCTTCAAATGCTCCTGGTCTTTTTGCTGGAAGATAATCATTCTTCTGACAAAATTTAAAATTATATTTCAATTTAGAACTTGTTGAGTCAGTCCGATCTGGTCAGTCAGATATCAGTTTTAGGAGTTGAATTAAGGAAAATGTCTTTTTCCATGTCTATGAAAAGAAATTATGATTGATTAGTGAAGTACTGCAAAATTAGTTTTTATTTAATACGAACTGTTAATGAAGTACCTATATAGCAAATAATTATAGATTTAAAGAAGTACAGTTGGATTTGTCCACCAACTCGTCGTTCATGTGGACGTAGATCACCGAGTGAACTGCAACGCATGCAACTACAAATTTAACAGTCATGTATAGAATATAGGTATCTGCATTGAAGCGACGTCTCGACGACGGAAAGCTTGAGCGCCGCGGCGTCTGCGCAACTAACCGCATATTCTTCGACTACGTGGTCCGTTGATTGTTTCACGAATTTCATGCCGTTCAGTGTCTATTAAACGGTAGAAGTGTGTATGTGTAGTTTTCGGCTTTTTAGTGTCACCAACAGCCATGTGTGTTTTAAACCGAAACCGAAACCGATAGGCCTCCTACACCTGTGATTTGTGCGGCTCATAAAATGGGCCGTAAAACGTGGAATTCCTCTTTAGGCTAAAAATGTTCGCACCAGGCCAATGATATAAACCATGGCCTTTTTTACAACAGTTTGGATCATCCCTGTAGTGTGGCTCATTGCCTCAAGTAAGTAATCGTAATATATATATATATATATATATATATATATATATATATATATATATATATATATATATATATATATATATATATATATATATATATATACATATATAGTAATAGTAATATATATATATATATACATATACATATTATGGGGGTGATATACGCACCCCTGCAGTATTGAATTATTATGGGGTATCATTAAATAACCTCAAGTTACTAGTATTAGTATTATAGCTATTGGCTGATCTTTTGGATTCTTTTGACCCAAATGAATAAATAACAGTTTCAGTCATTTTATTATAGAAGGAAACAAAATCTGCCACAAACCATTTATATAATCCCTTTCAGCTGATACATGTAACAAACCAATCATTGTAATGCATAATGATGAGGATAACAGATAAGAACCTACCCATGATTAGTGATCCAGTAAAAGATAAAAATGAAAAACCAATCTCACCAATAAAATAAAAATTGTCCTGTTATAATGGTTTTGCACCATACATTTATGGGTCACTTAAATCAAATAGACCTCTGCTGCTACATAGGTAAAACGAGTACACCCAGTTAACAACATACAAGCTCCCTACCTACATTTTATCGATATTTAAGTGAAATTTTATTACAAATCTTTTAGAAAATCGATTTTCTTTAATTATATCTCCACACAATTAGCAATTGGATATACATATAAGAAAGAGGTAGGTCCAACATTAACCAATACCTATATCAATTTTCCAGTTCATACATTTATGACTGCAGTTAATTTTTTCCTTAATCCCATGTATTTTAATTGCAACGAACGTTTTCTATTCTCAAATTTTTGGTACCACTATGGTATTTCCAGTTTCAGATTCAAAATCTGATTATGGAATATATTGAAAACGTTCATTAAATTGCACTAATATAATTAATTTCCTTGATCTATCAAGATCTATAATATTATGATAATTTTGGAAACATTAAAACCAATTGGTATAGAAAGGATATAATAGTTACAAATACTACTACTAAATTATGAAAAAACCGGCCCAGAAAAGTATCATAAATAGCCTGACAGATACCAATAATATTATCTCACAAAATATACGGTAAACAAAACCTGAATAAAATTAAGGTTAGATAGGTTAAGATAAAATAATAACCACCTGGTCCTGGTCCCTTTAACTAAATATTCAATATCAGTGCTGTCAATTATATTTGGATCAGTTTTTATTTTAAGCGTATCATAAATAATTCGTCAGGGATAGTTTTGTTCTATTTTCAGTATCTGTATTTTATTGAAATTAGATGTCGTGTGATGTTATAGTGAGTGTTTCCATAGAGCGGTTCCATTTGATTTGTGTTTTTTGTTATATTTGTGGTCTTCTTATATATATATTGCTTTGATTATTCTATGAATTTACAATTTTGTATACTATTTAAATATGTTCTTCACCTATATGGGATAGACATGAAATTGGTGTCCTTTGCTTTTGATTAAAGTCCTATATATGTGTTAGAAGGATTTTGTGCATTCTTCTCTTTTTAATAGGGTCGGAAAATTGTTTTGAATATGCGTTTGTAACAAATGTATGGTTTATTTTTGTTTTATTATCAGGTTCATGTTTGGGGTGTGAGACTCGGATTGCACGGTCCGGTCGGTCAAACTATTGATTACACTTCTTTCATATGTATTTGGGGTATGAGTGTGAAAATTCAGGTATCTTTGGAACCACACTTCCTTGGTAAACTAATTCTTTGCTATTGTGATAGTTTTTTGTAGTTAGTCACGTCTAAAAGTTTTCACTTTAATCATTTTCTAAATCATTTTGAAACCTTGAATGATTCTCATTAAAATTGTTGTCTGTGGTAATATGGTCTATCTTATTTTTTCGTAAGTTCGACAGTTATTGAAATCTTTTATCAACTACCAGTTTATTTAATGATTTTATAGCCTTCTCTTCAATTTCTTCCGTCACTAAGTTAGCTATGGTTGCTCCGATGGAAGTACCGTAGATTTGTGCCGGCTTTTAAATAATATATGATTATACAGGCAAAGATTTAGTGTTGTACTCCCTTGAACAGTTAATTATAAAACTGACTGCCATGAATTGCTTCATCTTATTAATATCAAAGTACCTAGACATGTTTTAAGATGTTTCCATACATCCATAGTTAATACAAATTTAATGAATGCTTCACCAATTTACCAAATGATTTTATAAGAAGACAGCTTGGACATAGGTTCATACCACTGTTTTAAATAAACCAAACGTTTATTGACATACAGATATTTCAACCTTTTCTTTAGATGTCAGTAGTTTGGTGTACTGTTTGTATATCACTCTATTCTATGGTAGTGAATTTGTAATATATGCATCTTCCTCCCACTCTGTAATTGGGTTTTCCTGTAACAAATAAGTTCCTATTTATCCTCAAAGATACACGCCAACGTGTAATTCCAAATCTAAAGCAGCCTCTCCTTTAGATTTGGTGTTTGTCCAATTTATGTAGTATTTAAATTTATGTTAATAAGATAACATAAACTTATCTGTTCTACCATATTTGAGATGTGCCGTATGTTCCTTGAATCTAGTTTGAATTGACCTTCTAGTTTGTCCAACATACTTTTGACTGCAGTCTTTACAGCTAATTTCGTAAATCCCCGACTTTTCCTTAGTTTCTATTTTGTCTTTTGGATTACCTAAAAGTTGATGTAGTTAATTTCCCGATGAAAAATTTACTGACATACCTATATCTGTAAAAACCTTATCAAAACCACAGGTGAAACGATTTTCTCTTTCATTTTAAAGTCGAGGAATTTCGAAGTGTCTCTTTAAATTTACGTTTCCTAATTTTTTTATCAATTATACAAATGAATTACTTCTAACAATTATAATGACAATATTTTTGTTGGTATATTTAATTATAAAGATAGATAAAGCTATTCTCATCGCGGGCAGTCTTGTATTAGAAAACGTATTTAGTTTTTAGCTTCCAACATGGACCTACTCATTTTTTAATAAAACTGATGTGCTGGTTTATATAATTAATTATAATGTTTATTTTTGCATTAGTTTTAATTCAATCGATGGCAGTAATATTTCTGCGATGTTTACACAAGAACAGAAACTGTTTCTTTTAGAATCTTATTTTCGCAATAATATACTCAAATGTCAGTTTAGATTTAACATCAAAGACTCTATAAGTGGGATGCTATCAATAAAATACATTTTGTAATTCAAAGCCGTCTGGGACGAAAATACTTTTTGATCACCAGTTATTATTTATTGGCTTTCTTAAACTGTTTTGGCAATTATTTAAGTATTTAGACTAGAGAAGTAACTAAAATAAACTACAACAAAATAGATGTTTTCCCCATACCCTTTGAAGTAATAAGGTTATTTATTTTGGATTTTATTTTACCTAGATTATAGGTAACGAGATATCATAAATTATATATTATATCATCATATTTTAATAATTTCATTATTGGCACATCTCTTCGTTTATTTTTTTTAAATATGTAAACAATAATAACTCTGCATCGTCGGGACACATTCATATACCTAGGTACTTATTTTGATTTAATATTTGATCTATTTATAAAGTATGTATTCACATTAATAGACGCAAAAAGTAGCCAAGGCAGTTTGCTATTATGGATTCAGCTGGTGTTTTACCTGTATATTCACCATGTGAATATCTAAGGTTAAGAATTAAGAATAATATGTGTAATTTATATACTCCTCTATAGACGAGTATAGGGAGGCTCGTCTATAATATTTAGTGTTTACACAATTAGTAAATTGGTAATATATATACAATATACATGTTGAATTAAGCTCGATTCCCATTTATACGACTATATATGTTTAACAATGATAAGAAAAAAGGTATTTAATTATCCCATAATAAACAGGGTGTTAGTTAAACATGCGGAAAAAATTCAAGAGGTTATTCCTTGGACTATTCTAAGGATATTTTATCCTTTGATGATTTTTTAAAAAGCGCTTTGTTGCGAAGATATACAAGAATTATTCAAAATGGCTACCTTCATCTCGGATGCAACCATCCAATCTTCTCCTCATCGACTCCCGAACTCTTTCAAAAACACCAGGGTCGTTTCTTATTGAGTTACACCCAGCAATTATCCGATCTCTTAAATCGTCCACATCTTCCACTGGCCTAGTATAAACTAATGACTTTAGATGGCCCCATAGGAAATAATCCAGGGGGTTTAAGTCCGGGGATCGAGCAGGTCATACGTGAGGTCCACCTCGACCAATCCAGCGATCTCCGTATGTTGCTGTTAAAAACTCTCGAGCAACTACACTAAAATGAGGTGGTGCACCAGCATAGACCACATTGCCTGTCTTGTAGCCAATGGTACATCCTCCAAAAACTGAGGTAGCGTTTGGTCCAAAAAGTTGCGGTATACTTCTCCGATAAGTCTTCCTGGTAGAAATACCGGTCCAATTATCCAGTCACCCAGAATTCCAACCCAAACGTTCAACGAGAACTGATGTTGAAACCGATCTTCACAATTCTCATGTGGATGTTCGTCAGCTCACACATGGTTATTGTGGAAATTCCTTATTGCATTTCGCGAGAAACTGGCTTCATCGGTAAAAAGAATTAGCGTAAGTAGTTGAGGGATTTCAACCAATGTGTGCAAAAGCCATTGACAAAATGCAATACGTGGAGCAAAATTCGCAGGAAGAAGTGCCTGAACGCGTTGAATGTGGTATGGGTACAACAAATTATCTCTCAGAACTTTCCAAACAATCCAATTACTTACATTCAAAGTATTTGCAATTCTTCGCGTAGAAGTACCTGGATCTTCTTCTATCATGTCCAGCACATTCTCTTCTACGTGTACCGTTCTTACAGTCCTTATGGCCTTCCTGTTCCTCCACTTCGCTTCAATGTTCCCGTTTCTCGAAGACGTTGATGAATACTTTGAAAGATTTTTCTATCGGGAGCAATGTGGTTAGGATATCGTTCAATGTACAGTCGCCTAGCTTCTAATGCATTGCCATCAGTAAATCCATAAATAAAATGCATGTCAGGCATCTCGGCATTCGTATAGCGAGCCATGATAAAGGACTTCACTAACAACCGTTTACACGTCAACTAGCCAAACGTCAATCAATCTTAACAAATGCGACACATACAAACTACAAAAACACAACATACAAAAACATACAAAATAATAATCACTCCGAAGTATCACGGGATGTTGGTAAGAAAAAACAACTCCTTTTTCTTACATGTCTTTTACTTGATACGTCCAGTGTAGTACGCCATACTTTTATTTCACCTACATTAATAATGTGAAAAATACCAAAATTGGATTGGTTGAAAATTTTTTTCGCCCTATATCTTCGCAACACAGCGCTTTTTCAAAAATCATCAAAGGATAAAATATCCTTAGAATAGTCCAAGGAATAACCTCTTGAATTTTTGCCGCATGTTTAACTAACACCCTGTATATTAGCTCATTTTAATTTTGGGAGGACGATTTTTTGCATCTGTATAATAAATATATATCTACCTAAATCATGAAATAAACCATTTATAATAATATTTTGTCATAATAATACATACCTTCAATATTTTCAGGTACTGGTAAAGATTCCACAAGTCTCTTCTTACTTCCCTCTCCGGGGCAGTCTATCGATCTTTTGGGTGCCTTGGGTTTATACAATAATTCTTGGGTTGGAGTCACATTGACTAATGGGGCATCTCCACAAATTAGGCCGGCCTACTTATTGCAAGGTAATTTTTACAATTTACATTTTATTGACTTTTTATTTTTTTATATATTTTATTCTCTATTTATTTATAATCACCATTGTAAATGTTTTGTTGTACATTTTAAGTAGGTACCTGATAAAAATTACTTAATTAAGGAAGAATGTAGCCCGGATGAATGAGAATATGTTCCCGACTAAAACTAATATAGAAAATTCCTGATAAATTGGCAGAAAAAAGAGGAGCTAAATCGTAATTATATATTGACTATCAATTGAGTAATGAAGTAGGTACTTTAATATAAGTAACACAAATTATATGATTTTACAAAATTTCTAGAAAGCATCAACTACTTTCCCAAAACATTCGGACTCTGAGACTGGTTTAAAAAAAAAGATAGGTTCTGGCTGATAATGTAATTTATAGACCCTCTACCTACTGTAGAAACCTTTCACCTTGATAACATGAAGAGAGGCGACAGAAGACTCCTAATGTGATATGATGACAATAAGAACAATAACATTCATATTTATAGATGAATAATATCGGATTATATATCGGATGTTGAAATCCATACCCCTGTATGTATAAATTTCAGCAACACATGTTCAATGTAGGCAACTTAAGCAGGATTACAGCATGATATCCAGCTGTAACAAGCTCAAGCGCATTTTTCGCAAATTATACACCATCATTTGAAACAGCGATATAATCAAAGGAGGACCGCCATTATCCAATGACTCGTGTAACATACGTTTAAATGTTCCTGGTAAGCAACAGGATATCGTGATTCAGGATATTAAAGTGAAGGATTGGAGCTCTGAAGCCAACCAGACTACCAGTTCCATGGCTGCTATCTTTATGGTCATTCTAACTACTGGAAACATAGGCGAGACAGCTCCATTGAAGCTCCCAATCCATGCAAGACGACATCGATTCTCGTCAAACTATTGCTAACATAGAGAGGCTTCAAAATCTAGACTGTGACGAGGAAGTGCCAGTTTAGACAACTAATTGATAAAAAAGAAGTCAGGGCTTCATGTAGTACTTACCAAAATATACTACTAAAATTGTCAATATTTGTCCCCTATAGACACCCAGAAGTCTACATAGGAAAAGAGTCCCAAAACACTTGAGTGCTATCTATAATATATTTACTATGAATTCTAGTAATCTAGATATATATTTTAAGAATTTATTACTATTTATCAAATTCCTCCATATTCCTTGATTTTTTTTTGTTTCGTATATATATTTTTGGTTATATTTTGTTAGATAGTATTTACACATATGGGGTAGATCTTACTATATCTAGTATATTATGGGTGATTATTTTATCAGTTTGTATGATGTATGATGATGATGATGATTGGTTAAACTAGACTTCAGTGTAATTTATAATATTTGTTTGATTATTATAAATAATACCAAACAAATGGGCGCAGGGTATTATCCTTATATATAATTATCCTTTAAAACGTTCTATAGTTATTTGTATTAAAAGATAAAACATCCCTTATATCAATCTATCAAAGTTAAAATTCTGGGTACATCAACAATAGGATTATTTCGCTAATAAAAGATATTGAATATGTATTATATTAACTATACTACTTAAAGGAGTAAGGAGTTCCAATTTTTCTGGATAACGTGGCATGGAGATAAAGTATAATAATTTTAGTATCATGCCATTACGGCTTTAAGTAATAAACATATTGGAGCAGGTCAGAAACGTTGGCCCATCCGATCATTTCAATTTGCCGGCTCAATTTTAGATGCACTGCGGCCGGCACATGGCGCACTTGGAAGAATCGATCCTTTCAGCTTTTTGAGGGAGCCATATCTGAGTTTCACCCGGTATTTCACCTGCTCAATCAGGGCCTGATTGTTTTGTCGGTGTTTTAAACAAATCCGTCCGAGAATTCTTTATTAACTTGGGATTCACTATTTTTTTAACCAATTATGTTTATCTGTCATTAAATTAATGTATTTAGACTTCTTAATTTCCAATTATATGAATGAATATTATATTGATCGATGTCCGCTGTTTGGAGCTTACTATTCTTGAAAGTAGGACTTTCGAATTCGACATATTTCGAGAAAAAACCTAAATTATGTACATTAGCTCTTTAGTATAGGTTTATATAATCAAATTAATTATAAATGACCGACTTTTATGATTGCACTTCCCTACATACTCATTTGGTGGGATTTAATGGGTACTTATTTTTCTAATATTTCCCAGAAACTGTGGATTTTATTATGATATCTCCTATGTTGCACCCGCGCCCTTTGTTGTCAGTGAAATTAGTAATCACCGCTTCTTGAATTACTACCCTAGCTTTCTCAGCCGATTATGGCTTATGCGGCCTTTATTTTCTGTCAAATAACTTTCTCTTGCTTGGTGTTAAACCCCGTCGCTGATAAATAAATCGCTCTTTTAACAGATGCTACAAGTGATTCAATTTCTGTATTTTGTTTCACATGTAATATTTTGTCAGTTTTAAATGTCTATATTATAATATATAATCTTGCTCTGGATCGCTGATTGAAGGTCAACGACCTTCAATTAACTACATATAAGGATTCCAGATTTTCTATACACAATTTAAAAAAGCTGAGTATTGTTAATTCTTATCCTATATGAAAGTGGCTATAAGTGGTCACGTAATCCAAATTTGGTTCGGAAATATAGAGTACCTATTGTCTAAAGAACTCAGATGTCTAAAATCTCTATTCTACTCCGGATAGTCCACTGGTATGGCAGATTATATACTTAATCCAATAATTTACTCCCATAAGTAATACTTCCGGACATTCTTTTTCAGATTTTCTTCTATATTTCGTCTTACTATTCTTAATAGTTGATTCTTGTAAAATTCAATTCTTACATGATATCCATGCAATAAATTAAATGCTGAGTAGTTTTGCTATCGGAGTTTATTCAATAAATTGGTGTAGAGGCATGGTATTTTACGTTAATCGAGTATAAAATAGAAAAATTAATGCATATCAGCACATAAAATAATTTCTAAACTACTATTATACATTGCAAAATCATTAATCATCACTAAAGTAATTGGGTAAGAACTACTTACTTGACTTTGCGTTTTTAATAATTATATTTTAACAATATTTAACCTTTGAAAATGATCCTGTATGACATTACACTATGAAAAAATGCTATGTTTCCAGATAGGAACTTCCGAAATTCAAATTTCCTAGCGATGAAGAAAATGGCTGTACTGCTTTCTGTTACAATAATTATGCGATCAAGGGTGGATTTAGGGGGGGGGGGGTAATAAGGTAATTACCTCCTCTGATGAATTTAATAAGTATCATAATAATCTACGTTCCGCTTTTTGTGCTGTGTATGTTATTTTTTATATTTATTGTGTTATTAATTTTTATTATGTTTATGTTTCTTTGTTCGTTGTTTTATTTTCTTTAAGAGGTTTATATTTTAGTTTTTGAATGTTCAAGTTCAAGATATATAATAAAGATATACTGTTTCAGTTCACTTAAGGATGTTTTATTAAACACTTCTATTTGCTATTTCATATTTGTTCAAAGAAAAACGCACCTACCTAAATGCACAGATAATTGACAACATTTCTTAAAAATGTGGTTTTTTGAGATTCCCCATGTTGAAAAGCTAAATCCGCCCTTGAATGCGATACATGCTTTGGTTGTGTAGTGGTTTGCTTCACTTTGTTTCAACTTCATCAATTGTTTTCAGGGGACTATAGAGATTTAAGGCTTCCACCTTCAGCATTTCAAGAAGTGACGGATCTGCTGAGACGAAACTCCGAATTCACAATTTCGGCAAGGGTGAAACAAGAACCGGGTAACGTCGGAGCAATAGTATCCTTTGCGCACGGATCAAACAGATTTTTGGAACTGCAGTCCAGTGGCCGAAAAAATGAAATTCGATTTCATTACACCTCGAGGCTGGATTCCAAAGTGTACATAGAAACCTTCCATTTTAAATTGGCAGACAATAAATGGCACGACGTGGCAGTTTCGGTTAGTGGATCACAAGTGGAATTATTGGTAGACTGCGAATCTCTTTTCAAAAGACTCCTAAAGCCTGGTGTTCCAGACAGAAACTTCTCGGAACCAGTACAGCTCTGGTTGGGACAGAGGAATATCCATTATTACTACAAGGTATTTTGTTTTAAACTATTTGCTATGATAGAAATTGTTCAAGCAACATGTCCCTTGTAATTACCTTAAATATATTAAAATAAATTTTATATAAAAAATATCTAACTAAATACAAGCCGAAAAAATTAAAAAAATTACACTTATTTCACTTATGTATTATTTCTTCTTTTGATCGCTGCCCTATTAAGACTAACTTCCTCGCCGGCACCACGCGGCCTTTATTAGGTGAACTAGGTTTCTAGATCTTCATCGAAATTTCCATCAAATACTCACGAATAATCCACATACCAGGGAAGTTCAATAAATAATCGACAGCCAGTTATACACCCCCAGAGGCGGTGTTGCCAGATTGTGCACAATTTCTCTAGGGCTGGGGGAAAAGTAGATTTGGCAACGCCGCGCTCACTGTGTCGGCGATTTTGTAACAATATGATAGGCAGAAAAGCGATCTCATTCTCCAATGAACTAGTTTTCAATGAACACAGGTAGATGATTAAATAATTCTGTCTCTTCTGTACTTGCACTGTATGCTTGCAATATGCTGTGTTTGTGGCTTCTTAGAGCCGTACTTCTTTTCACTTATACTGCGTAATCTATTTAAGAATTTTCAGAAATTAATTGTTACTGTACTACTAATTGTACTACATTGTGCTCATGACTATAGACAGATATTGATGAGGAAGTTACATTTTTTTGTCCTAGTGTTGAATTGACATATGTGTAAATGAACATATGAATATCCATATATCCTCATATAGAATAATAAATTAATAGATATATTGTATCATGATAAATATAAATATATAAATATTTTTTCTAGGGTGCAATTCAAGAGGTTCGTGTAATAGCTGGTCCTCACGGTTATCTCTCTACATGTCCGCATCTGGATTCTACATGTCCTACGTGCGGTCAGTTTTTCCTGCTGCAAACTACCGTTCAGGAACTCACAAGGCACCTTCAGGAACTTTCCGAAAGGGTATAATATATAGGTTAACCTACATAACGCCACTATAAAATTTCTATACACTTGATTCATATATTCATCTTCCCTTAAAGGATAATAGATACAGGGTGGTCGAAATAACACTTTCGCTCCATTTTCTCCATAAATTTTTATTAAATTAACACCTCCATTGGCATTACACCTCATTAAAAAGTTGAAATTAATAAGTGTGCTCATATTGAATGGTATCAGAGACGTATAGAATCTACAAAGACGTTTCACCTTTATGGGCGACATGAAGCCGAAAAGTTACTGGCCATTCGTAGATGGCTCTGCTGGAATTTTACCAGCAGCGCTTGCAGAAGTGTCCATTGGAACTAAATTGGACATTCTCCACAATTGTTTCCACCGTTTAATACCAGATGTCGCTAAATAAGGTTGACTGCACATGTATAGGTGCTGTCGCTGTTGCCGGATTTATTATATTCATAACTGGTGTGAAATATTATTTGTGAATATGTTTTCTTAACAGTTGTCTACCAAATACTTCGCATTTGATATGCTTACATTATAAAAATCAAATTACAATAATACCAATTTAAAACATTCTGTAAATGAAAGTTTTGCAAATGTAGTCTACAAAAGTCTAATTTTTATACGTGTCATTAGTAACACATTTGATTATTTCATGGCGTGTCACCCGGCCGTCCGAGGTTCGATCCGTAGCCGATAACGATTTTTTTCTTAAGAATTCGTGCCATATGGACGTGATGCATACACATTGTCTAAAAATTATGTACTCAATATCTCCACAATCTGCAAGTTTGGGACTTTTGTTGCTGTTTGTGGTGTTCGTATAACGAAGATATAAGGTTATAGGTATACATACTACTGTGCCTACTAAAAAAGTAGGTATTTAAATTACATTACATTACATTAATATTGCATAAAGTATATGGAAATATCTCGAACTATATAAATTAGTAATTTGTGTAAACACAATGAAGGGTTGATGTGTTTATACTAAAACACTGATTACACTGGGTTCGTTGCATAGGTATAATAGTTTTAAAGAATGTGTAAAAAATTACACCGTTAAAGATCGTAGAATGTTTGAACTGTTGGTGTTTTATTTAGGCTTCTGTATCTTAACAATCTCGTTTATTTTTTATAGCTTTTTTAAGTAATAACCAAAGTGTAGGTATATATGCTTTGTAACTAACTAACTAAAATGTCACTATTTTATAGAGGATAATTTTAGTCGCTGAAATAGAATTTTAGAACGTTGTTATGGAGTCCAATTTTACAAAATTCTTGTTTTTCGAATAAGTTCCCTTGATGCAGCGAGGTAGGTACTTTATATACTTAGATCTACATCTGTAGGTAGGTATTCGTCGCCGCTAATACCTAATTTTTATATCGGTTGATATTCCAAAGTTTACAGAATATAACTATATCAGTTGCTTGCTCCTCTCCGTCGGAACTTTTATTTTTCGAGATCATAATCGTGTCGCCGCCATCGGCCATCTACGTTCGACAGTAAAATCTCCTCGTTACGAGGGACATTAGAAAGATAGTTTGGTTTCGCGCCGAGAATATTTTGATTACTGACTGGGGTTTTCCAAAAGTGCAGCATTAAATTATATAAATTGAAATTATCCAATGGGTAGGAAGGACTATGTTCAAAAATACATCATACTAATTATTTATGTTTAAATTGTGCCTAAGTAAAAAATGAAACACTTTTGGAAACTGGTGTCTATACCGAGCGGCTAAAAGTTTCTAAGTATCCTATTAGATTATTTCAGAGACCGAAACCACTTGGATTTAAATTTTGAAATTGGTAATAATATAATGACGTCCCTGTAGCTCTTCCGGTTACACCGAAAGTTGGCGTCAACTTTGTTATTTACAATGGAACATCGCAGTTTATTATCGCATTTTTGGATTTTAGTGTTACTTTTATCAAGTTTCCCTATTCCTAGTTAACCATTTTCGATATATATTTTTTTTTTTTATATATTTTATAGTTTAAAACCCCGTGTTTTTTATATTAAGAAAGATAGAGCGGTCATAATCACAGGGGAGTCAGTTAAATTCATAAGCTTTCTAATCACATCTTCAGGGTTGGTGGTTGCTTACAGGGTGGTAAAAATTTAATACCATATTAGGTCAACTGCAAGCCATAAAAACTTGAATTTTTACATAGGACACCCTGTATATTATTGCATTTTTGGATTCTACACTTTCGGTCACTTTCGGTCGGTATTACGCTCACTTTAATCAAGTTTACCTGTTTTCGAAAAATCGAAAATCCTAACTTAAAACCCTGTGTCGTTTATATCAAGAACGATATAGAACGACAATATTCACAAGTGAGAGAGTTAAATCCATAAGCTGCATAAGCTTGCTAATCATACCATCAAGGTTATTGATGGATGCATGGATTGATGGATTGAATAATATACAGGGTGTTCCACTTAAAATAACAAAGTTGACGTCAACTTCCGGTATATCCGGAAGAGCTGCAGGGACGCTATTATTTCATTTAAAGAGAGCATCCCCAAAAAACCTCAGAATACCCAATTTTAAAAATTAAATCGAAGTGGCCTCTGAAATAATCTGAATATCATTCATCTATACTATTATTTTCAAAAATTACAAATGTTGTAATTTTGAATGGTTTGTATTAACTTTGCTGGATGCTGTCCCGGTTTTTATATTTTGCTTAACAAATTTTAATGTAAAATAAATAGAGGTTCTGATTATATTTACGAAATGATTTTTTAGTGTTTTTCCAATATTTTCGTGGCAAACTAATTCCTCAAATTTACTAACACAAATGTCTTCTCATACTACGACCAATTATCCACGATGTTTCTAAATGGTACAATTCATACCCCTGATTTTGTGCTACTATAGGATAAGATTACAGAACGTGGCTTCTCTATTTGCTAAAATTGCTACAAATTTCACAGGAATGTTGTAACACATTTTCTTAAAAAGTATTCGGTTACAAATATTGCGAGGGACAGCTACCCTCACTATAATCTACCACAGGCATTTTTACAAAAAATAAAATAAAATAAAACATAAATATATAATCACTTGTTCTTCTCATTCTATATCAATCGCACCCAACACTTTACAGGTCGAGCGTGAGCTCCTGTGTAAGTCAACGTTTGAGTGCCGAACGGTACCCGAGTGGGGTAACTTATTTAATTCTTATATAACTAATATAACACTTTGTTTAATCTTCAGTCACTACCTATATACACTATACTAACGTGCATTTTTTATATGATTATTAAAAAAAACTATACATTTTTATAGTTTTTATTTGAGCCGTGACTATTTATTGCTATTTATTTATAGCCGCAGTTGAATATTTATTCTATGAGGGCCACTATATTAGAACAAATAATTAATAAAATTCGAAAATATCTATGTATTTGATCTTATTATAGTTATTCGTACATAATAAGAAAAGCTTATCTTTATATCCAAGAAATTTTAATAATTTCATTTTAATGGGCGGCTCATCAAAGTAAATTTTTTCAATAAACATGTACCTATAACTGTCCTCAGATAGGGTCACCGCATGTAACTAACTGTAACTAACCTTCCGCACACGCAAAAAAGACTCGCGGCAAGGCAAAGACAATCATTCATCTATATTTGGTACAGGTTTGGTAAACCGGAACTTTTAGTCCTCCCTCACATTTTTTAATATAACCTTTTGTATAGGATGCCGTAGAAAAATGAAGCATTCGTTTTGAGGTTTTAGGTTATATAGATACTTTTTTCTTAGGTACCAGTTTTGCAATACACATTTATTTAATCCCAATATTATTTGTTAACTGTACATATGGAGATATTGTAACTGTGTCCAATTTTATAATTTTTTTTGGATTTTTCTAATATTAAGAGTAGGTACCTACTACCTACTATGATGGTTTTAATAATAGCAGCGAGGTATAAATAATGTAGTAAGTACCTAATAAGGTCTACTTTTATTTATTATATTATTGAATTCATTTATGTACACGGCATGCATAAGATACATACAAATTTCTTTTTTATAATGTAGTAAATATTTTACCCGAAATAGTAAGTTTAAAACAGCGTAGGGAGGTAGCTCAGTTGTAAGAGCATTACGTGTTATGCCGAAGGTCCCGAGTTCGATCCTCGGATGCCGTTTAAAGCCAAAGCATTTTTTATTCTACCAGAATATTAAATAAATACAATAATAAAATTATTAACGTAGGAGAATTTATACTTCCGTGTAAAATTATTAAAATGATGTTTATGTTAAATCCATAGCGTTCGTTAGGTTACGTCTGACAACACTGCACTATTCTCTTAAACGTGTGCGCTTGAAAAATTAAATTCCTGTATGGCAATGCGAAGCGATAGTAGAATCCTACACATGTAATCTACTGGTACTGTGGGGGCGCAACTTGCCGGGTTGAAATTACTCGATTTTGATTGGCTAATTGTCATCTCGTATATATGGTTGCATAAAATCAGGAAAAAGTCTATACTTCAAAAAAATACATTAGGTGAACGGTCTTTGTAGATGTATAAGTCTCTGATGGTATATGTGATGTATATGTAACATTTTTATAAAAAAACAAAGTGAAATAGGAACTACATAAAAAAGGAAACTGTATAAAACTAATTTTAAATTAAAATTAGATTTAAGAAAATTAAAATCTTTAAATCAACTGTGTCCTTTTGTCTAATGTAGACACTTAGGCATCATTCATATATTCATCTTCCCTTAAAGGATAATAAATGCAGGGTGGTCGAAATAAAACTGTCGCTCCATTTTCTCCATAAATTTTTATTAAATTTATACCTCCATTGGCATTAAACACCTCATTAAAAAGTTGAAATTAATAAGTGTGCCCATATTGATTGGTATATGTGATGTATATGTAACATTTTTATAAAAAAACAAAGTGAAATAGGAACTACATAAAAAAGGAAACTGTATAAAACTAATTTTAAATTAAAATTGGATTTAAGAAAATTAAAATCTTTAAATCAACTGTGTCCTTTTGTCTAATGTATAGTTGATATTCGGGTTTACGTGAAAGATGCTAATTAACTGTTTTTAAAACCAAATCGTGGCACTAATACTTACCCTTATTTGGCCAACATGAATAGAAAAAGATTTTGCCTAAGGGATACAACAACATTTCTTTCAAAGAATGCACTCTAAGTATTTCTTTTTACTATCCTTTCTATACCAGTATACAGTTACAGTTGAGCATTAGATTAGATTAGATCAGATTAGATTTACAAAGGAGTCGGCCACCTGGCCTACTCCACCGCAACCTAAAAGATCTATTGTGGCACTCTCAACCTATTTAGAGTACCCTATCCAGCTTTGTCCTTTGAATTAGACTTCATAACCTTGATAGGGGCTCTTCCATGTAGCTATTGGCTCTTGGTCTTCCTTCCTTCCCCAAGTATTTGAAATCTCAGCCTCGTCAGGCCTTCACACTGGCAGAGTATGTGTACTAAGGTTTCCTCTTCTGCTTGACTGAATCTACAAATTGCTTTTTCTGCCAGTCCCATTAGATTCAGGTGCCTATTGAGCCCGCAGTGACATGTTAGGAGACCCACTATTATTCTAATGGCCTTTATTCTGGCGTAACAGATATATTGTGAATTTAGGTGACTGTTCTTTATAAGTATAATAACTTTGCCTGTCTCAGTTGTGGCAGATTCCTCTAACATTCTCGAGATTTGTTTTCATCTATTCCTCCATGGATGTTTTTATACATGACTTTGCTATGCCACAGAAGAGTTCTGATCCTATGAGATCTTTTAATGCACCTTCTCTGGCTAGCGCATCTGCCTCCCCATTATCCTTGTGGCCCTTGTGTCCGGGTACCCAAGCTAGGGTCACCCTATTCTGACAGTTGAGCATACATTAATATATCCCCGTCCGTCCGAATCCTAATATTTATATCACAAAGTTTAGTTCCTGCAGGATAGCTACGATCATCAAGTAACGGAAAATAAATTTCAGAAAGTAAAGCATTCTTCCAAGGCTGTATATATAATTTTTAGGTGTAATGTACGTCTTGCATACTGGGACAATTTCATTACTGCGACAGAAATGGTACCTATATCTATGAGTCCATATTTCAGTTCCCAAAAATGGCAAAAACTAAAACGTCTTACTGCATTATCCAATTTAACTTGCAGTTACCACACCGAATGTTAATACTTACTGGTACTGCCATTCCCAGTCTTCCTGGTACATTTATAGACTTTTATACTTATCCATTATTTTCCTCATCCCCATCTGTGTTGGTCAGATCCAGTTCAGTGATGTAGTGGTTGGTCTATCATCTATTAACTAGATATTTAAGTCTATGACCCATTATCTGTTGATCAGATATTCGTCTATAATCTGGTGGCCAGATATCTGAGTCGATTATCTACAATCTACTGACCAGATATATAGGTCGATGACTTAATCTGTTGGCTAAATGTCCAGGTCGCTGACCTATCAGGTGTTGGTCATAGGTGCTTGTCATATGGGACAAATTATTTAACTGGATGCAACGGACAGGTTATCGATCTGTCCAGTCCTTCATTTTTAAATATTTAGCTACCAAGTCGTGGCGTAATGAGCCGGAATTTATTTTTAGATAACAACACAACGAGGTCCTTGCGCCTCGTTGTATGGGACGCGAAAGTTGGACGGTGATATTGTCAACATAAAATTTGAGCTGTGAATATGGGATATCGTTTTATATAAATATTAAATCGTCTTCTAATGAAAATATGAAATTTATTGAGACAAGTCGCACAGAGATTATATATTAGTTTAATTATGTATTCGTTTCCGGGTGTTTTTACCCTGACAAGGAAAGTGAGAATAGTTTTCAAGTGAATCTGAATTATGAATACAATAAAGGTTAAATGGATTTGCTCTTTGCAATTTATAGAGTCAAATGTTTAACCTGTATATGGTCCATATACGTATGGTAACAAGAATTTGGTTGAGGAAAACTTATAATACTGTTGACGATTGATGGTTGATACTTGATGTGAAAAATCAACTGTTAATCAAAAAATAGCAGTTATGCCAATTGAATTGCACTGCTTAAAACAAAACAAAATCATGAATTGATAAGTATGCTATAATAATAGATCGATTTTTACTTCATTTAATGTTACCTCAAATGGAGGATGATGTCTTACATCCAACTTGTTCCACACACAAAATTCCAAAATGCTGGTAAAGGAAATATAACCAATAGTAGAGGCGGTTTAGTGCTTATTGGGGTAGTAATCGTAGTATCAAAATAATTAATCATATTTATCAAAGTACAAGCTTTTGAGGGAACAAGATCGAGGTCGTCAAAATTTGCATCGTCGCCTCGGCTAGTAAACAATAACAGAGGCGGTCATTCAACACATCGGGCTTATTTTGCTGAAATTGCAGCGTGTTTGAATGGCATGAATGAGCTGTAGCGAGTAGAATATAATAATAAAAATAATAGGTCATATTATATGACAAATAATGCAGTGCACTGAAGTATTAATGAAATAAACTATATACGGTATAGAGTGATTGAATTAAAACTCTTGCGCAACATAACAATATTAGTTGGTTTAGTTATTGATTTCCTAAAAATAAAAATGATATAGATACATATAAAAAATTAAGATTTAAGGATAGTGGGTTCGATATATACAGTCTATTCGGCAATGAATTGTTATTGACAATGAAACTATAAATTATGAGGAAGTTACAAGAATGAGAAAATATGTAAATGAGTGATTGCGTCACCTATTATGTTCAAACTAGAGGGTAATCAATTTTCAGTGCGATTATTGAATATTTGAAAGATATATTTCTGTATGAACGAGATGATAAAGTAAAAAAAATTTCACCGAAAATGGAGTGCTTTCAATTACGATGTATGTCATTATGATCACAATAAAATATATGTCAATAGAGTTGACAAAGTCGTTAACAAACCGATTATTAAGTAATCAATACAAGATTGAAAATTCCTTTCTCTTATCAGTGACATTATAGACTCGTTGTCAGGAGCAGCACATTTGCTGTATCTTGATTTGCCTCAAGGATCTTGCCAGTTTTAATGGCATCCTGAAAGTCGATCAGTTACCGCATTTTCTACTGATTACTGATCACTAGCAGGCTCTGATATCGATGTAGGTATATCTTATCTTCGAATGTCCCCTTAAAAATTATTAAATTCTTCGTGTTGCATTTTTATTAGAGAACGGATATAATATTGTCATATTTATGAGATATAAGTTAACAAAATTACAATATCTTTACTCAGTTTATGTGTATACCTATCTATTGAATAAAAAAGTTATTTATAATCGATAAAAATGGATTCGTTACATGCTGCAGAAAACTCTCAAATTGCTCCTCATTAGACAGTTACTGACAGATTTTTGGTTGTGATTTTAGTCAGCCTGTCAGAGGGTATTATAATGAGTATTGTCTTTTGACGAAAAGGAATGAATCAAAAAGTCATCCCGGGTTCTTCATTTTTCGTTCGCAAATTAGGGGTTTTAGTTTTTATTTTGTCAGGCTGCGATGCCTTTTAAAATGAAGTTCAACACAAAAAATTCCTCGGAAAACCAGCTGCATACCATTGAGAATGGGTCCAAAGTGGTCCAAAGGGCTCTTATATTCACGTGAACTTGTATTTGAATAAAGAATTACTTCGCTTTTCCGAACAGGCTGCCAATGATAAATATACATCTTTTTGTTATATAACTACTGAAAAAAAAATAAATAACTGAGGATGACTATTTGATGCATTCATTTTCATGAGAATATACCCAATATAATACTCTCTGAGGTTGTGATTAATGGCGTACTGACTAACATCACAACCAGAAATATCTCACTAATTACCAGTCTATTACTCTTTTAATAATAATGTTTTTTATGAGAAAATAAAAATTAAATGTCTTGCATCTTATGTAATTCACTACACAAGCTGTCCGTAGTTTCATAAAAGAAACAGTTGAAGAAATAAATTCGATTGCTCGCCAAAAACAGTTTTTTAGAAATTGTTAAGTCATAACAAAATGCAAATGCAACTTTTCTTGAAAATTCTGCAATGGTAGGTAATCATCATTTACTACTGCAAATTTCGCGTAATGAGAGAAGCACGTACACAGTCGCTAAATTGCCCACACTGCCCATATCTAATGCCGGTCCCAGACGATGCGTATATTCGGTGAATACACGAAGTACTTCGACATTCATTTACCTTCCCACATCATTTGGTGGTTTAGCAAATATTTAGCTTCGAAAACCTTCGGCAAAGTACTTCGTGTCTTGAGACCCTCCCCAGAGGCGCTCGGTGTTCAATACTTAGCTAAACATTGATAGTGAACGTGAGCAGAGTATTGCCGCTCCTACTTGTGTATGTTAAGTAGTACTCTATTATTATTATTAACAAACTCGAAACTACGAAATTGACACCCTCTCGAAGGTTGTGTGAGAAATGTGTGGAGGTTTGCCAAAGGCATACTAGTAGGGTTCGCGTTCCTTTGTTTTGCTTCGGTTTATCGACAATCGGCGGAAATATTACGAATAACAAACGTTCGCCAATGTTGACCTCCCACACGCTACGCGATTAATCCCGAATGTTCAGCAAATACACGCATCGTCTGGGACCGGCATTAGACATAAGATAGTAGTTTCAAAAGATCTGTATATCTGATCTACTGCTGTTCGCAAATGAGATATTTCAGTAAATATGTATGTAGAAAATATGCATCGTCAGGAGTTGTTTTACTTTACATAATTTTATTTTTTGCAGTTAGATGCAGCTGAGAAGCGTGTCAGCAAGGTCGAGGAATGTGACTGCCAGAAATCATGTCATGTCAATGGGACGATACACGCGGATGGCGCGACATGGCAAAATGGTTGCCAGTTGTGTGCATGTTTGGTTAGTAGTTATTCAATCATTTTGTATCGATCTATTCAGTTTAACAGTGACAAATTAACTAAAAAAATAGTTTTACGATTAGTGTGGCAATAAAAAAAATCACAATAAACACGAAGAAATTAAACGGTACCATAGAAATGTATGTGGTGACACAGAATTGGAGCGTTACGATCCGATTTGCGGAACTGACAGCGTCTGAAACAAATCGGTTGGTTTCGACAGGATGTTTAGGCCTCATTTGCCGATCATATACATTTAACAGGGTGGCACCCTGTCAAATGCAGTTTACAGTAAGTAAACAAGTAAGTTTATATTAAGTTTCTTTAAAATAAACATCTTCGAGATAAGAAAAATCTTTTTCTTTGGTAATGAGGTTTCTGTCAAGTAAAAGAAATGGGCTACCAAAGTAAGAGGCATTTTCACAGAGGCAACTAAACTGTGAGCTACTATGGTGATGCTCCGGTTTTTTTGTTTGAATCATTACTTTATATAATAAAACTCTCATGCCATGCGTTATCCAAGATGGTTTGGAGGGAGTTTCCTTAACTGATACAAAAGGGAAATTGATTTCAATACAGTTACTTAAACTTGTAGTTAAAGCCTCGAAACCATCACCTACTGTACTCGCCCCATATATGTCAATCCAACAACATTATCAGGTATATTTTGTACAATATATTGTACAAAAGACTAATAATAATTATACTCAGTAAACAACCTTGCCTTCTTGGTGCATGTATATTTTGAATGGATAGTATATCACCACAAAGTATTGGAGCAGAATGATCAGATCGTGCATTGAATACTACTTGGCAGGTAATTATTTTGCTGGCTACTCTGAAAGTTAACACATATAGTCAGCACCATATTTAGAGTTTCCGTAAATCCTAGTCGGTTCATTAATTATATAGTCAATATCATAAGAATCAAAAATGTCTTGCAACTGTGAACGTTTGGCATCCTTCGTGAGATTATCAAAATTTAGATTTAGATGTCCACACAATACAAATAGATTTAGGTTTTAAAGTGCGATTTGGTAGCTTCTCTGAGGCTTTAACAAATATATTAAAATCTCCTGATGATGATCTATATATATACAAACTATCCTAATTATATTTGACCCATTTAACTTTATATCATTACCTGCTATTTCAATATGTTTTTCTACTCAGAGAGTTCATTAATGGTTACATTCAAGGACGACATAATAAAATCATAACACCTGTATTTTTAAACCTGGGTCTACAAAAAGAGCTGTTTTTCGTATGTAGCCATTTACGTTTATACTGTCCACCTCACATATTTGAAGCCAGGATTCTGTTAGACAAACTAAATATATATTATACTGATCCAGCTCAATTTCTAACCGATCGATTTTATTTTTTATAGATTGCATGTTTTAATGATACATTCTAACTTTAATTACGCTCGTACCAGGATCAATATATATACCCATACCACCCATACCCTATCCTTTGCCTCTTGATTTCCATTTGATTCAAATAAACTGGACAAGTCACATCATAACTGGAATGGTTACGTCGACCTCAGTTTTTCAAACATTCAGGATTTATACTATCACATTTTTCCCTCTCACGATCACTCATCAGCATCGTACAACGTAGACATCTAGGTGTGGGAATGCTACAGTTATCTGCTTTATGACTACACACATTTAAAGCAACGAAAAACATAGATATATTGAATTGAAGCCATTATTGAATATTACTTTCGCAACGATTTTCAAGATAATGGAGAATGTACCTATTCAATTCCTCCTTAGTTTATGAAATTTTGATATTTTGTCACTCAACGGAGGGAGGTATTCCAATGATAATATGTATGGAAAATTTTATAAATTGGTGAAGAATCTGGTCAGTAGTTTAAAACTTGCTTTCATTGAAACTCGTACACATAATCTGCTAAATCATAATGCAGTTGGTTGTCTTACACCTCGTGGTGGTAAGATAAACCTTAGTTAGTAGATCCTGGGAACTATTAGTCAACACGTCACTTCCTTTAAATATATAAACATCGGATAACTCCGTGAAAGGCCAACTAATAAATTAGTTTCTGGAGATTCGTAAGTTTATTATAGTGACGGTAATTACCCGATCAATATCGTCAACTGTTATACTCGCCTGTACCTGTACAATAGAGATAACAGTAGCACCCCAAAACCTTTCCTAGCGTCAATTAAGTAATTTGAGAGGGCTTACTTTGTTTAATTTTATTATATTACAAACCAACATGAGCTCTATTGCTTATTTTAGCTAATAAGTAATAGTTTGTATCACAATATAATTAAATTTTAACTAGGAAACAGTGTCTACGTTGTAAACCATAACAATTTTCCGTTGCTCTCTTACAAAAGATCTTTGCTTAGGTTTTTATTTTGAACAGATGCTGCCTTATGACTGAAATTTTGTCTACGGGTTTATAAAAGTTTCGCCGCTGGAAGAACTAGTAATCTAACTCAAGCAAAGTGTCAACAGCTTCGGACCAGTTACACTGCTTTACTGAGCCGAACTTGGAATTGTAATTTATACGTACTACAGACCTCTAGTTGTTCTTAAGTCTGTGGTACGTACACATGACATTGGTCGTATGTTCGTTCCGATCGTACGATCGTTCCCTGTCAACAAACTCCTTTAATTTATCCGCAATCCTCTTGTCCGGAAGGTTGGCACTTATACATACCATGACTTTGCAAGGAGTTGGCAATTTCGCTATTTTACAGTAAATCTTTTGCACATCTTTCATTAATGTAAAAAATGTTCTTTGTTAATTTAGTTCAGTTTCAGAAAAAAAGGATACGTAAAGGCTACATCACTTATTATTTTTAAATATTAGTACTCGTAGTTGTTTGCATGTGCGTTAGTGTAAGGATTGGATTGGTTGAGCAAAAATAGGTTTAAAAAAAATATATATCCATTCGTGATCATTTTTGTGCAAAAGATTATTTACTTTTGACTAGAGGAACTTGTGGCTAGAGGAACGTTACAATGAAATTGTATTATGAAAAATTAGTATTGTGGAGAAAATGATAGCTTTAAAATATCTTGACCTCTGTTTTAGGCAAATGAGTTCATAAAATTATACACTATTAACATAGGTACACAGTTTGTGCAAACTTGTAGCGTTTTATTTATCTCACGGTTTTTTTATTGTAACGAATATAATTCGTAAATTAGAAAATTTGGGAATATTCCTCCTCTTGGATGGTAGTAGGGGTCTTTTAGTATGTTAAGAAGCATCATCATAAACAATAAATATTCCGGTAAGATTCAGCTTTAGGTTATTTTGTTCCAGGTCCAACGCTAATTACACTGGAGTAGTAGTCAATAAAGAGAAGACAAAATAGAATAGGGTCCTTGCAGATTTCTTTATAAATGAATAGATATGATATGGGTAAGTAAAAATTAATAATAACAAACAAACATAGCGAAAACTCAATAGACAAAGCCGACTACTAAGGTTATTCCCTTTCCAAATTTAAAAGAAATTGTTCCCGCCAAAAATACAGCGAACGTAAGGATAACGTTACGTAACGAACGTTTCAGATCACGTCCGGTGACTCACGTTCGCGTCGTTCACGACCTATCAAGAGGCATTAAACACAGTTCGGATGGTAATTAAGGGTTCTTCATTCAGTTTATCGTTAGGCTTGAAAGTATTAGTATTAGGAAAGCAATACATTTATCTTTCTAAAATGTTTTCACTTTTGTATATTTAAGTAAAATTACTGCAAGGACCCTATCTTCTAATGTTTGGATATTTAAGTGTTACAATACCTACAGTGTTTAAAAGACATGCAGATATCGCTTGTAAATGGGTAATCGGTGTTCTACGCAAATAAAATGTTTGTTCTAAATACCTTAGAATTACATAATTTACCTAATTATTTTTGCATAGCTCAATACTAGGCTATTACAGAATATACGGAAGAATAGTTACTGGGCTCACCGATTAATAATTTATTTGTCTTAACGCTATTTAACTTAACTTTTGCCCATTGTTTTCTTACAGTTAAAGGGAAAACAAGCAATTTCTATATGAATGCATTTGTGAGGAGAGAATGTTCTAATTAATTAGAAATATCTACAGGGGTCTTTAAAAAATGTCGATAGCATCATCATAATATATTGTTACTCCTTCCGGATTGAAAAAGTTAATTTGGCAACGCCGATTAATGGCCGATCTGAGATCATGCCATTGGGTGGATAAAATTTTTCATTGATTTCATTGATCATTGATTTGACTTGCCAGTGGCGGATGTATAGGGTAAGTACTTAGCCACATTTATGAAGAAAAATATGGTACCTAGACCACAGTTTAGAATGAGAAATACTTTTATAAAAAATGTGCAATGACTTTATTATAAATATCTCGCACGCATGTGTTCTACATGCTACTACTAGGGAGAATAAAACTAGTTTCTTCTCCAACTAAACACGTACAGTTACATGATAATCCATATTAGACGCTCCCTGGCCTACGTACGTCTCCAACTCTGCGCTGAAATACTACGAAAGCGTAGAACGGACATCGTGCGAAATAATTTTATAATTGTCAGTTGGATCTGGCAATTATGTATAATTGTCAGTTTAAACTGGCAATTATGTATAATTGCCAGTTTAAACTGTCATATATACATAATTGCCAGTTTGAACTGACAATTATAAACTGTGCCAGTTGCTGTGCCAAATTGCCAGATTAAACTGGCAATTATAGATAATTGTCAGTTGGATCTGGTAATTATGTATAATTGACAGTTTAAACTGGCAATCATGTATAATTGATAGTTTATAATTGTCAGTCTAATCTGGCAATTATGAATAATTGCCAGTTTAAACTGTCATATATACATAATTGCCAGTTTAAAAAGACAATTATCTATAATTGACAATTTAAACTGGCAATTATAAAACTATTTCACACGATGTCCTTTGTACGCTTTCGTAGAAATACAGAATTGATAATAGTGGCGTTATTTTCAGGATATGTAAGGGTAGTTTAACGGGAAACACACATGTTTTCCTTCACGATTGTTTAAATTTTACTAATGCAAACAGTTCTAGTATATATAGAGTATAAAACCAATTTGAAAGATCATCTATTAGCAGTGGTTGGTATAGAGTATAAAAAATTCGAAATGCACACTAAAACCATATTATGTGTTATTATAACAATTATATTCTTTTCAGCATGGAGAAGTACAGTGTCGACCAGTGGAATGTCCTGATCTGCAATGTAAACACCCTGTTACTAAGAGTGGAGAATGTTGCCAAAGCTGCCTAAGTACGTATTTGAATAAAGAAGTTGAAAATCAAAAGATCTGTTCACAAAAGCTTAACCGTTCCGTAACCGTAAACACAATATTTAGGTATATTTTATAAATAGTAGCAGGAGCCAATGACAGCCATTTTTTTCGTGAAATATGTACCTGTCCCGCGTTTGTTATAAGGCCATAGTAGTCACAGGAAATATATTTTATATTAAGTAGATAGCTCAAAAATCACAACGCTTTTATATCAACTTTTGTTTGTATGCATGCATGGTAAACTGGTTTTAGGGCCGCTCCTGAAAGGTATGCTTAGCGTGCCTCCGTACGGCTAAAAAACACGATCGCGGTGTGGCCATCGGTGGATTTTGCAGTCAATATGGCAAAAGGCTACCCTGTAAAATGATGTAAAAATTTACTTGGTCAATTTTTATATTTGAATTATTTACCGATCGGAATTTTTACATCTTGTTACATATCTACAGTGCAGATAAAGTCTGGAACACAATTATTATTTCGGAATTCGTAAATATTTTGGGAAATTCCTCGGATAGGTCGATTTTTAATTTTAATTTGACTTTGTGTTTTTAACAATTTAACAGTTTTTTCCGTCGAAACATGCGCAATTAAAATTAAAAATCGGCCTGTCCGAGGAATTTCCCAAAATATTTGCGAATTCCGAAATAACAATTTTGTTTCAAGTTTTTTATCCGCACTGTATATTTGTGTATTACTTTTCCTCTATTCAATTCGACATTAATATTTCACATTTAAACTATTGTTTGTAGAACAATGAAACACGCTTCTATATATTTTACCACTAGGTATATTTCTTACAAAATTTGTGACTGCAGTTTCGACTTACAAAGTCATTTTTAAACCATAATTCAACGTTGAATCATTGTTTGAAAATAATTTGTTCGAAATGGCAGTCATACATTTTGTAAAAAATATACCTAGTGGTAAAATATATAGAAGTGTGTTTGTTTGTTCTACAAGATGTTAAATTACCACATAGTATATACCTACATTGTTTGGTATTTGTTATATTTTTGAGTAGATATTAGCATTTGTGACTGATAAATAATTTCTACCAATTGATTAAATTATAGTGTTTTTTAAGTTTTTATTTTAAAATTGTGTACATAATAGTAGACACATACATTTTTCTTAAAGTTTTCTTATTTGTAATTAATTATTATTTTTTTAATACTGTGCATGCTATTTGTGGTTCAAGTAGTGTAGCAAACCTTAATATATTTGTTATACCATTTTAAGCGTTTAATTTGTTTCCTCAAAAATTAGTATTCTATATTTGAAAGGAGGTCGCAGCATAGGATGAGCACGCTAACAGAACGGTCCAATTGTTTCTAATATAGTTTCGTGTCTAAAGTGATAGTCGATATTGCATACATTCGTACCCGATAGTTTATTACTCCAACAAAAAATCATTGAACGATAAAATATATAGAAGGAAAAGTAATGCTCGGTTCTGGAATAAGAGTGTGTATTTCACAAAAAAATCAATTTCACATACTATGTCTATAAATATGAGGGCTGCCACCCTAAAAGTTATATTGTGCCTGAAGCAGCTAATATACGTAGAGAGTATTTCACGAAAAACAACAACATTACGGAAGCTGACACCACTACAAGCAAATTTTGGTATTTTTGAAGGAGTTATGTTATAAATGTGTGGATATAAGGTTATTTAATCAAGATTTCACCACTTTTGTGCAAAAGTTTCAAGCTAATTACCCCCATTCTAGCAGGAAACAGCAACAGCGTCTGCACCAACGCTGCAAATTGTATAATCTGCACAATAAGGATGCAAATTATAAAGAGCTTTTTACTAAAAGTACCTATCTAACGTACCATTTAATTCAAAATATATCATATAAGGTAACATATATAGGGTATTCCATTTAAAAAATATATATTTATTATAATTTTCTTTTATGTTGAATGTGACAGCTTCTGTGAACAGATTTTGAGTCGGCTACGGCCAAAATCTATTAAATAAGTCCACTAACTTTGGGCTACGGCGGTGAATATCCGTCAAGTGAAATAATTGTGTAAATTTTCACAGGACATTGTTTATTTTATGGTCAGTTTTATGACCACGGTGAATTTGTGACAATAAAGAAGTGTGTGGAGTGTCAGTGCCATGATGGTAGTATGAAGTGTAGTAGAACTAATCCAGAAACAAATTGTCCTAAATTAACATGTCCACTAGAGCAGCAGTTTAGTGTTCCTGATCATTGCTGCAAATTTTGCCCAGGTATTTATTATAACATGCTTGATGCATTTTCTTTTGCATGCCATAAATTTTACTAAGTATATAATACCTTTCTGAGAGAAAAATGAAGAAATGTTTAAGCGCAGACATTCACCAATTCTGTTAATTTTAGTATTTACAATGTTTTTTTGATAAAGAAAACGATATTGCGATAGGAACTATGTATTACCCTGCTTCAATTTCTCCAAAATCTGACTAGTTTCTGAAAAAAACTGATTACTGAATGAAGGTCTGATCTCAGGACATATCACCATTTGTCCCTTAAATATCTATACAAGGGAAATCATTTTGTAATACAGTCGTTAAGTGACCAAGTTTTTGGTCGCTTCACATTTTGGTTAGTTACTTTTCTTCAATTAACACTAACTGCATATTCTAATAGTAGTTCTTTTACACTCAATAAACAATAGAAGGATGTGGCATGGATATAGATGCATACCCAGATATACCTTGTATAGATGTATAAGAGCTGTCTAACATTTTCTGTAACTTGCCTGCTTTAAAATGCTATTAACACAAATACTAACAGATTGCATATGTCCCTTTTACATAACAGGTGTTGACTACTGCGCAAAAGGAAATTTTTGTCATTCTAACGCTACTTGCCTTAATTTACAAACAACTTACGCTTGTCAGTGTAACCTGGGCTTTCACGGAGATGGAAAAACATGTACTGGTATGGTATTTTTAATTTTTAAGCATTGCATAGTCTCTAGTTGTTGCTTGAGCTTATTTGAATTCAAATGCATTCACCCATCACTATAACTACATGATCACTTAAACATGGAGGCACCAAACCATATTTTTAAAATAAATAAAAGTATTCGTTATACAGGGTGTCCCGAAATTAGTGTGCAATATTTTACCAGATCTATCGTTAAAAATGGGACGATCGAGATCGGATTTTAATGTGGTTTGTAAAGATTCAGAATATTCTATTAGAAACATATTCCGATAGCATACATCTGTACACAGCCTTCTCTAGTACTAGCCATGAACTGAGAAAATTGCAACACTGCATCCCGTCCTAATTTCAGACCGAGCGATACAGTTTTGGTAAATGGTGCGTCTGTACTTGTGGTATTAAATCATCCTATATATTTGTGTTAAATAGCGTTTAATTATAAGAGATAATTATTTCAGACCGTTGTATATTAAAGTATAATCAATGTAGATAGTGGCGTGTATTACCAATTTGATATGTAATATCATTTTCCCGAGTTTTTACATGTTCTATTTATTAGTTGGGGGTGAAGTGAAATTAACCTTGAATAGTGAAAATTCCGGCACGGTGCTGTGTACCAGGGTGTAAATCTAATTACGATTCCTCTGTAAAAAGTGAAGGGGTAAAAAGTGTTTTTGGATTCCCTAAGGACGACACATTTAAACAAAAATGGCTCAAACGTATCCCTAGGAAAGAATGGTCACCTACAAAATATTCCGTTGTTTGTGAGTTACATTTTGATCCTAATGATGTCGTTAAACTTGACAGACATCTTTTACCAGACGGTACATTAACAATGCTTGCTTGTAAAGCAAAATTAAAAGCGGATGCTATCCCATCTATTTTCCCAAATTTGCCTAAATATATGTCAAAGGAAAAGTCGATTGTTCGAAAAGATCCTGAATGTAGGCTTCAACAGCAAGTTCAGCAACATGAAATGTTGATACAAAATTTTGAAAAGTCAGATCTTATTGCAAATTACAATGATTTTATAAATAATTTTTCGGAATAAGTTAATCTTGGTGAAAGTTGGAATAAAAAAGTCTTGACATCTATAATAATTTTTTATACAATAAATTTCGATGGTGAAATAGTTAAAATTGAAAATCAGATATCAATAAATAACGACCTAACAGTTAAAATATTTGTAAATCGCAGTGAACTGTATTTTAATGAATTAAAGTGGATTTTAGATTTTGATATGAAAATTTACTTTATTTAAATTTATTTTAGATGGTCTCAACTTCAAAATTTATTAGATAGATTTAAATATACTATTATTATATATATATATATATATATATATATATATATATATATATATATATATATATATATATATATTAATATATATATTATTCAAGTAACTCAGAAACAAGCAATACTCAAAATGCATTGCAAAGGCGTTGCTGTATTTAAAACAAGCTTTAGATTTTTGCGATAACGAGACTTTTTTATATTCTAAACAATTAAACATTATCGTAGATCAAATTAACCAAATGACAAAGTTAAAAAGGAAATACTCTGCCTCCACGATAATAATGGCATTTATGATTTATATTCAGTCTCCTACTACATACAATATGTTACAGACTTTTTTTATTTTACCTTTAGACTTTTTTACTTACGACTCTTTAGAAATTGACTTCCTTAAAACTGAAAACCAAAAAGATTTGCTGCAAGTTTAACTTTAGAAAGTATAGCTTCGGATAACTTTTACTTAGACTTCTTAGACACCTGTGTCTGTGGAAATAATGTAAATTATATTTTAGGAATAATTTGTTCAATACTTGCAAACGTTCTCTTAAATAAGTATGTGAAAAGTAGCTTATTACAAACAAAATTGGGAATGCACGTAAAATACGATCGGCCACAGCCTTCTCTGCTAAAGAGGCTGTGGGTCGGCAATCGGACTAGAACATCGGCGTGGAGCGGTGTTGCCAATTTCATTTCATGGCTAGTACTAGAGAAGGCTGTGATCTGTACATCTGTTCTTACATTTGTGCACCTTTTCTACACTAAAAGAATAATAGCATGAAATAAAGACTAATATTCATCCATAACGTATATATATAAATGTACAAAAACCAATTGCTTTAATTTTAGTTCACGGATATTTATTCCACTGATTAATTGTTAAGTGTGGGAAATTCCAGTAAGTACTTGCGTTTTCCTGGAACATTTTAAAACTGTTTGTGTCTGTTTTCTAGACATCGACGAATGCAAAGAGGAGGGAGGTTTAGAGGGGCATCATTGTCATCAAAATACCAAATGCGTAAACACTAATGGATCCTACGTTTGTGAGTGCCTATCAGGGTATAGAAGAATAGACAAATTCAACTGCGCCGAATTAGATGAATGTAGTTCTGGAGATCATAACTGTGATATAAATGCGAAGTGCATAAATACTCAAGGAAGTTATCACTGTGTGTGTAAGGATGGGTATATGGGAGACGGCTACTCCTGTCATCGTAAGTCCATTTTAACATTATAATTATAGACCAAAATGTGCAAAAATAGATAATGTAAGCCTCTAGGTTTTTATTGTATACGGAAAGTTGACGATATTTTAGCAATGAAACTTACTTTTATGCTTTCTCCATGTAGGAGGATCGTCAAAAATTAACCTTAGATTAACCATAAGAATGATATACAGGGTTATTCAGAACTTATCCATAATAAAATTTGGGGATGTTCAACATACATGTACAAATCTGGTAGTGCAAAAATTTTTTTTTGGCGCGTTCTGAAAACTATTTAAAAATTTTTAATTGCACGCCGCTGGATACTGGTCCACTGTAATGGAGTGACCTTGGGACTGACAATGCAAACTGGCGATGTCACATATAGCACGAAAAAAACTTCGGAAGTTCTGAGAGTATACCGACACCCGCCGCAAAAATGATTTGCAGCGTTTTTACTTTAAAATAAACTGAAAGATAAATGGATGTGACCAAAGTGACGTGTCTTTAAAATTAATAAAATTTTGTTACACTAATTTTGAAGAATTGCGCTACTTGATTACTAGGTATTAGAAACATAAAATTTATAAAAAATTTGCACATACCTTGTTACAAAAGCTGTTCGAAATTTTGTCCCTCGACTTGTACACACCACTCACAAAGCCTAACTCGTAATTGATAATCCGCTGGTAACAGTGCTTGAACACGCTGGATATGATACGGATAAAACTGAGCTTCGTGTAGTAAGCGCCACACCGTTGATTGAGATACCCCAGGCACCTGCCTAGCGATCTCACTTGTACTTATTCGCGAATTTTCACGGACCAGATTCAACACTTGTTCTTCAGCTGCAAAAATACGTTGTGGTCGTCCCGGGCCACCATCTCGTCCACGATTTGCACGTAAATTACCAGTATCACGGCCACGTTGTACCACTGCCGTAAAAGTTGCATAATTTGGCGTGTGTCGATTGGGAAATAGATCCGCATACAAGCGCGAAGCTGCCACTGCATTCTGTCCAACTTCACCATAAATAAGAATCATGCGTCCATTAACTCAGCATTACTGTACACATGAGCAATTTTGAAAACTTTAAAGTTTAACACTCCTACGATAAATAAAACAAACAACAGTACTGACTTCTTGTTTCTAATGTACCTAGTACCTAGGCTGGGCTGACCTAGTTTTGTTTACTACCGGCACTACCGAAAGCGACACAGATAGACAATAGAGATATTATCTCCACTCCAACTCTATTCGCTCGGTCTTGACCAGGCGTTCCAGGTACAAAAACTTGTTTACTTTTTTTGTAGGAATGTCGTATATCAGATGTCATTGAAGTACAGTTGCCCATCTACGTAGTCCTTTATAATAGTCCTTTATAATTTATAAATTTTTAACATTGTTTACGGGAAATCCAAAGACTTTTATTATAAATTTTTTTGGTGATATCGATTTCTTATTTAAGGATGCACATATCCTCAAAGTTTTAGAGATAAGTTCTGAATAACCCTGTATACTTAGAGAATATACGAGGGTGGTTCACACAGTAAGTTTCCCTATTTTGCAAATGGAATAAAAGACCTTTTAATCATCCGAAAAGGATACATTCTACAATATGTAATTATTTTTCAACTCAATCTCCCCCCGGTCCAAATATATTTGATACCGAGGAGCTAGAAGCATTTGTATGAATATTGCAATAGGAATATTGCCTCTCGACTGCTCCCGCTCAGAATATGGAAACTTACTTTGTGAAAGACCCTCGTATAATTAAAGACTGACTTGTTACAGTCTTTCCTAGTTGCCTTATTTCTTCTGACACAAACAACCTTCATTGCCGTCGATATTACCTCGAGGCGGGCCACACCAGGTACGCCTCCTCTCGTGTTGCGGACTTTACCAGTGTTTGTTTAAATATTTTTTGTCTTATAATGATTTTCATGTACGTTTCAACTGTCCATGCAGTATTATATTAAGAACTGATGCCAGGATAGCGAGTTTATTTCTTACTTCATATAGTTTTTGTCGAGCTTGTGTCTCGGGGTCGAGGGCAAAACTCATCCCAGAGTTATTTCGTATAAAACAGATCAATTTCTTTGCTCTTCCAACTCGCCAACACACAAAACGACATTAAACTGTTAAACTTGCAAACTTAAATTAAAATTGTATGTTTTATAAGTAAGTGAAAAGAAAAATAGATTTGAGTTTAATGCGTATTGATCGTATTGTTCCTACCCATGGCGCCTCTAAGTCTAGAGACAAATCTTTTATTCCTAACTACTGAAGATCCGCCGACCTTTACGACCCAAGTTAATAGAGTAACAACGTTTTGCTTTGCTTTTTGCTATTAGCTATTAGATTCAGTAATATATTTACACCCAACCTTATTAAAATAATATAATTAGGTAGTTGGTATATTTTCTTAAACCATAATTTATCGAGCGTCCTTCGCCTATCGTTATGGCATTTTGTCCATTACATTTTAAAGGCTCAAGATATAGTGAGGTTGCCTTTGATCCATTAAGCTTGTAGGTATCCAGGTAGGATCCAGGGTTTTGGAATTATTATATGTTACCATATACATGTCTCATAAAAGTTTAACTTGTAAGATCTCCTTAAGGTGCAAGGCTTGTATTAGAAGTATTAGTGCTATAAAAATTGAATTCAATGTATAGTAAAATAACAAAGTTGCACCGCCGATTTTCATTTTTGTAACCCAGCGCTTCTAATTTGGTCTACAGACCTTTCGATTTACATCTAACCCTCTAGAATATAATTCGAATATATTTTTTAATCTTCCTGATGATTAGTGATCACCTGAATCCTTCAGTTCAGCTGATAATTTCATTAGTCCATTATATTATACATTTATGAATTTATTAAATGATTTTATTCTGTTATTAACAGTACATGTACCCAATTTTTTTTAGCTGTATGCAATCAGTGCCTCAATGGAGGTCTATGCATAAGTCCTGGAAAATGCGCGTGCCCCAATGGTTACACAGGAGCAAGTTGCGAAAGGGATTTGAACGAATGTACTACCAACTCTCATAGGTGTACAAACGCCTCTGTATGTGTAAATATGATAGGTTGGTACTATTGCCAGTGTAAAGAAGGATACGAAAATCCTTATGTAGACAATAAACTAGGAACTAAATGCTTAGGTTAGTGCGCTTCCTACGACTATGAAAAGTTGGTTAACTGCATTTATTTTAGATATTAACGAATGTGACAGTGATCTCCACACATGTCACCCCTCCGCTCAATGTATAAATACTGACGGAAGCTTTAAGTGTGAATGCCCTAATGCCAAATCAAGTTGCAAGTTAAGTTGCATGTTCGAAGAAAAGGAAGTGCAACATGGAACATCAGTCTCATCTAAAAAGGATCCATGTCAAATTTGTACCTGTAATCGGGGAGTGATAACATGTGAAAAGCCGAGGTAAATTTATTTCTTCATAAATATTTTAATTCACCACTAATTATTGGTGAAAAATATTGTGTTTTAATCTTAAGTAACAAGTAAACGTGGGTCAAATAAAACGCTTCCATTAACTTAATTTCTAAAGTATTTGATCTCAAAGAAGGTGGTTCAAATTCAATTCAAGAGTTTGTTTGCTCTTCTTTCATACGAATTCAACTAACATGCCTTGTGCTATAAGTCCTAAATTATTTATTTTTTAGGTGTAACTGTAGCCTACCTAAAAGTGATCAAAATCCGTGCTGTCCACAATGCAATAAACAACATGCTTGTCAACATCAAGAACTTCCAAAAGTTATCTTGCTCCATGGAGAACAATGGTCTTACCAATGTCAGACCTGCGAGTGTCTCTTCGGAGAAGTGGATTGTTGGGAAATGAAGTGCCCACCTTTACTATGTGACAATCCCATCAGAAATTCTGTGGACTGTTGTCCACATTGCGAAGATCCTTGCTCAATGGGAAACTCATCAGCGCTAGGGGAATCTTGTACATTCGCAGGGCGAATATTTAGCTCTGGGTCCAAGTTTGTGGACCCCAATGATGACTGTACGGCTTGTAACTGTAAGGTTGGTGAATCCTCGCAAGAGTTGTTATGGATTTACATTAACAGTAATCTTTGTTAATTTTGGGCTAAATATTAAAATGTAGTTAAGATACGCTTGGTGGCTTTAGACGCAGTAAATAATACATTCACATTCATTTTATCAATCATTCCACCATCAGATAATCTTATACATTAGCAAGGAAAGATGCACCTAAAATTGAAGGGCGTAGTTGAACGCCTGTAGCGTGTACAATTTACAGATTAATGCTTCTTAACAACTTTCCATTCACCAATTGTCATTTATTCAGAATATTCTTTTGAATTGTATGAGTAATATAAAATTAGGTACAAATAATGAGGAACAAATTTATTTATTTATGATATTGTTGAAATAAATAAATTGCCATCGGTACATAGTGATAGTAAATATGTTTAAAACAGAAGCTAAACTCTTTATAATCGACAGGACTAGAGTGCCAGACCAGATGCGATGGATACATTTTCAAAGACCTACTTATATTATTTCGAAGATTTCTTATTGTACTGTAGAGTACAAAGGCAGTTAATTCTTTTGATTAGCAAAATGTTAACTGTAAAATATTGTAACTTCGCATTACAATATTTACAAAAAAATATTCTAATGGGAAGTCCTAAAAATTTTAATGAACGTGTTGTTGTGTTGCTGTTGTTGGAAGGCGGCGCGGTTACCCGCAGCACTCAGGTCTCTCGACCCATTGTGCCTAGCGCTAGTTGAGAGCTATTGAAAGAGACCCGTGCTATGCGCATAGACCAACACCCGTTCTAGGGGAGGCTCTCTAATGTCCTGGGGCAGGAGAAATGCACCTAATGAACGTCTTAGCTGAATCACCCTGTATAAGGGCTTCACATAATAATATATGATATTTAAATAATGAACAAAATGTAGATACTCTATAGGAATTCAACTTCTTCAAGTAGCTTATATGCATTGTTTTTCGCTTATATTCGTTTATCTATTTAATTAGGTTTAATTAAGATTTCAGGCATGCATTGACATTCTCTATTTACATTTCACTATTATTAATCGATATAGAACCTGATAATAAATACCTAATACATATAATTTTGTACCAATGCTTGTGCAATGCACTATCTTTACTTATTGAATATTGTATGTTTTGATACTCTACTCAGATGAAGAGGATACGAGTATGTATATAGTTTGAGGAATTACGATCTGATCACTCACTTTTACAACTCCATAAGTTGAGTAATCTCTTCCAGTTTCAATGAATTAATTGTGATGCTCAAGCTTACTGATGATAGCTGGATCGTTTTAAAATTACTTGCCAAAAACTTAACAATGTCAATTTAGACACTGGAATATTGTGGTGTGGCTATCATCAGTGTTGGCAATTCCATTTTTATTTAACTAAATGGACTTAATACCAACGAGTATGTAAAACTGCATGTCCGGCTAAAATCATATACTAGCTCCTGAACTGAACTGATTTAGGAATTATATATTTAGAAAATCTACATCTTCATAACCATAAAAGCATCCTTGCCTTAGTCATACTCATTCGCTGGCTAACTCGCATTTCGAAATGAGGCTGAAAAAGAGCATGGCAAGTGAATATGAATATACCTAATTAAGGATGGCTTTCCATAAGCTAGGCATACTAACAATTAATACTAGATTCCCTTCCAGGTGCCGTACTGCGCAGAACTGGTGAGCAATGTCGCGTGTTGTGTGCATCGGTAATCACTCTCTCACACTCCTAACAACACACAGATTATAGAGTCAGCCATAAATAAATCAGAATATCCGTTGAAAACACAATTAAATTAAAAGTTCAGCGTCACATCGTTCTCATTTTCAGTCAGAAAATAAAATAACGCATTTTTTCAACAACTTTTTATCATTGGAAGCTATCTCAGATCATAAAGAAACAATTTTGCCTCTTTCGTTCATCTCCACAGTCAAGAAATAAAATAATTTGCTTTTGATACCAACGATTTTAGTTGGCATCATTTTGATACTTCCAAATATAACAATGTATCGTTATTCTGTATAGTTATTTTATCTTTGATATTACATATAGAAGCTGACATTTCATGATTATCAGCATTAGTACATGATTTAAGTATCAAGCAGTGATAGAGAGTTCATTATTAAGGCTACGGTTACAGTGCAAGCGAATTCGCGCGAACCAAGTTCGGGCGTATACGTCTGAATTCGGGCGAACAAACAAACCGATATAATTAAATGTGTATGGCTACAGTACAAGCGAATTAGTCGCGCGAATCGCTACTTGTCACCAGAAGTTCAAACGGGTTTGTTTTTTTGCGCGAACTGCACATTTTAATATTAAAATTCAAGTTGGCATTATTTGAAATAATATTTGGATATCATGGATAATGAGAAATTAATCCTGCTGGTGTTCGCCAAAAGAGTATTGTGGAACCAAAAGTATAAAGGATACCATTAATCGTGACAAATCGCGAAAATTGTGGGAAGTGGCAACTGGATGGACTTTCAGATGGAGAAATACATTCTCTAAAGTTACATTGTTTTCTTGTATCTTCCTCTACCGCATTCAATATATAAAAGTATGTGTCGTAAGTCATACGATAATATTCATAAAACTTTAATGGCTGCTTTTTTAATTCTTCAAAAATTTTGAAATATTCACTCAAGTGGTGATTTAAATAAATTTCATTAACCCAGAACTGTCTCTTTCTTGGTCCAAATAATAGCAGTTTCGGTAATGTACTTTCTGCTAAATAAAATTCTTCTTCAACACCCATGACACTTTTGTAGACCACTCGCAGCACTCGCGTCCGTTCTGGTATCTAACATCGCTCTGAATTTCGCTTAAAATATCTGAACCAGAAACCACTTCTTGTTCGCCCGAATTCGGACGTATACGCCCGAACTATGGTTCGCGCGAATTCGCGTGCACTGTAACCGTAGCCTAACGTTCATATCACCGATATAAAGGCTAAGCAACGTGGTCCACGGTTAAAACTTGGATGGGTGATAATGAAGGAAGACTCGCAATGCCTGACCACCTTCTTGTGACCCTACGTCGGAATTGTTTTATACGCTAATGTCAATTTTACAGTAGTATTGATGGATTAACCACTTCCTCAGAACTGAATTCATTGTTTTATTATTGGCTGACTCTATTTACACACACCTCTAGAGTAGTTAATGCCTGTTTTGCTTATATTATAGATTAAAGTATAACATTCAAACCGAAAAGCAACTTTAAGAAATATTGTTAATTTTTGTATTACTAAATTAGATATTATTATATATTGTTTATTATCACATCGTATTGTGACAATTTCTGCTACGGTTTTTTAAATTTGCTGAGAATTTTCGAGCACTCTATAGTTGTGTATTTTCACATTATTGCACGCTAATTGTAGTTTTTTCTGTGGCTGTAACGAATAAATAAACGTACTTGTTCAAGTAATGTGAATGTGGCATGTTATTTTCTCTCAAATATGTCTGGTTTGCAAGCATTTGGTTGCCACTATGTGTTCAGGATAATTCTTATTTATTACGACAGCTATTTGGTAATATTTTAAAACAAACAAAACAGACCTGGTTGCCGTCTGTCTATTTAAGCAAATACCTGAACTGTATTCTGTCAATCTTCTTTTTTCTTTTTGGACAAAGTATCTAGTATTAAGTCAGCTGACTGTGAATCTGAAAATATGCTGTGAAGCTGTGTCTGAATTTTTCAGGGTGATATTAAGCTAGTACTTTATGTACTAGTAGCCAGTAAGACAATATGCCTGGCCAAATTATCCTGTGCATTCCTGTTTGTAGGATGAAAAAAATGAAGCATTTTCATAATATCATTTTAATGTAGGTTAAATGCACATCCCTGATTCTTGAAATTTTCTGTTTATTTACCTCCAGCATGAATGTGGCACGATAATATTTTATTCTATATCAGATATAAAGTGAAGATCCCCAAACCTCCTTAATTTTTAATAATTACACTGAAAGAAAAGACGCGGTTTATAGTTAACAATTGTTTATTTGGATGTCATTTATTTAAAATAAATAATACATATTTTAGGTTAAACAATATTTTTTACTATAAATATTCTTCTAAATATATTTTACTTATTAAAAACAAATACTTTGTTTGGTGTAAAAATGTTAATAGTTAATGAGAAATGTTTCATCTTAATAAATTCTTTATTTGGTGGTATTCCCAAAAAATATATTTACTATTAATTTGGATTTTATTAATATTGAATAATCCAGACTAAAAATTAATATATGTTTGTTTCTAATTTACTCTATTTTATTTATTATGAAGTAATCCATTTTTTTGTTAAAAATCCTGAAGTAGTTTTTTAATTAATAGATATTTTATTGTGGCATTATAAAATTGTGCAGTTGGCAGTGTAGGCTAGGTTGGCATTGTTGACAGTGAGTAGCAGACATGTTTTTCTATTTACCTTGGATTGGGTGACTTTATTTCATTTCATTATTTTCATTTCATTTACCTATTATTTGGGTGCGGCGCGAGTGCTTCGTTTTCGTTAATGTGAGTGTAAGTACTTTACTTAATACTTGATATGAGACGATAGACGCTGCACTGTGCTGTACGGTATACCTATATGACCCATATGTGTATAGTGCACAAGGTAGGGACGTCAAAACTTATATACCTTTGAAAACGTAACTTTGGAAAACTGCCGATTGTGTGATTTATTAAAAATGTTTAGAACTATTACCTGTTCAGTGGTGATTGCTGTGACATAAAGAATAGATCTGGATTATAACTATACTAAATAAACGTAAAATAATTACTGGATGTGATAAATAAGACACTATTCATTATAAAGAATCTTTATTTTTTAAAATTAAGACAAATATTTATTATAAACATTGTTCTTTATATTCTAATAAAGTCGAAATTTTAATTAGTATGCTTTATTTATAATAAATAACTGAAATATTCAAAATAAATAAGTAATGCTACATTTACTCATAATAATATTTATTAAAAACGATCGTTATTAATAGAAAATAAAAGATATATTGATTATCAATAAACCCTTACTTGACGGTAATAAGGTATATTTGAAAATATTTAATATATTGGTTTTTTCTCATAAACAAAAATTTATTACGCCATTATCCAATAAAGCCTTTGTTAGGTGTCAATCAATATCATTAATTATTAATAAACTGTTCTTTCAGTGTAGTTTGCCCGTGCTAGTTTGTTTTTATATTCACCTAAATTTACCCAATATAAACTCTGTAGCTGTCTATAAATTCTAATAAATTTTATAGTTTCATCGTTATTTAATGTCAAAGGACTAATATATATTCCTTTCATGTGTTCCTTGCACTTGGGCTCAGTGCTCAAGGCGTTACTAACTGTTTGTGAAAGGATCGGTTATAAACACATCCCATGCAGCCCAATGAAAGGAACAGGCGACAAGCTGCCATGAGCTGCTAATTGCAGCTCATCTGTGTGAAAGGAACACAGTCATTATCTTTTAGAAGCTAAAGTCAAAGCCAGAATTAAGCAAGTGGAATGACCTGGCCGATCTGGTAAAATGCGGTGAGGCATGGGCGTGCGTATTTTGTTTTACCATTGGGCACATTTCAGTTAATATATACTCGTATACTATTCTATAGAATACTTCTAGTATATGCACTTCCACTTTTTTAACCAACACAAATAAGTATAAACACTGACTCAAAGAATAAATACTGATAATTTTACCACAAATTTTTACCGTTAAGAAACGCGCGCGAAATAACCCAACATCACGCCACTGTTTCCCTAATACCTCGATCGCAGTCGCTTGTTGGTTCCTGATTCGACCAAGCAACGTCGTTGAAGCTCAGAGAAAAGAAAGCGTAAATGCAAGAATATGTATGTTAAATAAGGATGAACAGCTTGTCGTCAACTTTACGACTTTCACAGTTGCCACATATTCGAAAATGCCTTGATACTATTAAGTAAAAGACAAATTAAACATTGTGTTTGCTTTAATAAAGTACAATAGGGATAAGGGACGTTAAAGACAAGTAAAAAAATAAGGATGAACAGCTTGTCGTCAACTTTACGACTTTCACAGTTGCCACATATTCGAAAATGCCTTGATACTATTAAGTAAAAGACAAATTAAACATTGTGTTTACTTTAATAAAGTACAATAGGGATAAGGGACGTTAAACACAAGTAAAAAAATGGGTAAATAAGGTAATTAATACGTTTCCTGTTTTAAATAAGAATACTTTAGAAATAAATGTGACAATACAGATCTACTCTTTTTCGGGTCATTGCACTTTGCTTAATTCTGAGTTTGACTATAGTAACTACTACTAATAGTACCCATTTACAACTGTAAGTCTGTAACTCGATGAAAGAGTGGAGGGCATACTATTGCCATATAGGCTGCATTCGCGCATATATCACATCATATTATTATAATAGGTATTAGTAACAGAAGTCGAAATATTCCAAAAGTAATATACGAGAATTTTCCTGAACACTGTTTAATATTATAACTGCTTATTGAGGATTTCGAAAATACGTAAATTTTCCGTAATTTAAATCAGTAAAAATCCATAAAATTTGCCATTATAAAACCTATTTGAATTAATTTAAAAATATATGTTATCAGTTATGCGGCTGTAAATTAAGTATTGGGTTTTACCATATATATACAATATGTAATGTTGTTTTTTAGGACGGAATGCTTTGCTGTAGTTATAATTACCATTGCGATGACAATACAGGTCCAGTTGGATTCGACGGAGTGGTGGCCACTACTGCATCTGCAGATGGATATTTTGGTGGAACTTCCAGTGATAATACAGAAAAGGCCTATGCGGTTACTGAACAATATAGTAGTGTTTTGCAAATGGGTAGTTATAATAATGAGTTCGTCTATATCAGTGACTCGACTAGGGCTAACAAGACTGAAAAATCTTCATCAAGAGGACCAGCGAGGGGTTGAAATTTCAATAATTAGGACTAAGCTTACATTCCTTGACACTTGTGAGCCATTGGTGCAATAGCATTTGCGTTATTCGGCTTATATCATCTCATGTGTCTTTCTAGTTGCGTAGCAGAGACTTATATACCACATTAGCATCGTCAGCGAACAATTTAGGTGAGCAACTAAATCATTGGCTAAGACAATAACTGCAATATTTCAAATTACATTTCGTTTTTACTCTTTCTTTATTGTATCATATTTAAAAATATTTATTTTAAATTATTGGTCATTTTTGATAAATCTGATACTTATTCCTTTTTAGAGAATAAAAGTATTAAAATAATAAAAGCCTTTCCTTCAGGGAGAAAGGTATGGGTTCCTATATAAAATAGGCTCTTTAATTGTGAAACATATTTTCACAGTATTAAAATTGTGATCCGATTAAAATTTTATTCTTGGAAATTCCTTCTACTCTGTCAATCACTTCATCTAATGTGTTATGAAAAAATTTTAATTGGCCATCACTGCCTTCTAAGTTGGCGACGTAACTGCCAGAAGTTAAAGACATGTCGGGTAATGAGCATGATAACCTACATCTTATAATGGAAGCTCAAACTTTTTTCAAAGATAATTAAATTAAAAATAAATTGACTGACAGTAAAAATCGAAATCGCTTCGAACAGCAAATGGAATTAACAATTTGAGGCACTTTATTACTACCTTCTGAGTTACTTATTCACTTCCATTATACAGTCTGTCCATAAAGTAACCCCCCATGCTAACTTTTGAACGAATCGAGTTAAAGAGTTTTAACAAAATACAGGGTGAATCACGTAAAATGAAGTTTATTCTGACGATAAATTCGATTCTTCAAATTCAAAGATGGCGCCACGAGCGCTGTCAATTCAATTTTTTTAAATGGCAAATAAGGTGCAACACGGCACACTTTGCCATTTTAAAAAAATTGAGTTGACAGCGCCCGTGGCGCCATCTTTGAATTTGAAGAATCGAATTTATCGTCAGAATTAACTTCATTTTACGTGATTCACCCTGTATTTTGTTAAAACTCTCTAACTCGATTCGTTCAAAAGTTAGCATGGGGGGGGTTACTTTATGGACATACTGTATAATTAAATCTTTTCTTTTGTAATAAGTATTCATTTATATATGCCTACATGTTCGTTGTTGACACAGCACCAATAGATACAAATATCATAATATTAAAATAAATAGTCTGCGTTTGCAGCTTTCCAACTTTTTTAATAATTAATAATATTCATTTTATGAGATCAAAAAAGATAAATTTAAATGCAAAAACATCAAAATTTTGCTCTAGAAACCCTTTTGAGCCTCTTTAAAGCCCTTAATTTGCTGCTCTTAAAATTCAAGTATTAACATATTCACTTGGTCTGATAAAATGGTTCACAGTGGATCTAAAAAATAAATATACTAAGAGGAATACAATTAACACAAAATATAATGCACCAAAATTCATAATAGAGAATAAATATGCCTAAGTAGAAAATAAAGGTGAGGCGAAATATAACATAAATTTATTTAAAAAAAATGTTCCAACAAAGATCATCCATTAGATAGGGCAGTAATACAAATTGATAATAACTTCACTCCTTAAACCTACCGATGTAACAAGCAAAATGTACACAAAGTAATGCCCTTGAAAGAGCAGGATATATCGTATAAAGTATTACATTGCAGATATTTTAATAGTATCAAATTGATACATAAATAAATAACTATCATAAAGTTTTACAAACAGCCCAGTTATAGCACGGGTCAGACTAGGCTGGTACCAGCTGCGAATTAAGGAAGCTGCTACTGTCAGCCACCGATCAGCTTCGTGTGACCACAAAATTCGCCACTGACGCCGCCAGCCGCCGAGTATTTGTCAGCTGCTGGCGAAGTTGGACATGTTCAACTTTTGGTAGCAGGCAGCGGCGATTAATAGGTCACGTGTCGCTGACGCCAGCAGGCAGCACAATCTGACCAAACAAAATCCTATTTTATATTATCAGCAGCGCTCCAGCGGTGAGTATAGGTCTCGGTACAGTGACTTTATGGTCTCGGGATTTTCTTCTTTCAGCTCTTCTAAAAGTATTGAAGATGCTCTTAACTCTTCCCTTCTTTCTATCCATGACCTAACCCACCATCGTCTCTGATTGTGCTTATATGAAAGCTGATTAAGCACTTCCAAACAAACCTCCCTTACAAACTCATTTAACAACTTCTTAACTAATATTTTACGTTTAATTATTTTTCGACACACGGGTGCCATGCTTGCTGGTATTATTTCTAATGAATATAAACTAGCGCATAACAGCCGAAAATGATAAGTAGCAGCTGGCCGTGTGACCGTGTAGTCAGCCGCTGCTTGCTAGTGCTACTACCAGCCGCTGATCACCAGCAGCTGGTACCAGCCTAGTCTGACCCGTGCTTATAAGTATCCAGAAATAGAGAGATTTGTATTGGCAATACAAGGCCAAGTTATAGCTACAAACTATAAATAGTAAAGAATGTATTTTAAAAGATAAAACGGAAGAGAAAATCTTCAAAAAGTGTAAAAAGAAGTAATTTTGCTAATATGTGTAGAAATAAACTAAACTAGAAGAAAAATTAATTATATAAAAACCAATGAAATGCCAATCTATGTTTATAAGAATAATAGTGAATAAGATAGTGAAGTGTAAAGTGAAATGTCAAGAGACAGTAACTGAAATCGATAATAGGTAATTTAGGAAACAGTAGGTACCTAGATATACAACAAATTCAATACCTAGTCCAATTTTGTAATTTTGTAAAGGCTACTTCTTCAGGTTCAGGAGTTGCAAGCTCGCTTTCAAGTGTAATTATTGTTCAGGCATACTGGATTTTTACAATGCAGTTTGTAGAATTGCACCTTATTTTGTATGGAAGGACTACGACTTTATGCAACTTTCATAACAGTATGTGTGCATATTGAGTTGCATATGCACAAAAAATACAATGACCATTATAGAAATTTTGAAAATAAAAACCAATGTAAAAAAACTTGAACTTGTATTTTTAACATTCATTATTTTAATATAAAATTTTTAATTAATATCTATTTTACATTATTAATAGATATCCAGTATAAACTACATTGGATTTTAATTTTTGAATATTTGGATAATTTAATCAACAGTAAGGACCCTTTAGTTAAATATCTTTAGCTATAAATAATAGCTAAATAAATAGATATGTAAACTTTATCTTACATGCGATGTCGAGTCGATAAATCAATACTGTCAGGCAACAGTCAAGCCGTGGTAGTGATATTGTACTTCATATATTGTGGTGAGGGTCTCTTCTTGGCCGTCTAGTGGCCTGTACGTTCTTGAATTTATAATAGCTACAAAAATTTAAGAGGTTTCTGTAGATGTACCATCCGTCGGATAGGTTGTAAAACTGGAGATCCCTTGTTTATGTGATGATGGGTAAATAAAGGAACGGTAACTACTCCTCGACAACATGAGAATTCGGCAAAAATTCCCAAGTTGGAGATTGTTCTTTTCCTGGCGTTTATGATTAGCCTTAGTTGCGGAAATAGGTCTACGTTAACTAACAGAAGCAAACGAGATAAACATAGTACGGAGGTAGAATTGGTTAGGTTGAAATCTCAAATCGGAGCTACAGAGTACAGTTCATTTCTGCATAGACACCCAGACAAATCTCGCTTTATCATTGTGTCTTCGATAAAAATCCCAGCTTCACTGAAAAGTTGAGTTTCGTTTTATTAAGGTCGGAAGAACTGAAATCTGATATAGAAGAATTCAGAGTGCCGTTCCAAGATAGTGTATTTAGCACTCTCCATCCGAAAAATATATAAGTAGACTGTGATCTATCAATGTCTGATCATGAATGTATCACCAATGTCACCTACAAAACCCACCTACGGCTAAGACCTACCACCAAATTAATGCATTAGATATTGGTTTGCAAAACTTAATATGCTGTACGTAACCTACATCTGGAGTCACGAAGGAGGACTGCTATACATTTTACCATATTTCGATACTCGTATGGAATAGATTAGGGACACCAATGCTGTCCTATGCTGATGCTCTGTGATGACTATCGTCAATTTTTTCATTTTTGTATGAGGTTAAATCAAATATCAATTATACGAATCCATAAGAAAGAACTAGAGCGAAGGATATAACAGTATTCTACCAATTAACTCAACTCATTGAAAACGCATACCTAAGTATGTGTGAGAGAAATCTATTAGAGAGCAATAAGGCGCCTACAGCAAAACGAAATTAAATTTATGATTTTGTTGCGATTTTATTCATAATTTAACAATTTTTTTGTTGCATGTCTGATCTGGGTTAAAATTATTAACAATAATACTGTCATTTCCATAGCTGGCCACCGAAAAATCACGACAATTTATAATTCATTTTAGGTGAGTGTATTAGATACTTTTCATAATAACACAGTTATTTTAGTAAGCTAGGGGAGCCAGCCGAGATTAATAGATAAGGAGGGGTGTCAAAATTATCTAAATATATTAATTACATAAAACTTTTATTATTATTAGATACGTGGATTTATAGTAAAGAGAGCAAAGCGATGTCTTGGCAGAACACCAATGTGAAAAGTATGTGAAAACCTAAAAGCTATGAAGGTATAATATTTATAGTTTTCCATAGCTTATAGCTTACTACTAAACGGACGAAGGGATTCAGATTTACTTTTCTGGTCAAAATCAAAACTAGCTTATCTATTATCAAGCAGAAATGTCAACTATCTCAAAAACCGTTGCAATTAGGTATAGGGAATGCTTCATAGAATAGAAAGAGTCGTGAGAGATGTTAATGAAAATGATATAAAATGCAGGGTGTTTCATTTATAAAAATTGAGAAAACTGTGGTTGCGAGTTTTAATTCGCCATGTATTTACAAGTAAAGCTATTTTGAAAAAAAATTTTATAGAAAGTAAAACTAGACCATACAGCATAAGTAATTAGTGAAGCCAAAAATTATCTAGTATTTAAGTATTTTCTTAAAAAAGATACGGGGTGCTCAATTCATTGCGATTAAGATACAAAAATGGGCATATATTCTGAACCACCCTGTATAATACTAGTAAACCCTACATTGACGAATTTGGAAAAATTTTTCGAATTAAAATATGAAAAAATTGCCATTCCATTAAAAAAAAACATAAGTTTGAAATGGCCCCGGTTTATAGAGCACTCTATATTAAAATGTGTGTCCTCTTAGGCTCTGTGTATATTATTTATTGGTTATTTCGGTATATTATTGATGCTGCAATGAATTTTAATGGGATGTGTATTATTTTCAGGTTAACGACATATTCTTGGAATATTCTGCAAAGGAAGCAGTTCAATGTAAATGATAAGAATAAGTCCAGTTGGTCAATTAGAAAAGTCGGATATGGCAAGATTCAGATGTCTAATGTCAAAGAAGCCCTTAATAATTTCGTAAAAACAAAATCTGAGGTTCAGTACTTAACATAATAGACTACTTCGGCAGGCACCTATGAGATTATTTGATGCCCGGTCATTTATCTAAACATGAGTGTCATAAAAATAAGTTATTTATTTCCGATAATCAGGTGAATAGCCTAAAAAGGCTAGAAAAAATGTGTTAGTAGATATTATATAGACTAGAATCAAAAGAAAAGGATGTAGGAACAGAAGTGCAATTTTAATAAAAGATGGAGAAAAGTAATGGAACAAAAATGCAAAATGTATGAAAAGCTTCACATTCAAAGAATTTTTGATAAAAATGAGTTTGGCTTTTTATCCTGATTCAAGCAATAGGAAAACGTTTTCATGTAATATAAAAGTAATAAAATTGTTACAGTTAATACTAAATACGAAGACACCAAAAATGTGTCTCATGGCCTTTTTTAAATAAAAATATTTATTTCACTATTATACTGTTAATGTTTTTTGTACCAACCGCAGTAAAGGGAATTGCTATTTTAAATGTACTTGATTGTACGCAGTTTCTCAAAAAATAGATATCGACCTGTCAGTAACTGACCATGTATCAACCAATAGGTAACAGCAATTGATCTTAAATATTTTGTATTACTGTCTCATAACAATATAAGTTTATATAATTTATAAACCTACCATTACCTTTTTGGCCGATTTCACCATTTTAATTAGCAGAAAATAGTGATTTTGTACCTACTTCAGGTGAATTTAAGATATATTTTCCAAATCATTGCCAGTATAGCAGTAATATCAGCTTATATCTTAGATCTTCTTCTTAGATCTATCTACCAAAGCAGACTCAACAAGTACTTAGGGTTAGTTTTCTCAAAAAGTAATGAGATATTTCACAAATCACGTATCTATAGTTTATAGATACTAATTAGTGACTCTCCTGATCATCTTCTATCGGATTTCATATTTTTTGATGAGTGCGAGTTCCAACTTGGGCCGAGGAAATCTATCCTATCGCGTCGATTTTCGACGAAGTTGTGATTGGTTGTGTACGTGATGCCTTCAAAAATAGGCCAATCAATAGTTCGCCTACAGACTTATGCAATTAAGTTCGGTTAAAAATTTTGGCCTACTGTCAGATATATACTGGTATCTTTGGTGTTAACGGATGTCATTTTTCAATAACTTGCGAAATTATGTGTTGTTGAAACTTTAAAGGTCTTTATGTTTAATCATTATGTTTCGTACTGATTCTATGTTGCTCAGTTTAATTACCTACAAAGTGTTTAAAATATGCTTCATTTTTTCAAAAAGTTACATTCTCCTGAGGCACAATAATTTTACTAGCTGGTTTAAGATGTTTTATAAACTTGTCTGAATAGTAAATAACTCATTGTGTGAGATAGAACTGTGTGAGCTTTTTGATACAAATAAGTAATTGCAATTAGTTTAATCCTAAACAATACGTAAATTCATATTGCATAACATTTTGATTGACTACTGCTGTATCTGGCTCTCATGGTATGAAGCGCTCATGGCAGCCAATATTTTATTTTATAAGAATAGTCTTTCTTCTCTTGTTGTCGTTCTAGCAGTTGTATCTAATAATGTCGTATATATTCTGATAAATATAATATATTTATATTATATTGCTTTAACAAATTATATAAGAAATTATCTCACTCTCAATCTGTAGACTGGTAGTTTCACTCTGACAAATAGAACATATATTTTAGGTAATTTTATTGTGTCATAGACTAGGAAGCAGATATTTAGTAGGGATCGCCTGTGGTACAACCAAAGGAGAAGCAAAGTTATGTACAAAAATGATTTTATTGTTTAAATTATAATCGGATATAACTATTTTAGCTGGTGGGAATATATTACAACTACAATTAACTTTTAAAATTTTATTAAAATAGATGATATTACACCTACACAAGATATCGTAAGTAAGCATAACATAAATAACAGGGACAAGTAGGTTGGTATTCAGCCAAAGCAAAAGCTATATATATAATTATAATGGACCACTAATTTATGGCCACGGCCATTATAATGTATAATAACAAATATCTGTACAAAAATTTCGGTTTTACCTAATCGTTCGGAAAAGTATTGCATGGTTGAATATCCTTAAGGAAGTACAAACTCAATCCTTCGAATGTATATATATAATGCCTTCAAAGTACCAAAAGTCAGATGTAATTCATTAAAGAGGTTGCAGCAAAATTTAAGCCATAATCTGTAATATTTATAAGGCCTTAACAATTGGTGTGCTTATAATCATAAGAATTATCGACCTATTCAGGGTTTTAGGATAATTTCAAAAACAAAATTTCCTATTGTTGTATTGTTATTGCAATGGGTCGCAATGTACAATTATATATACCAAGTTTGATTACCTATTTTTATTACAGAAAGCTAACGTAACTGCTTAGGCCATCGTAAGAGCTCCTGCCCCCATGCCAAATCCAACACCTCTAGGGCCGAAGTTTCTTCCATAGCATCCTAAAATACATTTTTTATTAATGGGTACACTTTCACTAAATTAAAATAAGTATTTTACGGAGTTGAAACAACAAACAGCGAGTTACTATAATAAATAGTCAATTGAATGGAGATATCTTCTTTTAGATATATATTATATAAACATTTTCTATGAAAAGTCAAATATTATTTGACAAATATGGCCAAAAATAAAATAAGGAAATATATGTTATGGACGTGAACCATAGCATAGGCATATTTCTCCAGCCTTACAAAGTGCTCTTTAGGGGAATTTATTATTGAAACAAAAATTTTTGAAAATATATAAATATTATACAACGCTTTCGAAAAGTAACGAATAAATTCATTATTTTAGAAATTGAGAAGTTTTCGAAAAAATCCCCTGACACGTCGATTTTGTTTTTAAAAAAAGGCACTTTTTGACATACGACCCATATTTGTGACGTCATCGTTGTTCGAGATATGACGTCATCGACAATTTTTTTAAAAAGCAACCCCCAATTTTGACCACGCCATTTGAAAGAGCGTATCATTCTACATACGCATCATGAAAAATCATGGTTGCCTGACAGTAGCCTTAGCGACCGAGAATGTTTTTTATTGCTGTCAGATAAAAACTTGAAATCGTACTTTATTAAATAGTTTTTTAAATTTAAATAATTCTGGGTCCCTATTTCTTTGACGTCAACCTAACTGGTGCAAGATATTTGTATTTTCTTCGAGACGACCTCATTCCTGCACTAATAACTTTATATCCAGATATAGAGGGACGTGATCTTCCAAGAAATGGAATGTTCTTTCAACAAGATGGTGCACCTCCCCATTATGCAGCACCTGTCCATGTTTATTTAGATGAGCTGTTCCCGAATCGTTGGATAGGGAGAAGGGGGCCGATTGAGTGGCCAGCCAGATCGCCTTATTTGACACCCCTAGATTTTTTCTTGTGGGGATACTTAAAAAGCAAAGTATAGGTTACTAGATCGGTTAATTTAGAAGATTTAAAAGCAAGAATTCGTCACGAGATACATCGTATACCTCCTGAAGTTATAGATAATGTCTAAAAAGAATTTATTAATCGTCTTGGCTACTGTCAGGCAGCCAACGGTGCACAATTTGAACATTTAATTTAGTCGATTTTTTACATAATCATTATCATTGTCAGTATTGTGAAAATTAAATTTTAAGATCTTCAAACATTATTTTCTTGAAATTTTTGTTATGTAACACCATAATTTTTCATGATGTGTATGTAGAATGATACGCTCTTTCAAATGGCGTGGTCAAAATTGGGGGTTGCTATATAAAAAAATTGTCGATGACGTCATATCTCGAACAACGATGACGTCACAAATATGGGTGCCTTTTTTAAAAAGTGCCTTTTTTAAAAACAAAATGACGTGTCAGGGGATTTTTTCTAAAACTTCTCAATTTCTAAAATAATGAATTTATTCGTTACTTTTCGAAAGCACTGTATATAAAATGTTAAAAGCATCAAGTAAATGAATTAAAAAACTATAGTAGGTACCTATTATCAAACTAGTAATTACAGTGTTTACGGATTTTAATTCCATATTATACGCGTTCATGAAGAGCATTGACAAATGCGTCTAAGTACAACCAATCAATCTCTTTCTTACCTCTGCAATAAATTTCTCCATTTGGACCGTCATTAAGTGTTGTAGAATCCAAAGAACGGTTACATTCGTTGCAACTGAAACACCTCTTATGCCAAATTCCGTTCTTGCTGATCATTTGTTCAGCAGCATAAACGGAATAACCACATCTACGACAACCTCGTCCGGGGGCGGCTTTAGGACCACTGTTGGGGCGGGGATCCTGGATTGCAGGGGCTGTTCCCTCCGAGCAGGTAAGGGTGGGAGCGTGACCGAAGCCAAAACCTTTAGGACCGAAGAGTCTTGCGTAACAAGCACGGCAATGAACTTCTCTATCTGGACCATCGCAAGCGAGAACAGAGTCAAGAGGACGATGACACTCTGCACAGTTAAAGCACTTCTTGTGCCACATCTATGGATGAATTAATCGATGTAAGTTTGATTAACCATTACGTATTTATATTGCTTACAGTTCCTTTAGCCAGTTGTTGTTCAGCGGCGAAAACCATTCCTCCACATCTTGGGCAACCTTGTCCTGGGGGGGCCTTAATTGAAGTCGTATCAGGGTTGTAGAAAGGTCGGGTTGCGGAGATTTCGTCTTCTCTACAAGAAGTAAAAACATAATCAAGTTAATTAAAGTGTCAAAAACAATAATAAGAGCAGCACTTACGATAAGCCATCAGTTTGGAGGAATCCTGAACCACAAGCAAAACCGTAACCATGGGGTCCCCATTTCTTTCCGTAGCAAGTCTTGCAATATACATCGGAATCGGGACCATCGCATGCATTAATCGAGTCCAAAGTTTTGGTGCAGTCTTTGCATTTAAAGCATTTTCTGTGCCATGGACGACCTTTGGCGAGAACCTCTTCAGCAGCGAAAACTACCCCTCCACAACGAGGGCAGCCCTGGCCAGGTTTAGCTTTGATAGTGGCGGTATCAATAACCGTAGTCTTAGGTGCTTGGTCACTAATCGATTAAAGAATTGTTATTTTTTTTAAACATATTATATTTTTATTTTATAGGCAAAATATCTCGGGTTTCAAGAAATAAATTGCTTTTAACATTGCGAAAGCCAGGGTATGCCACTATATAGTATAAAATGAAATACAATAAATATTTTCTCTAGAAAATACTAATACATACAGGGTGTCTATTTATTACTTCATTTGTCGATTACATATTTATCTTAATTTAAATAAAAATCCAATTAGGGGGATCTCAATGAGTTTTAACAATTTTATGTATTTACCTGGCTAAGAATGTAGTTTACTTAACACCCTGTATATTTCTGCATTTTCGAAAAGAGCATATCCTTAGTATTAAAGGCATGTCCTATAGTTAAACCGTAGTTTTAGTTTCGGAAATATTTGATATTTAGTAAAGAAATTTACAGATGCAAGATTTTGTAAAGGAGCAAAGTATTTTAAACTCTGTACTCTTATGCGACATTCTATTGATCATATCTTTCTTATTACTAGAAAGTGATGTATGACACCCGATGTGGATGTATATATTTGGAACAAAGTTTAATCCGTATCATATCCAATTCTATAAAAATATACAATGGTTCATCAGATACTCTGATTTAAAACTGTTAAGGATATGCCCTGTATACTAAGCCCACCTAAATATATCTACCATTTAAAAAGCTGCTGCAGCGTATTAAATAGATAACTCATGCGTATTTCTTCTAGACATTAAACAATGAGTGACAGAGGTTGTTTCTAGAAACACGTATCGTGCAGGACAAGACCACGAAAAACATATGATATTTAAGGGTACCTCTGCCATTCAAGATCCAAAGCATCGGACATAAGTCCAAGAAAAAGCCCTCCAGCATGTCCAATTCCACGAGGACCATAGCGTTGAGCATAGCAGGCTATATACACAAAATATTTTAATTTTTACAGGCACCAAGCAAGCATTTTGCGAACAGTACTAGATGAGTATTTTCTCTTCTTGTACACTTTACACGTTACATTACTCTGCATCGACTGAAGAGTGTAAATATCAATTTGAAGAGGAAAATACTTATTCTATGTGGTCTGTATAAAGAGATATTTGGAATAAATATTAAAGATTTTCGATGTTACATGATGAATACATGAAGAATAACTTGTCTCATCCAAAAAATTGTACATCAAATTGTAACATCCAAAGTAGGTTATGTTTTAAAGGCTTTGTATGAAATTGATCTGGTTATAGGGAGAACACAAACAATTTACCTGACAGAGAAGCAGTCACTTTGCAGAGTACCACCTCCTTGACCATAACCGTATCCCTTAGGTCCAAATCTTTTACCGTAACACACTAAGACAACATAAATTATTCAACTTTTGGTATTTGGTATTGGTGAATTATAAAAGCATATCTGAATTACACGTTGAGTAATGATAAATAAATTTCTAAATATGAAAATACCTAATATTGAATCTATTAATTTAAAACTCCTAAGATTTCTACTACTAGCAATTCTTTTAAGTCTCTGGTAATTATGGAAATTTCCCTTCTTACATTTGTTTTATGTGACACCGTTTGTCATATAACTATATATCAGCTTTAAAGTTTTTTTTCAAGCAGCTACTGTGAATAATTTTTAGTTGTTAAAAGTTTGTTTGGCAAAGTTTCATGTAGTCTAGCTCCAAACCAATAATATAAAGGAAAATAATACCTTTACAGTAGATCTCCTTGTCAGGACCTTCAGTAACATTCACTGAATCCAGACCTTTGGTACAGTCAGCACATTTGAAGCAAGTCTTGTGGAAGGCCTTAAATAAAAATTTTACGAACTGTTATTGGGACAGGCACAAAACTAATTGTTATTTGGGGAAAAATTCACGAAGTTGCATGTTGAACATAAAGACTACAAAAAGGGGAAACACTATGAGGTTGTCTATACCTCTACAATATACCAATCCATCTGGTCCATCACAATGTAACGTAGAATCCAGCCACCTCGGACAATTGTTGCATCGGAAACATATTTTGTGCCAACCCTGAGAAGGCCAAAAATAAATATGTCAAAAGTTTAACTCTTACTGCGACGGCCAACTGGAAGGGCACTTATTTGAAAATTTGTTCTTAATTATTTAAAAAATATATGACCAAATAATGACCAAAATAAATGTTATACTGTGTATTTCTAGTTCGAATTTCCTGGGTTTATCGGTGTTACAAATTACTTTCTTATCGAGGCTGTTGATGATACTTTAAGCTTGAAACAGAATGGATGGATGGTTGTTATTATCGTTGACTGAGTTTCTCACTTAACGTGGTCACCCACATTCGCGAGTATATTGAAGTGTCGACAACCTATCTATGGAATCTATGACCCTAATTATCATTTCATGGAATGAGTAGAATTAATGTAAAAAAATGTATATACCGGGTTTACCATTTCATTTGACTAATGGCAATTAACATGGGCTATTACATTTCATTGAATTTTATATTTCCGGGGCACACTATGAGAAATATTGCTAACGGAATCGATAGTACTGACTGTCAAACACTTCTGATTACCAAAATACTAAAGCGAAATACTTTTTTAATTAAAATATCAATGAAAATTCGTTTTAAGTTAATAGGTGTAGTTTACATAACTGTTTTAAGAGACATTATTAAACGTCATCCGGTGGACTAGTTGTTTGAGCGGCAGTCTTTCAAACTGAACCGCAAAATTTTGCAGGTTCGAATCCCGCCAGAGTCAACTTTTTTTTTTACTTTTTCATTAATTACTAGTGTTTACTTATTCGAATAAATATGGTTCATTGTCAGCACCTAGTTATTATTTTCGAAAGTCACAATATTTGCTTATCAAAATAAAAAAATAAAACATGTTTTAATTGATTCGTTTCCTTTATCTTTAGCTAAAGCTACTATCTTATAAAATAAGTAATCAACAAGCAACATATTTTTTATTTATTGCATGCACTGTGCTTTTACTAATAGTGTACTTATCTCTGCTAATAGTTATTACATATTATACCTCAATCTGGATATTGGGTTCAGTTTCAAACACTGCCGCTCAACCATCTACTCCACCGGATGACGTTTAATAATGTCTCTTAAATCAGTTATGTAAACTACACCTATTAACTTAAAACGAATTTTTATTGATATTTTAATTAAAAAAGTATTTCGCTTTAGTATTTTGGTAATCAGAAGTGTTTGACAGTCAGTACTATCGATTCCGTTAGCAATATTTTTCATAGTGTGCCCTGGGAATATAAAATTCAATGAAATGTAATAGCCCATGTTAATTGCCATTAGTCAAATGAAATGGGAAACCCGGTATAAATGATTATCAAGCATTGGAAAGTTCATTTTTCATCATATAAAAATTTAAGCTATCGGAAAAGTGTGTGGATAGTGAAAATTGATTGAAAATGCGACCTTCATTTAATTCGGTAAAAAAATTTGTTAATAAACAAAAGTTGTTATTCATACGTGATGTTTTATTAAGTTTTGAATTGACTAACAAACTTGATCGTGTCATAAATATACCGATTGTTAAGTTTATTGTAGGTACCAAGAAAGATAAAATCAAAAGAGTCTCTTACAAACTTCTAGTTTGTTCCCAGTTCATTTTTCGGCTGATGTATTACTTTTATATGATATGCTAATTTCACTAACTAGTAATTTTAGATATGTAGGTACATTATGAGAAGGTGTGGTCGCATTTTCGGTGGATTGCCTAATACTTTAGGTCGCACTGGGCACATAGTATTTTCTTTCTTTCAGGTTAGATAAAATTAGAAATAATGTGTTGAACTTACTCTTCCACGGGCAAGCATTTGTTCGGCAGCGTAAACGTAACCACCGCATCTGGGACATCCTTCGCCTTGAGGAGCTTTTGCAATAGCTTTGGATAAAAGTGGAGCTCGTGTATGCACTATATCATCCCTAGAAGAAGAAAACAGTTTTATAGATCCAATAAAAAAAGCTACAACAAACAGTGACTTGCAGTAATTAAGTAAAGCTCTTAAAACTAAATTGCGAATAAAGAAATAAACCGTGTAAAAATTGCAAAGCTGCTTGATCGCAAGTAAAACTAAAATAAAAGAAATATATATTACATTTTTCGTAACAGGAGAAGGTGAAATTCCTCCCGAATTTTAGTATTGCGAATGGAAATTTTATACAAATGATCAATATTGAGGGAACTCTCCTTATCCCACTACTTTTTGTTAGGGGAGTGTTATATGATGAAAATGCTGTTAATATGCGATGTAGCAAATAGCTTAACCAAGCTTATAGTCAATAGAATTGGACTCTCACCGTTTCCGTTTTTGTAGCGCGAACCTTCAATGAGTTGGGGTACACATAACACATCTTTACAGCCACTTTTTTACCGGGACAATCACCAGCACAACACTTATAGGGAAAGAAAGGGGCCATCGACAATATTCAGAAAACAAGTACTTACTTTCTCATAGTAGGGGAATTAAAAAGTTTCATTATAAGCTTAACCAAAAGTACATCGATTTTTAAGAAACTTAAATAAATGTTTATTGAATATTGCTACACAAAAATTCTGTTTCTTAATTTTAGTCTATTTATTCAATTATTACAAAATAATCGAATATTTATCATGTAAAATGAAAATTTATAAATATTAACGCTATAGGATATTAAAATCTAAAAAATATTACACAATATTATGTAGTGGGATGGAAAAAGTAGAGATTTGACGACACCATCGCTGTTGTTGATGTTTCGGGCCGCCTTCTCGGTAATTCCTTCTTAGTTGCTAGGAGGTAAAGAGGGACAATCATGCACAGGTCTAACAGTTTTCGCTATTTTTGGCATCGGCTTTACGCAGGCAACACAACTAATTAGCGTTAAGCATACCAAATTCTTTTCCGGGATCGGAATTCATACTGAGTGAACATTTTTGGAATATTTACCTATTAGAATATTAAGTGACTTATTGGGGTAAAAAACGTATAGGAATTAGCGGTATACATTAACACAACCAGAAGTGTTAGCTGCAGTATAAGGCAAAAACGCAAGTACTAGCAATATACAGTGAAATAAGACAGAGATAAGGAAAGCCCCCAATCTGATAAATTATTTAATAATTAGATATTATAAATGGCCTTCTTTCAACCGATACCTAAAGTTTTTTTAATATTAAGCGCCATCCAGCAAAAGTAACGTTATTATGTTATACAGTGTGTGCGAAATTCGATGCTCACCATTAAATTGTGTAATTTAATTAAGATGTTGCATAATTTTTAATTTTTGTGCCCAATAATATGCTGCGAAGTAAGTATGAGTTTGGTCTTGAGTTAATAGGAATAGAACTGGAGTTTGCCACATTTTTCGTAAAACATTTTTATGTAAAAACTGATTCCAAACCTTTTGAATTGCAAATAGAATTTGACGTACCCTAAAGGCGTACGAAATAAAATATTGTTGTTTATAAGATGCGATATCAAAATTATCTAGTAAATCGAAGTATACTAAATTTTTATTCACATTTTTCTTACTTTGTAAACGCCATAAAAACAAATTTTTATAGGGTTACGCTTTTAGGAAACGTCAAACTATCAAATGTATGTCAAAGACCAAAGGATACTAGATTCGATCATCACAAAAGTTGTGAGGGTTTGAGAACAAAACAAACAAACATAAAATGGTGAAATCAAATACATTGTTGGAATAAAAATAAAGTCCAGGTTCGTACTGTAATATTTTTTGTATTCCAAAAATGTTAAATATTCAAAAAAAAAAAGAGCCAAAAGCCAAAATGTTCATTCTTTTGAGAAATTTACGAATTTCTTCGCGACATATTGTTTCACCACTTTCTTCACACATAACCAACTATCTACTTCTTATTTTTTGCAAGATCCCAGTAAAAAAATCGAATTTCACCTACAATGTACATATACACCTGATGATCAAGAAAAGTGCTACTTATCCCCTTTACTTTTATCCTTAAATCCAATATAGAAACTTGTGAGAGATATTTGTAACATACAAAGGGATTTTGAACATATTTCCCTGTGCTCAGCACATTTGTCATTTCCGGTTTAGATGAAAGTACTACTAATTTTGGATTTTCAAATGAAATACCTTGTATATCTTTGAAATAGCAACAACCTTGAGATATAAAATTGAAACTGTCAAAACTATTTTGGCATGTAATAGTAAATTGTTTATAGTTGCAAATAAATTAAATTGGACTAAGTATGTACAAAGTGAACAAAATATATATAATTTTGATCTGCAGAGTGTAGAAATAATACTGGGCAACTATAAAATGTGTAATCGGTAAGATACTTTTATTTCAAAGCTCTCTTGCACAGCTGCAAAAGCTGTGGAATCATTTAAGTTTTTTCATTTTCTAAATGAATGTACAACCAAATTGTTAACAGAAATGTACCTTTTTGAGTGGGCGACTACGATTCTAAAAGATTCTAATACAGTAATTTTTTTGTCTCAGATTAAATTAAAAAAATTGTCCAAAGCAAAATGAGAATGTTAGTGATATGCGGCACTGTACGTTCAAAGATGAAAAATTTTTATAACTGTGGTGCGCTTCGCAAAAATCCAAGGATACTATTTTTGACGAAACCGGAAATGAAAGAAAATGCCATTAGGTATTCAACAAAAAATCCTTGGTAGGTATGTCATAAATATACCTCGGAAGTTTAGATACTCTAATTTAAAAATAGCAAACCCGATGAGCTACTATTCGTGGTCACCTATGTAACATACAGGGTGGGCAAATAAGAGAGAACGCCGGCTGTATCTCGGAAACCACTTATCGGAGAATTTCCGGAAAAAAATTTTAATAGTAAATATGGCCAAGAAAAGTCGCTGGAAATTATTTTCAAGTTCCTGAAATGACCGCTAGGGGGCATAACATCCATAGCCAACTAGAAAAATGAACTTTTCTCGAAAATTTTCCTAATAAAGTAGTACCGGAAATAAGTAAATATTAATCTAGAGAAAATTTGAAATTTTTTTGTGCAACTCATTTTTTTCTATCTTTTAAAATAAAGTAGGGGGGGGGGCGCCAAACTTTCTTTCCTTTAAACGTTAATAACTCGGCTCACGATAAACCGAATCTAACAAGCTTAGTCTCATTAGAAAGAGATTTTTTTGGTGCATATTTAGAGTCATGAAAGCTGGTTTTGTTACTTTTATTATAGCCGCTAGAGGGCGCTATCTGTCAACATAACAAATATGGCGGATTTTCTAGAAAATTTCAAATGGCACGAGATATTTATTGTCACATATTTAAATAAAGGACAACAATCCCTAAAATTTAGTGAAAACAGGAGCTTTCTATAACGGAAGGTATTACCAAAAGAAATGCAACTGGAGATTTGTGATGTAGCCTTTCACCTTAGCATTTAAAATCGACTCGTGATAGCCTATTCTTAATAAAATATAAGAAAAAAAACTGTTGCGGACCTGAAAAGTCGTTAGTGCTTATAATTATAATATCAAAAAATATAATATGAGATAAAAGTAAAAATTATAAAAATTTTAGATAAATTTAAACTGTTGCTGACTGTAAATTAATTCTTTATGAAATAATGTAGTGGTTCTGAAAATGACTGATTTATTTGGGGACGTGATGCTCAATGGCCTCTCAAATGTTCAAAATGTCGCGCATCGTTTTTAATACACAGTTACAATAATTGTCCTTGGGTAGACGAAACCCGGCTAGGTATTATATTAAACAAGTTGAAAATGAAATTTATTACATCTATCTATTCTATAAATCCCTGATTTGACCTGTATGGACTTTTATTTATGGGCCCGATTAAAAAAACTAATTTACACAACGGGGCCTGCCGCTACAAGGGAAGTGATGATCGAACGTATTAAGGTGTATTCCCCGTATTCCCGTGCCAGTAAGTGGAAACTGCAGTTTCATCTACCCAAGAACGGTTCGAACTGTGTATTGAAAACGATCGGCGACATTTTGAACATTTAAGAGACCCTTGAACATCACGTCTCCAAATAAATCAGTAATTTTCAGGACCATCACATTATTTCATAAAGAATACATTTACAAAGTCGTAAAGTATAGCATAAGTAGTTGTTTTTGTAGAATTAGCCATTTTATTACTTTTTATTGATAATTGTTATTCTTTTTTTGGGCTTTATAGGAATTTTTTTTCCTCTGCCCTTACTTAATGTTAAATAAAAAAAAAAAAAAATAAAAAGTCAGCATTTGCCGCATCAGTTGAAATTTGTTTAAGTTTTTTTATACTTTTAAACTTTTACTTTTATCTCATATCATATTTTTAAAAAAAATTACAAGCACTAACGGCTTTTTAGTTTCGCAACAGTTTTTTTTCTTATATTTTATTACTCACGAGTGGATTTTGAATGCTAAGGTGCTTCACAAAGGCTACAAAGTTACATCACAGATCTCCAGTTGCAATTCTTTTATAATATCTTCCTAGGAAGCTGCGGTTTTCACTAAATTTTAGGGATGTTGTCCTTTATTTAAATATGTGACAATAAATATATCGTGCCATTTGAAATTTTCTAGAAAATCCGCCATATTTGTTATGTTGGCAGATAGCGCCCTCTAGCGGCTATAATAAAAGTAACAAAACCAGCTTTCATGACTCTAAATATGCACCAAAAAAATCTCTTTCTAATGAGACTAAGCTTGTTAGATTCGGTTTATCCTGAGCCGACTTATTAACGTTTAAAGGAAAGAAAGTTTGGCGCCCCTCCACCACTTTATTTTAAAAGATAGAAAAAAATGAGTTGCACAAAAAAATTTCAAATTTCCTCTAGATTAATATTTACTTATTTCCGGTACTACTTTATTAGGAAAATTTTCGAGAAAAGTTCATTTTTCTAGTTGGCCATGGATGTTATGCCTCCTAGCGGTCACTTCAGGAACTTGAAAATAATTTCCAGCGACTTCTCTTGGCCATATTTACTATTAAAATTTTTTTCCGGAAATTCTCCGATAAGCGGTTTCCGAGATACAGCCGGCGTTCTCTCTTATTTGCCCACCCTGTACATACAACTTCTGCTGGAGTTTTATTTACTATTCATTAAAGTAATGTATGTCTTACCCTTGAAGGTGAGAGCCGGTGTCCATGGAAAGGCATCCAGCACCACCACCAAATCCGTAACCTTTTGGTCCATATTTGCGGGCATGGCAATTTTTGCAGTAAAGTTCGGCTTCGTGTTCAGTTACATTGGTGGAATCTAACATTTTTCCGCAAAGCCCTAAAAATTTTAATGCTATTGAATTTTACCTTATCTCAGTGACTAATTTATTAATTTATAAGCCTAGTTTCAAGCCTAGAGTTTCTAACTTCAAACTAAAGCCTACTTTCAAAAGTTAAACAATCCAAATAACTTGATATATTAACTGCAAGTATTCTAATAAATAATCTTTATATAGGTTAGTTAAAAGAAGTCCTGCAATAGGAAGCTAGAGAAGGATAAAATTCAATATATGATTTTGGCTGTTAAAATTTACTTCTTCAATAAAAAGCGAAACGTAGGATATTTGTCCATGTATCTGGGTGAAAGTCCTTTTTATTGTTTTTTATTGAAGAGATAAGATTCTACTTCTATCAAATAATGTTCAATGCACTAAGACTTACCGCATTTGAAGCATGTTTTGTGGAATTTGTAACCTCCAGCCACACGTTCTTCTGCAGCATATACGGATTTGCTGCATTTGGGACATTTTGGATTTTCGACTGGTTTGAAAGGCATTTTGATCTAGTTAGTTGATCTGAAAAAGAAAATACTTAATATTTAAACTGGTAAGTGTGGGCCACTATTCCTATTCGCGTTACATTAGCTACTAATATTAAAACATAAAATAACTAGTTTCTTCTTGTTTAAATAATTAACAGAATTACTTTTAGTTGTTACATTTTATCCTTTTTGTGTATTTCTAACTTAGTAGTTTTACCCTATCAATAATTAACTGATTTCATTTATTTAGGCAAGATATGACTCCTTTGAGGTCAAAGAAGTCTTCAAGATTTGAAACAAGATATTAGACTAAAATTAGAATTCATAGACTTCTAAGATATGTGATTAAATTTTAATACTTGATCCAAAGTATTAAAATACTGAGAACTCTTGGAGTTCTGTATAGTAGCAGACAACTATTTAAATAATATAAATCCCTAATGAAGTATTTTAATATACAAATTTTCTGTTATATTTGAATACTATGTTTTTAAAAAATAAATTAAAATCGTTTGAAACAGAATTATTCGTCCAAAACTATAAAACTCAATCCATACGAGGATGTTAATGGAAAATAAACTATCACCATCATATAATTATTTGGAAAATAATTGCCTATTCCAAGAACCCGTGAGGGATAACTTAATGTGAATAACTGTACTGGGTCACTTGGCCAGGAGCCAATGCCGTAACACAAACACACCAAAAGGATAAAAATAGAAGATGGTTAATTTCCTGAGCTGCACTGGCACACAGCCAACTCCGAATCTTATAACAGCTACCAAATATGGCATCATGCAGGTGTGATATACACAGTGTTACGTTTCATGTTTGTTTAGGGCTAAGCACTACAGTATAAATATTATAAATAGTGATCATTACACTTTTCCTGATAACACTTTCACTACCAAACAACAAAAATATGAAAAACACTCGCGTGTAATGGGACGTACCTTCTCGGAATCGAATGTGGTGGAGAAAAGGCCCCTTGTTATCCTCACTACAACCACTAGTAATCGAGTGTCTGGCGAAAGATCGGCTGGCTCTTAGTCTATGTAGAGGTTTGCACACGGCCCTAAGAAGTAGGGGGGTTTAGGACACATCATATACCTCTGAATAACCATTTGAGAGATGATCTATTTTTGTGAAATGCACAGAAGACTATGTAAATGTGCTTTTCGGTAAAAATCCACACCTTTTTGAGAAATTTGATATCACCGTACCTGGCGGCAAAGTTATGTAGCGGAGGAAATGAAAAATACCATTTTCAGAATATACTTCTCTTCATGCCTACGTTGAGAAATAACTAACCAAAGCAAATAATACAAATAATCAATAAGATACCTATACCTACTTAAAATGATCTCGTCTCATCAAAATCTGATCTCATCTTCCGTAGATGAGAAAAGGCTAAGACGAAAACGGGTAATAGGTCGTCTTTTAAAAATTGAAAGTAATTTTTACATTCAATATTGTCCCAAATTAACAAATTTGGAATAAAATTTTCAGCAGCGGAAGACAGCGAGGTATTCCAATGATTCATTTTTGAGAATTTTATAGGGCGTTAAATTCCGAAAGCCGTTAGTTTCAATGAAACGAAACAATAACAGTCCCAAAGAAAACATTTCCTAATGTTGTTTACATATTTATTTAGTTGTTTAGCCAAAAAATTAAACTGAGATATATTATTTATAAAATTGTTTAAATATTAAAACCATGTCGCTGTTCTTTTGGTATTTATAATATAAGTGAACAAAGACAATTGCCTCATTTAAAAGGATATGGGCGGAAGCAACTACTCTGTGGACTAAAGACCTTGACAGCCAACTGTAAATTATACCAGCGATATTTTCCAAATAGATATTTTATATTTTTTAATAGTATGATCATCATGATATAAAAATATTAAGTACCTACTATTTTTAACTTAAGGGTCCATTCTCTGTAGATTTGACAGATATGAATTCTGGGTCGGGTTGAGAGGTTGGGTAGCCGATGGGTGAAGACTTGCATATTCCCACTACCGAATTATTTAGATTTCGGAGGTGCACGTAAAGCCGAAGTAAAAAGGCACATGGAAATAAAGTTAGCCCTCATTGCAAGGGTACCGGATTTGTCTTATAATTGCAACAAAATTTCTTTTTATTGTTATAAATTATATATCACCGGAAAGATCAAAAGATAAACTAGATCCCTATAGTAGCAAATTTTTGTTTAATGCATGTATTTTAGAGAAAATAATTTTTGAAAATACGCTATTTTAGTACAAGATTGATTGCCTGGAATTTTAAAAATAAAAAGAAATACCAAAAATTACTACTATAGGGACTTAGATTAAAGTCTTATCTTTCAATACTTTTTTACTAAAAGTCGCTATCTTTTATAGTTTTTTTATAATTAGACACGAGACGAACGCCGATGTAGGGCTTATTTCGACCTAGTGAATGGACTCTCAAAAAGGACTTCTCACTTCTGTGGAAGAAAGTCATGTTATCCCAAAGACGTTAAATTACAAGAAATACGATTGTCAGTTTCATAGAGCATGTTTCATAGTTTCATATCAGCCTATATAGATTATTAAAATGATTTAATAACATTTGCATAATATGTTACCTAATATATAATCCAACCTAACAAATTTAAAGTCCTATCAACTCATATAGTTTTTAGTAAAATAATTTTTATACTTTTTATTGGCCCTTTTAGTTGTTTACGTATTTATTTAGGTAATTTCCAGTTTTGTTGTTACCTATAACTTGGGCATCAAAGGAAATTACCAACATTCTTAAAGGGATATACAGTAAACAACAACTTCGACGTTCAACATGGAATATTCCCAAGATATACCAGCGTATCTTGAAAGAACCACATGTGATTTCTCGTTGCTTACCGCCATTAAAATGGCAAACACCTCTTCCTGAAAGACCTAAGTTAATGAATCCAGTGCAAGCTATGCTGGACATCTTCCAGAATGTATATCTAGTATATTCCTGCCCCATAGAGCCTATTCGCCACACTAGAGCCACCGGTGTAGCACACCAGGGTGAAACTAATCTCTTCCTACTCCATTTTCTCCTTTATAGAAATGGTGGAGGCATAAGTATATATTTTTTATTATTAGATGACACATTATACGATATTTGAGTGGCAGGCAAATATTTAAATATGCTTAATATCCAATATTCTGTCATTATGTCATTAAATTATTTCAACTATTTTAGGATATATTGAGACTTTAGATACCTACTGTTATTATGTTTCTGCTTTACTTACATAAATAATCTATTTAGATGACTTCATCTTAGTATAGTAGGACAGTGCTTCGTAATGCAAAAGAGATACTACTTTTATAATATCTATTTATAATTTATATTTGATATTTATAATATTTATTTTAGTTCATATGTTGTACCGAGTGTCTTGATTTACATCAACTTACTGAACATAAAAAGTTGCATACTAAAAGTACACCATGTCAATGTAAAGAAATTTCTTGAAAAACAAATCTTACTTGGATATTCTTGTAGCCAAAGTTTTACCCACTCACTCACTCACTCATTTTACTCACTCCCTTTTATATTTGTTATTAGAATAAATGTTAAAAGGTCTTGATACTTCCTTGGATAAAGAAAAGTTCGATAAAGTTCAAAAGTCTTGTACCTCTAAACGCATACATATATATATATATACAGTGCGTCGAAGATAAGGATGACAGGTATGCGGGGATTTCGAAAACTATAAGAGGTACAGATTCGGTGAAATAAAAAAAAGTTGCGGAATTTTAGGCCCAAGAAGAATCCAACATTATATTTTCAAGAATTCCTTCCTTTAAGTAGATACATGGTGAAATCTTCAAATAAGTATTTGCTGGAAACGGCAATGACTCTTTTATTGTAAAAGATACATTCATCAAATTTTCAGGGCAGGGATAGCAATTAGTAATTTGTCTCTCTCTCTCTTTAGTAGTCTCTAAAAAAATTTAAGTCAACTAGATTTTGTGCTTGCATACTCAACTTTTGTTTTTCTTATGGGCGCCATACTGGGTTTTCGAATTTTTAAACCCTACAAAGCCCCTACAAAATGTATTTCAACCATGTATACCTCACATGCAAATGTTCTAAAACCGAAGATCAAAAAGGTGGCCTGCTAGGTCACCGGACCTCAGTCCACTGAGCTTTCTTGTGTAAGGTTATCAAAAAACAAGGTGTATGCAAGATCATATGAAACTGCAGATAACTTATGTCAAGCAGTTCAAACAGGAATTGAAATTACTTCAAACATGTTTAATATTTTTTCGTTTCCGAATATAATGCATATTGTACATGGTTGAAAAGCATTTTTTATGAAAAGGAGTTTTAAAAAATGCGAAAATCCAATATGGCGCCCATAAGAAGAACTGTCGATAAGTCGTTGCTGATTACTATCCCTATTCTGAAAATTTGATTAGTGTATCTTTTACAATAAAAAAGCTATAGACGTAAAAGCTATGGATATTTCCAACAAATGCACATTTTATTGTTTTCACCCTGTATCTACTTAAGGGAAAGAATTCTTGCAAATATAACCGTGGATTCTTCTTGGGCCTAAAATTACCCAACTTCTTCCCAATTTAACCTGCTTTTATCCAGCTTTAACTTTTTAACCAGCTTTTTTTTACTTTTTAACCAGCTCTTTAACCAGCTTTTTAACCAACTTTAATCTTTTATAGTTTTCGAAATCCACATTCTTGTCATTCTTATCTTGGACATACTATAATCACTGATGACAGACATGGTTAAAATTGTTAAATAAATTAATTTTTAAACATTTATATAAAACATTATAATTTATATAAATGTATATATATATACATACACATTTATATAAATTGGAATATATTGGAATAAATTTAGTCACACATGCTGAAACTGAAACGGTTCCAATGTTGTTTTCAGCCTACGCAAAGTTATACTTCTAATTTTGAGACGCTCATTTTTACCCAATGAATCATATACATTTGTATCTTAGTAAGAGCAAAAGATTGAAATTTTGCTGGCACAGTTATTATTATTCATTTTCTAAAAATACAGGAACGGTTTAATATATATAATATTTATTACTATATTAGAACAATGAGGTAACAAATTTAGTAGTTACCTACTTAAGCCTCTTCAGGAATCTTACTTAAAAATACAGGGTGTAAGGTGTGCAAGAGACATCACGTCGCGGAAGGCTCGATTTTATAGGACCTATCAGGACTCGCTTGATCTCTTGTTATGGAGTTATTTGAAAAAAAAGGTTGACACAAGATGTACCTATTATTTCATCATGAATGACAATCCATGATGAAATCGTAGGAATAACCTACTATCTGATACATAATATATTCTTATTATTATAGGAGATAGGTGATGTAAAATTTCAACACAGGCTTGAACCCAGCATCGAATGGAGAATGTTTATGATCTTTAAAAGTATTCATAAAAGTATTGTCTATAATTTGGTGCAATAAAAACTTTTCTACTGAAACTACCAATATTTCATTATAATATTGAAATTTATACTTTATTATATGGAACTTGTATATGACTCACAACTTAATAAAAAATTGTAATGCATCCGTGTGAAAACGAGCCGATATCTCCTTGGTCTAAAGATGTATGTACTGGTACTGGGAACGACTCAGGTCTGATGGTCTGAATTATGGATTGGATGAATATGTAATATCTCATATGTCTGAAGTATAATCACAAAATAATTGAGGCAAAAACTTTCCTCTATCACTTCACCGAAGTGAACATATAACAGTGTTGAAACAACTAACTGTTGGACAATTTGGCATGTTACGGCTGTTGTCTTACCTTTTGCATTCGTATAAACTGAATTTTTTTCCAATATTACTGTTAAATATGCATAACTTTTATTACCATTAAATGATCAAAGATTCCTTGGCTTTGATATGTTTTTATAGTCATTTTGGTAAGTTCGAACAGGATTAAGTTCCCCAAAATTCCATATTTAGATATATATTCATTAGTAAAGTCTGGACCATTAAGCAAAAATTCAGTGACGTGATCTGGCAAAAACATTTACATACTTTCTTTGGTTTATTGCCAACACCTTGTCTTTTGAGACTTTCTTTAACTTTGGGCTAATCATCTGTAGGTATTAATATTTTTTCTCGACTCATAAATTTAATTTTAACTATATTTTCTTTGCGACATAGGTCTAGATTTTTCACCTAATGAACAGGCAAGAATATCAAATTTTAACACTTTTGTATATTTCCTGAGAACTCTTAAAGGTTTGGTATGACTTTTTTCAAAGGAATAAGGTGTAAAATAAAGGCTTCTGATAAATCCAATTCAGTGAGACGCAATGCATTCCTCACCAATAGAAAGAACCAGAGTATAGAGTTACTGGAAATTAAAAGCTTCCAGAGAATCTCCGGTCATTATAAAGAACAGAGTCTGAAAGAAAAACCACCAGATCAACTCCAAACCGTATACCAGGAGTAAGAGGTCTTGAATTCAACGACCACATCAACTGGTAAGAGAAATTTGACACCACACTCTATTTGGACAGGAGTACTGGAAAAGGTGTCAACAGGAAGCTGCTGTGGCTATAATCACCAATTTGACTGTGATAATAACTAATAAATCGGCGCTACTTTCCTATAAAACTTAGCCGGAGGGAAAGGTGTTTTTGATTTTAATTTTAAAACCGTAATAAATAATCCAATAGATAATCTCGGGGGATCTGGAATTATTCTTGAAAAATGGACCACAATTTATAAGCAGCTATCCACAAGCTGGAGCACCAATTGCAATCTGAGACAACAAATCTTAACAAATCTGAGTGAAGGAGACGGCTCCTCAGCTTCAACCCTTGCAATGTGTGGTGTTATTCACTTCACTTGTCAACCAAGGCTGTTGCCCCATCTCAGATTATTTTCTTACAAAATATGGTTAAGAAGAAATCTGAACCATATTGTCAATTGTCCAATATTCTGGAAACTATTTCTGGGCGTTCTCGAAATGTCTGCGTATTTCCAAATATCAATCAAGATTAAGAACGACTGGGGCTGCCGCGGAAGTATTACTTCAGAAATATGTAGCGCAGTGAGCCAGAGTTGTTGTGGCAGCATTTCTCGGTTACACTGTCTATTTTCGTTTGGGTTCGATCCTCAGCTCCGGCACTTGCAGTGTTGGCAGGTATGGGGTATTTATCTGTTTTACAATATGTAATCCCTATCCTGACAGCCTCTGCTTTAGATTTGGTGGCTGTCCAATTTATGTAGTATAAATTTATTTTAATAAGATAACATAAACTTATCTGTTCTACCATATTTGAGATCAGCCATATGTTCCTTGAATCTAGTTTGAATTGACTTTCTAGTTTGTCCAACATACTTTTGACTGCAGTCTTTACAGCTAATTTCGTAAATCCCGACTTTTCCATAGTTTCTATTTTGTTTTTTGGATTGCCTAAAAGTTGTTGTAGTTTATTTTCCGATGAATAAACTACTGACATATCTATATCTTTAAAAACCTTACCAAAACCACGGGTGAAACGAGGATCGTATAGAATATGAATTTTGGATTTCGAGGAATTTTGAAGTGTCTCTTTTACAGAATATCCATTAGTATCAACCATATAGGTAACCAATGCCTTTTCTTCTTCAAACCTCTCCTTATTTAGGGTGGTTTGAGGTTTGAAAAAGAAAAGACATTGATCCTCAAAGTTCTCAGAGTTAACAAAACGCCTTCGTTTTATTTCACACATACATAATGTTTTTCTTCGAGCGAGAGATCTGTTTTCACTTTATATGTTCTATAATTTTCATAATTCCTTTGGTACTTCATGTATGAACTCGCAGTTTCATAAACATTTTTGTAAAATTTGAAAGATTTACATTTTAAAAGTTTACCTTGATATTTACCTACACTTACTTTTCATACACTACCGTGCTCTCGTTTCTCCCACCACATTTTGAAAACGTCTCGCTGAAAACACAAGTTGAACAACATACTTCGAATTCCATTCTTTTTTAAAAAGAAAACTATACTGCAACTACAAGAGTCTTGAAAACTTCTGTCTCGCATTGATATTTAACTTTATACTTCTATCTAACTTGCTATATCTAATTAAATATGAAAAAATGATGACACTGGTGAATTTGATTGGAATTTTTAGAGAGAACGTTTAAAAAGCGAGTAAATATTTTTAAGTTCGAACGTTCGTCAGGCGAGCAACTGAGTGGAATTAAGATTATAGGTATCTCAATTTTTCTTATAATATAAAGATTTCCGACCCATTTTCGCAATACATGATTACTAAGTAGATAGCCACTTCCATATGGGACAACAATTAACAGAATTCGTCTTTATTCGGTAAAAATGTAGGTTATAAAATCTCGATTCCACTGAGTTAGGCATCTTATTAAATTCCTGTCAACGGTTCAAGTTACATAAGTCCCATATAAACATTTGCTGCGCAATTCTCAAACCTTCTATTTTTATAAATGCATTCTACCTAATCTAAATATTTACTAATAGTAAAAACCTTTGTGAAACATTTACAAAATACATTTTTATTAATTAATAATAATTTTCAGAATCAACGATGCGCTATTATTAGATAAATATCTTAATGATATAGTAGGAGGCTAAGTAAAATGGTGATAGATTATGTAGCAGCAATTTTGATAAGCTTTGGTTTATATCAAAAATAACATTTAAGAAACAATTTTTAAATAATATCCACCTACATGTATATGTTCAAACAGATTACTCAACTACATGTCGACAATAAATTGGAATTTATAATTATTATATCAGTGTAAAGTATTGTTTTTATTGTTAATATTAATATTTTCGAGGTGAAAAAGACAATCAGATAAGTAAATAAATTTTATTATATCATTCAACTTAATGTTGATAGATTAAAAAAATGGAAAAATATAAATAAAAAAGTATGTTGTTTTCTATTTTCCAAGGATGATTTTGCGTCCAGCGCCCATGTTTTGTCCAGCTTGAGACGCGCCTTTGTTTTGACCAGCTTGCAGTCCAATAACTGTCTGTCCAGCTTTAAGCTGCTCATCAGTAAAATCTCTCTTGTTTTCATCAGATGGTTTGGGTCCTAGCCATGGTCCTGGCCATTCTGGGTGTCTGTACGTCTCCCTACCAAGAGCAAAGAGCGTGTTGGTCACTTGGGCGATGTCCTTCTTCTCCCACAGGTCGACTGTTTGGAAGACATCAATATCTGCCACGCCATAGGCCTTGAGAGCAGCTTGGAAACTAAAATAAATTTAAAGTTTTATGAAAAATTTTAAAGATGCGAGCATTTAAGAAGTGCTGTTTCTTTTATTCACTTCTTAAACTTTTTAAAATTTCTATGGCGTAAATAAAATATAAATACACTTGAAGAATACTAAAAAATCTGTTTTCAAAGAAAATATTAACATTAATTTAATAAATATTATAGAAATAATCTCTAAATACACCAAAACTAATTGCACATTCTTATATTTTTTAGATAAATGTAATAAATTCTCACGCTGCATAATTTAACATGCCATGATTTTGTGATCGAATATATTTTAAGTAGGTACAAAGAATCTAAAAATAGGTATGATTACCGATTGGGATAAAGTTTCCAGTATTTCGTAAACGTCTGGATATATATAGGTATAGATATATATTTAGAAAGATGTTCTACAACTGTTAACTCAACACATACTTTGAAAAATAGAGGTCAACCGAAAATTCTAATTTTAATATAAAGCATAATTTTGGATATCTATATATATAGGTATATATATATACCAAAATTATGCTTTATATTAAAATTTCATATATATACTTTTTATATAATATTTACTTACTTATTGATGTTTTCCATCATTTTGAATTGTCCACCAGAGGTGTTAATTTTGGGAATAGATCCTGGGGCCAATTTGTTGATAACTTGGCAAAGAATAGTACCATCACGGATGACATCTTCGTACTGTTCTCCTGGAGGAAACTTGGCTCCAAGTAGGGTTTCAATCCATGTCTGGGCTTCCTTATCTTGCGCAAGGTCGCGTTTTGAGGCGAGCTAAGAAATAAAATATTTTCTAATACACTTAATATATTATCTTTCCATACTTTGTATATTTGGTATATATATTTATACAGTACTATAAATAAGATAGTGTAAAATGAAGAAAAGGATGGTTTTTAATAATTAAAAGTAATTAAATATGATCAGAAAAATGCATGGAGCTACTGAAATACTGAAATACTGAAATACTGAAAACTTACTTTAGCACGGACTTGGCGCTCTAGAGACATTGTAGATTTGTAGATACACCAATGCCTGTAAAGAACTGAAGCGACGAAATAGAGCTGTGTTGCTTTTATATGAAAATATATGCGTCTTTTTTCTTCAACGTCCCACCATCTGAAAACGTCATATTGAAACGTATCGCTGGTGGTAGTCGCACCTATATTTAGAATATTATTCAGTTTTGATTAATTTTTTGGATTTGGATGTCATATTTTTAAATTACCTAGAATTAGAAATTGTTCGTTAACTTATGCATAACATAAAAGTTGTTCCAAAAACTCGATTTAAACATTAGGCGCTACTAACATTTCGTAAATTATTAGGATATTTAGATTGTTCAGTAATAGCTTATTATTGTCTGTTTTTATTGCGGCTAACTTATATTATTTTAAGAACTTCGCTACATCAGTGTTTTAATAAATAATATTGAAATTATGTAGTTGTTTCAGTTGGTTGTTTTTAACTGAAATTATATTTAGGTGCCTTCTCTGATCATATACCATGTTTGTTTTCATTTCAAAACAGAAGTTGATAATAATTTCTAAATATTTTAATAAACGCTCTAAATAGACCAACTAATATCGTATATAAGGTATTTTCGGAAATTTTACATGTTTGTCTGCCAACCTGCCATAATTGCCATCTTGCTTTAAATAGACTATTTAAAATAAAATGAGTAGCCAGTAAGTTTGAAAATGTATATAAACAAACTAATTGAAGATTGTATATAATTGAAAAAGGCATTAATACATTCTCAATAGTATGACTCAATGCCCTATCGATACTGATAGATGATAGAAGAGAAGTAAAAGGAAATATTTTTTGCTACTAGCTCAAAATTCTGAGTGCAATTTATCCTAAACTTATTAGACTTATGATAACTAGTTCATTCCAGGGTATATTGGATAACGTTTATGAAAACGTCTTCTATAATTGAACGACATAGGTACCTATATTATAATAAATCCCATGCATCTACAAATATATTAACTTTTTTAATGTATATACTCTTTCTTGTATCGTTATTAGTATTTAAAGATCAGTATTAGGTAGACCAGTTTTGTAGGACTCCTACCTTACGAAGAGGCTTTACCATGTGAAATTGACAATGGTGGAATAAATTTTTCAAATTCATTTTTTTACAATAAAATTTTGAAATGAATTTTTAATCTTGAAGGGGGTTGAGCCCTTTGGTGTGATAACACTGATGATGTTTTCCACATAACACCAAAATACTATACTGCACTCGACGCGCGTTTTGCCAACCAAGCTGGCATCATCTGGAGATGATTAAAACTAAACCTATGCTAACAGTGTGTCCTATTTTTACCTAAACTATTGCTATGGTTCAGTGAACCATTGTGACGGTTCAGTGAACCGCCGCAACGGATTATTGAACCCGGATTTACTAACCAATAAAATGGGCTGTATGGGATTTGGCCCTCTGTCACTATTCATACTATTTTTACACTTTGCGATTTCCAAACTATCAATAATGTATCCAGCTGTCTGGAATTTGTTACATTCCTAATTAGTCTTAAATTGCTACTATCTATCTTATAGTTATTCTCAAAGGCATGTTGAGCGACACTAAACTTATCTGTACCACCATATTTGAATCAGCCATATGTTCCTTGAATCTAGTTTGAATTGACATACATGCAAATTGATATACAAATTAGGAATTAAGAATGATTAAGAAGCGTCCATTCTTCTTCCAATTAATTGTAATTAAGTCATTATTAATATATTTCATTATTGCTTATTATTTAATTTAACTTTTTATACTTTTCTCTTATATTTTCTTTGTCTAATTGTTAGCAAGGACCCATAGAAAACGTCTTAAATTTAAGTTCTTAAAGTACCTGCGGGTTAGATACTTGCATACACCTTGTATAAGCCCTTATAATCTAAGAGATTATTGTTATATTAAATTTACAGGAAAAAGTGGAAAAGAATGTAGATACTAATATACCCATACTGTATATTAATTTTATTTCATAAAATGGCGAATGCGCCAGTCGCGGTATTTATTAATCGGCAAAATATTATTTTGTATGATTGGTATCTAAATGTCGTCTAACCTTTATTCAGTGTATTTTACAAGTAGTCTATATAACACCAAAACACTATACTGCACTCGAGCCCGTTTCGCCAACCCAGTTGGCATCATTTGGAGATGATGAATCTAAACCGCTGCTAACACCATGTCCTATTATTACGGCTCAGTGAACCGCTGCGACGGATCAGTGAACCGTGATTTAGTAAATAAAGTGGGCAGCATGGGATTGGCCCTCTATCACTATTCATACTATCTTTACATTGTGTAATTTCCAAACTCTCAAATGCATCCAGCTGCCTGGAATTTGTTACATTCCTAATTAGTCTTAAATTGCTACTATCTAGTTTATGGTTGTTCTCAAACGCACACTAGACTTATCTGTTCTACCATATTTGAGATGTGCCATGTGTTCCTTGAATATAGTTTGAATTGACCTTCTAGTTTGTCCAACATACTTTTGATTGTAGTCTTTACAACTAATTTCGTAAATCCCCGACTTTTCCTTAGTTTCTATTTTGTCTTTTGGATTTCCTAAAAGTTGTAGTTTATTTCCCGATGAATGACTACCTATATCTTTAAAAACCTTACCAAACCGTATGAAATAGGTATGCATTTTGGATTTACTCTTTCAATTTGAAAAGTAGAGGAATTTCGACCTGTCTGATGCAATTGGTGAATGCAATTAAAGGGTGAACTTTCAGCTATTCTATAATTGTTGTATGAATACACAGAAAGTATAAACTATAGAGTTTTTTATTTATTATATATCATGCTTAGTATGTTTATTATGAGTCCTTAGAGCCTTAATAGACGTAACAAATGATGCCATATTAGCCTATCGTATGTCATAATATGTACACGTAAGTCTAAGGACAAATTATTTGTAGTCTTAGTCAACCATAGCAAAGAATAGAGATTGTATGTAAAGAATAGGTAGATGCTGCATTCCTCTGAAATCACGAATCCACACTATATAAACATTCATTATTTCTGATTACAATTTTTTATGTCTATTTGGAAATATTCCAACTAATGTAACAATAAATAATTTTAGAAGTAGCACTTTGATTAAATCACGTTTTAGGCCTGAAAGTCAAAATACATTGAGGCTCTTTTTTATCGTTTTTACATAAAAAAAACTAATAAAAAAATAAAATTGACTTTTGATTCAACCAAATGGCACTGAGAAATATAGTGTAGGTATTACCATAGACAAACCTTTACCCTTTGGTATTATTCATTATAAACGTATTACTAAATTAACCTAAGTTTTTACCTATATAATGAAGGAAAGGTTATGTAGCCGAATAAAACAAAGTTCTTTCTTTCAATTTTATCTAAAATTTTACATAATCTTATGTACTAATGGACTAAAAGTCATGTTTAGACACTGGTTATTAACAATATTTAGACATGTACTTTAAAACAACTTAAAATACACTAATATATTTACAAATTTATGTTACTTCAAAAATTCAGAAACACTATTTGATCAGTATACCAATTTTTATATCCTAATATGTACAAAACATGTTCTTAAAACTAGACAACCAAAGAATAATCATGTGTAATTTATAATAGACAATACAGTACTACTCCAGTTACTTAAAAAAATACATTTATACCGAGGCAACATGATTTTAGAAAAATAAAAGTGAGGATATGATACGAAAAGTTTGGAAGAAGAATCGTTCAATTTGGGACTTAAATATTTAAAGCAAACAACCACTGAGTGATTTGATGTTTACACACCCTGCAATCTGCTTGTCACAAATTTTATATTTACATGTTTATATATGGAGAATGACCGAGTTAATTATTATTATTATTGTTAATCGTAAGTTCAGCTGTATATGAAGATCGCAAAGTAAGATATTAAATAAATATTCTCCTTTTAAATATATAGTAACTGAAAAAAACAACGAAATACATTTCACGAGTTTCTGATTTTATATGTGAATCTCACAGAGTCGTAATTTTGTGATATTTATTTGTTTCAGATTCTCAGCACAAATTTAAATTTGCGCTCAATGCAACGACGTTCTGCATTATTATGTAAAACTTATTTTAAATTCTGATACAGAGTTCTAATTTTACGAAGCTTGTTTGTTTTGGGTTTTCGTTTAATCTGTGGTATGTAGTCAGGCTAAAGAAAACGTCCTATAGATAAGAGGAAATAGATAGCGTTCTAGTTCGAAATCGGTTATTAATAGGGCTGTTGGAACTGCGCCGCTGGACATGGGCGTACGCATCATAAAAAACATAATAAAATAAATTACGTAGGAATAGAAGCAATAAATTGTAAAATTTAAAACAGTGTTTTCCAAACTCATCCGCACTACAACATAGGCAACAGTATACTGTGAAAGGCATTTAGAGACCGCTGCTCGCGCATGTCCGTGTTGATATTCTTCACAATCGCGGCTCTTTGTGACAGCCCTAGTTATTAATTAAAATTTATTTCGGTAAATAGTTTTCTGATCGAGGTACGTTTATGAACAGATCCGTTTGGTTACATACAGGGTGTTAGTTAAACATGCGGCAAAAACTCAAGAGGTTATTCCTTGGACTATTCTAAGGATATTTTATCCTTTGATGATTTTTGAAAAAGCGCTTTGTTGCGAAGATATAGGGCGAAAAAAATTTTCAACAGATCCAATTTTGGTATTTTTCACATTATTAATGTAGGTGAAATAAAAGTATGGCGTACTACACTGGACGTATCAAGTAAAAGACATGTAAGAAAACGGAGTTGTTTTTTCTTACCAACATCCCGTGATACTTCGGAGTGATTATTTTGTATGTTTTTGTATGTTGTATTTTTGTAGTTTGTATGTGTCGCATTTGTTAAAATTGATTGACGTTTGGCTAGTTGACGTGTAAACGGTTGTTAGTGAAGTCCTCCATTGTGGCTCGCTATACCTACGAATGCCGAGATGGCTGACATGCATTTTATTTATGGACTTGCTGATGACAATGCATTAGAAGCAAGGCGACTGTACATTGAACGATTTCCTAACCGCATTGCTCTCGATAGAAAAATCTTTCAAAGTATTCATCAACGTCTTCGAGAAACGGGAACATTGAAGCGAAGTGGAGGACCAGGAAGGCCAAGGACTGTAAGAACGGTAGACGTAGAAGAGAATGTGCTGGACATGATAGAAGAAGATCCAGGTACATCTACGCGAAGAATTGCAAATACTTTGAATGTAAATAATTGGACTGTTTGGAAAATTCTGAGAGATAATTTGTTGTACCCATACCACATTCAACGCGTTCAAGTACTTCTTCCTGCAGATTCAGAAATGGTACATGTAATTTTTAGTAATAAATTGTTATTTGTTGAAAATATTTTTCGCCCTATATCCTCGCAACAAAGCGCTTTTTCAAAAATCATCAAAGGATAAAATATCCTTAGAATAGTCCAAGGAATAACCTCTTGAATTTTTGCCGCATGTTTAACTAACACCCTGTATATCCATTATTTCACTAAATAAAAAGTCCCAACTATCATTTTTAGTAAAATTATTGTAAAATATCAGAATGTAATAAATAAATAGATACTTTTTACAACTTTTTCTTAGTTACCGTTGTGCGGTCTTTTATTAAGAATATTTTGTGACAAATGCATAGGTTAGATTCCTTTTTAACGATAAAAAACCTCCCATCCTCTTTTTTTAGAATTTCATAATCTTACATCGTTACGATTCTCTCACACGCATTTGAAGAACAAGTTCCTTCATGCTTTTAAGGAAAAGAGTATATTATTTTTTTTATTTACGATGTATATAGTTGGTCGGTAAACACAAAATGTCTGAATGTCTTTTGAAGGAACCATGAAGGTTTAACCACATTACCCTAGACTAAAATATGATTACTTACCCATTGTCAAATAGCACAAAAATAAAGAAAAGGACTCACCAATCCCGTGCTTATTATTGCGCGTGATAATTGAAATGCATATTATTGCTGGTAAAATATCCTTTCCCATAAGTTTAAGTTTATTTTTCGTTTTTATAACAAAATATGTGCGCGAAATAATTTATAAATGTTGAAAAGATAGTTTAAATACCACCAGAATGCCAGTTCCAACTATCGTGCTCAGTAATAATCAGTTAAAAATTAATATAATTAGCGAAATCGTAAGACTAGTCACAGCAAGAATAAATTTTCTGATACAAACTCGTTCCCATGAAAAATATACAATTGTCTTAAGCTATTGCTTATCAATCATCCTGTATGTACAATAACAATAGCTCGATCTTAAAATAAGTGATTAGCAGTGGCTGGTTTTAAGTGATCTCCAAGAAGATAGGAAGCTGCTCCCCCCGTGGCGCCTAGAAGGGAAGTAAATGGTGACGATAACGCAGCGGCCGCGGCAGCTGCTGCATGGGATCCGTGATGTGATTGAATATGACTCGGTTGAGACGCTAAGACTTTGTTTGCTTGCTGGACGAGAATTGCAGTGTTGCAGGACTGAGTGTTCATTGTCCACTTGTTGTTATTGGTGATCAACTCATCTGAGTGTTTACCTGGAAGAAAACGAGGTTTACATTAATCATGGAAATCTCCTAGACTACAAAAAACAACTCGAAACAATTCTTTACAGGCGACGCAAAAGAAAGAAACAAATAACCATTTTGAAGTTATCAAAATTATTGAAGGACTAGAGAATTGCTGATATTTATTGCCCCAAACTGTTAATCGCTGTTAAGAAAAGCAGGGTTAATAGGAATGGCGAAACCGGCAGACTAACTACATCGAAAATTTAAACAAGCTTTGTTTTGTGTATAAAGTATAATCCAATACAATGACAGGATGTAGACACTAGTTCTACTACTATTCGTTGCAGTCCGAATCCTTGTATTTTGATTCTGAACTGTGTTAGGCAAAATACGTCAAATTTTGCTTTGTAATTCAGCGCTCAGCGTGGCACATTGCCAGGAGAATAGCTGTTTTAGCTTGATTTGTTTTAGTCCTTATTTAAAATAAGGCGTTTGCAGATGTAGGACCCCTAATGATGTCCTTACTATTCGTAGTTATTTGCTATATAAAGTATAAAATAAATTCATTATCTTCTAATAAAAAAAATATTTAAACGGTTTTTTTATCGGTCATTATCTGCTCTATTTATCTGAATTATGACCTTATATTGGTATTTGCCAGTTCCACCAGCAATTGCAAATAGTCCCAAACAACCTCGAAGTAATCTTGTTTGATTTCACAGCCTTTATTGCGGCCTGACTATCAGAGAATATGTAGATGAGTTTACGTATATACCCTCTTCTCACATTATCTGCCATGCCATTATTGCAAAAACCTGCCATTATTGCAAAAATTTCTGCTTGGAATACCGTGAGATAAGTCCCCCAGACTATAGCTTGTTCTCCATCTAGGTCTCAGCCCAAATACTCCAGTTCGTATTCCTCTGTCTGTTGCGGAGAACCCGATATATCATTGTAAGGGCTGGTTTCACAATCAAATCTGAGTGAACTTTTGCTAATGTCCCAATAATGATATTCAGGGTATTTTAATCTAACTTAAGCTAAATAAAACTGGACCCTAATTTAAGAAAACTATTCAAATCTATGAAAAAAGTACCTATACGATGTTTCGTTTAAAAAGTATTAATAACTTCATATTCGAAATAATTGAGTCACAGGCAAAATTGAATATAAATCTACAAATTTGGAAATACTTTGGAATATTCAATCAATCGTTCCCTTCAAAATATAAATATCTTCAATATTTAATTAAGAATAAAGTTGGTCTCACCGGCATGTTGAGACCAACTATGCTGGTTTTGAAAATTATGTAAAATGTATTTCTTTATATTTGGGGGATGAATCAAGGAAGCATCTGGCAAACATCAAAACATACGTTGACTTTATTCATTCTCAATAACTGCACTTCAATATTCCAGTTACAGGACAGTAATAAATTGGAAATATGTCGCATCTGTAAACTTTAATAATATATTTTGTTTTCGTTAGAAGTTTATACACAAATAGAATAGTAGTTACGCCCATTTCCAATGTTTTGTTTGCATTATTTTGGAGTTCTGAATCTGAGATTCAGATTCTGGAAAATCTGTTCCTTTTACAGATATGTTTTTCTTATTTTAATAAATTACCCTAAAATTCATTTAAAGTTCATTTCATTTATTCATTTCATATTCATTTACATACATCTTATCTGATCGCTTTTTTCAGAATAATAAATTTTAGGCTATTCATATCACATTTTGTTGTAATATACTTGTTGTAAAATTGTTTTATATACTTGCAAATTTCGTAGCATTATTAACATGAAATTAGGTCGTCAAGCTTAGTGATTATAAAAATATTTAAATTTTGTGCCAGAAGAGTGTCACAGCTGGTATTTTGGGGCTGTAATACAAGATCTCTGCTGTTTTGGAGTCTTCTTACACACAAAATAAAATGATACTGGTAGCAGCTATTTTGTAAACAATTATAAATATTTAAATAGCTATATTTAAGTGCACAGAAGCTAAGAGTGAGCGGCGGTTTGGTCACTTTACCACAATCAACTTGGGGAGCGCATTTTTCCAGAGATCCGGCCCTGACGCCTCTCCTGCCTTCTGAACGGCTGTCCTGCAATAAATGCAGGATGAGCAGGATAGTAGCATAACAGGACGACTTCCCGCGCGCTGTTCTGACATTTAATCTAGAAAATTGCCCGCTGCCGCTCATTTATTTCCATTACTGTCAACTCTTTAGTTGCTACTGGTGTACTGGAGAACTCCTCTAGAGCCAGCAATCTGATGTCATATTACTTGATAAGGAGTTTTTCCATTATGTGGTGTGTTCTCTCAGAGCTGCTGTAATTAGGGATATTTATTGCTGAAATGACCAATTATACCGATTAAGATTGCTGAAGGATAAAGTGGTACGATTTAGTTTGTGAAGATTTTAACCATCTGAATCGTTCTACGATTTTAATAAATACAAGGTTCTTCAAATGTCTTACCTATGTTGTACTAATGGATGATAATCTTGTGGATAACAAGGGGTTGAAACGGTTGAATTATGGCAAAGGTTCGCATTCAATTACTTCGGTTTCCTTTTTTAATTTGATAATTTTAAGAAGTATTACAAAACGGAATCGTTCTGGAATCATTTTAGATAAACGAATCACCTTTTTATAGCGATGTTCCTCCTTTATCTAGTAATAATACTCTTTGCTCTTTAACGTATTGTGTCAAAATAATCATATTTTCTTAATACTTCTTGTCAAATATAGTATTACCTACAGACATGGTGGAGAGAGTTGGAACGATACTTTCCGTAATCTTTCTATAGTTCATATATGTATGTAGGTACATACTTTTCGTTTGGTGCGCTATTACGAGTACTACTGTCTTTAATATCCATGTACCAGCGCCATACAGTGGCGGATAACTATTCATGTCTAGTTCAAGCACTAGAATCACTAGGGATAGTTTTCAGAATGGTTCACTATCCCGAGAGGTGGGGACTTTTAGTATGGTAAAACCTACAAACAATACTCCAATATAACAAGACACTTTTGAAGAATTTAGCTTGAGATACTTTGGTTCCGAATCCGGTTCTAATTTTTCTGGAATAACTAGGATACCCGAAGATTGAATGAATGTAAACTAAAAATACAAGACAAAGCAGTCAAAGAGTATATATGCAACAATTTTAAAATTACAGACATTGTTCGTAAAGTTAAAGGTAAATATTATAACGTGTCGTAGTTTCAACTTTAATTATTTGCAACGTAGCCAGAAAAATTACAATATTTGGCTGACAAAACAAAATATTTGTTGTCCAATGTCGCAGGTGGAAGAAAAATAAGTCGACAGTTTTCCGGCATAGTTTGAACCATTCTGAATCAATGAGAATAACTTACCATTACTTCCAGACAAGGGCTTGATATCCGTTCCATTGGAATGCTGACTGGATAAACTACTTGCATTGGAATTGGGTGTAGTCGACACACTAGAGTGGGGTGAGCCAGGTTTAATTTCTTTACTATTACCTATGGAATTCTTTGAACTTCCGTTTGTCTCCGCTTTAATATTCGTACTAGGATTTGGACTTTCGCTGTTGATATTCGAGGCTTTCTGCTGAGCTAGCCGCTCTTGCTTCCGGAACTTTGCTCTCCTGTTTTGAAACCACACCTATAATTATAAAAATTACTTATTTTGTATGGATGTACATCTATTGCAACAACCCCTCTTCTCGTTCACATTTCTAGGAAAACAACAGTTTTAATTTGCCCAATAGTACTTGTTAGTGTTCTCTTATGCGAGCCCTGATGCAGCGGCTAGTAGGTTTATGTAAGGCAGTTACGCGCAAAAGAATTTATAGTAACGCCAATATATTAGATATAGATTATTATAATGTGTTGTTAATCACAAAATGTTGCTGTTTTGATCTAATCATAAAGTAATGTAAAACATTAATCATAAAAAGCATTACAGGAAAGATAAAAATATATTTGGTTTTCCCAAATCTATTCTGATGTTACAAAAGAAGGTATTCTTTTGGGACACTGGATATTGCATTGCAATATCCAGAGATATATAGGAAACACACATTTCTATATAGGGTTAACCCTATTTAAAACGAGGCAGCCTTAATATCTCCAAAGCAGAAAAAAATAAATCGGTTTTCAAGATATTCGAGTTGTTTTACATAAGTTTAACGAAGAAAATCCGATGTATCTACATGTAATTTACGCTCTTATATTATTTATACAGATACTTATATTTTCTTAAGTAGGCTAATAATTAATACATATTGTTTGCGACTGTAAATACTATATCTTTATACAACTATTCAGATCAAATACGTGCTGCATTAACAATACTCAGTGGATTTAAAACTACAGCCTTAAACGCAAGTTAAACATTAGGGGGAACACTACGTCCCTTGTCGTTTAGCAGCCCTTGGCTTCTACATCTTTGTTAGTAAGCATTAAAATAAATATTGAACCGCTACACATGACACATGGCGGTACACATTGTATTTTGCTAAATACGTATATCATACTGCCAAATGTTTCCAGTTATAAGATCAATAACATGGTTATTTATTTATTAAATTTCACAACACATTATTTATGTAAATCTTAGATTATTTATTATAAATAATAACGCATACACTAGTTATATTTATTTATTGGCAGGAGATGTTGAAAACAACAACTCTTCCTTAAGACAATAGATGTCACTGCTGTAAATGGAGTCTGTGGAAAAGCAGGTCGCTATCTGCCTGTCAATTTGACCATTATAATTGTCAACCGGATAGTAGGAAAGACCCAAAGAGGGCACTACGGTGTGTTTCTCACTACTACTTTTATCAAAAAAATCGAAGTGAGTCTCACTATTATGCATGTGGATAAATAAGCTTTGTTGATAATATACAGTATGCATTATTAGCCTTAGGATATCAGTTATATTCAAAAAACTGATATTATCTCTAGTACCAGCAGTTCTCTCATTATTTTTTTATTATTTTGTCTCAAGAGGAAAGAGGCTCTTGTTAGTCTAAGTCAGAAGACGTTAGGAAAAAATGATTTTGGATAAAATATAAAAATGTTAAAAAAATAAACCGCAACGCTAAAAACAATCGGCAATCATTAAAAGTAATCAATTTCATACGATTGACGATTTAATGTAATGGTTAAAACTAACCAACTGATCACTTATCGAAACAACATGCAGCTAACCTCCGTATTTAATGAATCAGTGTGTACCTGCCATGAAACAACGAAATCATCGCGCATGATATAACGTAATTATAATGCACACTACAGTCATCCGTACCGATTAACAATATTTAAAAAGCTCATGAACAAACTCTGAACACTGAACAGTGGCTGAATATATTTCGAGAAATCATACATTTTTCGCGAATGATTCCAGATGTTTCTGGTTTGCAAAACTAAAAGCGAATTATCAATTTCTTATAGATTGATAGTCTAGCGAGAGATTATAAATTTATAATCTCTGGTCTAGTTAACCTTCTCAAGTTTTTTCTCTCGTTCTTCGTTATTACTAACTACAAGATAGGTACAGTAAAACTACGCAAATATAGGAAAGTGGAACTATGGAACCCAGATATCTCGAAAATAATTCTATAAACTGAATTTTCGAACTCCGTATACTGTCTTTCGTACATGGAATGTTTCGCTTGCACTTGAAATTATGAACTAATAATTAAGTAACACCAATACTTTTTTGAGTGACACCCAGTGAGCCTAAATTATTTTAATAATTTCTCTCCTTTTCTCAAATCTTTAATTGATCATGATAGAACTGTTCTGTTCTATAGTATTACTTCATAATATTCCGTACTGACAAGTATGGACCTATTTTAAAGATATTTGTTCCATAACATTATCCAAAAAAAGTATTTTATCTTCTCCAAATTTGTTTCAACATGGAATGTCTTTTTATTTTTTTATTTCTTCTATGAGAAAAAAATACATTCAAGAATGTTCAAAGAACGTTCCCCTGGATTTTATTTAAAAAAAAACATATCATGAAACATTATTGCATTAGAGTTCAATAATGTTCAAACAAATCAAATGGCCAGTCCAAGAAACATAGTCTATTAAATATTTATAGTTTTAAAATATTTATGCCATCATTAAGGAGCTCGCTCCATAGCCAAGCCGTTAAAGACATCAAGTTTTTAATCATTGGCGATTCCAAAAATGAATGCGCCCTCTGCAGGAAAATATTTGAACCTACTTAAAATGTAATTTTTGGAGGCTTATTGTCATATAATGATAAATAATACGTATTTGGGTTTGTTTAACGTAATAATTTAGTGGTGCTTGTGATTTTTTGTATTATAAAGTTAAAAACGACGTGGTTAGTATTTGTATATCTTTATTTTTACATTTTAAAATGGCATTCAATTGAAATCAGCACAACACAAACTGCTTATGTGTATATGGGTGTCATTCCACAAAAGGTGTCAATAGAAGTGTTTAAGATTGAAGATAGTTAGAAGTTTGGCCCTAGTATAAGAAACTGTTTCTCATTCATTTCTCCAAAAGGCATGTAACAATTTAATAACAGGGAACACGTTTATTTACACAACATAACCCCTTTGTTGCAGTTTATCTATACTTTTCTATTATTAGTCTTATAAAAGCAGAATATATTTTAATTTAAACATTATTTAACAATAAACAAGCACTAATATGGTATCACCATACAGTGTATCACTTATTTTAGTCCAAAATGTAAATAAACAAAAACTAGGACACCTGTTTCAACACAAAAAATTCATATAATTAGCAATGAAGCACTTATGGGATGTTTGACTGCTTTTACCACTTTTTTTATCCTTTATTTCACTCTAACTAGTACATGAAGTCACTACATTTATGGCAGATGAATGCTAAATTTCTAGATGATATGAAATGCAAAATTTTTACTCGTCTTCCTCCATATTTGTTTACAATTTGCAGCGCCCTCATCGGTAATTTGAATCGCCAATTCTCCGCGGTTGACGACGGTTCGAATCTCGCCGTGGTCAACTTTTTCTAATTGCTCCAATATTAAGACTGTGTGCATGGAACTGGTAACTGCACTGCTCACTCTCTTTGTAAAATAAGATTTGATCTGATTTTTCTAGGATGAACCTATTTTTTAAATTGGCATATTTATTACATTGTCACGAGATTGTCCATAATACCTCCAAATGATAAAAAATGAAATAATATTTTTTTCATTGAACGGTGGCGACTATATTGAATAATATCGCGGTAAATTTACACCTGGTGGGAGTGGTCCTATCCTATGCATGTACGGCATAATAGGGGCCGAATACCAGAGCTTATATTACATTCCATTATTTTTCACCGTACATCCTGTATAATCGTATTACCCCATTCTGTAATTACGCGCCGTACGGTCTCCGATTAAAATTGCTCTCGCGTACAATTTAGCGTTGTTCGGATTCCGTATTTATGTTAAACGCAACACGCGGGGCAATCAGCGTAATCAATTCTGTTTTTATTTATCGTCAAGCCATGCGAATGACTCTCACAGTTCGAGCTTTCGCAAATGTTTAAATTTCACATTCAATAGTTTCTGCTCTGGCAATAGAGGTAATCGCGTTATATAATATTGTAAATATCAGTCTCAGAAATATGCTTACCTCTAGAATTACCTCTAATTAATAGTATTTGACGAATACTATTAATTATTTTATAAGTAAGTATATATATATATATATATATATATATATATATATATACAGGGTGTTTCACATAAAAGTCCTCAGCTTCGTATTTCGGCAACGGAAAGACATATTTTGATTTTGAAAAAAACAGTTGATAGAGCTCATCTATGGCTTCGTCACGGAGTTCAACTTGACTTTTTTCAGAGCAAATTGGAGATGGCGCTGAGGTCGAAAGTAATTTTTCGTTGGCAGGAACTTTGCAACAAGGTTTTCCGATACTTTGTTCAATTATAAACAATTTTTGTTAAATGACTATTTTTCAAAAACTTAATAATTTCAGAGATATTGGGCTCTTCATTTGGTGAGGCCCAAACTCAAGCATATTTTAGAGTCTCGAATTATTACCTTATACAATGAAACAATAATTATCCAACTTCTCCTTTGGTACACGTAATCCCTATCTCACAAAGACTTCTCAGTATAGAAATGAATTACTTGAAATGGGTCCCAAGGGGTGAAAAACTGGCACCCAATAGATACAATTTCAATTTTCTCGAAAACTATTGAGCGTCCCAACTTCTCCTTTGGTACACGTAATACACAGCTCATACAGACTACTCAGTATAAAAATGAACGACTTGAAATGGGTCTCAGGGGGTGAAAAACAGATAGCACACAAAACAAATAATCTCAATTTTCTCAAACATTATTGGGCGTCCCAAATTCTCCTTAGGTACACGTAATACACATCTCATGTAGACTACTCAGTATAAAAATCATTGACTTGAAATAGGTCCTAGGGGTGAGAAATAGATAGCACCCAATACATATAATCTCAATTTTCTTGAAAAGTATTGAGCGTCCAAATTCTCCTTTGGTACATGTAATAAGAATCACATATAGACTACTCAGTATAAAAATCATTGACTTGAAATGGGTCCTAAGGGGTGAAAAATAGATAGCAGCCAAAACAAACAATCTCAATTTTCTCGAAAATTATTGAGTGGCCCAACTTAGTACTTACAATAGTGAAATAATATATATTTAATTTGTTTCCTTCTAATAAAAACCTACTGTGATGAAGTTTCGTTATACATTTATTTATTTATTTATTTTAGAACAAACGTACAAATAATTATGAATTACTTATTATACAAAATGAATTAGGTATTTAAAAAACTTTTGCCATATTTTACAGAAATACATATTATTTCACTATTTCTTAAAGAGAGCTACAATAGACCACATGGTCGCGCTGGAGGGTCTGGTTTTCGGCCCACTCACTTTTGAACCTAACCTAACCTAACCTAAAGAGCTATTAAATTGACTTGGATAATTATTGTTCCATTGTATACGGTAATAATTCGAAACTTTAAAATACGCTTGAGTTCTCACCAAATGAAGAGACCGATTAATGAAGAGACCGACCTATTAAGTTTTTGAAAAATAGTCATTTAACAAAAATTGTTTAGAATTGAACAAAGTATCGGATAAACCTTATTGCAAAGTTCCTGCTAACGAAAAATTTCTTTCGACTTCAGCGTCATCTCCAATTTACTCTGAAAAAAATCAAGTTGAACTCCGTGACGAAGCCATAGATGAGATGAATATTCGGTATATATAAAATACAAAAAAACTTGTATATTAAAAAATACCAGTTGTTGTAATATCTTTTTTTTCCGACATCCTGTATAAATGCCACTAATATAGAAATGTGTCCCCCTTGAAATAAAAATTGACCTGCCTCTGGAATCTGAAATCTGATCTGCCTCTGGAATTTGAAAAAACATGTATACCAAGTTATTGCAGGTGGAAACTTTTCATTGGCCCACCTTGTATCTATATTTAAGTTGTAAACTCAAAAAGTACTCAATGTACGAAGTATGGACGTTAGACGGATTTTTTAAAATACATATACGCTGTATACACATGATCCAGAAAACTTAGTGTTTTAAAAGTACCATGAAAGGTGTCAGGTATTAACAGACGAGGTCAACAGTAAAATGTCACGCACCTGGAGCCACAAGCAACCATCCAATCCATTTTCATGAGCGCAAAGCTGCACAGCGGCATGTCATAGCCCAGCAAGCTGCGCATAAGCCATGGCCACTAAATTATTAATACCTTGACACTTAATAAATCACTCATTTCCTAACAAACTTACTTTAAAATTACGTTTTACATTACTCCAAAAATAGTCCCATTTTGAATTATAAATAATTACATATGTCTGTTTGAGAAGAGATTCAGTGCTATACTGGTTATTAGATATAAGAAACAGAAAGAGATTCAAATAAGATATATTTTGCAGAAGCCTATAACGAATTTAGATTATTTACTACATATAATGTCATGAAAATTACGCATTACTGACAAAAGGATAATGTTAAAAGCATGATGTAGTAAAGATTGAATACTTTTAGTTCCATATTCATGAGAGGTTATGCAAACATTTTTGTCCTGAAATCTTTTAATTTAAATATTGTTAAAAATAATCATAGGTATATTTTCAATGTTGAAAATATAATTTTTGACAGTATGTAATTTAAAAATGTACTTATAATCAAGTGACTGAAAAAAATATGATGAAATTTTAAACATTTATGAAATTTGTGATCGTCCAAGATTGAAAAAATGTACAAATAAATGAAATAACTGGTTATGGTTAAATAAAAGAAATAAATTACAAACCATCAACTACGTAGAGTGTATTTTCAATGCTCATGTCAACCTTAATGACAAAAAATTATCATATTAATCGAATATTTCAATTTTAAGACTATGCTAAATCCTTTTATTGTTCGAATTTATTTCCTCACAACTTCGTCATCATCATCAACATCTTATTATTATTTTAAATTAGTTACAGGTACTTAAACGTTTTTCATGTAACTTGTTTGTCATTACCAGATTGAAGTAAAAAAAAAATTATTATGATGTCTGTAATGAAAGCTTTTATAAAAAACTGGTTAACGAGATTCGACCCCATCACGACAATTCGATTCAATCAAACTGGTAAACAGTAGGATGAGCAGTATGAGCTCTGAATACTGATGGCTGTTAATTGTGTGCCAATAAAACAGCGGCCTCTTGGTCTGCTCAAATCAAAACGAAATCAGAGTCGTCCCTTTCAAGACAAACCTCTGCAAATACCAATCAACTTCGACCAAAGTTTAACGGTGTGTTACGCTACATTGGTCAGAATTAGACTAGTCAATGTTAACTGGTTGTATTAAATGAAATGAACTGGTGCAAAGAGATGTATTGCTCGAAGACAAATTTACTGAAACAGTCTATGACATTGTAGGTACTATTTATAAATATTTTTAATTCCTGTTATCACTGAAAATATTCCTTGGATTAACAAAATTTTAATTTTAAAATAACAGTAGAAAATTTAAAAAATGTGTCACGACATATTAATTAATTATTATACAGTTTGGTAAAAAATATTGTCGAATTTATACAAGTAGATAATTGGCGATTCCAAAAATGAATGCGCCCTCTGCATGAAAATATTTGAACCTACTTGAAAGGTAATTTTTGGAGGCTTACTACTGATATAATGATAAATAACACGTATTTGGGTTTGTTTAACGCAATAATTTGGTGGTACTTGTGATTTTTTGGTATTACAAAGTAAAAAACGACGTTAGTATTTTTTGTACATCTTTATTTTTACATTTTAAAATGGCATTAAAAAGAAATCAGCACGACAGAAATTGCCGCGTTTATGGCTGTCATTCCACAAAACGTGTCAATAGAAGTGTTTAAGATAGAAGATAGGTGTAGAAGTTTAGCCATAGTATAAGAAACTGTTTCTCACTCATTTCTCCAAAAGGCATGTAACAATTTATAAACAGGGAACACGTTTATTTACACAACATAACCACTTTGTTGTAGTTTGTCTAGACTTTTCTATTATTAGTCTTATAAAAACAGAATATATTTTAATTTAAACATTATTTAACAAAAAACAAGTACTAATATGGTATAACCATACAGTTTATCACAGTTATTTTAGTCCAAAATGTAAGTAAACAAAAACTAGGGTACCTGTTTCAACCCAAAAAATTCATATAATTAGCAATGAAGCACCTATGGGACGTTTGACTGCTTTTACCAATCTTTTTATCCTTTATTTTACCCTAACTAACACATGAAGTAACTATATTTATCCCAGCTGAGTGCTAAATTGCTAGATGATGTGATATGAAATGCAAAATTTTTACTCGTCTTCTTCCATATTTGTTTACAATTGCCAGCGCTCTCATTGGTAATTTGAATCGCCGCAAACATCACTTGGACTTATTTGGGTTCTCACACGAACCGGTACTGAGTTTGTTTGTAATTTATGGACAATGTGACAAAGTTATAACAAAACAACTTGCGATACATTTGCTGATCGATATACCCATAAACAGAAACCATGACGACATACTGTAAAACGCATCCTAGAGAATTTTAAACATGTTAGCATTACGAAAGGAGGTATCCAAAGAAAACAACGATAGGTACCTTCTTTGAAGTTTGCAAAATATGGACATAGAGCACACTTTTATCATAGCCAACAGCTAATTACAATCTTGCTTTTTGTTGGTGATGAATCCTAATTCAATTTATAATGTAATATTTATCTGAACCCCAAGCCCCAGCTTAACTAACCTGTTATATTCATATACGACATTTGGGAGGGTGGTAAAACCAAGAGTAAACAAAAGGCATGACGTACCAAACATTTAAAGAGGGACATGGCAGGTCATTTAACACATGTTTCAATTGTAAATTTATTAAGTGCATAATATATAGATACCGCTTATCGAGTGCCTGTGCATTACTGCAATCGTTTTGAAAATATATATATTTAATTTATTATTTAAAAATGTCAAAGAAAATCATTAAAATATCTGCCACTTTCTATATTCACGGATAAACTGGAAGTGAGAGTTTTATATAATCTACATACTATCTTAGATAATAAATTTCTGTACTATAGGGTGTTAGTTAAACATGCGGCAAAAATTCAAGAGGTTATTCCTTGGACTATTCTAAGGATATTTTATCCTTTGTGATTTTTGAAAAAGCGCTTTGTTGCGAAGATATAGTATAATTTTCAACAAATCCAATTTTGGTATTTTTTACATTATTAATGTAGGTGAAATAAAAGTATGGCGTACTACACTGGACGTATCAAGTAAAAGACATGTAAGAAAAAAGAGTTGTTTTGTCTTACCAACATCCCGTAATACTTCGGAGTGATTATTTTGTATGTTTTTGTATGTTGTGTTTTTGTAGTTTGTATGTATCGCATTTGTTAAGATTGATTCACGTTTGGCTAGTTGACGTGTAAACGGTTGTTAGTGAAGTCCTCTATCACGGCTCGTTATACGAATGCCGAGATGGCTGACATGCATTTTATTTATGGGCTTGCTGATGACAATGCATTAGAAGCTAGGCGGTATTTAGGTATTTCTACCAGGAAGACTTACCGGCGAAGTAACGGTAAGTAAGTAAGTTTTTGGAACAAACGCTACCTCAGTTTTTGGAGGATGTACCATTGGCTACAAGACAGGCAATGTGGTTTATGCATGATGGTGCACCACCTCATTTTAGTGTAGTTGCTCGAGAGTTTTTAACAGCAACATACGGAGATCGCTGGATTGGTCGAGGTGGACCTCACGTATGGCCTGCTCGATCCCCGGACTTAAACCCCCTGGATTATTTCCTATGGGGCCATCTAAAGTCATTAGTTTATACTAGGCTAGTGGAAGATGTGGACGATTTAAGAGATCGGATAATTGCTGGGTGTAACTCAATAAGAAACGACCCTGCTGTATTTGAAAGAGGTCGGGAGTCTATGAGGAGAATATTGGATGGTTGCATCCGAGCTGGAGGTAGCCATTTTGAACAATTCTTGTAGGTTCCGAAATGTTACGTGTAATTTTTAGTAATAAATTGTTATTTATTGAAAATTTTTTTCACCCTATATCTTCGCAACAAAACGCTTTTTCAAAAATCATCAAAGGATAAAATATCCTTAGAACAGTCCAAGTAATAACCTCTTAAATTTTTGACGCATATTTAACTAACACCCTGTATACTCATACTTAAAAGATAAAAAAGATATACCTACCTTCTAAATCTATCTATCTAAATATAAATAGATAACTATATCTAAATTTTTATATAAAAGCAGACTAAGATTAATCCCTATTAACTTAGAATTAATCGCCAATGATGCATCGATTGCCATAGGCCATTGAAATATAATGTATATGTGGAAAGAACAATTTAGGCAGTATTCCATTTATAGCATTTGCTGTAATATTTTTCAAACGATATCTACTGATTAGATTAATATTTACTTCATCACACCCTAACAAAATGTGCCCCAATGTGTCAGGACGTTTACACTCGTACCTCATCCAGCTTCTCTCGTCATAATCCACCCCTAGTAGATAGAAAACAATATAGAACTACAAGTCATCTATACTAACATGTGTTGCTGATAAAAGGAATTTAATTTACTGTACCGGTTTATGTTAATACTCCTCTTTTATATTTTAAATGTCCTTTAAAGTGTGTAAATCTATTATGTTTCCCTATAGGAATTAATTGTCATTAAATGAAAAAACGCTCAGCATCTCAAACAAACATCAACAACAAAAATCAGTAGAACAGCACAAAAATGAGTTCAGTTGTGACTGTTCACCACCTCGGCAAGAAAATGTTATGTCTAGTATGCTAAATATATGTTAATACTGGGTGTCCCATTGAAAAGTATCACATTTCGTGGCATTATATCTCGAAAACTAAAAGAGATATCAGGATGCGGTTTAGACAGAACGACTTAGGATTTTTGTAAGTTTTTTTTTGGCACTGTTGCCAAATCTCCAAATATATTGGTAAATTTTTTATGGAATACGCTCCTCTTTGGAGTGAAATTACTTGCTTATATTAAATGGAACACCCTGTATATTTTGGCATAATCAGAAGGCCTAATCACTCTGCATTTCAAAAAGGTATGCATTGTTTATATTATCTTGAGAATTGGAGCCACAAAATTAAATTTGTTAGAAGTACTCTTATTTGGGTTATTACGAATGAAAAAAATACCTCATTTTTTGTAAAATTATTTTTAAGTGTTTGTACACTTATTTAAATAAAATACCCTGTATATTTTACTATTTTAAAACCTCTGATTAACTTGATGTGGAACTTGACTGCATTTGCTTTTTAAATGAAAAAAGATAAGGAGAAAAGAATAATTGTTTAATAATCGGTAGGAACGATTTTTGTTAACAATAACAAACAACAAAGCACAATGACAGTAATAAAAATAACAAATAAAATAATTAAACTAACGATATAAATAAAAATTACTTGAATAAGTTAGAAAACCATATGTTGGAAGTGCCCACCATTTACTTCAATACATTTGTGCATCTTTAGTAGTAAATGATCAAAAGCGTATGATTCTTCTAATGTGAACATTTTTATATCTATACTTTAAATATTTAACACAACTGACAATCAGTTTATTATTGTACCTTCGTTTTTCATGGCTACTGTGGAAACGAAGACCAGCTTCATAAACTGTTCAAGTAAGAGGTGCTCCCATTAAACTGAATTTTGTAGCTCCAATTCTCAAGATAATGTAAACAATGATACTTTTTTAAAAAGTAGAGTGATGAGGCTTTCTGATTATGACAAAATATACAGGGTGTTCTATTTAATGTAAGCAAGTAATTTTACTCCAAAGAGGAGCGTATTCCATAAAAAATTTACCAATATATTTGGAGATTTGGCAACAGTGCCATAAAAAACTTACAAAAATCCTAAGTCGTTCACCGCATCACGTAAACCGCATCACGATATCTCTTTTAGTTTTCGAGATATAAGGCGACGAAATGTGATACTTTTCGATGGGACACCCCGTATAGTACAGTCTGTCCATAAAATAACCCCCCCCTGCTAACTTTTAAACGAATCGAGTTAGAGAGTTCTAACAAAATACAGGGTGAATCACGTAAAATGAAGTTGATTCTGACGATAAATTCGATTCTTCAAATTCAAAGATGGCGCCACGGGCGCTGTCAACTCAATTTTTTTAAATGGCAAAGTGTGCCGTGTTGCACCTCATTCAAAAGATAATTCAATTCTCTACTTTCTCGTTTTTGAAAAATGACAATCGAGTTAGCCGTTCTCTAGTTACAAGCGTTTCTGTTTCTAATCTGATCCATGAATAAAATGTTAATTAATATTTTTATACAGCAAATTTTGAACAAATATTTATTAAAACAAAAAATAAAAGAGTTAAATAAGTTATTCAAAATATTGTCCAATGACTTCTTAGCACATAAAAAGTCTACTTTGAAATTCTGGCCTGATATTTCCTAAAATTTCTGCAGGGATATTTCTACACATATGTGTTAGACGTTGCTGTAGTTCGGCGATATTTACTGGAGGAGTTCTGTAGACTTTTGACTTCAAATATCTTCATAAGAAAAAATCAAGAGGAATTAAGTCCGGGGAACGAGCCGACCATTCTATCGGGCCCTTTCTGCTAATCCATCTGCTTGGGAAATGGTTATTTAAAAAATCCCCCCCCATCTTGTTGAAATACAATACTTTGAATGTTATTGTCTGCTATTCTTTCTATCTTTGGAAAAATTTCCACCCGCATGATTCTTAAGTACCGCTCTCCTCTTAAATTTTCTCTTAAATCTATCAAATCGAATAACTAAAAAAATTAAGAAAAAACCTGTAGACACTTTCAAACACTCTTAAATTAAATGCTAAACTACTTTCTCGAAACTTATTGACGTTTCAGTGACAGTGGCAAGCAAGGCAAGGAGACTTGATAAAAGCAAAATTTTTAAATATCGTTAATACAAACGCTTGTAACTAGAGAACGGATAACTCGATTGTCATTTTTCAAAAACGAGAATGTAGAGAATTGATTTATCTTTTAAATGAGGTGCAACACGGCACACTTTGCCATATAAAAAAATTGAGTTGACAGCGCCCGTTGCGCCATCTTTGAATTTGAAGAATTGAATTTATCGTCAAAATCAACTTCATTTTACGTGATTCACCCTGTATTTTGTTAAAACTCTCGAACTCAATTCGTTCAAAAGTTAGCAGGGGGGTTACTTTATGGACAGACGTATTATTTATTAGGTATACCGTCAGAGAACTAAAGATCAGAAAAGCTAAAGAAAAAAGATATATTTGAAAATCTTAATCTAGAACATCGTCAGGTGTTTAATATAAAATTTTTACGTAACGCATATATTTTCATTAAATTTGCTCTTCTTTAGCTTTGTATTTCGTTAATTAAAAAACCTTTTCTTTCGAAATTGTACTTAGCTAAATGCGTTCGGGAGTCTCTCTTCTAATTGATTCCAGTCTTCCGCCCCCAGACAAAATTCCTAATCCACCAGTGATATCCGCAGCACTTATTCAATAGATCGATCTCGGCTTAATCAGAATAAAATTTTAGCGAGGGTCAACAATGATAATTGTTGTAGATATACTTACTTACCTGTATTTGCGAAATGATATACCGAGATTCTCCTGCTAAAATAAATTTACTTTTACCTATGTTTGCATTTTGTCTGTTTTCATATTTATGCAATACCTCACAGTGTTTTTATTTTTGACTGCAGTTCGTTCTTATCGATTATCAAACTAAAAAAAAGTATAATATTTTTGCCCCTACCTCTTCAAAAGATTCTCGAGTGCAAAAATAAGTAAAGTGTTAGTAATTGGATACAAGCAATCTTTGGAAGCACTACAGCTTAATTAAAGTGATCAATTTAATTCATGCATGCTACAACATTTTTTATTTAAAATAGATCTAGTTTATTTTCACGGGAAAAAGTCAAAATTTAATCTTGTGAGAGCTACTAGTTTAGAATGCGTTTCATGGAGGAAGCCATTAGGGATGAATAGTGTTGGGGCGTATCAGATCCAAGTGTTAGACGTTTCGCCATGAGGACGCATAATATTTGGAACATTTAGATAATATTTAATCGAATCTTAATTTTATGATTCTATGATATGATTTTACGATAAAAAAAAGTATTTAACGTGCGTAGGAGGATCTTTTAATAAAACTTCGACCAATATATCTCGTTTGTTTATTTTTGCAACATGATGCATTCGCAATAGCAGATATGAGCATAGGATAAGATTTGAAATATGTACCTAATATACATTAGTGAAGCAAAAAAGTAACAATGTTTGGTTCTCCATTTCTCTCACTCTCATTCTTTGTATTTCCCACTTTCTCTCTTCCTTTGTTTTTATATTATGACTTTTTTTATTTATTATATTTTGAAAGATATCGTTTGCATTAGGCGAATGAAACAATCAATTGCGTAGCTTCGATCTAGCTATGATACATTTATTAATATTCAGGATGATGATTTAGATATTGAAGTTAGTATTTCCGATTCGACAGTCAGAAATCTAATAATAATGAATGAAAATTGTACTTAGTAGACAAATGTAATCCTAAACATATTTGAATATACCTACGTGTATCGTAATAGAACTGTTATAATAATTTAGATTTCAAAAATGTTTGTTTATATCATTCATTATTAAGTAGTAAGTGTATTAAGTGGTACCCAAACATTTTATATTTTATATCTATTGCCCCAAAATACAAACACGCCATCTATGGCGTGTTTGTATCCTTGAGATCCTGGACCTGTGCGGTACTGATGAGACCTAAAGGTCGAAACATGTCTGTCGTTGATTTTAGGATGTTGACGACTTGTGTGGTGGGAGAGCATTCACTATTGTTTATAAATATATTACATATAGAGGAAAGCAGCCTAATTTCGGACAGGTTCCCATTTTCGGATACCCATAATTCTACAAAATTATCGCTTTGTTAAAGACAATTTCATTACTGTTGTGCGTATTTGGTTGCATATTAATAATGTGATATGATAAATAGTTGTGTTTACACCCGATAGGTGAATTGTCGAATTCTTTTCCGCAGCGGAGTATCCGCCAGTAGAGATTTTTATGTGTGATATTTTGAGAGTGGTTTTTTTGATATCTATTCTCATTTTAAAACTTTGGATGGATTGCTAAGTAAGCATAGGATATAATAGCTGTATGTTTACAAAGAAAAGTTATTTTCACCCATAGTTTTGACAAAAAAAGTAATTTAAGTTAAAACTAGATGTGCCCTAATTTCGGATACTAAAATGCACCCAATTTCAGATATCTGAAATTAGGCAAATAGGTATCCGAAATTAGGAAATCTAAAACTTTCTTAATTATAAAATTTTATTACATAGAGAAAGATGCTCAAAGTGCGTGGCAAAATCAAACAGTATGGGTTCCCGTTAACATGAAACGGACAATAGATGCTGTTAAAAAAAAAGAAATAATTTCATATTTATTAGAATACAATTTTTTAACTGGCGAATTCGCCATTTTTTTAGTTTTTATTTTCCATATATACTTAAATTTTCTTACTCAATGCAAAATTTTGTGAAGATTAAGATTATTACAATAAATGATGTTATACCAACATTTTGTTAAATTATGTTTAATTACGTATTATATGGCTGATTTAGAAAACTTGTCCGAAATTAGGCTACTTTTCTCTATATACATAGAGGGTTGAATGAACCTCAAAAATATCTAACTTTATATATATATATATATATATATATATATATATATATATATATATATATATATATATAATATATATTTATATATATATATATATATATATATATATATATATATATATATATATAATATATATTTATATATATATATATATATATATATATATATATATAATATATATATATATATATACATATATATACAGGGTGCTAGTTAAACATGCGGCAAAAATTTAAGAGGTTATTCCTTGGACTATTTTAAGGATATTTTATCCTTTGATGATTTTTGAAAAAGCGCTTTGTTGCGAAGATGTAGGGAGAAAAAAAATTTCAACAAATCCAATTTTGGTATTTTTCACATTATTAATGTAGGTGAAATAAAAGTATGGCGTACTAGGTACGTTGGACGTATCAAGTAAAAGACATGTAAGAAAAAGGAGCTTTTTTTTCTTACCAACATCCCGTGATACTTCGGAGTGATTTTTTTGTATGTTTTTGTATGTTGTGTTTTTGTAGTTTGTATGTGTCGCATTTGTTAAGATTGATTGACGTTTGGCTAGTTGACGTGTAAACGGTTGTTAGTGAAGTCCTCTATCATGGCTCGCTATACGAATGCCGAGATGGCTGACATGCATTTTATTTATGGACTTGCTGATGGCGATGCATTAGAAGCTAGGTGGTTTATGTATGATGGTGCACCACCTCATTTTAGTGTAGTTGCTCGAGAGTTTTTAACAGCAACATACGGAGATCGCTGGATTGGTCGAGGTGGACCTCACGCCGTATGGCCTGCTCGATCCCCGGACATAAACCCCCTAAATTATTTTCTATGGGGCCATCTAAAGTCATTAGTTTATACTAGGCCAGTGGAAGATGTGGACGATTTAAGAGATCGGATAATTGCTGGGTGTAACTCAATAAGAAACGACCCTGGTGTTTTTGAAAGAGATCGGGAGTCTATGAGGAGAAGATTAGATGGTTGCATCCGAGCTGGAGGTAGCCATTTTGAACAATTCTTGTAGGTTCAAAAATGGTACATGTAATTTTTAGTAATAAATTGTTATTTGTTGAAAATTTTTTTCGCCCTATATTTTCGCAACAAAGCGCTTTTTCAAAAATCATCAAAGGATAAAATATCCTTAGAATAGTCCAAGGAATAACCTCTTGAATGTTTGCCGCATGTTTAAATAACACCCTGTATATATATATATATATATATATATATATATATATATATATATATATATATATATAAGTACGTCGAAATAGATATTAACCTAGAAGCACTATCAATAATTAATCCATTTCCATAATTAACTAAATGAAAATATCACAGAAAGGGTAACTTCTGCAGTAGGTAATTGCTTAATGACGCACCACATGTGCAAATAACAGTAAAAACAGGAAGCAGGACTAAATGAAATGGTGCGTTCATTATAATCGTATCAGAAACGTCTCAATAATGCAGTTAGCCTAGAGAACAGACGACGATAATGTGATTTGAAGTGAATAGTGATTCGCATAGAGGAGGACGCAACTGACCGAAGAGGTACATTTATTTTATGATTATTGCAGGCGGGCACTGCTGCCACAGACACTCCATCTAATCACACAACATCAAGGCAGATCCTATCACAAACTACGGTCGTTATTCGTTATTAGTATATTTAACTGTGTAGCACAAGTGGTACTTAGAAAGTAAAAACTTCAAAACCATAAATATTTTCACTAAATTTTACTTAAAAAATGCGTTAAATGCGAATACTTACGTTTGCCTCAAAATAACACTTCCTTATATTATATTTGATTAATCTAACAAAATGTGATACAATTATCTTTTCACTTAAATTAAATCTATATTTATACCTAAACATCCTAAAATGTCGACCCTATTTCTTAAATACTTTATTAATCTGTTTTTTTTTTTTTGGTATATCGTTTAGACGTTTCTATACAGATAAATATTATACAGGGTGTTAGTTAAACATGCGGCAAAAATTCAAGAGGTTATACCTTGGACTATTCTAAGTTCTAAAGATATTTTATCCTTTGATGATTTTTGAAAAAAAAATTCAACTTATAACAATTTATTACTAAAAATTACATGTAACATTTCTGAACCTACAAGAATTGTTCAAAATGGCTACATCCAGCTCGGATTCAACTATCCAATCTTCTCCTCATAGACTCCCGAACTCTTTCAAAAACAGCAGGGTCGTTTCTTATTGAGTTGCACCCAGCAATTATCTGATCTCTTAAATCGGCCACATCTTCCACTGGCCTAGTATAAACTAATGACTTTAGATGGCCCCATAGGAAATAATCCAGGGGGTTTAAGTCCAGGGATCGAGCAGGCCATACGTGAGGTCCACCCCGACCATCCAGCGATCTCCGTATGTTGCTGTTAAAAACTCTCGAGCAACTACACTAAAATGAGGTGGTGCACCATCATGCATAAACCACATTGCCTGTCTTGTAGACAATGGTACATCCTCCAAAAACTGAGGTAGCGTTTGCTCCAAAAAGTTGCGGTATACTTCGCCGGTAAGTCTTTCTGGTAGAAATACCGGTCCAATTAGCCAGTCACCCACAATTTCAACCCAAACGTTCAACGAGAACTGATGTTGAAAAAGATCTTCACAAATCTCATGTTGATTTTCGTCAGCCCACACATGGCTATTGTGGAAATTCCTTATTGCATTTCGTGAGAAACAGGCTTCATCGGTAAAAAGAATCAGCAAAGTAGTTGAGGGATTTCAACCAATGTGTGCAAAAGCCATTGACAAAATGCAATACGTGGAGCAAAATCCGCAGGAAGAAGTGCCTGAACGCGTTGAATGTGGTATGGGTACAACAAATTATCTCTCAGAATTTTCCAAACAGACCAATTACTTATATTCAAAGTATTTGCAATTCTTCGCATAGAAGTACCTGGATCTTCTTCTATCATGTCCAGCACATTTTCTTCTACGTCTACCGTTCTTACAGTCCTTGGCCTTCCTGGTCCTCCACTTCGCTTCAATGTTCCCGTTTCTCGAAGACGTTGATGAATACTTTGAAAGATTTTTCTATCGGGAGCAAAGTGGTTAGGAAATCGTTCAATGTACAATCGCCTATAGCTTCTAATGCATTGCCATCGGCAAGTCCATAAATAAAATGCATGTCAGCCATCTCGGCATTCGTATAGCGAGCCATGATAGAGGACTTCACTAACAACCGTTTACAGGTCAACTAGCCAAACGCCAATCAATATTAACAAATGCGACACATACAAACTACAAAAACACAACATACCAAAACATACAAAAATAATCACTCCGAAGTATCACGGGATGTTGGTAAGAAAAAACAACTCTTTTTTCTTATATGTCTTTTACTTCATACGTCTAGTGCAGTATGCCATACTTTTATTTCACCTACATTAATAATGTGAAAAATACCAAAATTGGATTTGTGAAAATTTTTTTCGCCCTATATCTTCGCAACAAAGCGCTTTTTCAAAAATCATTAAAGGATAAAATATCCTTAGAATAGTCTAAGGAATAACCTCTTGAATGTTTGCCGCATATTTAATTAACACCCTGTATAATGAGAATATGGTATTCAAGTATCTATGTAAGTAACACAGAGATATGAAACATTTCAGCTCACAAATACGCTGAAAACCCATTGGGTTTCTAGTCCAATTGAAATCCGTATATATATTAATAAAAAGTACCTGTGTAAAGGAATCAGAAACATTTATCAGAATTAGCCAGCACATATGGGGCCTACGACCGCGGAATTGTTTGCGGCTAATGCGGATGAAATAGTGACGAGAACTTCCATCATTTACACAGTTTTATGGGGCATACGCGAATATTATCTTTTCATTCCCTAGTCTGCACAGTTCTGCATATTTCGACCGGTATATGACGGACGCCACATTGTTTAATCACATTTACATATTCAAATAACCAAACTGTGGCGTTCTGAATTAGTAACTAGTCTATTACAATTAACATAAAAGTGAAAGACGCAAATATACCTTATTAAATTTTTAGATTTTTTATATTATAAGTAAAAATCTCTCCCTATAGAGCCCCAATTTGTATTATCACAACAATAGTAGATAAGGGTAGATATTATTTTTATTAGTCGGGGATTGCCACTCAATTGTAGAACAGATTTTGAAAATTGTTTTATTGAATTCCAGTCAAACCGGAATTAACAAAAATTTGACTGATACTGACAAATATGCCCTCATAAAAAAATAGAACAACTTATCTTTTTTTATCGTTTCCTGTATCTGAATAAGGAAGAGAAATTTCAAACACAGACAAACTCACGGTCTAAATGCAAATTCCTTTTGATTTACCTAGTTTCACTTCCGTTGCAAATATATGTATATGAATGTAATATAAATTTCTTAAAATGCAGAATATATTTCAAGATAATTCTAACTAAACGTGATGCAACTTGCAGATATATTAGATCTAACAAAGCAGTACCTAATTGTATACTATGAGGCTCTAATCTGCTTATAACAGAATAGAAAAACACAAACTTATAACACAGAACAACCATGAGGAGATATAATCGCACTGGTGCAAGGGGGCAAATTATTATGTCGGGTGGCGATTGAGAGAAGTGTGGTCACGTGGCGTTTGGTAAATAGATACACATGTACCAAAGAGGAACAAATTACCGAGAGATTTGCACTGACGCGTTTTATGCCCTCGCACTCAGGAAATTATCCTTTTGACAGCAAATCATGTAACACAAAGGCCTACAGGGCTATTTACTCTTTTAACATCAAAGGTCGCACGGTGATCAGTTACAGTACAGAAACTACTTGACTCAACAAGCGTCGATAATTCGATGTCGTTCCAATGTACCGGAAATCATTTCGTTTTATGGGAACAAGTCGTATTGTGACTTATTTATTCGGGGCACTTCACTGCCTAGATTGCAAATAATTAATATATCTACTTAATTTTTTCGTATGTTTTGTTTATTTATTCACTGAATATAAAATACTACTATACCGCGTATCCCCTATTTCTCCGAAAACCACTGAAGGACCAAAGATATAGTGTAGGTACTCTTCCAGAAAACTTTGTTCGATTCCCATGTACGTTTCGAAGACTGTCATACTATTCTGTACATCAGTCACACGTAAAGTTTTGATAACGAAACGTAAACGTTTTTGAGTGATGTGTTTAATGTTATATACCTATATTGTTAATCTACTTTTTAGTGTGAGATGTCTTTATTAAAAACGGATGGCATTTTTTTAAATCCGGAGGGTCGATTTATTATAAAATGATCCATTTTAAGATGATAATAAAAAATTGTTTTTTTTTTCTTATATTTTGTGGCTTTTTTAATTTAATATAATTATGCTGCAAAATTATCAACATTTAACAGCATATAAAAAATTAACGAAAAGCGATAGAGATTTGCAGCCTTTCAATGTTTTATAAATAAATATATCCTTTACAGGTGAGACCAAGAATCGTATTGATATCAAATCGCATTATTTTTTTATCGCGCAAATCCTGTTGTCGGGCAAAATCAAGTTAAAGAAATTTTAATGTTTTTCTACTTTTTGCGGAATCATGCAGTTTTGACCAGTCATCCTCGTCTGACAAATGAAGTGAGGGGCTGGGCTTGTTTATTTTATTATTCTTAACAGATCTACACCGATCTTGTTGTCGGGCAAAATCTAGTTTAGGAAATCTCATTATTTTTCTATTTCCGCGGAATCATCCAGTTTTGACCAGTCATCCCCGTCTGACAAATGAAGTGACCAGTTTTGACCAGTCATCCCCGTCTGACAAATGAAGTGAGGGGCTGGGCTTGTTTATTTTGTTATTCTTAACAGATCTACACCGATCTTGTTGTCGGGCAAAATGTAGTTTAGAAAATTTTATTATTTTTCTATTTCCGCGGAATCATCCAGTTTTGACCAGTCATCCCCGTCTGACAAATGAAGTGAGTAGCTGGGCTTGTTTATCTTATTATTCTTAACAGATCTATAGCGATCCTGTTCTCGGGCAAAATCTAGTTTAGGAAATTTTATTATTTTTCTATTTCCGCTGAATCATCCAGTTTTGACCAGTCATCCCCGTCTGACAAATGAAGTGAGGGGCTGGGCTTGTTTATTTTATTATTCCTAACAGATCTACACCGATGCTGCTGTCGGGCAAAATCTAGTTTAGGAAATTTTAATATTTTTCTATTTTTGCGGAATCATCACTTTTTGACCAGTCATCCCCGTCTGACAAATAAAGTGAGGGGCTGGCCTTGTTTATTTTATTATTCTTAACAGATCTACACCGATGCTGCTGTCGGGCAAAATCTAGTTTAGGAAATTTTAATATTTTTCTATTTTTGCGGAATCATCACTTTTTGACTAGTCATCCCCGTCTGACAAATGAAGTTATGTGCTGGACTTGTTTATTTTATTATTCTTAACAGATCTACACCGATCTTGTTGTCGGGCAAAATGTAGTTTAGAAAATTTTATTATTTTTCTATTTCCGCGGAATCATCCAGTTTTGACCAGTCATCCCCGTCTGACAAATGAAGTGAGGGGCTGGGCTTGTTTATTTTATTATTCCTAACAGATCTACACCCATCTTGTTATCGGGCAAAATGTAGTTTAGGAAATTTTATTATTTTTCTATTTCCGCGGAATCATCCAGTTTTGACCAGTCATCCCCGTCTGACAAATGAAATGAGGGGCTGGGCTTGTTTATTTTATTATTCCTAACAGATCTACACCGATCTTGTTGTCGGGCAAAATGTAGTTTAGGAAATTTTATTATTTTTCTATTTCCGCGGAATCATCCAGTTTTGACCAGTCATCCCCGTCTGACAAATGAAATGAGGGGCTGGGCTTGTTTATCTTATTATTCTTAACAGATCTACAGCGATCCTGTTCTCGGGCAAAATCTAGTTTAGGAAATTTTATTATTTTTCTATTTCCGTTGAATCATCCAGTTTTGACCAGTCATCCCCGTCTGACAAATGAAGTGAGGGGCTGGGCTTGTTTATTTTATTATTCCTAACAGATCTACACCGATCTTGTTGTCGGGCAAAATGTGGTTTAGGAAATTTTATTATTTTTCTATTTCCGCGGAATCATCCAGTTTTCACCAGTCATCCCCGTCTGACAAATGAAGTGAGGGGCTGGGCTTGTTTATTTTGTTATTCTTAACAGATCTACACCGATCCTGTTGTCGGGCAAAATCTAGTTTAGGAAATTTTAATATTTTTCTATTTTTGCGGAATCATCACTTTTTGACCAGTCATCCCCGTCTGACAAATGAAGTTATGGGCTGGGCTTGTTTATTTTATTATTCTTAACAGATCTACACCGATCTTGTTGTCGGGCAAAATGTAGTTTAGGAAATTTTATTATTTTTCTATTTCCGCGGAATCATCCAGTTTTGACCAGTCATCCCCGTCTGACAAATGAAGTGAGGGGCTGGGCTTGTTTATTTTATTATTCTTAACAGATCTACACCGATCCTGTTGTCGGGCAAAATCTAGTTTAGGAAATTTTAATATTTTCCTATTTTTGCGGAATCATCACTTTTTGACTAGTCATCCCCGTCTGACAAATGAAGTTATGGGCTGGGCTTGTTTATTTTATTATTCTTAACAGATCTACACCGATCTTGTTGTCGGGCAAAATGTAGTTTAGGAAATTTTATTATTTTTCTATTTCCGCGGAATCATCCAGTTTTGACCAGTCATCCCCGTCTGACAAATGAAGTGAGGGGCTGGGCTTGTTTATTTTATTATTCTTAACAGATCTACACCGATCCTGTTGTCGGGCAAAATCTAGTTTAGGAAATTTTAATATTTTTCTATTTTTGCGGAATCATCACTTTTTGACTAGTCATCCCCGTCTGACAAATGAAGTTATGGGCTGGGCTTGTTTATTTTATTATTCTTAACAGATCTACACCGATCTTGTTGTCGGGCAAAATGTAGTTTAGGAAATTTTATTATTTTTCTATTTCCGCGGAATCATCCAGTTTTGACCAGTCATCCCCGTCTGACAAATGAAGTTATGGGCTGGGCTTGTTTATTTTATTATTCTTAACAGATCTACACCGATCTTGTTGTCGGGCAAAATGTAGTTTAGGAAATTTTATTATTTTTCTATTTCCGCGGAATCATCCAGTTTTCACCAGTCATCCCCGTCTGACAAATGAAGTGAGGGGCTGGGCTTGTTTATTTTGTTATTCTTAACAGATCTACACCGATCTTGTTGTCGGGCAAAATGTAGTTTAGGAAATTTTATTATTTTTCTATTTCCGCGGAATCATCCAGTTTTGACCAGTCATCCCCGTCTGACAAATGAAGTTATGGGCTGGGCTTGTTTATTTTATTATTCTTAACAGATCTACACCGATCTTGTTGTCGGGCAAAATGTAGTTTAGGAAATTTTATTATTTTTCTATTTCCGCGGAATCATCCAGTTTTGACCAGTCATCCCCGTCTGACAAATGAAGTGAGGGGCTGGGCTTGTTTATTTTATTATTCTTAACAGATCTACACCGATCCTGTTGTCGGGCAAAATCTAGTTTAGGAAATTTTAATATTTTTCTATTTTTGCGGAATCATCACTTTTTGACCAGTCATCCCCGTCTGACAAATGAAGTTATGGGCTGGGCTTGTTTATTTTATTATTCTTAACAGATCTACACCGATCTTGTTGTCGGGCAAAATGTAGTTTAGGAAATTTTATTATTTTTCTATTTCCGCGGAATCATCCAGTTTTGACCAGTCATCCCCGTCTGACAAATGAAGTGAGGGGCTGGGCTTGTTTATTTTATTATTCTTAACAGATCTACACCGATCCTGTTGTCGGGCAAAATCTAGTTTAGGAAATTTTAATATTTTCCTATTTTTGCGGAATCATCACTTTTTGACTAGTCATCCCCGTCTGACAAATGAAGTTATGGGCTGGGCTTGTTTATTTTATTATTCTTAACAGATCTACACCGATCTTGTTGTCGGGCAAAATGTAGTTTAGGAAATTTTATTATTTTTCTATTTCCGCGGAATCATCCAGTTTTGACCAGTCATCCCCGTCTGACAAATGAAGTGAGGGGCTGGGCTTGTTTATTTTATTATTCTTAACAGATCTACACCGATCCTGTTGTCGGGCAAAATCTAGTTTAGGAAATTTTAATATTTTTCTATTTTTGCGGAATCATCACTTTTTGACTAGTCATCCCCGTCTGACAAATGAAGTTATGGGCTGGGCTTGTTTATTTTATTATTCTTAACAGATCTACACCGATCTTGTTGTCGGGCAAAATGTAGTTTAGGAAATTTTATTATTTTTCTATTTCCGCGGAATCATCCAGTTTTGACCAGTCATCCCCGTCTGACAAATGAAGTTATGGGCTGGGCTTGTTTATTTTATTATTCTTAACAGATCTACACCGATCTTGTTGTCGGGCAAAATGTAGTTTAGGAAATTTTATTATTTTTCTATTTCCGCGGAATCATCCAGTTTTCACCAGTCATCCCCGTCTGACAAATGAAGTGAGGGGCTGGGCTTGTTTATTTTGTTATTCTTAACAGATCTACACCGATCCTGTTGTCGGGCAAAATCTAGTTTAGGAAATTTTAATATTTTTCTATTTTTGCGGAATCATCACTTTTTGACCAGTCATCCCCGTCTGACAAATGAAGTTATGGGCTGGGCTTGTTTATTTTATTATTCTTAACAGATCTACACCGATCTTGTTGTCGGGCAAAATGTAGTTTAGGAAATTTTATTATTTTTCTATTTCCGCGGAATCATCCAGTTTTGACCAGTCATCCCCGTCTGACAAATGAAGTGAGGGGCTGGGCTTGTTTATTTTATTATTCTTAACAGATCTACACCGATCCTGTTGTCGGGCAAAATCTAGTTTAGGAAATTTTAATATTTTCCTATTTTTGCGGAATCATCACTTTTTGACTAGTCATCCCCGTCTGACAAATGAAGTTATGGGCTGGGCTTGTTTATTTTATTATTCTTAACAGATCTACACCGATCTTGTTGTCGGGCAAAATGTAGTTTAGGAAATTTTATTATTTTTCTATTTCCGCGGAATCATCCAGTTTTGACCAGTCATCCCCGTCTGACAAATGAAGTGAGGGGCTGGGCTTGTTTATTTTATTATTCTTAACAGATCTACACCGATCCTGTTTCGGGCAAAATCTAGTTTAGGAAATTTTAATATTTTTCTATTTTTGCGGAATCATCACTTTTTGACTAGTCATCCCCGTCTGACAAATGAAGTTATGGGCTGGGCTTGTTTATTTTATTATTCTTAACAGATCTACACCGATCTTGTTGTCGGGCAAAATGTAGTTTAGGAAATTTTATTATTTTTCTATTTCCGCGGAATCATCCAGTTTTGACCAGTCATCCCCGTCTGACAAATGAAGTTATGGGCTGGGCTTGTTTATTTTATTATTCTTAACAGATCTACACCGATCTTGTTGTCGGGCAAAATGTAGTTTAGGAAATTTTATTATTTTTCTATTTCCGCGGAATCATCCAGTTTTGACCAGTCATCCCCGTCTGACAAATGAAGTGATGGGCTGGGCTTGTTTATTTTATTATTCTTAACAGATCTACACCGATCCTGTTGTCGGGCAAAATCTAGTTTAGGAAATTTTAATATTTTTCTATTTTTGCGGAATCATCACTTTTTGACTAGTCATCCCCGTCTGACAAATGAAGTTATGGGCTGGGCTTGTTTATTTTATTATTCTTAACAGATCTACACCGATCTTGTTGTCGGGCAAAATGTAGTTTAGGAAATTTTATTATTTTTCTATTTCCGCGGAATCATCCAGTTTTGACCAGTCATCCCCGTCTGACAAATGAAGTGAGGGGCTGGGCTTGTTTATTTTATTATTCTTAACAGATCTACACCGATCCTGTTGTCGGGCAAAATCTAGTTTAGGAAATTTTAATATTTTTCTATTTTTGCGGAATCATCACTTTTTGACTAGTCATCCCCGTCTGACAAATGAAGTTATGGGCTGGGCTTGTTTATTTTATTATTCTTAACAGATCTACACCGATCTTGTTGTCGGGCAAAATGTAGTTTAGGAAATTTTATTATTTTTCTATTTCCGCGGAATCATCCAGTTTTGACCAGTCATCCCCGTCTGACAAATGAAGTGAGGGGCTGGGCTTGTTTATTTTATTATTCTTAACAGATCTACACCGATCCTGTTGTCGGGCAAAATCTAGTTTAGGAAATTTTAATATTTTTCTATTTTTGCGGAATCATCACTTTTTGACTAGTCATCCCCGTCTGACAAATGAAGTTATGGGCTGGGCTTGTTTATTTTATTATTCTTAACAGATCTACACCGATCTTGTTGTCGGGCAAAATGTAGTTTAGGAAATTTTATTATTTTTCTATTTCCGCGGAATCATCCAGTTTTGACCAGTCATCTCCGTCTGACAAATGAAGTAAGGGCTGGGCTTGTTTATTTTATTATTCCTAACAGATCTACACCGATCTTGTTGTCGGGCAAAATGTAGTTTAGGAAATTTTATTATTTTTCTATTTCCGCGGAATCATCCAGTTTTGACCAGTCATCCCCGTCTGACAAATGAAGTGAGGTGCTGGGCTTGTTTATTTTATTATTCCTAACAGATCTACATCGATCTTGTCGGGCAAAATATTATTTAGGAAATTTTATTATTTTTCTATTTCCGCGGAATCATCCAGTTTTGACAAGTCATCCCCGTCTGACAAATGAAGTGAGGAGCTGGGCTTGTTTATTTTGTTATTCTTAATAGATCTACACCGATACTGTTGTCGGGCAAAATCTAGTTTAGGAAATTTTATTATTTTTCTATTTCCGCGGAAATATCCCTTTTTGACCAGTCATCCCTCTCTGACAAAGGAAGTGAGGGGCTGGGATTGTTTATTTTGTTATTTTTAACAGATCTACACCGTTCCTGTTGTCGGGCAAAATCTAGGAAATTTTAATCTAACAGCATATACAAAATTAACGATAAGCAATAGTGACTTTCAGCTTTCAACGTTTTATAAAGAAATATATCCTTTACAGGCGAGATCAAGAGAACGTATTAATATCACATCGCTTTATTTTTATCGGATGCCATTTTTGAAATCCGGAGGGTCGATTTATTATAAAATGATACATTTTAAGATGATAGGATAAAATTGTTTTTTTTCCATCGCCTAACCTAACCTAACCTAACCTAACCTAACCTAACCTAACATCTTGGCCTATACTAAATTATTGTATTTCTTTTATGACATTCATAAATAATATATACAACTCTTATATATTGTTTAGTGGAATTTGATATTTTAATTGAATATTGAGAAACTTGAAAATTACATGTGCAATAGCGATTGGTCCTTTAGGCGGTCAGTGAACTTGGTATACATTTTATACGGACTTTTAGACATCAATTAAAATATAAAATATTAAGAAGATATTCCTCACATGTACACAGCGGATGTCTGTATTGCAATGGTATTGCAGATCAATATATTATGTTTGTAAGTTTGAAAACATTTTAAAATAAACAGGGACATCTTGTGAAACTTGAGCATTCAAACCATATGAATACACTACTCAGAGAGACTCCTACAACTATGGCGTTTTTATTATTTACTACTATGGCGACCTTCGCATGGCTCTACTTCTCACCACTACAGAATTCCAGTACTTTGGATCAAATACATCTTCCACCTATTTAATCTCAGGCTTATAATTGAGAACGCTTCATGCTTCGTGAACGAATGGTTATCCAGTTTTATAATTGACATTTGTTTCGAATTATTTAACGGAAACAAGTATAATATATTCAACGGAAATATGAGCAATACAATACCACTAGTAGGTATAATTACAAAATAAAAGTGTTATATTCCCCATACCATTCAACATAACATACTGAAATCATTGGCTTAGCAATGAATCTGTATTACAAAATAAAAGTGTATCTCCATCATAAGCTTTTTTTGGAGCAGCTTGTTTCAAATCTGTTTCTACCGTTTCAAAACTTTCGTATTTTCGCGACGAAATAGTGACGTCATGAGAGGAATGTTTTGAAACATATTCGTTTATTTTCAAAACTTCTTCGGATTTCGTTTTAAAATTGTGGAGATGGTGGGGAAATTATTGTGGCCATTTAATAATGGTGATTATGATAATTAAAAACAATTTAAATACTTCCTTTGTACTTGTAACACAAGCAATAAACGTGAAAATCCCTTAAAGTGAGTTTTGCACCTATCTTCGCTAAGGCTTTTCGGACCGCCATGCATAGCTGTTTTCTATTTCATTCGACATTTTTTTCGACCACTTGTAAAACAGATTTCTATTTTTTAAAGTTTTTCTTTTTGAAAGATTCTCACAATTGGCCGAAAACAGAATTTTTGTCTCTGTACTTTCTACTATTATTTTTAAGCTGTATTTCTTTTAACGTCGTCTTAAAAAAAATATCTTTTACATCTATCTTATCTTATCTATTAAGAAGAGTCCATAATTTTAATTAAATACTTATGTAAATATTATAATATAGCAATACGTAGCAATTAAACGTTCACTGGGTATCCTAAGCAAAAAAAAGGAAAACTGTTCAAAAAAATCCTCAAACATATTTTTCAAAAAACAAACCTTTGACTGATTCGTTGGCGCACAGGTTGATTATTAATTTTTTGTATTTTTCAGTGGTTGCATAATACCCAAATAAATAAGAGTATTTAAATATCTTTCAGTTTTTCCTATACCGAGTGTCAACGGATCTATTAGTAACTTCTAGAGTATTGTACAAGCTATTCTGCAATGCGATGTATCAAAATGAGATTTGGTATAGGTAAATGGTAGAGGAAGAGGAAATTGTCTCAGAAATTCAAATATGTAAAAATATACAGGGTGTTCCATTTAAAAATTCAAAATTGAAGCCATTTCCGGTGAAACCGGAAGTAACCTAAACGTGAAAAATATGCAAAAACTTTCCTCTTCCTCTACCATTTACCTATACCTAAAACCAAAATTTATCTCATTTTGATACATCCAATACTCTAGAAGTTATGGCTTGTCTAATAGATCCGTTGACACCCGGTATTTAGGATACATAGAATATAAAAACATACTGTTAAAAGTAAACTGTATTTATTTTGCTATAATAAATAAAAGTCAGAGTATCTCAGTAGTATTTGTTGGTGCCTGTAAATACCAACAGACCGATGGTTCATTAGTTTATTAAAGCTGGTGGTATACAGAGCCAGCTCCCTCCAGTGACACGAGTTGAAGGGTACTCGCTCGAGACCCAAAGATAACTAAATTACGAGAACACTGACCATCCATCCAAATGCACGATACAGGAAGAAATTTCACAAACATTCATGGAGAATTTAGGCCTTTAAATAATTCGCTATTTGCTCTCACAAACTCGAAATTTGCCCATTCAAGTATCTATGGGGAAATATGATAAATTGAAATTAGACAGGAAGTCCAATGTGAATTATGTATAGAATAACATTCACATATTCTATAGATTTCGACCAACTTCACGAAAATTAAAACTTTATTAAGTGTCAAACAGTGTTAAGTTAATTAAAATATGATAAAATTCATTAAATACTTAAGTACCTTGACACATCCAATACCAAGTGACAAAAGTAAAAACTTAAAACTTCAGTCCGAATTAATATATCAATAATTATGTGATATATAAATACCTATTTTCGTTGGGAACAAATGATACAAAAATGTCATTTATGAAATTGTGGTTTCATTCCATACAATTCCATAATTTACACCCTTTCAAATATCAAAGCAACTGTCACAGTTAAAAGCTTTAACATGTAATTTGGTAGAGACTAATTTAATATTTATTTAATTATCGGTTTGAAAGTCACTAAAATAAATTTGATAAGTGTTTTGCTATTTGTTATCTAAAGGTACAAAAGGTTAACCATAAAATAAGATTTCCTTGCACATTTCTGTATAAGGAATTAACAAAACTTGAATTTAATTTATATACACAATACTACGAAGCTCTGGAAGGGACACCTAAAATAAAATAATTTCTCTTTCTAAAATTCCGTATTATAACTCGAAATTTTGACGTAAAATTCCTAGATATAACACGAAATTTTAAACTTCCGAGTTATAACTCGGTATTTTAAAATTCTGAATTATAACTCGGAATTTTGAAATAAAATTCCGAGTTATATCTCGGAAGTTTAAAATTCCGAGTTATAAGTCGGAATTTTGAAATAAAATTCCGACTTATAACTCAGAATTTTAAACTTCCGGCTTATAATTCGGAATTTTATTTCAAAATTCCGACTTATAACTCGGAATTTTAAACTTCCGAATTATAACTCGGAATTTTAAACTTCCGAGATATAACTCGGAATTTTATTTCAAAATTCCGAGTTATAATTCAGAATTTTAAAATTCCGAGTTATAATATGGAATTTTAGAAAGAGAAATTATTTTATTTTAGGTGTCCCTTCCAGAGCTTCGTACAATACAGACATACAGGTTAAAGTAGTTTAAAATTATACATGATCAATTTTCCAACTGTCGCTAGGTGATTTCTCAATGTTTTATGTGATCATAAATAGCTACATTTCATATATATATATATTTCCGTGAGTTAATGTTAACTAGTTGGAGCTTGAATTAGAACTTTTTTAAACATTTTATTTAATACTATTCACATTCTAAACATCTAATTAGTTATTTACTTAAAAAAAGGATATACCAGCCCTAAATAAGGCTCGGTGGCACCCCAGATCTACCGAAATTGCCAGTGCCGGAGCTGGGGATCGAACCCAGATCATAATAGGCAGTGTGACCCAGAAATGCTGCTACAATTCGCTCTAGCCGACTGCGGTATTGAGGCGGTAAAAATCATTCCTTCAAATGCCTTGAAGTATTTCCCTTTTTCCTTTTTTCAATTACAAAAGTAAAAAACTATGACTTCTAAACTGATTAATAGGGAGTTTTTGAACCCCTTAAAATTTACGTTATCGTTATGGTTATGGTTATTCTGAGCATGCGCAGTGCCAAAAATGATACTCTTTTAGGCACTGCGCATGCGCAGAATAACCATAACCATAACGATAACGTAAATTTTAAGGGGTTCAAAAACTCTCTATTATTTCATACCAATTACTTAATTGCGATAATCGTGCTTCAAGGAAGAAGATATATCCTTATAGTAATACAATAAGTTCACTGAATATATGGAAATCTGCTCGAACGCAAGCTGAGCAATAAAAAACAGATTCGCAGGAGCAAATGTTAAAATCGACGATGTACTCAATAATAGTATATGACATTTTCAAAATATGTAACATTAACATGAATTAAACAGATGAATTTTATTGACAATGTCACTATTTTTTGATAAATCATTTGAATAATTGATAATTGTCTCTTTGACAGATAATAACTTCAAAGTAGAACTTTTGATATACGAGTATTTCACTGTTTCAATTCTATATTAAGCAGGTATTTTACCAATCAATAAGTAGGCACTGTCTTTGAAGAGAAGGAAAGATTAAAATTAATGAAAATATTGAAAATATACATTTGGATTAATGTCTGTAGCTAAATAAAAAATCAAAATTATAAAAATAGTCTTTCCCAAAAGATGCATCGTTTCAAATGGCGCAATAGTTAATAAGTCTAGCTTAAAAATTGTAAAATAACGTCTGCCACAGCAGGTTGTGAAACTAAAAGTAATTTGGAAGCAGGAAGCAACGGACTGTTAAAGTAAATGATATTGAAGGCATCTTTCAACTCTAAAGTCAAGACCAGAATTAAGCAAAGTAGAATGACCGGAAAAAGAGTAGATCTGTGTTGTCACATTTATTTCTAAAGTATTCTTATTTAAAACTGGAAACGTATTAATTACCTTATTTACCCAGTTTTTTTACTTGTCTTTAACGTCCCTTATCCCTATTGTACTTTATTAAAGCAAACACAATGTTTAATTTGTCTTTTACTTAATAATATCAAGGCATTTCCTAATATGTGGCAACTGCGAAAGTCGTAAAGTTGACGACAAGCTGTTCATCCTTATTTAACATACATATTCTTGCATTTACGCTTTCTTTTCTCTGAGCTTCAACGACGTTGATTGGTCGAATCAGGAACCAACAAGCGACTGCGCTCGAGGTAGTAGGGAAACAGTGGCGTGATGTTGGGTTATTTCGCGCGCGTTTCTTAACGGTAAAAATTTGTGGTAAAATTATCAGTGTATTTATTCTTTGTGTAAGTGTTTATACTTATTTGTGTTAGTTAAAAAAGTGGAAGTGCATATACTAGAAGTATTCTATAGAATAGTATACGAGTATATATTAACTGAAATGTGTCCAATGGTAAAACAAAATACGCACGCCCATACATCACCGCATTTTACCAGATCGGCGAGGTCATTCCACTTTGCTTAATTCTGGTTTGTAGTTATAATATAAAGAATTTTTAGTAAAACATACTAACAAAAATATAAAAATCCATATAATAATAAATCCGTGTCTAACTAAAACGAAAAAGTTTCAAGATACTTCTTGTGTTTATTAAGCTGTGCTTCTAGCTTATTAACATATATTTCAGATGAATAAAGTGTTTAATTATTTAAATTTATTGATGGAATATAGTAATTAAGTATCCTGAATATTTACAGATAGTTAAAACTTTTATTAAATATCCTCAAATATGGATATCATAATAATTATATTATTTATAAAATTATGTTTAGGTAACTCGATGTAATTTCATCACACATTTATGAGAAAGAGAAAAGCATATGCATAATCGTTTAGCCATGCTATATTCACATAGCTGGTGCTACCCAAGAAGTATATCGATGAGATATTTTTGAGTAATGGCCTTTGTCGGCTACATTAATAAATCTTATAGGGGGATTTTCTTAACAAAAAATAATGTACTCAATGCTGTTCAGAAGATTATTATTAAGATATTAGTTATCCTCCCTTATCCACGACCATCACATGTTGCTATATACTGAAATATTCAGATGTAGCATAAACCTCAGGTGTTCCTGTATTAAGGCCGTAAAAAGTTAACGGCACCAATATTTGCGTTATGAATACTTCTATATGTTTTACTGTTTTTCTTTTGCTATACTTAGTTTCTGATCTTATTGCTCTACGCTATACCAAATTTTCAAATTAGAACTATTAAAAGTGATTACTAGGTATAAGTATTCTGGTAGGTGGTGGTACAAATATCTCTGTAGGAAATTGAAAAATATTTGGAAAATTTTGTACGATATCAAGGATGTAACCAGCTCTTTCAGTACGGAAAATATCCTGAAAAATTAGAAGTATTCTGAAATTATTTTTTTTCTTTTTCCAATACCTGTATTCGGTATTTCTGATGACTGTAAGAAAAAGAGAGGAAGATCGTTAAATATTATTAATTGATTTTTTCATTGTAAATATTATTCAGTATTTTAATATCTTTTAATATTTTTAAAAAAGCTGCAGTTAGCCATATTATCACCTCAGTGGCGGCTCTTGAATTTTTCTTTAGGGGAGGCATAGACAAATCAGTGGTGGTTGGTGAAATCCGGGTGGCTACGAAGGGCGCACGAAAAAAAAAGCGCCGAAAGCGAAAATTTTTCATTTTTCAAGGTCAAACGCCCTAAAATTAGAAATTAGAAATTCCCAAAGGAAAAATATTTGCTTAAAGAAATAGTTTTCATTAGACAAATATCCTTTTGTTGATGCGATTGCTAGAAATCTCGACAAAAATTATTTAAATAATATTAAAATAGGTAATAGTAAATAATAAGTAATATTTAATACCTATTTGATTATCAAAAAATTATACATAGTATGCAAACGTCTTCAATCTTCATCCCTACATGCTTATTTTCCCGCAAATTTCCAAGAGGGAAAGGATGAGAGTAGTGGGCGGTCTTGCCTCCACTTGCCGCTAGCTTTATTGAAAATGCACGTGTTAAGATCTCACACGCATGCTCAAATAATTCATTTATCCGAAAACATCGGTTCAAAGGAGGCATCTCATACTTATGCCTCCGGTCGGCCACACTCGGCCGCAGCCGTCTTAAAGACGAAAGACGGCTGTTGTGACTCGTCGGCTTACCAGCGCTACCCTCGCTACAAACCAAATAGTTAGCAGACCGTGGTAATTTTTACTTACTGAGGCGCCCAAGAATGACCATAGATGGCGTTGGGTCGTTTGTGATTGGAAATAATTTCAAAAAATAATAGTACGGGAACACAAACATTTACATTTTACATTATTATTTATTATATTAGTGGATATTATTAATATATTTATTGGTTGTTGGTAAATATTATGTATTTAAAAATTGGAATTCTTTGTAATTTTTACAGGAGAGGCACTGCCTCCCCTGCCTCCCCTGACGAGCCGCCACTGTATCACCTTGATTACATTTATGATTAAGACATAAAAACTAAAATAGTTAAACTTTATAAACAACGCTGTTATGTAAATCTAAATATTTACATAAACTAAACAAAAATTGCTTAATGTTGAAAAGTTTTAATCAAATTGAAAATACTAAAAATAGTCAACAAAATATATACATAACAAACAAGTTAAAAATAAATTTTATACCTTCTCAACACAATATACATTTTTATATAAACCGACTTTCGCGTGGGCAGAATAGTAAATAGGTACGACATGTTTTATTAAATTTGGCTATAACCTACAAACAACGGCGTATCATATTCTTTTGGCGGCATACTCAGTAAAGTAGCTTCGAATAAATAGAAAATTCAACTGGTAACTGGTCATTCATATGTAGGTAGTACTCGGCCTAACAAACTTACCTAACTACCTAATTTTTTTATATCAAAGGTTTATGAAACATTTTTGGGCAAAAAAAAATTGTAATTGTATTTTAAGAATTTAAAAATTTCACCCAGTTTTAATTTACTTTAGGCGTAAGTGTGATAGGTCTTTGAAGTCACCTCAACAAAGAGCTTTCAATAAAATATTAATGTACATTGTGTTCCGTTTAAAAAAGATCACTTACTGTACTGTGCTGACATGAATCACCATATATACTTAAACTTTAGTTACAATTAAGAGTCGACGGGCATAAAGGACTTTCTTAAATCCCTAAAATAGACAGAAACATAAGATTCTTGGATCTCTGTTGAATGTAGAAACCTGAACATCTATTGGCTATTTTCAAACAGTTGTTTCAAATAAGCGTATTATATTTTGTATTTTATTTTGTATTTGTATATATATAGACGATAAACGGTATAAAAATAACTAGATTTGATAACTAAGTAGAAGCGGATTTGAAATAAAGGAGTTATAATAATTAACAAGGCTTTTTTGAAACATAACATAAGACACCTACCTGTACTCTGGCTTCTGTAAGATCTATCTTCATTGCAATTTCCTCTCTGGTATAAATGTCAGGATAATGAGTCTCTTGGAAAGCCCTTTCTAATTCCTTGAGCTGGGCCGAGGTAAAAGTGGTTCGTATCCTTCTTTGTTTTCTCTTCTCAGTTAAAACTCCGTCGTGGCCAGGGTAAACTTTATATGGTAAACCACCTGTAATGTTAAACAAATGTTTGTGAATTCATATCTATCGTAGAATGATAAATAATAATAATAATAATAATAATAATAATAATAATAATAATAATAATAATAATAATAATATCTCTACTCTAAATGATTAACGCTAATCCTAATCAGTTTATTTTATGATATAATTTGTTGACATTTTTATTAAATTGTCAATGATATGAATACGTATTTTTCTGGGGCTAAATTCTAAAGTGGCTGCAAAATGTTGCAAATGAACTAGGTACTGTTGTTTCTGAGCGAGATTTGAAAATATTTAATTTATTTTTTGTATTCAAATGAATTTCGTCGCTGTCCCAATGTAACTTTTTAGAAAAAATGAGATACTCAAGAAATTAAATCGAAAGAAATTGTTATTTTAATATAAATAAGTACCTACATACCGGCAGGTTTCGCAGTGCATGTCTTGACTTAAAAAAATTAGTTAGTAACCTCAAGAAATGCCTCAGAATGTAAATACATACTCCCACACCCTCACCCTACGTTAAAAACCTGTTTTTAGTATTTCCACAATTAAGTAAGTTTATTTTTTTCTAAAATGCCTTACTTATTATACATTACATGCCCGGAAACAGCAGTCGCAAAATAAGTTGGAACTTGCGCGTTTTTAAAAGAATTTTATAAATGTAATGATTAACGCTAATGCTAATCAATTTATTTTATGATATAATTTGTTGACATTTTTATTAAATTGTCAATGATATGAATACGTATTTTTCTGGGGCTAAATTCTAATGTGGCTGCAATATGTTGCAAATGAACTAGGTACTGTTGTTTCTGAGCGAGATTTGAAAATATTTAATTTATTTTTGTATTCAAATGAATGTCGTCGCTGTCCCAATGTAACTTTTTAGAAAAAATGAGATTCCTCAAGAAATCAAATCGAAAGAAATTGTTATTTTAATACAAATAAGTACCTACATACCGGTAGGTTTACGCAGTCAAGTCTTGACTTAAAAAAATTACAGTAACCTCAAGAAATGCCTCAGAATGTAGATACATACTCCCACACCCGCACCCTACTTTAAAAACTTATTTTTAGTATTTCCACAATTAAATTAGTTTATTTTTTTTCTTAAATGCCTCACTTATTATACATTACATACCAGGAAACAGGAGTCTCAAAATAAGTTGGAACTTGCGCGTTTTTAAAAGAATTTTAAAATAACAAAAATGTATGTAAGCAGCTCTTCCATCGCATCAGTATAAAGTGCAGCTAATTTAAGTATATCCTAGTCTAGACAGGCAAGACAATTAATTATTGATCCTAATATTCCTATCTTAATGCATTATGTTCAAAGAAAGTTGCTCATATAAGGGATGTACTATTAGTATTCGTTATTCACCCCAGAATTCATGAATTTTGAAGCAGGGTGTAGTTTAGGTAATTTAATATTGCGGTTTGTTCTCAACCGACTTATAAACACTTTGGTGATAATTAATATACTGGAGTTCAACTATGTATGCCAACTGCATGACACATGTACCTACATAAGGGTTTCTAGACTGGAAACTGTTTCATCTGTACTATGTTTTCAAACAGTCCTAAGTATACTTTGCCGTTAACATTTTTTCGTAACCTTTACCAGGAAAAATGCGCATGTTGTCTTTCTTAAAATGGAACAAATTGAATCAACCAAATCGTTATAAATATAACATTAAAATAAATATTTTAATGTTATAAATACCAGCCCAATTTACAGTTTCCCAAATGGGGGGAGAATACTTATTATAAATTCCATATTTATTAGTTACAAAATAAATAGGTATATGAGTGTCGCGAAATGAATGTATGACTATTCAACAGCTGATACAATATTCAATAAAAAAGGAAACGTTTCACGAAAACGTGAATAGGCTAACGCTTTGTTGGCAAACTTGTCGTTGGCAAACGCTTCGCTTTTGTGCTTTTATATTTTTAAAACAACTTATTAAAAACTGCTAATTTGGCACAGATATTTATTCTTGACAGAATGTCGATTTTTCTGAAATAGTCAGAGGGCAGGTTTCATAATACTATTTAAAGGAGGTTTAGCTAAAGTTGCTTTTTAATACCTTGGATATAATGGACCTTTTCCACATCTTCTTTTTATTCGCTTAGTATAAAATATATATATATACTTAGTTATGCCTAAAAAGTATTTTTTTAATTTTTTTTCTTCACCAGATATATTTTGAAAAAATTGTTAAAATTACCATATATTTCAAATAACGCGCCATTGACGTCATACTCCAGTTCGTTGTTGTCTGTTGGCTGCCCTGCATTTTGTGTTCTGTCAAGTGAAATGTGCTTAACCTAACTTTTGTTTTGTGTTTTGATTAATTTGATTTAAAATGAATAAAATTGAAGAGGGATATCTTAAGGCTGATTCAGACCAAGGATTGTTAACTGTTTACAGGATTGCTCGATCCCTATACTACAATGTAATCCATAATTCTGACGTCATCAAAGATCCAAAGATCTCGAACTTGTAGAAATAGGTACACTTTATACTGTTATTACAAACTTTAATAAATAATAATATTAATAATCATTCAAATACGAAAATTCTTTTGCAAATGTGAAATATAACAAACACAAAATAGGTATATTTCGACAATTCGATTACATAGATCTTCGATGACGTCAGAAAGGCGGATGACAAAATTGAGCGATCGAGCAATCCTGTAAACAGTTAACAATCCTTGGATTCAGACAACCTTCCAAGAGTTGACAGTGAAATGGTTAACGATTTCTACGTCACAAATATGAACTTTCTAAGTGCTGAAGTGCGCAATGTTAAGACAAAAAGGTTAGTTTTTATAACCTAAGTTATTAAATCATCATTTAGTTGATTCTAGCATAGGTTGTGCAGTGTTGTCACCTTTAGCGAAAAATACCTAAAAAATATTTTGCTCAAGGGATAAATTGTAAAATAATCATTTTAATAATAATTTATGGAGAATATTTCACCTAAAAATACATATTTTCATTTCAAAATTACCATTTCATCTAAAAATACATAATATTTTTTTTCAAAATTACCAGAATATAAATCTAATCGTTGCCAAGAAAAAATTAAAATTATATGTGGAGCCGTTCTTTAACTTGTCTACATTTTATTGGCTACAGGAGTGTGATGTCAGCGAACCGCGCAGTTTGAAATTATTCATGAAGTTCGGTCACTTTGTACTTGGATAACTTCGCTTAATTACAATTCTTTAATAAATTTGGTTGATTCTACCTTTACTTATGTACCAGTATAACGTTTGATATTAATAAAATAGCAAAATTCAATTTAGTAGAAAAGGCCCATTGTGTGATTGTGATTAATAGTACCCAAGTTACTTAGCGGTAACTTTAGTTAAATGTCCTTTATCTTTTGTCATGAAATCCGTCCTTAGCTCAGCACTACAATCACTACAATAATAATAAAATTTATTGCTGGCCTACGAATAAACTATTTTTAATTTTCTACTAAGAATGCATCGTTTTTGCGGGAAAACTGGTTCAAATTGCATTAGATATTATCAAATAATTATATTTATTTTTTAAATTTACATGTAGGTACTTATATCCATGCCCTAGCACCTTATGCAGCCAAGTATGTAAGAAAATTAATAGTTTTTCTCTTTCACTTTCTTTTCACAGTAGGTAATGTTACTAAAGCAAATGCAAAAAGGATTAATTATTTAAATGTTCTGTAAAAATACCAATTATAACATTTATAGTGATCGGATTACCAGTTAATCTTATCTCTCCAATTGTTTTGGTTCTCACACGAACTGGTTCTGAATCGTACTGAGCACGCGCAGAAAATACGAAGGCTTTTTTCAAACTGAGCACGCTCTGTACGATTTACAACTGGTTTCTGTTAGAATCAAAAAGCCTTTATTGTCACTACTGAATATTTTTTAACCCCAGTTATATAAGAGGAATACAACATGATTTAAAAGAAGAAAATCAGATTTACACTCAACTCAAAGCTATAATCACAAATGAACATAATTAAAAGCTACAAAGGAGAATATAAGGTGCAAAACAATCAATATATTACCCAAGACGGCTAAGAAATAAAAATTGTATCGTTATACGAACACAGAAATAACAGTGTTAGGTACCTACTCTTATTAATAATAATAATAATAATAATAATAATAATAATAATAATAATAATAATAATAATAATAATAATAATAATCATTATTGTTACACCAATAGAAAATAATAGATAATATTACATAAAATGACAATACAATCCATACAATATTGGTGCATAATCACCTTGCAGCATGCGAAGTTTAGCTCTATAGGCTATTGTTACAATTAACATACTACAGGTGTCATTCTAATCCTGTAAAAAGAGGAAAACAATTTTCCCATAGACGAAGACACACCAGAGGTAATTAATATACCTAATTGAACATAAAGAAGTATCTACACAAAGAGACATAATTAATAAAAACCAATAAAAAATGCACAACCACAATATCAGGTCCTGTATTATTGAAATGAAAATATGTGTTTTCTTAATTGAAATTTAAAAGCTTGAACCGTGAGATTCTTCATAGAAAATGGTACATTATTATAAGATTTTACTGCATTATAAGAAAAACTTTTTTAAAAAGAGCAGTGGCATGAGGAGGAAGAGTTATAAGCATATCAGTATGTTGAAGATTCACAGTATGAACTTGAGCCCTTTTAGTCAATTTAGAATTAAGTGAAGAATCGATATTAAGTGTTAGTAGCTTATGAACAAACCTATTTAAATGTAGCAATCTTCTATTTTCCATATTTAACCACCCAAGTTCATGTAATTTATGTGACATATGATCATACTTACGCAGTCCAAAGATATAGCGAATACAGAAATTTTGAACTCTTTGGATCCTTTTTTTGTAAATTAAGTTAAGACAAGGGCCATAAATAAAGTCACAATAGTTGAATACAGACAGAACCAAAGATTCACACAACATTTTTTTAAGTTTACCATTTAACACGAATCTATTTGAATATAAAAGTTTCGTAAAGGAGTAGGACTTTTTTAACAGGCCATCTACATGACTCTTAAATCTAAAATCATCATCTATTATCAAACCCAAATTTATAGAGGAGGATACAATGGGTAAAGGATTATTATTAAGATTAATTTTGATAGAGTCTTTTATAACACTATAACTTTAGCCTTGGGCCCAAATACCATATTCGTTAGACTATTTTAGTAACAAAGTTATTGCTGCAGCTTGCAGTATATGTGATTGAATTGCTATTTTGTTCATCAGTAATTAGCACCTACTGGTCTCTGTCTAGCTTCATATTTTAGAACATGAACATTTAAATGTAACTGCTTTTGTCAAGAATACCATTTTACTAAATGCAATAATTTTAGGCAATTAATGATGCTCAGTGTTACTTGTAAGTACTGCACATATTGTAAATCAAATCAAATCAAAAATCCTGAACCCGAAACCTTTATATTTTGCATTAAGCGTCCATTCTCTGTAGATTTGACAGGCATGAATGCGGGGTCGAATTGAGAGGATGGGTAGCCGATGGGTGAAGACTTACATATTTCCACTATCGAATTATTAAGATTTCGGAGGTGCACGTAAAGCCGATGTAAAAAGGCACATGGAAATAAAGTTAGCCCTCATTGCAAGGGTACCGGATTTGTCTTATAATTGCAACCAAATTTCTTTTTAGTGTTATTGTTACAGGAAATATCCGATTTCAGTCTATTTCAGTTTGGCCTAGAATATACTAAAATTTCCTATCATTGTTAGGAAGTTCGCATTTTTCCTAGGACATACTAGTATTGCCTGATAGTTTTTAGGACAAAGTAAAATAGCCTCATTAAGGCCGTTTGTTACTATATGATATTTTTCCAATAATTCTTAAAATAATTACTAAAAAAATTTCATAATGAATATCCATCAATTGCAAACAGTAAATTTATACATAAATTTTTCAAGAAATTTTTTAAAAAATTATTTTCAACATGTTCTATTTTCTCGCTGAAATCGACGCGGATATCTGCGCATTGCACAACTTTCGATTATAGTCAGCTGTTTGAGTTTGACTTGACGATTAACGATAACGAATAGGAAATAAACTCAAACTTCAACTTAAATTAACTTTATCTATATGCGTGCATGTGTTTTATTTGTAATGTACCTTATTATTCTCATCTCAGGATCAAAAAATCTCAGGATCGTGACCTATATTCTTAAACTTATAAAAAATAACAACAGATGGTGCTGAAATAAGAAGCTTACTGCGATTGCGTATAAATGAAAAATGGAAAATAATTTAGTTAACATTGCAAACAGGTAATTTACAATTTTCAAAATAAAGTTTTTAAAAATGCACCAAGAAATTTTCTGTGAAATTATCGATAAATATCGTGATGTTACAAACGGCCTTTAGTGGTAGGAAATCTCCGATTTAAATTATTGAAAAAAAAAATATATTATATTAGCGAAATTAATTCAGAGTAAAAGGATGAAGCACAGCAAACATTTTTTTTTAAAGCGCTATATTTAAAAGAGATCGCGCTATATTTTAAAGTTACCTAAAGTTTTAAAGTTTTATAAGCCTAAAATGGAATACATTTGTTAAAGGTAAATAAGATTTAAATAATATAACAAAAAATATAGTTTTTCATTAAATAGTAAATAAACAACAAAATGGAACCTTATTTGTTCCTGCAAGAACGGTTTTTGTGACATTTTGAATTTCCAGCATTTTCCTCATAAACACGCATTTGTACCACAGTATCTTGTGCATTGACATCTAGTATATCCCTGGATTTTGCCCGAAGAATTTGTAGCTGCTTTTAAAGAAATTATTTTATCTTGAGGACCATCGTCTATTGAAACAAAATTTTGTTTACATAGATCAAATTCGGATCCGGTATAAGTTGTTTTAAACATCCATCCTTAGTCCTTAGTTTGTATAAATTATCATCAGTTTCCAATAAACTAGAGGTATAACGGCACGATTCCGATTAAGAAGCTACAACACTAATATCACTGACCATCGAAACTTCTGGATGCAAATTTTTATTCGGGTATTTCCTAATAATAATCAGGCCATTTTAGTTTGTCCTAAAAACTATCAGCCAACATTAGTATATCCTAGGAAAAATGCAAAGTTCCTAACAACGATAGGAATTTTCAGTATGTCCTAGGCCAAACGGAAAGGGCCTGAAATCGGATATTTCCTGTAACATTATAAATTATATATTACCGGAAAGATCAAAAGATAAACTAGATCCCTATAGTAGCAAATTTTTGTTTAATACATGTATTTTAGAGAAAATAATTTTTGAAAATACGCTATTTTAGTCCAAGATTGTTTGCCTGGAATTTTGAAAATAAAAAGAAATACCAAAAATTACTACTATAGGGACTTAGTTTAAAGTCTTATCTTTCAATACTTTTTTACTAAAAGTCGCTATCTTTTATAGTTTTTTTATAATTAGACACGAGACGAACGCCGATTTAGGGCTTATTTCGACCTAGTGAATAGACTCTTAAGCCGAATTATTTTAAAATAATGGATATAATTCAGTGGTTGCATCTTATTACCTACCTATAACATAAAATTTATATAGCCACTTAAAATCGTGTACCTACTCTAATAAATAATTTTAATTCTCAGTTACTAATTAGTTAAAATAATTACACAGAAAAGGTAAACGTTTTATATGTATTTTAAAAGACTGATAAAACTTCTACTAAATCCGCCATTACTACTTACGTGCTGCAACAGAAAATTACGTGAAGCTTAGACCCGAGAAGAAACGCCTATATCGATCGCAACATTTCTCCCTTCTTTACGCAATGAAAAATGTCCGCCCTAGTCTTAGAATCTGAAATAATAGTACTTCACATTTAGTTGTCTGATTAACTAATTGCCCTCCTTGATCTACTGTCAGATGTTTTTCAACTATACATTAACAAGGAATAAAAATATTTTCATTTAGTAAAATGAAAGGATACTCCCAAGTATGGCTTGAAATTGTCATATACTTTATGCCATTCAGCAATGTAGTACTCATTAATGGAAAGTAAAAATAACTTTATAGAATAATTTCAAGTAATTATATAGTTCTAAATTGTCAAAAAATCAAAAACAACTATAGTTCATTTTCTAGCATTTATACGTATTACCTATAAAGCAGTGCGTGTATCCCAGTAAGTTTCGGTTATGAAGAGCTAATTTCGATACCTATTTGTTACATTTTCTTCCTTGTTCAAGATCTTATTCTCAACAGGTGCCGAGGACTGTCACATAGTTCTCGTGTTGGTGGTCGAGGAGGACTATGTCGGGAAAATTAGCTTATATCTACCAGAGGATAGCAAACGAGTACGTTCCAATCAACTATTTTTATATATTTTTTAAGTAAAACCAATCGACTTGCTCTGTGGAGGAGACCACCACCACAGAGGCGTGCTCTTTAGTTTTTAATTCAGAATCCAGTGCCTGTTTCGCTCAAAAATTAACACAATCAGCTTCACAATGTAGTTCAGGTACAGTTTGAGAAGTAATTCTTGATAATTTATGTTTTTCTTCCTCATTTAAAACAATACGCATTGCCATGGCCTCGCACCATCAAGAGTAGCGATCCGATCTCCTGATGACTTTACAGGCCTTATCTAGAACCATCCTCGTATGAAGAAACTCTAAGCTCCAGTTGAAGATCATTTATATCAATCCAATGAGTGACCTTATGGCTCCTCTAACTGGAAGTACCACAGTACGTACGAGTTTATACGCATGAGTTTTCCTCAGCACAACAATCAATGGCAGTGGAAATATGGATATGAAAAAAGAAAAGAGCTAAGGAAGTCACCCTAAAATACCCCCCTTCCAAATAATACTGGCTTTGTCTGAACTCTTGCTTTTCACTATGGTGGGTATGTTAAATATACCACTGGAACTGATGCCACTTCCAGACTGGCATCAGTTCTGCGGTACATGTCACTACAGAGTCAGGCTCAGTAAGCCATATAGGGGCACTGTTATTATTATTCTTTTGGGCAGTTCAGTTGTTATTACTGTTATTATTAGTTAATCTTTTAGTTTTCTTAAATAAAGACAATTGTCTCATTCTGTGGCTGCTAAACTCACAGAGAAGAGCTCCTAATGTCAGCGATCAATTCCCAAATCCAATTAAACAAATGTAACAAATTAAGGATGATGGCTTTCTCCATTGTATACACGCTAAGATTCCTGCCTAATTTCGATATGTAGGTATGGTCTTTAGTTCAGAAAATAGTATTATTTAGTATGTTTTTCTTATTTTTTCACTGGTTTATGTTTATTGAAGACGAGCTAATACCAAATTTATTAAAAATTATTTTTGTAGTAAGAATTATCTACTTATATTCCATGTGATAACTATTAGATGCTTTAGAAATTAGTGTCAATAACAGGTATAAACCTGTGATTTATATCCATTATCATATTTCATATTTTCACCTATTTATTATTATAATTTTAATATTAGTGTAGCTAAAAACAGTGTACGCAAAAATATTGATTTTCCGACAAGTATGTTTTACATGATCTGAAAGCGACGGGCTAAACCGGAGAGGAAAATTGATGGAAATGCACATTGAATTTTTATTGTCCTTTTACTGTCGCAACATGTAGAGTAAGTTTATGGTCGAGGAACTCTCTTTTATGGCGCAGAAGACGAATTTCTTTGTCTCTCCATCGAATATCAAATATAAATCTTTTACGGCTTTTATACATTCAATATTTGTTTTGCTAGTTCTTTTACTTTTGCATCTTTGTATATTAAAATGTTGCCTGCAGGAAAAAGAAAACTTTGAGATTACAAACGAATTGTGTTCAGAAAAATTCCAAATTCTTAAAATTACTAAAATAAGGAGAATGTATAAAATTTCATATACACAGTATGACAATAAATGCAAATATTATGAATGTAATAACAACATTTAGATCATTATTGCTTCGAGATGAGCGATTAAAATTTATTGTAAGTAAACACATGGACAAGTGTAACCTTTTTTATTGTCTGGATAATCACTGTGATATGTTATTCCTACTCTTTGCATGCTTTCTACTAAATTATATAAAGCCTCCTGTCATAAATTGTCTCAAATATCAGATACATATGAAAATAATTTTTTTTTATAGTCTATTGTGTCCACTGCTAATCTTCTAGGGCCGTTTGAAGCATGTTTCAGGACTGGCCGATGGAATTAAGATCTTAGTACAATGCTGGAACTGAATGTGAGATAAATTATTATACTAATTCGAGACTCACGGCCACAGTGCTGGAACACTGGTTTCACTTAGATAAATTGGTCCATCATTGATAGCAGGATTGTATATACAGTGGCGTTTGTCTCAGTGCTCTGCCATGCTAGCTACACCACTATCATCCCACATTGAAAAAGATGTGGGATGTTTTCTTCTAAAATCAATGTCCAAGCCGAATCTGGATCCATCAGTAAAAAGCACGGTAAGAGTTTCCTGTTTTAATGAGTTCTTGTTTAAGTCTAATTCTGCACATTGACCAGATCATATTCAACTCGACTACCCTCAATCGACTTCTGAGTATTCTTGCTCAAATTCGTGTGACACTGAAAGCCTCACCATAGTTTTTATTTCAGCATTGATGCCAAACATTTTCTACAAATTGCGAGATATAACTAATATATACCTGGATCAAATCATGGAAACTTATATCAAATATACCCGCTACTTTAATTTTGTGATTATTCTTATATACTAAGAGACTAAAATGCATCATTAAATCCCGCGACTAGGGTTTGTTTGGTAACAACCACTCAAGGGATTGAACTACTTTAGTCCCTTGGTATATAGAGATATCCTATTTTTTACACTCCATGGAAGAGAAATTAAAAAACAATATTCCTATCCTCTTATACCTTATTTCTTATAATTTAAATATTACCAATGGCAGTAAAAAAATCCAAATTTGATATGATTAATGTAAAAAGAAATGTCACTTTGAAATTTAAATCACCTTCTTTTCTTTAAATGGCCATAGGTATTATCGAGGCAGATAGACATTATTTTACCATAGGAATGATTAAATAAGTTAATAAACCAAAAATTACCATTGTGGACATTGTTCAGAATATACCCAACCAACCTAACATCGCCAACCTCTTATCTATTATTGTGTAAAGTTGTATTGTTGTGAACAGTACCTCCTAGATTTACTCCACAAGGAAGACTATCTAGGAGGTGCTGATTGTAAACATTGAGTTGCAAAAAACATAAAATTGATGTGTTTAACATCGAAAAAGTCACTAAAGACGCTGTAAACGAACTGTTGCCTTCAAAGTCTAGAAAAGTATACGAAAAATCTTATGAAGACTTTATATCATAATGTACCTAATCAAAAGGTACGAGACCATTTCTACTTATTTTTTTCATTGAAGTGGTGTCCGAGGGATTACATTTTTCCGGGGAATAAAGTATCACTTCAGTCCCTAAAATGAAATGAAGTAGCACTTTTAGTCTACGAAGTGCAAAAAAGTATATGAGTAACCTACTCAAATACAGCATAGATATCTTCCGGACTGGTTGATATTTTCTATTTATTACCAATAAGTATAGGTATCTACAATTCAATTAAAAATTTATTTGGTTTACCCTTACAACTACCAAACCACCTAATGTATTGTTATATCTTATAAGCAAGTTTGACGAATGATAACAGGAGCAAGAGTGCCGCGTGCATTCATTCCCCTTTATTTTCTTTATATTTCGCGGGATAAATGTTTGCCTTCTACCGGAAAAGAAAGTGAAAAGAGAGTGATGATAATTTCGTGACTGATGTTTTGGTTTGGGTAGGCCTTCTTCGTTATAAAATCATAAGGCGATGACATCCGAATTTCGACTATATGATCAAGGAGCTTACAGTGTTGGCAACCAGCTGAAGAAGTGTATCCCTCACGCAGTGTATATTTAGAATTATGAAGTATCTGCTCCCAATATAGTTCATTCTATAAAAGGATTTGAAACAGTTAATATATTTTTTTTAAAGCTTACTGAAGAGTGTATACTAAACTCAACTTTGGCACCGATCCATATGTCGTACTAATTAATTTTGGCACACATATTAATTCAAATTAGCCTGGTCTTGCAAAAAATTATATCTTTACAAAAATTTCAGAAGCAGACATGTCATTCTACACAGACATATTCATCAGTTTTTGTCAACATAGGTTTACAAAAAGCGTCCAGCAACGCGAGGAACGAGAAAACGATATAAAGTTAATGTCTAATTTCAAAATTTATACGAAAAATGGAATGTACCAACAATGAAGTCAAAATTTTACAAGTCGATCTGAATAACAAGATTTTGTGATTCATAATTGTAGGGACTTTTCTGTACTGTAAAAAATATAGCCATTCACCTTACATATACGAGTCATTATCGAGTCGGTGGCTCAGGGCTTAGCGTCTCGATCGCTCAACCCAGAGGTCGTGGGTTCTAATTCCCATTCCACCAACAATTTTTCATTAAATTGTTTACTCGTAGATTAAGGCTTATTCGCAGGGATGGCTTGGCAATCATCCTGGCGATGGTCTAGGATGGGAAGAATGTCAACTTGGTGTTAATGTGAGAGATTAAAATCAGTTGATGTTTGATTTGTCCCCCTAACTAATGAGGTTTTCCAGGTTTCCCTCATTCCAGCACTGAATGGTGGTTAGGGCCTACCAACGTAAGTCGTTCCTGAGGCGCAAATGCGGCCCGCGAAATAATAATATTCCGCCCCCTCTCCCACACAAGTCTCAGATTTTCGGGCTAATCCATGTAATTAGAATGAGGGGTAGAGATATTATTATTATTATTATTATTATTATTATTATTATTATTATTATTATTATTATTATTATTATTATTATACGATATTTTGGAATTCTGAATGCAATATTTACATAGAGGTTCTAGAAAAGGGACAATATATCTCAGTTTTAAAAAGAAGTTTCTGAGGTGTAGATCCCTCATGTATATACCAAGTTTATAGACATAAATGTATGTGCCTTTATCACATGAGTGTCATTCACTCCTAACACCAACCAATAAGACAGCTGTTTGGATCTAAAAGATCTTCTCAGTGCTGTACAGGTCTCAGAGCGAAGAAAACTCATTGTAGGATAGGTACTGTAATTAAAAGAGTTTATCCATATAAAACTTCAGCCTAATGCGTTGTTACTTTTCATCCTAGATGGCATCACTTATGGCCCTCTGCTTATAGCATGAACCATAGTGCTATATGCTTGTTTTATCCATAACATTAATATAAAATTGAATTTATCGTAAGTGTCGAATCGTTCTCTTTATGTTTAATTAGACATAGGTAATAGACATAATACAAATTTTGGCGTTACATTATATATTTGTTGTACTGTTCTTTGGTATCCATAGCACCTTTAAATTCAGGGAATGGTCGTATTACTCGCGGTTTTGAGGTCGTAACTCTTATCCATGCACCAAGGAAGTAAAATGAGTCTTTTAGTTCCAACATGATATCACAGTTCCCGAGGGAAGTGAAGCAAACACTCAAGCAACTCACTTCCCATAGTGCATACACTCCTATACTAAATTTTTAGAAATAAAAGTTGTCCCCAATGAAGTTAACTAGATCTATTGTCTATTGATCACATTGGTATGCTGGTTTTATATATATATTCTGAAGAGTTCGCTTAAAGTTTAGAATCCGACGGACTCATGACGTGCAGGAATTGAATTCCTGCCTTGACTTATATCATTATATCATTTTTTTGAGAATATAGCACATCGTAATAATGACTTTGTCTCCTTACTGAAATTGATTTTAATGGTATTAGCAATAATTAATATTACATTGAAGTCAAAACGTCTGCCAGTGGCAGGAAAGAGGTAGGGTATTTAAAAATAGGAAAGTTAGTGTTTCTATTTTTTGACGGCAAGTATACTTTAATATACTAATTTTATTGATGTTATTTGTTTATAAAATTGAAGCCACTAAAATAAATATTGAAATCTGCTAGTAGGTACATCAATTATAATACCTTTTATTCGATTCTCAATGAGATTAACATATATTTATCAAGTATTTTAAATATACAATTAGATCAACAACTTCAATCTGATAAGATTTCCCTCCCATGCTATACAGTATATCCTGCATCGAACGGATACTTCAGGAGCAAATTGGACGGATCAAAATAAACTATCTTTAAAATAATTATTAAGTACTACAAGATTAAGAAAAAGATCCATCTATATGAAAAAACAATATCTTTTAACTACTCGGGCACTTCTTGATAACGTGTTATGCGCTCATCAATATTCTTTATAACAAAATACAGTTATAATATGCATATATTGTTAGATTTAAACATTAAAGAAAGTATATAATTAGATACTATTCACACCATCACCAGATAATTATTGAATCCAGGGCCGTAGATAAAGGGTGGTTTAGGGGTTCAACCCCCCCCCCCGAGAAAAAACCTACTCTACTATACTAATAATATAAATTTGTTAATAAAAACAAACAACAGTTACGGCCCTGATTGAATCAATGGTGGATACATCCGTGATCACCATATTTTAGTTCCATTGCTGATACAATTAGTAAAGTCGTTGTCAAAACACAGTCCTATCAAACCGAAGGTGACTAATATTTACAATTTCTTATTTATTTTGGTAATGGTTTACATACAGATATTTTTTCAATGTGAATGGTTCGTCTTCCGCGAAAATATTTATGAAGCACCAAATATATAGCTGAATAATGTGATTGCTCTTTTTTGGAATTGCAGAAATGTTTCAAATAATACATGAATAGGTATCTAAACTTATACAATTGATAGATAATTTATAACCTACTTTCAGAAGCAAATATTTGTATAGATAATGTATAAAAAAATCAGTTCAGATGATATAAAATGGTTCATGGCGATTTTTTTACTAATTAGAACATAATATTCTCTAATATGTGCTGACAAGATATTTGTTAAAATAATAAAATGAAAATGTAGCAACAGAAGTACCTTACCCCCTTTCTACACCGTTGATAAAAAGAGATGAACGTGGCTGGATCTTTCAGGCTAGATTATTCACAATAACTTTCCTTGCTATTAAATTATTTAATTTAAACGGTAGTGGGGCGTTTCTGTAGTGGAGTTAAGGTCGAAGTATAACCTTGTTAGCGAACACAACTGAGTTATGGTCTTATAATGCCTTGAATGAGAAAAAGAACTTCTGCTGAAGTTCGGCATTCGTCAGTCTTCTCGAAGCGGGCGGTCGAGATGCTTTTCAGTCCGTTAGTATATGTGTATATTTCAAATTTTTGTTTATGCCGTCAAACATTTCACCGATGTGTGTCTATTAGAGTGTTAAATTTGATGGTAATTATTGCTGCTAACTGAAGATACATATTTTTTTAACGAAACTCTTGGTGTGAGCAGAAAAATGCAGGGATTCCAGCAAGATTGTCTTCTAATTTTTATAAAAATTAATGGGAGGAGAACGCTAATTGTGCAAAAACTGTATTCAATTTTTCTATTATTTAGATTAGATAAATAACGCAACTCTTCTCCAAACGGAAAGCAATTTAAAACATTGGTGTTTAACAAGCTGATGAAAGAATTTCTACAATGACCATTATACTGGTAAATAAAATATTGAACATCTATGCTCAAAAATTGTCTCCTATTGGGAGTAGAAGTTAGATGAGAAGATTGAAAGAGGGGGTCGAAAAACTGTTTAAAGATACTTACTTTGCAAATTCATTGATGTGGGGAACATGGTTGCCCTGTGAACCTCTTGGACATGCGGCCTTCCTCCCATAACAGCACACTGTGAACTTGCAGAAGCCGGATGGTGTACCCCCATGGATCCTGAACCCGCAGGATTATAGGATCTTGCCATCGAAGCCGCCGCTGCAGTGTAGCGATAAGCCGCTTGCGACATTTGACTACACGAAGTCAGGTCACCGTACGAGCACGGCATATTCCCCAATCCAGCCGGATCCATTGGAGTTCCTTGTAAACAACTAGAGTCGAAACCCGCCTGGTTTAAGTACGAATAGTCCATTTCGACGGGAGTAAATTAAATGTTAAAATTTGCAAGAATGTGCCGCTTCCTTGTATGTGTATTATATGTTATGTCTATTTTCATTTATCCCAACCAACCCGTTAAAGAAATAGCTGATTTGAAGGTATAATTGAATCAAAGTTTGATATTAAATTATAGCGATTACGGTTAGAGCCACGAGTTTTTTAAGAACAACACAGAGAGGAGCGCGTGAGTCTGACTGTATGACTGAAATCAAATGATAAGCTTAATTCAATAACGAGCAACGTTAGGGGAGGATCGGAAAAACTGGCAACGAGGAAAAGGGGATGAATTCATGAAAATCAGCTAGGGATGCTGCGAGAGTAGGCGTGGTTACCTCCATGACAACTCGTGCGACCAATAGCAGTTTTGCCCGCTTTGAAACCTAACGGGGGTTGGTGAGCAGGGGTGACGTCATCTACACTGATACCACGCGACTAAGGGTGACTCCGTGACAGAGACTGGCACATATGAAGGGAATATTAAAAAGCTCTACTTAAATTAAATTTACATTTTGATCTTGTGTTTTTCTTTTACGGTTTACGCATCAACACTCAACAGTTGTATATATTGAAATAAAGGGAAATATGTGATTTTCTTGTTTGGATCACCTCCTAGGTAAACTTCTAAAAGTCAAGCGTCTACGATTTTTCTATTGTGTACACTCATAATTTTAATGTTCACAAAACGGTCGAATTATTAAATGAGTTATATATACCTAAAGATAGTTAAAATTACCAACAATTATAAGATATAGATAAGTGATAGGTAACCAAAAATGAAAACGCATTGAAATTTTAGAACATACCTACCTACATAACCTAGTGAGTATAATCTGTACAAATTCGACCTAGCAGAAGATGCTGAGTGCCGCTTATGTTTGAAAGATGATGAAACGGCAAAATACATATTATGCACCGGCCACGCTGGGGAAAGGGTCAGATACTCATTATTTGGCAAAGAATAACTTCTGCCAGAAGATCTGAGCAAGTTCTCACCCAATAAGGTGATCAGCTTCATTAAGAGGCTGGATCTGTTGGGTGAAATATAAGTAGGTGTGTGTCACAATAGACCACATGGTGGCGGTGGAGGGTTGGTTTTTGGCCCACTCACTTTTGAACCTAACTAAACCTAGTAGGCTAGCAAATTTTGTATGAAGCATTTTTTACATACCTAATAGGTCTATATATTTTACTAAAACATCTGAATTCTACAGATATTGCACAAAGCCACCTATTTCTGCAACTATTTTCTACAGAAATACAAGAATTTAGGGGTACCTACAAACCCTACAAACTGTTTCAAGCATTTAGAAGCGGCTTTTTTTTTAGTGTTACAAATCCTTGTGTTACAAAACCCCACACTTTTTGCAGTGTAATAAGGATGTTTTACTTGCCTATCATCTCAGAGACAAGGGACCTGGTTTATATCCTATCCGCGGGATGATAGGTACGTTTTCTACACAAACCTCGCTTAAGTTTGTATAGCTTTTGTGTATTTATCGACGATCTAAAGGCTATCCGGGAGGGGTCCACGTTGAAAAAATACAGATAAATACCCACCGACATTGTTAATGCCTGGGCTGGGAATCGAACCCAGACCATAATAGACAGTGTGATCGAATAATGCTGATATATTCCTATATCTATCGATTTTACTTTAGTTTTCTATACATATATAAATAGGTATAATATTTTTTCAGATGTAAAACTGTTTTTGGTCTGTCACTAATTAAGAAATTCATATAAATAGGTATACCAGAATATCCATACAAATAATACTCACAGATTGCCACGAAATATTACGATTGGCTGATTGGCACGAGTAACAATACCAACGTAGAAAATGACTAACTACGATTATTCGTATTAATATGTAGGAACCTTAAGGTAATGCACCTTTCAAATCAAGTCATTGTAACCCTGTAAAATTTGCGGTATTCTCTTCTAATACATTGGATAGTTTTATCTCAACAATACCAAATAAGGATGTATATAAGGATATACTCCTTATAATTAATGATTAATCAAAGTTTTAGCCCCTACGTCAATATTGCTAATAAGATAGGTACCTACTGTTCTATTCAATTCGAAAAATATGTAAAAATAATTATGACATCTTGTTTGAACATTTGAAAGTTGATTTCGTAATTATCCAAACCACTTCTTGGGCGATAAGAGTAACATAAAAGTTGTGATTTAAATCTTGAATGCATAGTAGCTATTCAATAAATTGTAGAAAACTTAACAGCACAATCAGCTTAATTCAAGCCAATTTTAATCAACTTTTCTGTAATGTATAGACAGGTACTTATATATAATACCATCTTAAGTGTTGATTTCGGTTAACGAAAAGTTGAATTTTATTCAGTGATGTCAGGAAATCGTCTGAAGTAAATGAGCGAAATGATATAATACAGCTGATTAAAAGCACTCCATCGCGTCGATTTAGGCAACTGCCGTTTCATCTGTTCATCGTTACGAGTTCACTTTCTTCCCCATTGCGCAATATTTACTGTATAGAATCTATATAAAGGGGTCAAGTTGGCAAAGCCACAGTAACGTGTTTAACATAATAAAAGTAACTTAATAATTTCAAGCATTTTGTATTTGGAAACCGACCACTTGGATTAGATATTACATAATTTTAAATGCAACAAGTAGTTCATATTATGAAATTAATACATTTTTCATAAAGTTATTCTGCGCTACATTGGCTTGTTATTTACAAGTTTGTTCAATTATTTTTTACAAATTTAAGCAGCACTAAGTTCTACATAAATATATGGGTGCCTATACAGAGTGAGTTTTATGTATGGAACGCCTCAATTATCTCGGAAACGGCTTGCCCGATTTTTATGAATTTTGGTTTATAAGGGTTTTGTAATATGGCCGATATTATTGTGGCATTTACATTGTTGTCAGATCTTTCGTTTTTCCGGAAATATACTGAAATTTGTTATTTCAAATGGATCACCCTATATATTTTTTTGTTTTTGAAATCTCTAAGAAATTTAGAATATTTTTCATGTAATGTTCCCTATACCTAATTGCCATAATTTCGGAGTTACAGCTACATTTGCAATATCTCCGCCGAAGTTAAAATATTACATCAGGGCGGCTATGTCTGCGACAAAAACAATTTTGACGTTTTAATAAACTATTATTGTTGGTGTTTATTGAAAGTTACAATGGACCGTTTATCTGAGAAAGAACGAATTGAGATTTTAATGATATTAGGATATGGTGATGTGCGTAGAAGTCAACAGGAAACGTGTAATATCTTTAATAATTTATATCCTAATAGAAATCCCATAGGATCTTTTGAAAACATAAAGTAAAGACGGTTACAGCTGATGCTCAAAATGTTGTCCGTTTACTTCCATACAAGAAGCCATGCGATGTTTAAAACTTTGCAGTACATTTTGTAACATTCCTGACTGCTCAATTCTTCTTATCTCTGTGGTAATCCTATCTTTTAATTCCTGAATATTGGCAGGTTTGGTTTTATAAACAATATTTTTTAAGTGACCCCACAGGAAATAGTCTAAAGGATTCATGTCGGGTGATCGCAGGGGCCATTCGATAAAACCACGCCTTCCAATCCATCTTCTGGGAAACACATCGTTTAAGTATTGCCTCACGTCACGCGCATAGTGAGGTGGAGCTCCATCTTGTTGCACCCAAATATTGTTATTTGGGACATTGTTATTGTCTGAAAGTTTCAAATAATAAAATTTCTAAATTAACAGGCAATTGAGAATACTTACTTAGATTTGGAAATAACCGAGCCAACTCAGGTATAATATTATTCTGTAATAAATTTAAATACGCCGGACCATTTAAGTTTCCTTCAATGAAAAAAGGACCAATTATTTTGTCGCCTATTATTCCAGCCCATACATTAATCTTTTGTGGAAATTGGGTGTGGGATTCTCTCATCCAACGAGGATTGTTACGTGACCAGTATCTGCAATTATGCCGATTTACGTTTCCATCAATACAAAAAGTGGCCTCATCGGAAAACATAACATTATTTAAAAAATTTGGATTATTTTGATCGTAACATTTTTCCATCATTGTGTCGGCAAACTCTTCACGTCTATCGAAATCATCATCTGACAACTCTTGAACCAATCTTACTTTGTAAGGATGGAATTTATTGGCATGTAAAATATTCATTATGGATGTTTGAGAAATATCAACTTCCCTGGATATTTGTCTACTACTCAAGTGTGGATCTTCTTCTAACATAACACAAACATCTAAAGATTTGTCTTCAGTTGTTGCAGTTTTTATACGCCCTGATTTCGGTAAATCTTTTATGGCTCCAGTTTGGTTAAACTTTTTTAACAACTTACTCACAGTAGATCTTGTTATGGGATTTCTATTAGGATATAAATTATTAAAGATATTACACGTTTCCTGTTGACTTCTACGCACATCACCATATCCTAATATCATTAAAATCTCAATTCGTTCTTTCTCAGATAAACGGTCCATTGTAACTTTCAATAAACACCAACAATAATAGTTTATTAAAACGTCAAAATTGTTTTTGTCGCAGACATAGCCGCCCTGATGTAATATTTTAACTTCGGCGGAGATATTGCAAATGTAGCTGTAACTCCGAAATTATGGCAATTAGGTATAGGGAACATTACATGAAAAATATTCTAAATTTCTTAGAGATTTCAAAAACAAAAAAATATATAGGGTGATCCATTTGAAATAACAAATTTCAGTATATTTCCGGAAAAACGAAAGATCTGACAACAATGTAAATGCCACAATAATATCGGCCATATTACAAAACCCTTATAAACCAAAATTCATAAACTCACTCTGTATAATTTTGTGTACCTACCTATACATATGAGTTTGCAAACTCGAACCACTACCTAAATACCTATACATATAGGTAGCTATATGTTTCATATAAGTTACATACTAAACAACAAAGTTGTTTTCACCCCATAAAAATACCCATAAAAAATGAATAACACATAAGAATTGGGACATGAAATGTTACTTGAAAATTTCGCTGCTCGTTAGGAAACATTTTGTGAAATAGAGATAACAGATGATACATTCTGACAAGTGCAATATGTGTGGCAATGGCACGAATAAGAACTATTTTTTTCTAGTTCTAACAATTCTGTTCGTAGATGATAGTCAGTAGTAACATCCTGCAGTACTCGAGGTGCAACGCACGCATTCCAGCCAATCCAGCCACTAGTTTGACTCTCAATGTCCACTGAAAGTAGTAGCATTGAGTGACAAATATTTTGTCACTCAATTAAAAGGATTAGCCAAGCAGCTGAGGCGCGTTTCACCTGCGGAACTAAATCGATCATCCCTTCTGCTGCACCACAGACAATGTCTGTGGCTGCACTACCATGAACTTTGTGAATGTTTGACAATTGTAATTAATAAGCCACTAAGTAGCATAATGCACCGGCAGTCGTAATGAATGTGCCGCCTCCAAAATCAAAACTGAAATATTATTGAAATTATATAAAATAGTACACTTTTTAATTTCTCAGATATTTTCAAACATCTTAACGTGATGCTAATGGAATGGATAACAGTTTAATGTAATATGTACTTTATGTAATGTGTTTCATGAGTTGCAAGATATGTTTTCCAACTTGCGAGTAAACTCTCTTTCACGATCGAATTGTTGTCTTCGAAAAAAGTGTTATAAATAGGTAAATAGGTAAATAGGGTAATAGGTAATAGGTAATAGGTAATAGGTAAATAGGTAATAGGTAAATAGGTAATAGGTTTTATAGGTAATAGTACCAATAGTGCATAACACGTCTCGAATAGTATATTATGAAACAAACCTGAAATGATAGCCATTTCCAACAAACATAAATTTATTTTTAACGTAACGTGTTGCAGCAAGTAAGTTCCTGTATGCCTCTACGAAATGAAAATGAAAAATATAGGTGTTATATTTATTTCTAATAGACATATACTTAATACAAACATCCAAACCAGACATACAGCAATGGAAGGCAATGGAAGAACTGGAAGGAATTACAAATACTTAATTTGTGTATTAATAACCACTCATACCACACGAAAGTATTAAACATCGAAGAAAATAACATTTCTAAATCAACATAATAGTATATTTTCGTAGCTTTTTCATTGCGTACAAAATTTGATATTGGAATGTATACTTTACATGACTGATTAACTTTTGAATTTATATAAAAAAATTGTTCAGGTTTAATCTTAATACAACTTAACTGTGTTAATAAATTAACACAGTTCAGCAAATATTCGGTCCCCGATTGAATTAGTTTTAATAGAAATAATATTCCTTTTCTTAACGTCAACTAAATTAAATCACATATAGGTAGAGGTATCCACTTGGTTCATCAGTTAAAACAAAGCACGGTTTCGTTCGATTTCTATATCATGAATATTAATATAGACTCCGTGCGTGCCTACTTGGAAAGGTAGGTAATACGTCGCATTGAGACTCAGTTCAGACTAATATAGAGAATGAGAACGATCTAGAAATGTGTCTCAAGTCTACAAAAGAGCAAGATTCAAACCAGACAAATATCTCCGTGGAAATAAGAACAAGGGTGACTGATTGTCCTCATTGCCTCAAGACAGGAGTCCATCTCAACTTCAGGATTGGTATCGGTAAATTCATAGTTTTGTGTATTCCACCTAGGAAAACGTGATCGTTTTTTACATACGCCGACTATTCATATATTTTGAAATAGAGAGAACAATCCTTTTAGAATTTTGACACATACAGATACTACAGTAATTATATACTTTTGAACATGTTTTTTTAAATTATTTTTAATAAAATAACTTATTATTTTGGGTACCTACTATCAAACATTAAACATTATCTTTTATTATTAACAGTATCTCATTTCATAAGACGATCAACTCAGTGTTTTTTGGGTCACTGTATTTTTGAAAATAAAACACGCATCTTATGCGTTTTAGTCCCAAATGGCACTGGTTATATCAAGTACCTAGTGACGTAATGCCAATCTGGAGAATTATAGGAGAAATTCAGTTTCGAGTCTTTAAAATTGTTCAATGAATGGTAAAATTTAGATATAGTGTTTGGACGATCTTTTTCTTACTTAGAATTAACTTCCGGAAGAAATAGGGAAATACTTAACTTTTGATAAGAAACTTAATTTAATAAAATACGTATTTCAAACGCTTTTGAAAAAAGTTGATATACTTTAATACTTGAAAAGTTTGTCTCTATGAAATTGGTGGTCTAAGAAAACATACCCGAAACCGAAACTTTATTCTAATTGCTAAAGCCGTTTCATGATATTTTGAAAAAAAGTAAACATAAAAAAACTTTACTACCCTGTATCTAAGAAAGGAAACAAAAGTGGACTCATGTTGATTACGAATTTTTTGAATTGTTTTTAGTTTAGGAATATTCCCTCAAGTTATGGCACATGTTTTTTAAACACCCTGTATAAATTAACCAATCACGTTGAACCATTATGAAATTGCATAATTTCCATTGCAAATTTTATGCTCATGATGACGAAATCTCCAACGAATGAAAAAAAGCTATAATTGTCGAACAAAACATATAGGTACCTACGTTTTACTACTAAAACTATTTTTTATAGCTGCTTGAAATAAGCTGTGGCAGCCTTCTTTTGTCTGGATGAAAATAAAATATATGTTGTTGGACCATGGTGGAAACAAACATAAAGGTTTACTCTAATCCCCAACTTAAGTCCCCAGTCCTCCCCGCCGGCAATTTGTCCAAGAAGACGGCCGGCAGGCGCTCCTCCTCTAAGATTCATCCCTTATTCCCACAGGACCTACCTAACTATGGCCGTTCCTTGCCCGTCCAATACTATAACAAACATCTATCACTTTGTTTACTGTTCACTTTTCAGTTATGCCCTTCATTCGATGTCTATTTACACTGTATAGATGTAATAACTATGCAAAGATAATTTCGCAGATTATAATTATTGTAGTATTTTTATTATTTAATACTGATTTGTACAATATCTTTTAGTTTTAGTTTTAAAATAAGATTTTTTTAAAACAAATAAAATATACCTTTTTATATAAGTAAAAACACATACTTATATTATTCAAAAATTCTACATTTGTTTATTTATAAAACAATTCAACACATTTGCGAATCTTTTCACTTGCAAAATTTATAAAAAATATATTTGTAAAATTCTGAAGAAGGTAAAAAGCCAAGCTACTGAAACGTCGGCGGTAACTACAATTTATTGGTGGTAAATTGTTCAAAAAGTGTTCGTGATTCATATAATATGATCATGTTGGTAATACACCTACAGCTCTATCAGCGTTTCTTGGGTAAACTAATAAATTAATAGAATACAATTAATCATATTTAAATATTTCCCCTCCAATCATATCGAGAATCTTCAATATAACTTGCGGTAGTGATCAACCAGGATTTTGTTGAAAATAATTTTTACAACAAATAATGTAGGTACTCGTATTTTATGTCTACAAAATTAACTCTTTTCGAGAAAAATGGGCTTTGCTCCACAATGTACAGTATATTCCATTTTAAATGTCCATGATGTCGACTCCATCACTGGGTATGTGGAAAACCATGCGAGATAGAAATATGAGGAACCTTTTTTCAGGAATCTTGACTACTTTTTCAAGGCATTAACAGATTTTGGCTATCCTTTTTTATTTTTGAGTTACAAGTAAGGAAACATTGAGTTTCACTTGTTTTCAAGATACATAACTTCTTCAAAATGCAAATATCAAATTATTTCATGGTTCACATATCTTTACTCAATATTTGCAAATACATTAGGAACTAATACAACATAATTTTAGTTCTATTGTTATTGGAAAGAAGTTAGCGAAAAGAGTTATCATATTGTAGAAATAGAAGTAAGTAGGTATGTTTCAACTACTAAATATCGGCTTCGATATTTTACAAATTTAGTTTAGACATTTTGGAAGGTATTCTGTAATTTCAATTAATTTCCACAATCGTCAATGAAGCCTCATGAAATCAAAAAAGGATTGAAGTCAATCAACCTTCAAGGGAGCTTTTCTAGGAGTATCAAATAAGATTAAGGGTAGGTACCCCTGTTTCTTAATTTAGACTATTTAAAATATAGATTTCAGTTGCAAAGCGTACAAATAGTACAGTATCTTTAATTGTACTCGTAGTAGACCAGACTAAACAATTTGATAAAAACAATAAAGTCTTCAATGTCACTTTTATTTAAAAAAAAGGAGGCACAAAAATATATCATAACAAATTATTCAAAGCGTGAATAAATTCTTCCACTTCTAGTCATTCTTTTAATTGACTTGTTTTTCTTTTGTGCATTGATATTTAAGTCATCCCGTGACTTAGGGCCTTCACTTAACCTCTTGACCATACTCCTCTTGCTTCTTTTCCTGATAACCGTTTTGCTTTCCTCTGTTGGCTGAACTGAACCGCTATTTTTCACCTCCGACGTTTTTATTTCCGGATTTGAGTCTTTTTGGAACGCCTCATTACTATAAATTATATTACAAAGATTTTTCTTCTGCTCCTGTTTATTCGCTTCTATATTAGTGTCACTTTTTACCTTAGTAAAACATATCTGAAAGCTTTTGTTTGGCAGCAAGAGACAAGGATTTAGATTGTGTAAAGATTCGTAAGATTGTTTAGCAATTCTGTACATGGCGTCGGTGCATTTTTTTCTGCAAGCGTGGGCGTTTCTTAAAAACCATGAGTTGTTCTTAGAACGCCTTCTGAAATGGTTCCAAAATGATTTTTTATTTTAACATACATTTGTGTTTCTTACGTACTGTATTGGTAAGCGATGGTGAGAAGAATTATATACAACATGTCTTGGGTGTCCTTGGCCAATTCTCACTAAAGTTCCTTTTTTTAAATGAGTATATAAATAATAAAGTGCTCCGGATAACATAAAAAGGGCCGTTGTATTTGGTGCCGCGCTACCCTGTACAGCCATCGGCTAAAATAAGTATTCATTAATCACAGTAGATTATTAAGAGGCAATACTCACTATACGTCCAGAGAAAGAATCCATAAATCTGCGAAACATTATCGTGCATAGCGCCAATGACAAACTTACAGTTATCATTTTAAAAATAATTTGGAAAATTGGAATTACTTATATTTTCAATTTTGATTATATCGCATGATACAATTAATAATTTTATTACTGTCACAGACATTGTGTCAAAACTGACATACACAAATAACGTACTAATTTTAATTCTAAGCCTCCCCTCCAAATTATATACAAAGAATAGTACTATGCTGTAGCTTCTACTCGTATATCTGAATTGAATGAAAAAAATATATACCTAGATATAAAAAATTGTTTTAGGTATAAGGTTTAACTTGTTATCAACTTATTAATAATTACATGGACTGTATTGACTTATTTGTGGCATTATTCAGACATTCTTTAATTTATTTATTGAGTAGCTATTTGGCAACACTTCTGAATACATAAAAATTATCAGAAAATAAAACACTGCATGTAAAGGAACAAGCAGGTACTTTTTTGAAAATTAAATTTTCAAAAATTGTTTCGAAAAAAATTAGGCAGAACCGGCTAGTCGAAAATAAAATAAAAAACAGATAATTATTAAACACTTCACATTTTTCTATTATATTATTAATTCCAATAAGCTATATTCCGAAACATATAGCAATTTCTAATTGATATTAAATGATAACTTATTTATGTTGGTTGGAAGAAAAGGAAAGAAACCATATAGGTATTTCTTAAATGTTCACGAATGAATCAAATTTAGATGTTTTGTGTATCTCTTAAATGTTGACAAAAAGTTAGACACGGCCATGTTGATGGTCTCAGAATACTAATAAATGGTACTACTATTAAAATGCTCAACAGGATTGATGAATTCAGACAGAATGTCCTACTGATAGTTTATCAATATTCATTTTAATGCCTAATTAAATTAGAGCATCCATTTCCATGTATTTGTGAAGTGTAAAGTACAACCCTTGTAATCTAAATATTGGGGAGTTTAGTAGATAATACTTTAGTTTGGACGGGAAATAGGTACAGCACATGCTTCCAAATGGGCAATACTACATAAAATGAAAAATACACAGTAAAAAAAGACAAATGGTAAAATTACTAAATGGTAATCGTAATTTGCTGCAGTGTTATTTTTAACACGAACTGGGTAATATAATAACTAAACCTTTAGAACTGATATTACACGAACGATATACCCGCCAAGTTTGTAGAAGTACTCATAAATTGTAGTAAAATTTACAAAACCCTGTGTTAAAAATGAATCAATCTGCCATAAATACGGAATAATTACACGGTAAATAATTAACTATTACACATTACCTTGTAAAATCTACTGTGTTAAATTACTTTTATGTAATGTAATAATACACCGATATGTCTAACACTGCCAAGTGTGGACTATATACACACTGATGAGTGTGGATTCAGTGTTAAAATCAGTCGGATTTTTTTACTGTGTAGGTTAAATATTTTCTGTAAAGACAAAACCTATGACTAGTGTTAGTTGTCAGAACAACTTAAAATGCCTTATTATGCGCCTGTTATGGAACAAAATCTATAATATTGTCACAACTGACAACGATTTTGCTAAGATTGGGACTATTGCTAAGAACATTTTTGGGACCGCCTATATAATTGTTCATAAATGGTACAAAGCAAAAATTGTGTAATCACATGTGATACCTGTAAATGTATCTACTAATAAATATAAAAATGCGCCGCACCTGAAAATAAAAAAAATCAGAGGCTAACGGCCTTAAAACAAAAGTTAAGTAGAAATTTTAGTTAGTAACCTTTGTAAATTGTGAACTTGTGATTGCATACTGATAGCGATATTGTATGCTAATACGAAAAAAAAATTGTTTGTGATGTATATTATCCATGTAAGCTATGTACAGGGTGATTCAGCTAATCCGTTTATTAAAAGTTTAAGGACTTTCATTGGAATATTTTTGTGAAAATTTGAACACGGGGATTTTCAAGAAAGTTCTATTCATCTGAAGTATTTCCGTTTTTTTTGCAACTCCCATTTACTTATCCTTTATTTTGGACTTTTTAATAGGCAGGACATTCATATTTGTTTGTGTGTAACGATTTTTTAAAACTATTCATTTTTTAAATCTAATAATTAATTATTATTTTACAGTATTTATTATTTTATTTTGTGTATGAATCACACTAATACTTGTTAGTATGAAGAATTACTTCATCATTACTGCCGACCCGTCCTTATTCGATTCTGTTTTCCATGTACTTCGATCTCTATCTCTCTTTCACTCGCAGCAAATTAGTTAAGTAACGCGACACGCACGTTCCAACTTCTCCACAGTCTTATGAAATTCGACAATATGTAATATAGTAGAAAATGTTCCTTCCCTAAACACCAAGAAATATTTTGGCTAATACTAAAAGTTTGAATGCAATATATTACCACTTTTATCTAATATTTCAGAACATACCTATTAAAATGTTTCTAATACATTGAATTATACTTATATACATATTTTTTTAATATAGAATGATTATTACAGATTGAACAATATCTACCAAACTATAGGAACCATTATACGAAGTACGTTAGTTGGAGAGTCTTAGGTTTTTTAGGATTGCGAGTGAAGGGAATAACAATGATCGTGATTTCTAGAATACAATTGACATACCTATACCTAACTTTGGTGTCGACCCAGAGGATAAGGTTACCAACCAAGAAATAAGGCGTTAGTTTTTTTTTCTATAAGATAGTCTAGTCCAATATATTTCAATCACAAAAAAATGTATCCTTAAATGCCCTTGCATCTGAAATTCCGCCCCAACATTAGGTCAGTAATACACATACCTACCGCATACGCACATAATCCGATCCTGCTCTATATTTATTCGTATTATTAGGTACTTAGTATTCGATATTAATTACCTATAAAGGAATACAGATTAATTGGCCATCTTCATTGTTTATACTTCTAATGCTGCATGTAAGAATTTGAAGTATATGAAAACTTCAGCAACCTTTCTATTAGTTACGAAATCGCACTGGGTGACATAACAATTCACACAAATAATGTAATATATTACCTACTTTCCTATATTATTTAATGAACTTAATATAATAGAAAATGTGTAGGGGAAAAAGACTGCCAAATGCTCATCGGGAGACACGTGCCTAACCAACAGTGAATCTTCAATCAACTGGAAGTGTGCTCACCACAGACCAACTACCAACTGTAGCGATATTGTACAGAGCAGAGGAGGTACACATCTGGCACAGAGTTAGGGTGAACATTCATTGCACTATTAAAACATTGCCATTGCTGTAAGGCCTGCTAATAAAAAATGTATTAAGTTCTATTCTACATTTTTTATACATAGAAGCACTTTGTGCTTGCATTATGTTTTTGGTTCATTTACTTCATTACATTTAAGCAGGTACCTGTTTATTATTAATTAAAATCCTGACACCTATCTACTCTATATATTTATAGAAAATGCACTATAAATACTGAAAGATCAGAAACAATATAGAAGGATTACTTTAGTGTGAAAGGTGTTATTGTGTGTAATTGCAACCAATTAATACCTACATCACCTCTTAAAACCACTACTTATGGAATAGGTATGTAAAAAAGCCATAATTTCATAATGAATATACAGGGTTATTCAGAACTTATCTCTAAAACTTTGAGGATATGTGCATCCTTAAATAAAAAATCGATATCACCAAGAAATTTATAATAAAAGGCTTAGGATTTCCCGTAAACAATATTTAAAGTTATACCATTATAAAGGACTACGTAGCTGGGCAACTGTACTTCAACACATCTGATACTTTTCTACCACATTCCTAAGAATGTGATAAAAAAAAGGAAACACGTTTTTGTCTGAAACGCCTGGTTAAAACCGACCGAATAAAGTTGGAGTAGGGGATAATATCTCTATTGTCTATGAGTCGTCAGTCTATGTGTGTCGCTCTCGCAGTGCGGGTGTTTTGTGTTTTATTTATCTTAGGAGTGTTAAACTGTAAAATTTTCAAAATGGCTCATGTGTACAGTAATGCTGAGTTAATGGACTGTTACCAGTGGATTATCACTTACGAGTTAGGTTTTTGAGTGGTTGTTGCAGCAAAATGCTGAAAATCCCCAATTTACTTAATAATTTGCGTTTACAAGATCAGCAACCAGGAGGAACATTCGCTTTAGTGCGGCAAAATTGTATAGCTTTAGGGGCAAAATTTCGAACAGCTTTTGTAACAAGGTATGTGCAAATGTTTTATAAATTTCATGTTTCTAATAGCTAGTAATCAAGTAACGCAATTCTTCAAAATTAGTATAACAAAATTTTATTCATTTTAAAGACACGTCACTTTGGTCACATCTATCTATCTTTAAGTTTATTTTAAAGTAAAAACGCTGCATATCTTTTTGCGCCGGGTGTTGGTATACTCTCAGAACTTCCGAAGTTTTTTTCGTGCTAGCCAGTTTGCATTGTCAGTCCCAAGGTCACTCCATTACAGTGGACCAGTATCCAGCGGCGTGCCATGAAAAATTTTTAAATAGTTTTCAGACCCCGCCAAAAAATTTTTTTTTTGCACTACCACATTTCTACATGTATGTTGAACATCCCCAAATTTTATTATGGATAAGTTCTGAATAACACTGTATATAGTTACTATTCAATTGGTTAATGTTAATCAGTTGTCTTTTTATTCTTCACAACTAAAATATTTTACTATTATAAATTACATTTAAATGTCTATAAATCTCTCTGAATTCGTTAGAGGTTCAAAAAGTAACACATTTATAATGAACAAAACAAAAATATTCAAGATTACTTAGGTGCTCTAAACTACTTAACTTAAAGGATCAAATATCGGATTTAAAACCAATTATTATGAACTTGGTTTTTTTAATGGAGCATCATTAATGGAGTTTAATGGAGCAATTCAATCCAATTTAATGGAGCAAATCTGTACATTCGTACAGATTTGTATAAAACGTCCTCTCATGAATACATTGATATAGGGTTTGATGGCCCTAGTTCTAATAGTGAGGGTGATATGCCCAAAAGAGTGTACCGTAAGAACAATGTGTTAAAGAAAGAATTTGTAGCGTGTGTGTAACTGTAGCAACGAATCATGTTCTCTTTCTAATACATTATACTTATGAGACACTCTTTTTAGCACATCTCCTTCACTATTAGAGCCTGAACCATCAATCAAACCCTAGTGATGTGAGAGAACATTTTATCCAAATCTGTACAAAATACAAAGTGTTTCATTTAAAAAACCAAGTTAGATATTTTTCAGAAAATAGGTAGGCTTTGGAGAAAAATTGTATGCGCTGTTTTGTAAATCTAGTTTCTTTTGATGTCTTCTATTTAACTTTTTTTTGTATCTTTAACATTTCAGAAGATATTAATGCTGGACAATGAAAAATCAGCCACAGTATATTTTCAAAATCCGCCACTTTCTCTTTTAAGTTCTGACAAACATGAAAGTTTTTGTAGCGTCTTTACGCGTTTTGAAAGATATTTTTAGATATTAATTATATTTAGTAATAAAACCCCTTCAAAAATATAACATCTTAAGTGCTACAGAAGCAGATATCATAACCTGTTATACCATAAACCTCACAAATCAACCGCCGAGATCGGAAAGACAAATCAAGGGAGATTTCCAACATGGAATGTAATTATTACAATGACAGTCGATGGGCTTGAAAATGTGATTAAATAACAATTTAACTGGTGAATAGATGCACTGTGGCACGTGCGTCACGTGCCGATCAAAAGCTAGGCGCTTGGCGGCGGTTGAGATCATATCTGATGAACCATTGTTCCCATCCAAAATTGAAAGTAGTTTATTATTATGCCTCCAATGACATTATGTCAAGGTGCACATGCAGTGTTTGTAGTCCCCAACTTTCCGATCATTTTAAACATGGGCGCATATTGGGAGAACAAGAGGGGACACTTGTCGCCTTCAATGCGTCTCTTTAGTCTCTTTACCATCTACCATTGTACCCTCTTTATCTATGCCATTGAGTGACGAAGTTCTTACACTCAACGCATCTACGTGGATACTTCTAGACATCTAGTTTGGCTATACTAGGTTACTTTTGTTGATTTATACTGTTTGCATCTTGCCTACTACGATAGCAAATACAAATTTCCACATTTTTATACTCTTATAAACACAAGTTTCAAAATTCATTCCACTGTTAGGTACTTATTTATGATTTATTTTATGTATTCTAAACATAATAATAGTAACATTATTATTATTATAATACTGCCTTTATCAACAACAGAAATAGCAGTAAGGCAATTATTATATCACAAATAGTGGCGAAATTCACTCACTCTTCCATATATAGCCAGAGCTTTTTAAATACCTAATTCATTTTGTATAATAATTCATAATTATTTAGGTATTTAAAAAACTCTTGCCATATTTTACAGAAATACATAGTATTTCACTATTCCTTAAAAAGAGCTATTAAATTGACTCATCAAATGAAGAGCCCGATATCTCTGAAACTATTAACTTTTGAAAAATAGTTATTTGACAAAAATTGTTTATAATTGAACAAAGTATCGGATAAACCTTGTTACAAAGTTCCTGGCAACGAAAAATTTCTTTCGACTTCAGCGCCACCTACAATTTGCTCTGAAAAAAATCAAGTTGAACTCCGTAACGAAGCCATAGATGAGCTCTATCATCTGTCTTTTTCAAAATCAAAATATATCTTTCCGTTGCCGAGATACGAGGCTGAGGACTTTTATGTGGAACACCCGGTATAGTAGGCTTATTTAATTTATCAGGATTTCGAACTTCATAGCAAATTCCTATGAGGATTCATTCCTTTTAATGTTTCTTTCTAATTATTATATTAATCTCTTATTGTATTTACTTATTTACTGTACTTTGATAGTAGGTATAGGTACTTAAAACTTTTCCTTTTTAGCCTTGAAGAGCACAATAAATATTATCTAAACTTCGGCATTAATGATAAAGTTTTATTTTCCTTTATCCACATCCAACCAAACAAAAAAAGAAAAACAATTATTATCTGTATCAGTGATTAAATTGACAAACCACTTTTTCATTCTTATAAAGGACATTGAAAAGCATATTATTTACCTATTTACAGCGTTATTAAAGAAATATATTAGGAGCCAACAAAAGAAACCTTTCGAGCGAACGTTAATACGTACAACCAATTCGTTACGCCCCTGACAAATCGTCTAAAATTATCTACTTTTATATAATATTCCATAAATATGATCATAAAATTACTCTCCACCGTACAACAATTTAATGAAGAGTTTGAAAAACCTGCCGTTAAATAATAATTAGCTTAACCAGGGCGCTGCCTAATACAAAAGTTATTCTGCTGGAAATATCAAAACATTTTACGTAGTCGCAAAATGTATGCCCGTTACCCCTGGGACAAGTGTGACCGGATCGAGCAAGTCCTTCCCATCGTAAACATTCCGCGAACAACTGAGTGCGCCGGAGGTCCTTTAACAGTTCGCATTGACATTGCAATCTCCTGGGGAATTCTACCCTCGTCCTTACACGCCAATATCTACCATAGAGAATAGAAAGTCTAATTCAATATTCTGCCACATAAGATTTATGTGAGAAGGAGTTTGTAAGTGCGCAATATATTACGTTTTTTAGGCGTTAGGACAATAGATCTATAATATGAGAAATATGCCCGAACTCACTTTACTTCACAGGAGGAGTTCATCTTTTTTTTGCCTATCTTATAAAATCATAAACATACCTAAAAATTGTACAATGGTCGTTGAGTTTGCGTGGCCATTTTGTTAAATATAGTGTAAATTTTACTAACATACATAGGGTAAAGGGAGGAGAGATGGACCACCATTTATAAAAATTAAGATAATTTCTTTATTAATCAAAGTACAAATCTGCAAATTGGTACATATAATAACTAAGCTTTGGTACTTTTTTTGGAACATTTAGAAAGGAAAAAATATTTATCATTAAAACTAAAAAAAAAATAATTCTCAGACTTGTCAACGGTCCATCTATCCTACCCTATGGAGGTGAGATGGACCATAGTAGGTAGGAGAGATGAACCTCGCTATTTTTCTTTTTTTCTAGAAGCTACGTTTCCACACTTCTGGCAAAAGTTAAAAAAACTTGTGCAGCTCTCGTGCAACCAGCGCTTGCACAAAAGGCATTGTTACCAATCGTCTTTTTTTTTCGTTAAACGATAATCTTCACTGCAGCCAACACACTCATTTCCTAAATCGCTGAAATGTTCATCCACACTAGAATAGTCATCTAATGTGACACCGCCAGCTTCCTCTTCAGAAGATGAAGATTCACTTGAATGATTATTTCTTACTTTTTTTCTATTTACCGCTTTCACTGCCAAATTGGGGTCAGCTTTTTTCTTGCATTGTGCCTTTTTGTTTTCTTTAATAAATTCTGGTGAGGTAATAACTCCTGATATTTTTTTGCGAACTCTTTTTAGAGCTATAGATACGACGGATGTGGGGGTAACTTCTTCTAGAGCTTTTCCAGGAGTTATATCTTCAGTAGCTGTTGATTTATTAGGAGTGGTTTGTTGGTTTTGTATACCAGAGGTACTTGGTTGGGGAGATTCAGGTCTTGCTTGTACTGTTTTGTTCTGTATTGGATCTTTTACAGAACAAACAGGATTTTGGACCAAAAGTGGGTAATCTGGTATGACTAAGGGCTTATAAGGGAATATTCCTGTTGAATTAAACGCGGAAATTGCGTATGTACTTATTAGGCATTGTACTAAAACAAAAAATATTGGTCCGACTCTCCTTCCCCATATTGGTTCATCTATCCTCAAATGGGAGGATAGACGGACCACTGGGTAACAACTAAACGATTAAAAAATGTTTTAATATTTTAGGTTCTATAAGACACTAATGCATATACTTACAGTGTAATTAACAAAAAAAACATTTTAGACTTACCTAAGTTTGTTAAAAATACAAATGTATATTTTTAAATACAATTTTCATCAACTCCTGGTCCATCTAACCTCCCTTTACCCTACATCGGTACATGACTTACATAACATACATAGGTACATGTAAATCAAAATCCCATCAGAAAACTATTGGCGATTCAAATTACCGATGAGGGCGCTGCAAATTGTAAACAAATATGGAGGAAGACGAGTAAAAATTTTGCATTTCCTATCACATCATCTAGCCATTTAACATTCAACTGCCATAAATATAGTGACTTCATGTGCTAGTTAGGGTGAAATAAAGGATAAAAAGAGCAGTAAAAGCAAAACGTCCCATAAGTGCTTCATTGCTAATTATATGAATTTTTTGGGTTGAAACAGGTAGGTACCCTAGTTTTTGTTTACTGACATTTTGGGCTAAGATAAGTGTGATAAACTGTATGATGGTATCATGTTAGTGCTTGTTTTTTGTTAAATAATTTTTAAATTAAAATATATTCTGTTTTTATAAGACTAATAATAGAAAAGTGTAGACAAACTACAACATAGTGGTTATGTTGTGTAAATAAACGTGTTCCCTGTTATTAAATTGTTACATGCCTTTTGGTGAATGAATGAGAAACAGTTTCTTATACTAGGGCCAAACTTCTACCTATCTTCTATCTTAAACACTTCTAAACACGGCACTTTGTGTTGTGCTGATTTCTTTTGAATGCCATTTTAAAATGGAAAAATAGAGATGTACAAATACTAACCACGTGTTTTTAACTTTGTAATACCAAAAAATCACAAGCACCACTAAATTATTACGTTAAACAAACCCAAATACGTGTTATTTATCATTATATCAGCAATAACCCTCCAACCATTACCTTTTAAAGTAGATTCAAATATTTTCAAGCAGAGGGCGCATTCATTTTTGGAATCGCCAATTGTTTTCCATACAGTAAGAAAGCCGTCGCTCCAGATCGCTCCAGACCAGCACTGATGCCATTGCCCTAGAGGGAGAAACGGAAAACATGAAAAAGGACATACACCGCCCTACAATACAAATAAAAAGTCTCACTGTAAAGATCTTTAATTCTCTAAACTAAGATAGGCAGTGAATACTTTTATTTTTTACTTTATTTGTTGGAGCTTAACATTGCCATCAGCTTTGTTCCTGCAGGAATCAAAGACTAGTCAGATCCGACAAAATCATTCCAAACAAGTCAAGAAATTTTTTTCAACTAATCACAATCCTGCTGACTAGTTGGTGATTGCTGCAGGAACAGGGCTATCATTGCACTCAGTCATAAGGTTTCAAACCCTACAAATCAGTTGGAGGGGGTGACATCTTTCCAGCTTTGCTTCAAAATAGGTATAGAGGAGGTACCCATTTTCCGAATGAGTTGCGATTGGGAACACTCTCCATGAATGGAACCAGGTAACAGTGACGTTTTTAGGCTGGAAGGCGACCAAATGATTACACTAAAGTCTTATTATCCTCTTCAGCCTGATCTTTTTCTTCTTGGAACAAAGGAGGCAATTTTATTTTTATATTTTGAAAATTTATCGAGAGCACCGCTTCATAAAAACCAAGTTGTCTATCAAAGTGGCAATTCCAGAGCAATCGCGTTGCAAATAGAATTAAAAACACATTTGTGGCAAGAGATATTGTGCTGTGTGCATTCATAGATATAGAAGATGAAGGTGTTTTTAATAACATCACCAATAAGTCCATCAAAAGAGCTGCAGTTTTTCTGGTCAAAAAATATACTTGTCTAGGTACAAGTATGTTTTTTCTGCATCCCCCTGTAAGTTTATTTAAATTAGCTATAGGTCAAAAATAGATAAGCAAGGATCTATTTTTTTATCTGTTAACGATTCAGATTAACGTTAAAATGAAATTGGTTTGTTGTGAAAGCCCGAAAAGGCCAGCGTAATTTTGTTTATTTGGAAATTTCCAAACACTAAAATTTAAGTAAAAACAAAAAACTTAAAATAGAATTCACCTTCCTCAGAAAAGGCCAGGATAAACATTTTGATATCTGGAAATTTCCAGATATCTTCCAGATGGTTATTTGGAAAATTTGGAAATAAATTTGTTCGCAAAAAGTTATATCTACTTATATGCCTTCGTCAAGCAGCATTAGGGTCAAAAATGTAATTTTTATGGCCAATTTAACCATGCCAGTGACAAGAATTAAAATAGTAATTTACTCTTGTCAAGTAACGAAGTGACCCGGTTGGTCAGTTAAATGTAAAATACATTATTGCACACAGTCTATTGCACCTACTAAATTCCTGTTTTAAACAATATCTACCTACTTATGCGGCGGCCTAACAGTAACCCTTTAATCGATGTTTATGAAATGAGGCTTCAGATATTAACGGTATTACCATCTCAAATTGCTTCTTATCTTATTAAGTTCAATGAAGAGCCACATTAGCCAAGTAATTCGCCTTTACGTTCTAATTAAATTTCGCTCTTAAAACTCCTCTACGCTTTTTAATGTTCTTTGCAATCATGGATTGTAATTTCATAAAATTTGGTATGCATTCTTTATCCGCAGTAATGTTGATGGCTAGACAACTGCCTGTAATTGCAAATGTACAGGGTATACCTGAGATGTAGATATATTCCAGCGGATAATAATTAGTTGAGCCATAACATTTAAAAATTTAAACTATATCTTACTTATCTCCAAAAATGCAACATTAAGGCGTTAGAAGGATAAAATATCAAAATTAATTGTCTATATCTTCTTAGGTGATTTTTTTGACATTTTCTTTTTTAGCGTCTATGACATTGCCACTCTTAAGTGTTAAAACCAAATTTACTCTTACAAAGTCAAAGGCTTTCTGTACTTTTGCTAGTCGGTCGATTTGCTAGTTCACAGGCCTATCATCTGTAAGACTATTCCGAAGTAATGGATTGATCAGAGTGTATGGATTTCGGGATCTAGGTTTATTCTTCGTAAGAGAATACTGGCAGTTTAAAAAGTATTAATTCCAATGTCTGCGATCTTGTTTACAGAATCATTTTTTTTTTTAAAGCGAATTGTACTTTCAACGCAGTTCCAGCTATTGTAACTGCTTCCATTGTATCTGATAACATTGCAAAGACAACCAAATCGACGTATTATTTCTCTATATAAATTTCGGGCCATATTTCGGATGGTAGAACTTCAAAAAAGTTGGAATTGGACCCATTTTGTAAAACGAACTTGAGAAATGATGAAGATGCATTTTCTCTAGTGTTTATACCTAGTTATGATAATTTAAACTTTTGGTTCTGTGAAAAATTTCGTAAATATTAATTAAACAATGTAACAAGATATGCCGAGGCCAATAATAAAGGTGGTCCGTGCAGTTAATCATTTTAGTGATACCCTTATGTCCAGCTGTATGAGTGTAGATGAGATCGAACTTCTACTTTCGCCTCCAGCTCTATTCAAAGAAGAAGATTTATCTTACTCTACAGACGAAAGGGGTTGGAACCTTTCGTGTGAAGATAACACTGACGTAGTTTTTAAGACCCATAGAAAATGTCTTAAATTTAAGTTCTTAAAGTTAACTGCCGATTAGATACTTACATACACCTTGTATAAGTCCTTATAATCTAAGAGATTATTGTTATATTAAATTTACAGGAAAAAGTGGAAAAGAATGTAGATAATATACCTATACTCTAAAGGCCGTTTGTAACTTCACGATATTTATCAGATAATTTCACAGAAAATTTCTTGGTGCATTTTTAAAAACATTATTTTGAAAATTGTAAATTACCTGTTTGCAATGTTAACTAAATTATTTTCCATTTTTCATTTATACGCAATCGCAGTAAGCTTTTTGTTTCAGCACCATCTGTTGTTATTTTTCATAAGTTTAAGAATGTAGGTCACGATCCTGAGATTTTTTGATCCTGAGGTCAGAATAATAAAGTATATTACAAACAAAACATATACACGCACATAGATAAAGTTAATTTAAGTTGAGGTTTGAGGTTATTTCCTATTCGTAATCGTTAATCGTCAAGTCAAACTCAAACAGCTGACTATAATCGAAAGTTGTGCAATGCGCAGATATCCGCGTCGATTTCAGCGAGAAAATAGAACATGTTGAATATAATTTCTTAAAAAATTTCTTGAATAATTTATACATAAATTTACTGTTTTCAATTGATGGATATTCATTATGAAATTATTTTAGTAATTATTTTAAGAATTATTGAAAAAATATCATAAAGTAACAAACAGCCTTATACTGTAGATATATTAATTTTATTTTATAAAATGGCGGATGCGCCAGTCGCGGTATTTATTAATCGGCAAAATATTATTTTGTATGACTGGTATCTACATGTCTTCTAACCTTTATTCAGTGTATTTTACAAGTAGTCTAGGTACATAACACTAAAACACTATACTGTACTCGACGCGTGTTGCGCCAACCAAGTTGGCATCATCTGAGATGATTAAAAGCGATTAATCATTTCCAGATGATGTCAACATCATTGGCGAAACGCGCGTCGAGTGCAGTGTAGTGTCTTGGTGTTATGTGGAAAACTGCGTCAGTGTTTTCCTCTAAAGCTCAAAGTTCATGCTAATCATCTTTAACAGAAGGTATAAGCTACCGCGATAAGACACATCAGGCAATTTTGCGCCTCTCTGAGGTATTTAATTGCAATGTCATATTGCCGCATGTCATATATTGTGTTGAGAAAATGATATCGTTGTGTAAAAATATGGTACCAATTTACAGTGACAGTGAGTCCATAAAGTCCCGCATAATTTCTCTATTTTCAAAACAGTAATGTTTTTTAAAAATCGCACGGGCTGCCGATTTTCTTTTATTTGTTCCTTTATTTTGCATATATTTATTTTTTACAGGGTGACTCAATGAAACTACGTCGATATAAACTGTAATATTTTAAATGGGGCACCCTCTATTTTTTATACAGTTAGAGATAATTATTTTTTACGAATAAGGGCATGTAAGGTTTTATGGGTCTCCAGTGGCGGCTAGTCATAATGGGCACAAGGGCACGTGCCCTATGCGTAAGCACATAAGACTTGTGAATGTTGTGATATTTTATAAACTTTTATAATTATTATAATTTGGTGGATTTTTTTATTAATTTTTCATCATGAATATTGAATCATTTGGTGCATACATATCCGTCTAGCGTTTAGACCGTTTCACGCTTCACCGTCTGTGTAATCCGTGTGTCCACTGGGCTGGGCACGGGCGCTGTGTCCCTGTTCTTTTTTCTTTTCTATTTGAATGCGCAAGAAAAGGATACACAGCTTCTATTTTTCCAGCGCGTCTTTTCTAATGCGTTCTGTTACGTCATTGAATGGGCGCTGCCCCGTCGACCAGACTGTACAGAGTATAGAGTACAGATACTTTTCAATCAGTTACAGGGGAGGCAGTTAGACTCTAACAGTATTATCTAGATGATAATACTGTTAGAAATAATTGAGACTCGTTTACAGCTGCTATACAATGTCTAAGAAATAATACAGAAGAATTAATAAATAATGCTGACATTTTAACAGAACATTCCGAGGAACATTCTGTGGATAATTTAAGAAAAAAGAGAAAAGTTACTGTAGGAGACTCAAAGGTAATGCAGTGCAAAGAAATATGTGACATCATATTAATGAACGTATATACGTGAGAGATTTCAATTTACTGATTTTTTACTATAGCCAATTTATTTGAAAAGGAGAAATTTAACAACTATAGAATAATTTTTCCTCTGGAACATATTAAAACAGTGTGTGCCTTATTTCCAAAGATCAACATTACAAAATTAAAAAATGAGCTGTATACAATGTATTCTAGAGATGATTTCATACAACATACAGTGCTGCGGTTGCTTTATTACAAATGTTAAATAAAAATAATTTACTTACGACGTTTTCGGAATTGGTTGAACTATTAACTATATTGTGCACAATTCCTATGACTACAGGCGAAAGTGAACGTGTGAAGTGAAATATGGAAAATAATTTTTCCATATTTCTGTCACACGCATCAAAAAAGAGGATATTTGCCTAACGAAACCTATTTCTTCAAGCAAATATTTTTGCTCTACGAATTTCTAATTTTTAATTTGAAGGTGTTTGACCTTGAAAAATGCAAAATTTTCGGCATTTTTTTCCCCTGTGCCCCCCATTCCCAAATTTCACCAGCCGCCACTGGGTCTATCTCTAATAATCAGGAAGATATGCCCAAAAAAATGTGGCATAAGAGCATGTGTTGGAAAGAGAAAACAATTCATTGCTAGATATACAGGCAGAGCCTTTCTCCAACACATCGCTCTTATGGTCCACTTTTTTGGGCGTAGGTATCTCCCTTATTATTAAGAGCCGTAAAACTATATATGATCGTATTTGTAGAAAAAAGGTATTTTCAAAGATGTAAAAAAATACAGGATATCCCATTTAAAATATTAAAGTTTATATATCGACGTAGCTTTATTGACTCACCCTGAAAAAAATTAAATATACCTAGGTATGTGAAATAAGGGAAAAAATAAAAGAAAATCGAGGGGTCCCAGAGATTTTTAAAAAACTTTACCGTTTTGAAAATAAAGAATTTATGCGGGACTTTATGGACTCACTGTACTTATAATAAAACTATACAAACCTTTCATTTACTAATATCTGGAATTAACGATTGATATGGATTAATCTGAGCATCAGCAGCAGAAAGTCATTACCGAGAACACGTTTTTAAAGGCACTTCTATGGTTTGTATAATATTGTACGAGTATAATAGAGATATATCAAAATTTGTCCTCAGTGGAGCTGAGTCGCTTGTTCATGTCGCTCGCTGTGTCGTCGTGCCGGCACGGAGGACACAACTCATTTAAATGAGTCGTTAAGAGCGAGTCGTTTATTTGAATGACATGATCATAGCACTGTCACTGTCACTGTAGCATTCATTTACCATCTGGTGATGTAACATTCATCACCTCATCACACATCGCACTGTATTGTAATTAATTGTGTAGTGAGCTTAGCTTAGCTGAGTCACAGTAAAAAGAAATCGAGTGCTTAAAAAGATCATGCTTGTACGCTTTGTCAATGTAAATGGTGGAATGAACAATAAGTTTTTTTGTTGCGAGTCGTTCGTATCCTATATAGTTAGACTCGGAGAATATATTATAATCGTCGTTGAGTCTGTTGAGTGACGAGTGACGGTATGACGGTTTGTTTGGTCGTTCTGTTTGTCAAAATAATTCAATTGATTCATCATAAAATTGATACACAGAGCAAAGTATAATAATTAGAAACTTGGCTTGTGATTCTAATGAATGTATTCAAATAAGAGTCGTTCAAAATGAACGAATCATAATCTAATGTTTATCTCTCTTCGCTGTACATTATTTGTGATAACGCTATCCTTATCTATTAGCACTTTGTGTAGGAGTGTTTACACATGTACACCACAGAACATTTATGTACACGAACACTTATTTTTATTTCCTAACCTCGTTTGTGGTTGTTGTCATATTTTATGGTTGTTGTGTTGTGATATCGTATTTGAAAAATTATAGATGTAAAGCATAAGGGCGGAAGACAAAGCGTAAATATATTAGGATCATCGTGTAGTGCAGAAAATGCAACCAAAAACTAATTTTTGCGGGGTTATCTGTTTTTAAAGATACAAATGAACGGTTTCAGTACAGGTGAAGAAGATTCAAGAGGCCCTACCGACCAAATTTGTTGTTTAATTGACAACGGAGAACGCTGTTCCAAACCAGCTGGTAACGCATCCTACAGTAAAAGAATTCAGAAAACCGTCACTCAGAGGAGATTAAACTTAGGCATCGACACTTCTGTAAGTTTTTATAATATAGGAATATTATATTATAAATTATAAATGGAATATAATAAGTAACTCTTGGCCAAAAAATAATGTAATGTTTACATATCTATTTAAATTTTCATTATTAATTATTAATATTAACAATACTTAATATCAGTTCAATTTAAAGTAAGTATATAATTAAATAAGCTTCTTCCACTTATTTCGTACAGATTTTAAGCTAAAAATATTCTAAGCCATGTGCCCATTTTAAGTAGTCAGAGGATTAATACTTTTTGTGAATGTAATAACTTCATTTTATTTCGTCAACCATTATAGCCTGAGCCTGATTCATTTATGAATGGTAGTGGGGATAAACTATTTGTTTAACTATGGACTGAAGGTATTCTTAAACTATTCAATTCAAAGAGTCAAAGTGCAACATTCATTATACAAATATGTGCAACTGCTCTTCTGCTATATATGTAAGTTAAAGGCGTGGCAGATTTAAAAAAATAGGTACTAAACCAGGTTACATTCTTTGCTGGTATAGATAAACTTTTCTGCGTGAATCACTGAGATTATGTAAGGGTGAGTTCAAATACAAATATACATAATTAGAAGCCATCTCTCAGTTATTGCCAATAACTCTTAATTGATTCTTAATTATTTCTGAGGTTGTGTCAAATTTGTTGCAGCTGCAACTGAATTTACAACGTGCTTTAATTATTTCTTTCCAAAATAATCACATTCTGGTAAAGTTCGAAAAATAAGGTGTAATTGGCTGAAATTTAAAAAATCAATATTCTCACTTACCACTGATTGCATTTCATAGAGTAGGTAGTTTCTTGGAGCAAACTTTGGAAGTTTGTTTTATTTTACAGGCGACATATTCACCGAACATTTTGATGAATCGTAAGACCTGTTGCAAATTGAGGCCAATGTTCTTATTTAGTAATTCCTTTTAGGCAAGACATATATACATTTGTGATTTTCACAAAATGATAATCCAATGTGCAAGGACAAAAAGGCGAAGGAAGGACTCTGAAGATGACTCAAATGAAACGGATACAGATGTTCCAGAAGTGGATTTATATCAACTTCAGGTCAATACTCTCCGAAGGTACAAAAGGCATTACAAAGTTCCCATGAGGCAAGGTCTTAATAAGGCTCAACTAGCAGATGTAAGTTCTAATTCTATTTATTCTAAACTGAATATGTTCTCTGCTCGCTAAGCAGAGGACTAACTAATTGCTATCGAGTTTGTATGGATCTAATTATCACCTTTTTTGTATCAATATATTTCTACTATATTTTTTCATATTCAAATTTTTATGAAGTGCTCTTGAGAAATTATTCAAAAATATATCAAATAAAATAGAACTTACCAAACTATTTACTTGAAAACACCATAAATTTTTTTTTCAGACTTTAATGAAGCATTTTAAGACTATACCTGTGAAGGAAAAGGAAGTTGTAACATTTTTCATCTATACAGTAAAGACAAATGCAAATAAATTAGACCAGAAAAATGGTATAAGCAATGATACAAACTGAAGCGGGGCAATGAATAAGCAGAGCTATTAAGAATAAAACAGTCCAGTAAATTACAATATTTTTATTATTTTTTATGTTTTTTAATTATACTTCCAGTTAAATATATATAAAATTCTTAGGTTTTAAACTTTTTCTTGTTATTGGTTTTGTTGTTAGCATTTAAAATCACTACAGCATCTTCTTCACTCTCGGAGTCTCCAATAGTGACAACATCAACTAAAAAAAAAATTAAATATTCAAACAATTTTTAATTTTTGCAAATTCGGAAAATCTCATTGTAGTTTTGTCAAATTTCAAATAGTGCTTATAGAAGACACTTATTCCTTCATATTAAAAATTATAGGCACATTGGAAAGGGGTTTTATTTGAACCATTTTAGTAATAAATTTAGTAAAACTAATAAAAATACATTATAAAAACTATTTGAGAATGCTAGAAACGGTTGCCCAGAGTTCTTGCACTATAGTTGCTTTTGAAATGGATTAATACTTATTGAAGTACTGGAAATTTTATTGGATTTAAAATTTTGAAAAATATTTTCTCTTGTAGCCACTCTTTAGTTGAAAACTAGTTTTAATTTTGATGACTCGTAGCCGCTCTATGTTAAAATCGTAACAATTTTTCAAGGTAAACTAAAAGTCACTATCCTCTTAGTTCAAGAAAATATAATCACTGTAGTTAAAATTTGATACACCATCGTTAGGTTTGGTCAAAAGTGAGTGGGCAAAAACCAGACCCTCCATCATGACCATGCCGTCTTGTGGCTCCCCATGCACTATAGACAGTGATTATATTTCCCGTATCTAAAGTTTACTAAATAATTTCAAATGGAATGCCCGATATTTGTTAGTATATATTAAACGTAAAGTAAAAGGACTTAATCGAACAGCAATATATTTAATTTTGACTTAATGTGACCTGTGCAAGAATAATATGCTGCTTCTTCTCCCATGGAGAAGATATATATAGTAGTCAAATCTCCGATAGTCAAATAGATACTCTTCCTTTATTGGCTATTTGCCACACTTTTGAAAATAGTTGTTCTGTTGTACTCGCAAATGATATGAACTTTGATTTATTATAGTCGATAACAACTGAATATAGAAACATATAAAGCTAGGATTTATGTACAGTATACAATATTATTACAAAGTATTGAACTCTACAAATTAAAGCGTAATATTTTGTGGTAATAAAATAGTTTCGGAATTATTTATTTACTACAAAAACTCAGTTTTACGTTAAATGCCAATGTCATAGCATGGTGTATAATGTTAACAGTTTGTCACAGCGACTATAAAGCAAACAACGCGACCGGATGGGCTAAAGTACTAATTTATTGTTTTGTCCGTTTATTTTTATCCATTTTCAATATAGAGAATTTGGACTCCTCTTTATACTTCATGGTGTTTAACTATATTTGACAGGTATAAATGATTTATTTATACCATTATTAATACTCCCTTTAAAATACAAAAACACTGAATGTTATTTAAGAAAATATATCTTTTAAATGAACTTACCAACTGGTTTTATTGTTTCCACAACTAAAATATCATCTTCACTTTCACTTGCTTGCCACATTTCAGAATTACTGTCGTTACTATTTTCAACCAACACTGCTGTTCCTTTTCCTAAAACAAAAATACACAATGCAGATGGTGCGATTATATTCTTTAAATGAAAAAATGGGGGTTTTAAAAATTAATACAGTAGTTTTACTACTATTTGACAATATTTTTGTCACTTAGTTACTACTGAAACATTATTAAGTTAGGAATGTCTACAGAAATATACTTTTAATGTAAAGTATAGTCTATTAAGTACATTCTATAAAACACTTTTTATTGAAAACTAATAATTTTATTAGAAACCATAACACCTTACCTACTGACTTAATTTCATCCTCTTGGCATGTAGGAGCAACATCTTTCTCTATTTTTTTGGCTTCTTTTTTCTTATGACGTTTACTTTTGCTTTTCCACTGGTCCATACAAATACTCGCTATGTCTGAAGTGCATTCAACAATTTCCTCTAGTATTCTGTGAAATCCTGGTTCCTGTTTTTCTTGCCTGAATTAATATTAAATTTGACAAATAATTCTCTGAGTAAAGCGTATCTTTTTTTAACATTAGCAGTGACTTGATTTTTTATGAATACTTTTGTTAAAAACAAGTATTTGATATTTTTATTTTAGCTCAAAAAAAACTTATGAACTTTATTTACCTTTTAATACTGTCCTGCTCCACGGCATCTTTTATTAGTTGAACAACAATACCTGCTCTGCTGGCTGCCTTATTAGCAGTACTTAATATAACATCTATACTTAAATCCACTTTTCCTCCTAAATGCAGGCCACAAAGTTCTTTATAAGAATTTAAACTAATAGACATAAAACCATCTGAAACACCTTCCTCCAGTAGATTTGGATCTGCTATTATAACATTGCTAAAATATTAGAATATTTATTTATACCTACGCAATTTAATTACAGTATACAGGGTATGGAAATTAGGTACACTAACTACAGAATTTTGGCATTTTTTATACAACTTCATATTATAATAAAATTTGTCCAAATCATTGCTTTCTTAGGCAACAAAGGGATAGTTGTTTTTGCAAGTTTCTCAATAATAGTATCTGCTTGCAACCAATAATTGCATTACAAGTTATCATACAATAAAAGAACAGGCATTACAAAGACATATATTTTGGTCAACTATTAAATAGAAAATTGTGAAAAATTATCACTGCCATCTTTTTTACCATGTTATATATGTTTCCTTCCGCGATTCAGCTGTTATTTGTCACCATTATTTCTGTCACACTCTGTACAAGTATATTATTTCTTTTACTTACCCTCCATCGAATATTGAATATGTGAGGCAAACAGGAAAATGATGAATAACTGTTGGAATCGGATCTCTCTGTTTGTAACTATGTATAGTAAATTCCTCTCCGTTACAAGTAACATCAGGTCTTCTAAAATGTGTTAATGCAGAAAGTGCAGCAACGGATGCACAATCTAATATATTACCTTCATGATTAAGTACATTAATATCTACTCTTAATGCCCAAACCTAGAATAATGCGTAACTCACTTTAGATTAGAGTACATCTAACTTAATTACACAATTTCATAATTATTAATTTAGAAAAATAAGTATTTTATCCCTCCCAACGAGTACCTACGTACAGATGTAAACAATCACAAAAATATGTCAGGTATTAATTGGTTTAATTTATTTAAACGTAATGTTATATGGAAGCGGAAGGCACATACTTTGCGAGCACCTTCTAACACCTTGCATTACCTTTTCATTCATTTTTATACATAGCGATTCAAGATCCACTGCTTTCGAATCTTTTAAACATTTTTCTAAAAGTCTATTCAGTTGGACAGATAAGTCAGATTGTCTACCACTTTCAAAATGTGGTGCTGCTATAGGATTTAATTCAATATTTATATTTAAAATTCCCTCACTTGGTCTAGATGATTTAGGTTCTTGTATTTCACATGTCACTTGTGCTAAAACCCTAAAACAATATTATATGTAAACTATATTACGTAAGTTCTACTTTCAGAATCAACATTCGGGAATTTTGCCAGTCAACTTAGCTAATGCATGTACACATTTACAACCAGTAAAATATAAACAAGAAACTACAGTATTCTAAAAACTAAAAGTGTAGCATTTAGGCACAAACTTTTAAATTTTGTCACAAAAAACAATGAAGGTATGAAATGTAATTATTAAAATTATGAAACTATGAAGCGGGTATTTAAAAATCAACATTTTATCAGTGTTTTTTTAGTTCAACAAAAATGAAATATTTAAACAAAAGCTAAATTACTGTTGTATACTAAACTTACAGTCTCTACAATAGAGTATTAAGATATCTTAAGCAATACTGATAGCTTAACGGTTTTCAGTGCAAATGTGCCGAGATATGGATTGTTTTAACACTTAAGCAGGCATGCTGTAAGGCACCCACCAATCTCTGAAAAACTTTTCAACACGCTTTTTGCTGTAAAGCTGAGCGTCTTGAATACATCCTCAATCAAAGTTTGTGTTGTTTCAAAATTTGTCATACGCACAAGGACCACCTTATAGAACCACATTTTACCTGGTTTTTCCTAAAGATACACAACAGCATCCCCAATCTTTGCTAAATTCTATTTCAATTTTCCTAAATTCATCCAAAGACCTTCCATCCAATCTCTAAAAGTAAACGAAATATTAAGCACTTACAGAGTATTATATGTATACATCTTACTTACTACCGACTCACAAATATTTTTAATTAAAAACTTTTTTTCGCAATTCGAAATAACCGTCTTCCTTACACTAGACATACTTTTTGCCAAAAACACAAAATAATATAAACACAAAATATCTGCAAATGAACTGAAAACTGAATGATGATTAAAGAAAGCTAGGTTAGAGCTGGTTAGAGCCTTGCCTTAACAACCATAACCCATAACCATAAAGATAGAAGAATTCTTATTACTTTATGCCCATAACTACTATGCTATTTTGATCAGAGTCATCTATCGCATAGTACCAAAACTAATGTAAGCCTATGTGTTTCTAGCACAGTTTTCTGCATCTCATTTTTTATTTGCCATTGGAAAATATTGCTAATACGACCAGCCGAATTGTAGATGGGGGTCATGATCGCGTAGCCAATACTTTTCTATGGAATTAAGACCTCTTATTTGGTATTTGTAGAGATTAGCCGCGAATTTTCGTTAGCAATTGCGAATGCAAGCTTTTATTCACTGTGAATATAAACTGCAATTGCTATTTTGATCAGAGGCATCTATCGCATACCATCAAAACTAATGTAATTCAATGACTTTCTCGAACAGTTTTCTGCATCTGATTATTTATTTGCCAGGTGGAAAATTGTTAACACGCGCAGCCGAACTATAGATGGCCGTAGTGCTCGCGTGCCAATGTTTATCTATGGAATTACGACCTTTTATTTGGTATTTGTAATTTGTAGATATGAGCTGTCGCGAGTCGCGAATTTTCGTTAGCAGTTGCGATCGGGAATGCGAGCTTTCATTCACTGTAAATTAAACAGCGATAGTAATTTTGATCGGAGGCATCTATCGCATAGTATCAAAACTAACGTACCTCGATAGGTTCCTCGCACAGTTTTCTGCACCACATTTCTTATTTGCCATGGAAATTATTGTTAATACGACTGGCCGAACTATGGATGGCGGTAATGGTTGCGTCGCCAATAATTTTCTATGGAATCAGTGGAATTAAAACCACTTATTTGGTATTTGTAGAGATGAGTAAGTCGCTAATGCGAGCTTTCATTCGCTGTGAATTAAATTACGTTAGCTATTTTGATCATAGTCATCTATCGCATAGTATCAAAACTAATGTAACTCGACGATTTCCTAGCACAGTTTTCTGCATCTCATTCCTTATTACCTGTCGTTAATACGACCAACCAAACTATAGATGGCGGTAATGCTCGCGTAGTCAATATTTTTCTATGGATTAAGATCGTTGTTTGTATATTATACAAACAACGATTAAAACCACTTATTTGGTATTTGTAGAGATGAGCTAAGTCGCAAATTTTCGTTAGCAGTTACGATTGCGAATGCGAGTTTTCATTCTCTGTGAATTAAATTGCATAACTATTTTCATCAGAGTCATCTGTCGCATTCTATCAAAACTAATGTAATTCGATGGGTTCTTAGCACAGTTTTCTACTTCTCATTTCTAATTTGCCTGTTAATATGACCAACCTAACTATTGATGGCGGTAGTAGTCGCAAGTAAATTATTTTTCTATGGATTTACGACGCCTTATTTGGTATTTCTAATTTGTAAAGATGAGCTAAGTCGCGAATTTTCGTTAGCAGTTATGATTGCGAATGCGAGCTTTCATTCACTGAATTAAATTACGATAGCTATTTTGATTAGGGTCATCTATCGCATAGTATCAAAACTAATGTAACTCCATGGGTTCCTAGCACAGTTTTCTGCATCTCATTCTTTATTTGCCTGTTATTAATACGACCAACCAAACTATAGATGGCGGTAATGTACGCGTAGAAAATATTTTTCTATGGATTTAAAACCATTTATTTGGTATTTGTAGAGATGAGGAAGTCGCGAATTTTCTTTAGCAATTACGATTACGAATGCGAGCTTTCATTCACTGTGAATTAAATTACGTTTACCTTATCAATTTTTGATCATAGTCATCTATCGTATAGTATCAAAACTAATGTAAATCGATGTGTTCCTACCACAGTTTTCTGCATGTTAATTCTTATTTGCCTGTTGTTAATACGACCGGCCGAACTATAGATGGTGGTGGTGCTCGCTTCGCCATGTTTTTCTATGGAATTATGATCTCTTTATATTTGGAATTTGAGTTTGTTGAGATGAGCTAAGTCGCGAATTCTCGTTAGCAGTTGCAATTGCGAATGCGAGCTTTCATTCGCTAAGAATTAAAGTACAATAGCTATTTTGATCAGAGTCATCTATCGCACAGTATCAAAACTAATGTAACTCGATGGGTTCCTAGCACTAATCTGAAAAAATGTATTTGTTTGAAGAATTTTGGCCCATACAATTTTTCTATAGATCTGCCACAGTCTATGGCAGAAAGCAAGTGAATATTCAAAGAAAAACTTTTTCGTTATGGATTTTTTCATGCTGAAAATTTTTTCATGCACTTTGGAGTCATGAACTAGTGAAGTACCAATACCTGCTTAAAAAATTAAACCTCCACCCAATGTTCGTAAAATAAATTTATGTACACAGATAAATCTATCAAAATCTACACTTATTATCCTCATCACCTAATGAATATTTTATTTGAACACTGGAAACATTCTGTAATATATCCTTCTTCATTTAATTCTTCTCTATGTATAATAATGTCTTCTCCACACCGACAAGAATAGTAAGCCACTTCATCTTTAAAGTTAAGTTCAGTTCTTGATAGTTCTGCATGAATTAAAAATCTTTCATCGAATGCTTTTCTCAAAAGGGATGCATCATACTGCTTCCTCAAATGTTCATCCCTTAATGTCTTATATGCCTTATCAATGGAAATAAACTTTTCATTTGATAAAAATGATCCATCTTGTTTGTCTGGATGGTATTTCTTTATTAACATTTGATAATTCCGTTTCAGTTCAGAAAATGTTACTGTCTCATCACAACCCAAAATGTCATAATAATTTTGTTGTACTGTATTACTGCTCTCTTCTGGTACTGTTTTCTTATCCATACCTAAGGCATTAAAATACTTTTATAAATACTGTTGTTTCTGTCTGTATCATTTAATGATGGTTGAATACCAATAAAATAACCCTTGCATTGGTTTGTGGTTTAGTATATAACACAAACAATGACAAACAACGGTTTAATATATAGTTTTTGTAATTATTAGATATACATATATTACATAACATATTATTCATATGTTATACTTATGTCAGTCAAATAGTCACATAATATTAGTCATATAGATTAGTACAAGTAGTATTATTGTAATTTATTCAAGGAATCGGACTCACTAGAGGTGTTGAGGTTGATCTTGATTTATGAAGAATAATCTGCAATTTGTTTCTTCATTCTCCTAGTAGATACCTGAGTAGTTTTTGCCTTTCAACACGCAAAGTCTTACTGTTTTTATAAATAAATTAAAGAGACTACAACTGAATTCTGATTAACTCACATGGCAATGATGAATGATGCACTAGGTTTGTAGGTTAAAGTTAAAGGCATAGAAAATCATAATATATATTATTATATGGTCGAATATATTTTCTACAGTTAATGGTTAAGAACAAAAAATTCTTAAAAAATATAAATAGAAATTAGAAATAAAAAATACAGGAATATGAATATACAAACACAAAATATATAAGAGAAATGAGTGAAGAGTCTGAAGTGAAGAGCACTGAACTATATATAATAACATATATAGTTCAGTGGTGAAGAGTGAATAGGGAATAGGCTAATGAGATGAGATAATTCGAATAAAAAAATAACCTATAATCCGGTTATTGAGTGAAGACTTATCAATAATGTATCCTAAAATGAAAAGTGTTTTTGTAAGTGTGTAAGGCCTGGTTTCATAATCAAATTTAAAGTACAAAGTCGTGTTCATGATGACATATCACTCACTAAACGACGGCTCTGATTGGTTACTTTGAAACTAAAAACCAATCAGAACAGTTATTTGATGAGTGCCGAAGTTGTTATGTCGTGATGAACCCGACCGTATTGTATTTGCGTAATAAAGACAGTAATATCGAAAATATTTAAATGTGATTTTAGTAAATGGTCCTTTTTTTGTTATAAAACCCGGCCAAAAGACATTGAAAATCAAATACATACATACATGCTTAAAAGAAATCGACTGTTACAGCTGCCGTAATGGATATTTTTATTTGACCTTATTTTTATATATTGAGTGTGTAATTCCGATTTATGTAATCGCGACAATAAACAATTTGGATTATCTTGGCAGAAATACCTATGTACCTATCTTGTCCATTAACTCAAAACCGTCGATTGTATCTTCTCATCGCATAAAAAAAGAAACTGAGAACTCTTACTGTCAAACTTAAATGGAAAAATAGGGCATGTTTTAGAGTGTATTCTAAATCGCAATAAAGCATATGCCATATTTACTAGCGAGTAAGAGGTTACCAAAAAATAATGGTGAATCAATACAAACAGCTGGTACTGCATCACAGATATGCTCTGTATACCTAACGCACGCATGCATTGAAATCCACATAATATTATTATGTGCTTGAAATGAACACCATGCTCTTTCTATTACTAAATGTGTTGTAAAGAAAATTAGTGGTTAGTTTTTAATAGAAATATTTTTTGTTAAAGTAGGTATCACTGAATGATTGAAAATATTAATAAATACTATAAATAGCTCTTTTTTTTAATGTATTATTTTACTGATGCAACTTTCTGTAAATCAGAAAACTGATCCATATTATTAAATCCTTATTGTTGTTTATAAATCAAAAGTAATTTAAATATTCTGATAGTAACAACAGCTGATTCTGATAGACACAACAGTTGTCCGTGATTCATATACCTATCTAAGTGTACTCCAAATTATCTTATCTGTCGTAGCAATTCATAAGACTTGTGGACATGAAAACGAGGGTATTATTTTTCATCCTTTGTTTCCGGTTATGTTCTACAGGAATACCTCTTGTTGTAAACACATGGAATTTCCAGAATGCAACTCAGAAGGGTGAGAAACTGTATTTTAAAGTGCTATGTATATGCGTAATTAATGTACTTATTTTTCTAGCTTGGCAAGTTTTAACCGATCAGAGTCAAAACGATAATGCTTTAGACGCTCTAACTCTTGGATGCAAAGTGTGTCAAGACGAACAATGCGATAATACTGTAGGTTATGGAGGATCTCCTGACGAAAATGGAGAAACGACATTGGATGCATTAATTTTTGATGGGTATGTATACGATTAAAAATTAAATTAAATTAAGAAAAAGATTCCATAACACCTCTCTATGTCTGTATTCATTAATAAGTTGCAAATATATGTAGCTCTTGAGTCCACCTCATTTTGTATTATAATAATCAGCGAACGCAGCCAACAGTGAACATCTCAAACGAATCCTTTGATGGACCGACAGCAGATAGATCGCTCCGAGGCGGTGCGGCAAAAGCTGCAGTTGCCTTGCCTTGCACTTGTTTGCCGCGCCTCAGAACGGGTAATTAATCTATGCTCAGAACGACGTCCACATGCCTCGGCGTGCCTCAGTCGCATGTCGCAGTCGTGCGCAGTTGTGTACGCGGCTTTACATGTACATAATATTTTGGTAAAATACAAAAGCAACAATAAACGCATTAATTTCTATGCGGCCTCCATGGAGTATTTTAAAAACACTGAAATGATATGTATATTTTTCGATTTTGCTGTCTTATCTTCTAGTTTCAAACTATCAGCAAATAGTATTAATTTAATTTTTGTGACCAGTCCGGGGACATCGGTATCTGATAATCTAACCCTGGAAAACTTCAGATTGAACGATTATCGTAAGTTAAGTAATTTTTGTGAAAATCGACCTCTGCCTCTGCCGAAATTGTAATGAAAATGTAATTAAAAATTTATACTTCCAAAAACATTAAAAAATTAGGACTTATGTCCTGATTGTGCTACATATGTCCTACTCATCAAGACAAAAAATATAGAGGTGCAAAAGCGACTGGTTTCGCTTTTATATTCCTTATGTTTTTATTGTATGCGTGCATTGTATGCAAATTTTCGGAAATAAAAAGTAAGTGAGTAGGCTAAAAACCAATCCACGCTCTATCAGCCCACCGTCATTAAAATAAAATTCTAAATGTTTGTGCTTATACAATCATTCTTTTTTTTTTCCATAACAATAAAAGTTTTTTTTTAATATCGTCATCATATTTAAAAGGGACACAATGGATATGGGTGCTATTGGAGGCATTAGAAGAGTGAAGAATGCAATATCTGTTGCTAGACATGTATTGGAATATTCCGAACATTCCCTTTTAGTTGGAGATTTAGCATTAGAATTTGCTCAAAAGTTTGGATTTCCAAGTGAATCCCTACAAACAAATTTGTCCTTAAATATGTGGGAAGATTGGAAAATAAATAATTGTCAACCAAATTTTTGGAAGGTAAATATAAAATTTTTTAATAAATTAAACATTTCCAAGAGAAAGTCCTCATCTTTTTTGTTTCTAAACACTTTATGCATTATTTATTATTTTTAAATAACATTGGGATTACAAAAGAAATATTTGTCCAATACAAAGGAAGCGGTGAGACAAAACGTTCTTTCAATCTTCAAGTGTAAAAAGAAATGAGGTAGGTACCTAAATATAGTATACCATATAAATTAGTGATAATAGAATAAGGATCATCGAATATAGAATTATCATAGGTATTAGAAATAACCCTATCTTAAAAGTTTATCGACAACTAAATATAGCCTCCCATTCTAAGGATTAGCTAGAGCAGACTTCTGTGGGAGAACGAACGTTATAATTTTGATCTGTAGGCCGCATATAGAGCCCAAGAACGATATCAGTTGGTGAACCTTAACCACTACCTACTTAAGTATTACTTATTGCAGGATTAAAGAATCTGGGCTAGAAGTCCGGAAGGGAAAAACGTTCAGTATTTATCATAAAGTAGTAGGTTTGTCTATCGCATTCGTATTATTTATTTATTAAGGCAGGCAGTAAACGCAAACGTATATAGACATAGATACCTACCCACTTTATTTTCCTCTGAAGAATTTTACCCTTAGGTACCTATTTACTACAAAAATGGATCAAACCATATACAAGGATAAAACGTATTTATTGTATAAAATATCTATTTCTAAAAAAGTGTATTTAATATTGTCAAAAAATTCAAGAATCTATGTTTTTAATTCATAAGCAGTTGAAAACTTTATTTATACTTACCTACCTATAATGTATATTTTTCACTTCACTAAAAGATATTACCATTAAATTCAATGGATATTACACATTCCATTTTCCCCTGGTTCTTTTTATTTCAAAACTGCGAGGTTATTCACCTTTTTGTAGCCCCTCCCTCTGATTTTCCGAAGTTCATTAACCTTAACCAAAAACAGGGAATGGACTACATTTTTCTTCTTCTCTTTTGTTTGACAAAATCAAAGGGTTCGTTCTAAGTCTATGGTTATACGTCTATAATCAATTTTCTTCTTCTTCTACGATGCAATTTTTTTAAAATAAACGTGATAATAGTTTAATTTTTAAATACCTATAATTTTACCTTAATGTATAGATTATTATTACCTTTCCTAAGGTAAATTAGTATTTAGTTTCTTAGGATCATTTCAACTCTACATTTCTTCGTGACTCGTGTTAGTCGGGGCCCTTTTGCTGACGCCTTATTTTTTAAAATATAGATATTTACTTTACTTTACATAACTTAATGAGGGTGTGAAAAGTCTTGTGAATAAATATGTAAAGGTTCATGGGATTATTGTGAGGGTGTTTATATTAAACTTTTAGCATGAGAATCGTAAGAGTGAGTTTAAAAGAATATGCATGAACATTTTATTCTGTTTAATCCATCTAGGCATTTTATGCCATGGTACGTATTTTGGTGGTGTTCGCATTATCCATTAGGTATCAAATATCTGGATACTTAGAAATCGACCTCTAATGGAACGAAAAATCCGAGCGTGCTTATGCTCTAAAATTTTCCCCTTTCTGCAGTAGTATTTAATCTAAATTCACCATTTTAAAAGGTAAAGCAAAGCACAATTCGCCAGATCCCCATCTGTAACGACTGTAACGTAAACAATTTATCCGATTTCAATGGGGAGAAGCTTATAAAAAATATCCTATGTACCACTCCTTTTTTTGAGTGGTATATAAATGTCACGGGATTTTGCCACCACTATTATTTCTGTGACGTTGAACATTTATACACCACAGGTATTAATATTTCTAATCCACATATGTAATTTTATAATCTTATAAACTGATTTATTGATTGATTGATAATTGGTTTCCAATTATTATCATTTTGATTTCAGAACGTTGTTCCAGACCCTAAAACCCATTGTGGACCGTACACGGAAACAAACATTCTATTAGATAACACTCTTACAAAAGATGCGTCTAGTAAGTTTAATTCAAAGAATCACGACACGATAGGAATGATTATTATTTCTCAAACTGGTCACATTGTAGCTGGGACTTCTACAAATGGTGCTAAATTTAAAATTCCTGGGTAAAATATTACACTTTTTTCATTATCTACGTATTCTTATACAACTGTTATAAGTACCTAATATTATTTCTTAAATGTAGTTCGATATAAATATGTTACAAGGGTCTTGAAAAGGGTTGCAACCTTTGGTGTGAAGATAACACTAACATAGTTTTCCACATAACTCCAAAACACTATACTGCACCGACGCGCGATTCGCCAAACAAGTTGGCATAATGATTAAAACTCAATCAGTTCAAAACTCCATAGTTTTAATCATCTTCAGATGAAGCCAAGTTGGTTAGCGAAACACATGCCGCGTGCAGTATAGTGTTTTGGTGTTATGTGGACAACTACGTCAGTGTTATGTTACAAGGGAATACTTTTGCAACATTGCACTGTCATAAAATCAGAGGTGCAAGTTTAATTATTATCTAATAACTTCATTTTTAGATATCGGCAACGTAATTTTAAATGCCACTTACTACTTTTCTACCCTTTTGCCAAGCAAAAACTATTTAAAAAAGTCCCATTGTTGCGACCTCATTGTTATCATTGTCAGATATGACACATGCGTTGCATTTAGGTACCTATAAATAAATAATGTTACTTTTGAAACATATTTACCTACTGCAAAAGAAGGTTTATTTTTGCAATTTTTTAAATGTGCATAGCAGAAAAATTTCTTTAGGTCCCTTAGGTACCTACATAACCAAATTTTAGAAAGAAAAGAAACAATAATAATAATTATTACAGAAGTATATGCCTACATATTCCAATTTAATGGTTATCGCAGGCGAATTACCTGAATGTAAACATTCATATAATAATATCTCTATACCCTCATTCTAATCACAAGGATTATCCCGAAAGTCTAAGACTTGTGCGGGAGAGGGGGCGGCATATTATTATTTCGCGGCCCGCATTTGCATAAATAAGTATTTACAATAGTTATACTTATATGCATGTTTTATACATACATATAAACGTTGTTGTTTTTCGAGTTAAATTACCATTGCAATCGATAGTGATAGTAGCATTAAACTAAAATACAACACGTTTTAGAAGGGTTGGCGATTCACCAATTCCTGGAGCAGGAGCTTACGCCGATAGCAATTTTGGAGCAGCTGCCGCTACCGGCGATGGAGATATAATGATGAGATTTTTACCAAGGTACCTACTATGTCATTATTTTTAGCTACTCTTAGTTACTTACATCTCTTACTATTACACATTAATGTATAATAATTGACATCTACTGTTTTTGTACCTTTTGTCAGTTTATGTGAAATCTATTTAAAAAAGACGTAAAATTCTTGAAGGGCGTCGTCCTAGAGTCCTCCCTCACGAGCCGCCACTGGCAATGCTTCATAGTTAAATAAGATTTAAAAACATTTCAACAATTAAGAACAACTCATTCCAATATTTTTTTTTTTTTAGTTTCTTAGCAGTAGAGCAACTGCGACTTGGTGCATCCCCAGAGAAGTCAGCTAAAATCGCATTGTCTAGGATTACCGAAAAGTACCCTTCATTTTTTGGAGCTGTTATAGTAGCTGATAAAAAAGGAAATATTGGCGCCTCCTGCAATGGGATGGAACAGTTTCCCTTTTCTGTAGCTAGTGACGACTATCCAAATTCTATTATAAAATACGTGGCTTGTACTAATGCTAAATAATGTAATCGAATAGGAATATGTACCTAATAATTTATATAACTAAATATTATTACACTGATTTTTTGCATAAATTTAAATAAAAATGGTAATCAATAGCAAACGTGTTTTATTAATTTCTACATCTAGTTACGAGATTATGTTTGTCCGACTTAAATTATTATGAGGTTGAAGAGATTGTGATGTTATGGCATAGATTAAGTACTGAAAGTTAAAGTTTATAGGGGTAAAATTGAGTATTGGCGTATTAGTTTGGCGTCGCCCAAACAAATGATGTGATTTGAGCGTGAAGTTGTACGTCTTCACGAGAAACTTTTTCAAAAATATAAAAATAAGGCTACTTCTGTCGGCCTAAATAAAACATAGCATACCAAGTTTTGGATTGTAATTTTCATTTTAGCCAGTTAGGGTGAATCTGTCTCCTGAACTATGTTTTACAAAATAAAAGTGTGGGGACACAAACGAAATGTTTTTCAGCGCAAACCATCTCACACATAACACAAACATGTTCTATAAAGACAAAACAGCAATATAAAGGAACTTAAATTAAAACTAACGGCAAAATAATTTTCAGTGATATAACAAGGTAGGTACTACTCTTTTTTACATTCTTTATATCAGATGTGATATATGATATCAAATAAGTTTATATATAGCAAAATCCCATTATTTTTACTGGTTCTACATGTTCCAGAATGTTTTCAGCATATAACTTGGACGCCTTGTACACCAAAATCCAGTTATCATTCATTTATTCCAGCTATTTATCCTATAATTCCTGAACTAATATAATAAAGGACCTATATTTTTTTATAAATAATCACGTAATTATTTTTCGCCTTATGTTTTGGTTATATAATTATTCTAAAGATGATTTAGAATAAAAAATTAAAAGATGTAGTAAGTATAGAGATACATTGCGGATATTACGTTTAAACTGATAGGTATCATGTTTTACAGTAGGTATATATCTAAGTGTAACAATTGGGTTAAGCCGTAATAATTATGATTTATTTTTATCTCTTCACAAGTTATCTGTGTAAATAAAATTAAATCTCTTCCTATAGAATTATTGTGTACCTAATCTTATTATATGTTATATAAAATCAGAGAAATATCCCTCAAATGTAGGTAAATCTACAAAACATCTACAAAACATGACTCGCGTTAGGTGCAAAAATGTATTAATTTTCGTAATTACACATTTAGGACTATGTTCTGCTACTATACCAATGGTGGTCAATACCTGGAAGTTTCCAGTTGCAACTCAGAAAGGTATATGAGATGTTACTGTAATTTAAAAAAATTATAATAATATTGTTTTGTATTAATATTAATGCACATCTAGCCTACGAAGTACTGATGGACAATGCAAATGATAGCGATGTAGCACTGAATGCGCTGACACTTGGCTGCAAAGCTTGCGAAGATGAACAATGTGGTTATTCTGTGGGATTTGGAGGAAATCCCGATGAAAATGGGGAAACAACTTTAGATGCTTTGATTTTCGACGGGTAAGAAACTATTTATGTCCCATTCTCTATCTAATAAGTAGGTACCTAAATATAAGAATAATATTATAATATATATCTCACCCTCATCCTAATCACAATCTCAATCAGGATGTTTCTTATTTTTTATTTGTTAGTAAATATAATTATAAAAAAAATGTTTCAAGGTATCATGTTTCAGAGTCTTGTGAAAATCAGTTCTTTCAGATCAAGATATTTATTCCAGAAATACAATGGATGCAGGAGCAGTGGGGGGATTAAGGAGAGTAAAAGGTGCAATATCTGTGGCCAGGCATGTATTAGATCATTCAGAACATTCTTTACTGGTGGGCGACTTGGCAGTTGATTATGCTAACAGGTTTGATTTTATTGAGGAGTCTCTTCAGACAAATTATTCATTAGGGCTATGGGAAAACTGGAAAGCCAGTAACTGCCAACCAAACTTCTGGAAGGTAGGTCCATTTAAAAATTTTGACAATCAAATTGTCATAGAACTATTAAAATAAACAAATATACATGTATGAAATAAAGTTAACAAATTTTACTTTTGACAGAACCAAAATTTCAATGGAGTTTCATAGAATTCTGATCATCGTAAATTCAAAAATGATAGAAACTGAAATCTATTATTATTACCTATATATGACTATATTAATTTTTATCGGTAACGTAATAAAATATACCAGAACGAATTATAGGTAATAAAGGCAAACAATTTTATCAATACGTTAAATCACTCAAATTGTAGTCAATATAATACCTCTTAATGACGTCCATAATATTTGTAGTTATTTGCTATAAATATAATACCTAATTATAATTAATGATTATAGAACCTATCCTTATCTTTCTAAGGGTTTCTTTTGAATAATAGTTCAATAATTAAAAAATAGAGGAGTTCTATCCCAAAACTAGTTTTATAATCTCACCTTCACAAATTGTCTTTGTTTTAGAATGTGGTACCAGATCCTAAAACTCAATGTGGACCTTATACTGCTTCTACAATAAAGTATGACATAGATGTAGCAACAGACACAGCTAGCAAATTCGTTAACTCAGAAAATCATGACACCATTGGAATGATCGTTATATCGGCAAATGGCCATATTGTAGCTGGAACATCCACCAACGGACTTAGATTTAAGTTTCCTGGGTAAAGATGAAATTATTATTAATAAAATTTCAAAGGAAATATCTGAAATAACTATACCCATTGGGCAGGATTTTTTATCGCTTTAGTATTCAGTCGCGGATACCTACTTCACTTGTCACTATCTAATCTATAACGATTTTCTAGTGCCAAGACAAGTGTTGCCCCTTGATACCACTTGTCATCAGATCAGATAAGGCACTTATCACAGCCTTACACAGCATAAATCAAGTCTCTTCTTTCCTTTTCAGAACCCTAAAGTGTTTGGAGTGGTTTTCGGATTACCCTTACTTCTTCATTTCTGGACGTATACTTTAATTCAACAAATCATCTAGCCTGCCATACTTCCGATATTGAAGTAATCGGCTTCGCCATCAGTTGTTTTCCTGGTTATGCATATATCGATTAAAACCTTTCTATTTCATTATCCTTGAGCGTGGTCCATCTGGTTATAGGTACTTTCTTTCCAGATCTTAGGATTTTGTTGGATTTCTCAATAATTTCCTACAACTGCTCAGTTAGATCCTCTCTTATAGCTGCTTTGCTCATTTCCGATGTTGTATAAGGAGCTTAACATGATCTTTCGAATTCAGTTTTGCAACTTCAATTATATTTTCGTTTAACGTTTTCTTGTCTACCAAGGCGTAACGCTTGCATCACAGTCTCTTCAACCTTCGATAAAAGCTTACACAACCAGTTGCAAATTTTCAGCGTTCTGTAGATGGCGGCTCTTTGGCTGTGCTTAGAGAAAGCATTTTCAGTATTTATCCTCCATTTTCTCTTTTATTTTCTGGATTTTCAGTGCAACTTTCTCTTCGATTTCTAAGTTTGTGCTCCCAATTATCCCTTTAACATCTGCGTTCATGTTCCTAATTCAGTAATTTAAATTATGGCAGTAATTTTCAGTTAATAAAAATGTAACAAATTAACCATTTGTCACCACTAAATTCTATGGATAAGCTGCTAAACGTCACATTTATTTTTCCGACATTGAAAATATTAGAAGGGGCTATAGGACAAAGTAGCCAAATGACTATGTAAGTCGTAATAGATAAGTTTGAAACCGTTTTGCAAATAATGTTATGCAAACTTCCATATTAATCTTTTAGATCACCTTTTTGTCATTGTCTAACATTCACAGTTAGATATATTTTAATTGCCACTGTACACCAATTTATTTTACTTAGTACTTCACCAATATTTATTACAAACAATTATAATGTTAGGCGCGTTGGAGATTCGCCAATACCTGGAGCTGGAGCATATGCAGACAGTAACTATGGAGCAGCTTGTGCTACGGGCAATGGAGACATCATGATGAGATTCTCGCCAACGTAAGTATAATTACTCTTCAATTTTTTAGTACGTATAGTAATGTTGCCCATGAAGTAGTTGTTTGAATAAAATGAATAACTTAAAACATATAAATAGAAATTGATATTTCATTTACACATTTTAAAAAATGGCTCAAGGAAAATCTGCTGATTTCGTGCGTAGAATACCTGATCAGTCAATCACTACTGTTAGTCAAGTTGATTTAAGTTAAATATAATATATATATATAATCTAATAATATATAATATCTATTAATAATACATTCAATCACACGTACAAAAGCAATTAGGCCAAATTATTCCAAATTATGGAAATTCCTTCTTAGTGCAAGTAGAAGTACAAACATAACTTTAACTTGGATCCAGTTTGTTGCTAACTGTTCTTTATTTTTTTTTTTCAGTTTTTTGGCAGTCGAACAGCTTAGACAAGGTGCCACACCTGCAGAAGCAGCTCACACCAGCATTGCCAGAATTATTGAGAAATATCCTTCGTTTTCTGGTGCTATTATCGTCGTAGATAAAGAAGGAAATATTGGTGCGGATTGTAATGGAATGGACGACTTTTATTTTAGTGTCGCCAATGAACAGAATCCAAATTCTACTTTAGATTATGTCCTTTGCGATCATAACCATAACGGCAGCCATACAATACATACATTTAATTTCGTCACTATTATTTTACTACTTTTTTGCTGTATATATGGGAATTGTTAAAACATATTAAATAGTACCGAAGTAAATCGCCCTTTCTTTTCTCATTAATTTTTGTAATACATTCTTGATTCATAAAATTTGAATGTATTATAACTATGTAAGGTATAAATTCTGTATTTATCCTTTTACCTTGAAAGGGATTGGAACCTTTGGTGTGAAGATAACACTGACGTAGTTTTCCACGTAACACCAAAACACTATACTACTCCACCTGACGCGGGTTTCGCCAACTAAGTTAGCATCATCTGGAGATGATTGAAAGTGCCATAGTACCATAATGGTACGAAGTTTTAATCATCTCCACATGATGCCAACTTAGTTGGCGAAACGCGCGTCGAGTGTAGTATAGTGTTGTGGTGTTACGTGTAAAACTACGTCCCTGCTATCTTTTTACGACACGACGTTACAAAAACAAACGCACTCATTCGGAAAAGCTTGAAGAAATGGCCTTTAATAAGTATTTGCACCTTGCCAAATTTGAAAATAAAAAGATAACTAAAAAAAATGGAGGGAAAAGGGTATACTATGAATCTGTGTCACATTGTATATGCCTATATTATTATTATTATTATTATTATTATTATTATTATTGTTATTATTGTTATTATTGTTATTATTGTTATTATTATGGTCACTATTAAGTATCATTATAAAAAAGTACATTGAAAACAATAAAATATTTGCTTAAAATAACAAGCACAGTGACATTGTAGATACCTGAACTGCACGGTATGTTTGAGATAATTTTATCATGTGGTAAAGATTTCGCCAGACAATTTCCCCGCATTTTTATAGAAACTATGCATCAGTCGTTTGGAGAACAGGCGAGACATGGACTTTGCTCAATGGTTGGACCCGTGTATCTATCTACTATTCTATCACGTAAACAAAACAAATTGTACGGATTCAAAATACTTATATTAACGCGCAGACGATCGCAATTTTCATTACCAAAATTCTTTTTGTTTCTTGTATAGGTATATTTATTTAGCTAAAAACTTTCATTTGTGTCTTAAATCTGTTCCGTTTTTAGTTCTTTGGAAAGAAAAATATTATTCCTTCACTCACTAAGAGAATATAAATAAAACTTGAGTACGTAACTTCAGGTGAGTCCAATTATAACTCTATACTGTCTTTATTTTAATTGCTATAAGATGGTAAGTATATAAAGTAAACTGTAAAGCTTATACATTTTCTTGCATTGGTGTACTAAAAAAATCAAGTTGACTGTATCAAGTATGGAGCTAAATATTGTTATTTAAATTAAACGTGGTATACATTTTGTCCTTCCTTGAATAACGTATTTCACCGGCACGCGGTAAAAGTATGGTTTCAAATATATACAAACATTCGAAAACAAAGTAAGCTGCATTTAACTTAGACCACTTAGTTCCGTTCCGGTTGGACCGGAAGTGGCAGCTGGGTGGTAGATCCTAAACTGGTTTTGGCCTGAAAACTGCGCGTATTTACTCAAATTTAAAAATCCTATAGATTATCCTAAAGATAGTGAGGAATTTGAAGTGTAATTAATTCTGAATCCCACTGGTTTATAAATAATTAGTTAGTCACAAAATATTTCTAGTAATAGTCGATTACATATATGAGAAAATTGGGTGGTGTAGGTACCTATTTATTCTTCATTGTAAATAGTAAAAGGAAAAATTAGACACAGCAATTGACATATGTTATTCCAATTAAAGTTATTAATGAATGTGATGCCAAACCATATGTTTATTTAAATGTTTACGTGTTTGCGGTTAGGGAAGATAATTCTGTTGATGAACTTTGAGGCCCATAAACTATCTGTATTGCAACACAGTTTATTTGGGTGCAATATTCTTTTTAGGATTAAGGTACCTAATAACAATAACTGATAACGTTCGATAGGAATTGTAAAAAAGTCTAATCTATGGAAATCAAAATAAGCCTCTGCAGTAATGTCACCACTGTAACTTTTTATTTTTATAACAAACAGAAATTTAATATGGGGTAATTAGGTATAGGAATAATTTTCAACTTTTTGTGACCTAGCAAAATGGTAATGTGTTTTAATAATCTAATTCCACGGAATTTAAACGCCTTTTCAAAAAACTTCTGCAAAATTTTCCTCGATCGCCGTTCGGCGAGAGAGATGCGTCTAGCACCGGCGTTTGTCCTCGCGCCTTCCCGTCACGCCCGCCGAAATCCCGACTTTTCGCGGGTCCCCCTCGTCCATCTTCTAATTTTTACGGCTTCGAGAAGGGCTTCACGTGAAAGTTCAGTCCTTTCTCTAATCTTTTGAGATTTTTTTTGAGACCGTACGTCGAGTCCTTCTACGTCTATTTCGTCTTCGAAAGTCTCGAGTCGCGTCCGTCTCAACTTCTTTCTTTTTTTATCTGCCGATGTGAGATTGTACTAATGAAACAAACACCTCCCACGAAAACGGTCAAATTAATTAAACTTCAGATAGGTTATTTTCATTATTTTCCTATGAGAAATATTGCTAACAGAATCGATAGTACTGACTGCCAAACACTTCTGATTACCAAAATACTGAAAATAAATGCTTTTCCAATTAGAAAATCGGTAAAAATAATTTTTTTAGGATAACACGTAGTTTACATAGTTAAACATCTCAAGGTAAATTTTTGACAACAGGCTCGGTAGCGCAATGGGATAGTTGTAGGATTCCAAAAATCATAATGCTAATTTCGCGAATTCGAGTCACGCTGGAGTCGCGCTCTTTTTTTTTCACTTTTTTATTTCAATTATTTGTTAGTATTAGTTTGGAATTACTTCCTTCATTTTGGCAGTCTGTAAAATTCATCATCATTTTAGCTTATAAAAGTAAATATCTACAATATTAATTTGCTGCTACAATTATGACAGCAATATATTGTTGGTCCATATTGATAAAATTGATAAAAATGTTTACTGAAAAATAAATTCTACTTTCAGGCCTTAAAAAATTATGATGTTTTACCATCAAGAATAGAGAACCCTTTATTAAAACTATACAATACAAAATAATTTGTAGTCTAAACCATTTTAAATTGAGCTAGTTAAATTTCTTGATGAACTGATGACTCTTTTATGGTTATCTTGCATTGATTTATTTAAAAAATTTATTTTGGTTCCATTTGATCCAATTTTGATTCAATCTTCTTTACTCTTTATTTTCAGAGATTTTTTAAGCTATAGTTACTGTTTCTCTTCATTTTTTTTGAAAAAAATTAAATGTCTCGGAAACGGTTAATTTTAGGAAGACGAAAATTTCATGAAAGTCCACCTAAAATTTTACGTAAAATCCAAAATTGCAATAATATAGGGTGTTCCATTTAAAATAAGCAAGTTGATGGCTACTTCCGCTATAACCGGAAGTGCTACGTGGGCGCCATTATTTTATTTGAGGAGGACCGAAAATCCGAAATCCCAAATTTTAAAAATTCATATCGAACTACTTTAGTCTCTGAATTGGTGGTCACCGTGAGATACCCTGTATTTGTGTGTATTTCATTAAATACGAAATTTATCACTAAATACAAGGTGTTCCCTTTCAAATGGCTTTTGGTACTTCTCTATAATGATAATACAGACGATTAAAACCATCTGCATCACCTAAAAATGACCAAAATATTGAATTTGCATACAGTGTAAATATCTTGAAAAATAAAGGCCTGTATTTGTGTGTATTTCATTAAATACGAAATTTATCACTAAATACAAGGTGTTCCCTTTCAAATGGCTTTTGGTACTTCTCTATAATGATAATACAGACGATTAAAACCATCTGCATCGCCTAAAAATGACCAAAATATTGAATTTGCATACAGTGTAAATATCTTGAAAAATAAAGGCGTCACGAAACGAAAATTTTAAATTGGACAAACTGTACATCATTTGCACCAGGTGTAACCATCTGATTATTTAATTTTCAGGTTCAGTAAAATCGTCTAACAAAACTCGTCCGTCCAAACACTAATTTGAAGATGACTACTACTGTACTAAGGCAACACTTACCACTTTTGGTACACCGTTTTCCCAATGGATTATTATCAATTCTTCCTCTATGCGCCAGGCATAACAAACGCCAATATGTATTGAGCAGTTCGGAGTTGAACGCAAATATATTAGGAAAACAAAAACATATTGAGAATGATAGGCTTTTAAGTGGAGGGGTCATCAAAAGCCCGTTAGGTCCTTGCGGGAAAATTCCTAATCAAAATTTAGTGGAGTATGTTTTCAGGGATATGGATAAATGGATCGAGGAACCAGCTATGGTATGTATTTTATTAGATTACAAACACCACTTACTGTGCGTTTCACGAAGTTGTATCCCGGATTGGAATGTTAGTATATATCTCCAACGTATGGAGCGTCGTCATGTTATTAGTTAAATTCAATGCATTGACACATCTCGGTGACGGACCGCTACAAATTGAGGTGGTGTGATTTAAGCGCGCGTGCAAGTCTCGCACAGGATTTGCCTGACAATCCGAACATTCCAATCCGGGATACAACTTCGTGAAACGCACAGTACATCAAAACACTTTGTAAAGTATACATATAGGTATAACAGTAGTAGGTACCACACAGGTATAAATGCTGGGTGCGCACATTCGGAAATTCCAGATTGCGAATCCAAATTATATAATTTCCGTCCTGAGTTGATTTTTCAACTGATTGATTCTGCAACTGGTGCAATTTTGTCAAACTTTATGCATCTATGCATTTTGTTAAACCACAAGAAAATTTAAATGGCGATAATAAATTAAGTAGGTATACCCTTGTCTTATAAATCTATGGTAGGTACCTATAATATTTTGTAACCATGTACAGTCAAGACCAGAATTAAGCAAAGTGGAATGACCGGAAAAAGAGTAGATCTGTGTTGCCACATTTATTTCTAAAGTATTCTTATTTAAAACAGGAAACGTATGAATTACCTTATTTACCCATTTTTTTACTTGTCTTTAACGTCCCTTATCCCTATTGTACTTTATTAAAGCAAACACAATGTTTAATTTGTCTTTTACTTAATAGTATCAAGGCATTTCCGAATATGTGGCAACTGTGAAAGTCGTAAAGTTGACGACAAGCTGTTCATCCTTATTTAACATACATATTCTTGCATTTACGCTTTCTTTTCTCTGAGCTTCAACGACGTTGATTGGTCGAATCAGGAACCAACAAGCGACTGCGCTCGAGGTAGTAGAGAAACAGTGGCGTGATGTTGGGTTATTTCGCGCGCGTTTCCTAACGGTAAAAATTTGTGGTAAAATTATCAGTGTATTTATTCTTTGTCACTTATTTGTATTAGTTAAAAAAGTGAAAGTGCATATACTAGAAGTATTCATAGAATAGTATACGAGTATATATTAACTGAAATGTGCCCAATGGTAAAACAGAATACGCACGCCCATGCATCACCGCATTTTACCAGATCGGCGAGGTCATTCCACTTTGCTTAATTCTGGTATTTACTGTATGTTACACATTAAACTGCGTGTTCTTATATGAAATGTTAAGTGAATTTTTATGCAAAACCATTTACAGATATGGAGTAAACTTAGGGAGATTTTCATGAAGGTTTAATCACTGGATTTAATATTCGATTCGAAAATATTCCCTCAACCTTTTTATATGGAATTTCCTAAGGATCCTCCAGAATTCCATCCTTAGTTGACAAATCACGAATATAGTGGAATAATCTGAACAATTCGAAAATGATAAAATCCAATAAGGAAAAATAAAGTTACTATTATGTTCTCGTAAACCATCAACTAAAAAAAATAACTAAAAACGCCACTGTAAAGTACTTAGAAAAGCAAACAAAATCCTTCAAGATGTTTTCGATCAGACCACAAAAAAGTTACAGGGGTTTTCCAAAACCAAAATAATTTTCTATTTTTTTCTAAGTAAAGTGGAAACGAAACAAAATTCAATTGTTTTCTCGGCGGAATGTTGATTCACATTAAATTCTGCACTACTTTCCCTATTTAAGGCTTCTTGTAACTCTAATAGTTTCCGAGATCTCTGTAGTGGTAATCAAATTTGGCTCAGCCTGTATGCACCTACCTATATACTCTGCAATTTATGTTACTTATTAGACTGAATATAATATTTGTTTAATTTCTCGTTGTTCTAAAATATTTTCAATATTGCAATATTTTCAGACGTGTGCTGTATCTGGAAGAAGTTATACATATGGAATGCTAAGAGTGTTAGTCAACAGATTTGCTCAGTCACTTTTAGGGCACCGTGGAATGAAACCCCGTGAAGTTGTTGGACTTTTGCTACCTAATATACCGGAATTTGTAATTGTATGTCACGGAGCTATAGAAGCGGGATTAACAGTAACTTTTGTCAATCCTCTGTACACCCCAGGTAGGTACACACGAAATAATATTTTATAGAACACACCCTGTATGGAATTCTTTTTGTTTTATGCGGTATAGGGTGTAGCAGCAAAACTAGCAGATATAATATAAAAAGTAAAAGATATAAATCGTAGCAGACAACTCTGTAAAAACAGCCAGGTACCAATCTGCATCCAATAAATCCAATGTTCAAATTATGACCAAAATCAATACCGAACAGTATCCCATTAGTCCACTAATTTATGTAAATAATCAATAGCAGGTATTTATTATTTCCAGATGAAATTAGGCGACAATTCGAAAATGCAGGAGTCAAAATGATTATAACTGTACCAGTTTTACTGGAAGTAGCCCTTACAATATCACCAAATTTACAAGGATATAGATCAACGATATGTATTGGTGGTGATGACAACTTATCAAACAGTGTATTTGGACTTCAAAGCCTACTTACAGGTAAGAAATTGCTGGTTTGTATAAACTTATATACAGGTGTTTTCTGAGTACGTGTACAAAATTCATAAAATTTTTGTCAAAAATGAGCTGTTTAGATGTATAGAAACTAATATTAAAAATACATTACTTAAATTTTATTTTTATTTTCACAGCCGGCGAGCCAAGTGAGCTACCAGGTACTAATCCAAAAGAATTAGCCCTTCTTCCATATTCTAGTGGCACCACAGGCCTTCCTAAAGGAGTTATGTTGTCTCATCACAATCTCGTTGCCAATCTTGTTCAAGGGGAACATCCCGCTCTCTTTGAGACTACTGCGAAAGGTAACTTTGTTTGTTTCGACTTCAGATGTAGACTTCTGCTAGTGTTAGTCGAACAACGCATTAAACTTTAATAAACATGAAAATACTTCGTTCAGTTTCATAATCCCGTATATATTATTAAACTCCAATTTGCGAAACAAGTTTCGAGTCTAACGAATGTAATTATTTTTCTTTTAAATTCAGTCCAATTGCCTTCCTCTGTTGATTCGACTTTCACAAAGTCGCAGAGCATGTAGTACCAAAAATCACTCCCTTAAACCATGGGGTTATAGTGACGTAATATATTTCGTAACGTTATTTTTAATAATACTATATTTATAGATGGTTCCCACTTTAAAATTCTTACCGTTCTTCCATTCTTCCACATATATGGCTTCAACGGAATTCTGAACATTTCTTTGAGAGATGGATCTCATCTCATCACTATACCAAGGTTCACGCCGGAGGATTACATAAAGGCATTAGTTACACATCGTCCAACGTTCCTATTCGTCGTACCATCTTTACTTCTGTTCCTAGCAAGCCATCCTGCAGTTACCGCTGAGCATTTGTCTTCCGTTGAGGGCGTCCAGTCTGGGGCAGCCCCTTTAACTGAAGGACTGTTGCAAAAATTTAGAAAAAAGATGAATAAGCCAGACGTTATAATAAGACAAGGTAAGTTGCTTGTAGGTAATACTGAAACAAATATTTTGCTTGATGCATATTTCTTCGTAATTAATATACGGTAATTTGCATGTCTCTGTAGGTACATATTAGCTTTGTTCAAACATCCGTCAGAAATAGTCACAGATTGTGTTTTAAAACAATTAAAAAAACAACTGCGCGTCCGTCGTACAATCTGGAACTATTTTTGACATATGTTTGAACAAAGCTATTATGACAAAAAGCCAGAGAGACTTGAAACATGCGATTGACTTGCAGGTTACGGAATGACGGAAAGCTCTCCAGTTACATTTTGTATGCCAAGATTTACGCCTCCGTCAAAAATAGGTACAATAGGCATTCCTTACCCGGGAACAGAGGCTAAGGTCATTAGTTTAACCACAGGTGAACCACTGGGAACACATCAGTCAGGAGAACTTTTAGTACGAGGCCCACAGGTAGGTAATTATTTTCTATTCTCAGCCCACCCAAAAAGATAATTGCGCATGAGCTTCTGAGACAAATTTAATGCCAAAATTCAAAATAGCCCATCTTTTATTTTGAGTTCTTGGTGAAAATTCAATTTTTTTAATTTTCTGGGCCTGTGCATATCTCGTTTACTTTAGACATTGGAAAAAATCATAACTTACATGTTCTTTAGACACATTTTTAAATATACTGCAGTGGCAGAGATAAATACATTTTCAAATTATGACATGAACTTGTATTTTTTAAATGAAAATCATAGTCGGCTTTGACTTAGAGGATCTTCGCACACACGTGATCATGCACAGGTATTTGTAGTACCTATTAATTCAATATTAAAAATCTAATGTCACTGTCAGAGCATAAAAAATTTACCGAATTATTTGTTCTTTTCAATGAGTTAGGATAGTATCTCAATAATTATTCTTTTCTAAAAGCGGGTGTCACTTACAATTACAAGTTTATTAATTTAAAAATCAAAATTTAAGACTTTTAGATGTTTTATTTTTACAGTTAATGCTGGGATACTTAAACAACGAACAAGCTACATCAGAAACAATTGATGAAGAGGGATGGTTGCATACGGGAGACGTGGTGTACTATGATGAAGACTGCTACTTTTATATTGTCGACAGATGTAAAGAACTTATAAAAGTTAAAGGAAATCAAGTAAGTAGTTAGATATATATATATATATATATATATATATATATATATATATATATATATATATATATATATATATATATATATATATACCTACTAATATTGCTAAAGGCAAATTTTGCAAAGTTTTAATTTTCCTTGTTACCAATAACTTAGGTATGCAAAGAAATAACCATATTATCTTAAAGATGTCGAAACAACTACTTTGCGTGCTAAAGGTACCCCCAATCTTGAATTACAAGATATGCCGTTGTAATTCAATATTGACAAGGTGCATAGAACGGAAAGTACTTCTTTTCGACATATCTTTAAAATAATGTTATTTCTTTGCGTACCTAGGTTATAGGTAACAAGGAAAATTAAAACTTTATTGAACCATAATATTTGATGATTTCATTTTTGTTAGGTTTAAAACAAAAGATTCTAAAAAAGCAACATTTATTTTATACCTAAACATTAACAAAATAAAAATATATGTATATCTATGGTCTAACAAATAAGATATAACTATTAATCAGGAACATTAAAATCCCAATAAAATAAACACACATTCCTAAAAAAAATATTTGTTCTTATAAAATCAAAATAAAAATCACCTTGAGTAATTATGAAATATATATGATCATAGAAGGTACTTCTCTGATGTTTTAATTTACTTTCAGATTTTGTCTAGTATCCTCCATATTAAAATTAAATTATAATTTCTCGGTTGTCAAGATTTTTTCTTCTGAATGTGAAAAAAATTAGATTATTTGTAAATGCGATTATCACTAAGGACATTATTTAATATAAATGAGGAACTGTCTTGCAACATTGGAACAAGTGGCAGCCGTAGTTAATACCCTGATGTTAACTCGACCATGCCAAACACCCAGTGTTTGGCACTGGTGAGAATTCTTTTTTCCAGTCATACATAGAAATTTCGGGGAAAATTAAGGTAAAAATACTTTTGGACATGATCAGTCCACATAGCACTAAATTCGTGTTAACCAATTAACATCTATGGAAAAGCATTTTGGTCGGGGAATACCCCATTTGAGAGGAAAAACCATTTAACATTTCTAAAAAAAATACCAATTCCGGTTTAGCTACAATAATATTTATTCGGTTCCATAACATTAAATTCACTTCTATATAAATTGTTAAATTACCTATTTAAAATGCAATAACGTAAAAACTATTACTAAAATGTCTTAAAAGCTATAAAAAAAAAATGAGGGGATGGGAGCAAAAAGAACAGATAGTTCCATTTTTAAGTCACTCAACACAAAACACCATTTACTTCAATAAAAAACCTAATAATTAAGACGGAATAAATTACAAGGCATCAGATGTAGAAGATGGTTCTTCACTTATATGTTCCTCTTTCTCATCAGCCTTTATTTCACTAAGGACATCAACATCCATAGAAGTTTGCATTTTACAGTCCTCTTGTCTAATAGATACATCTGGTTCTGGCTCAGCTTCTTGCACCTTAAGTCCTGGTATGTTACTAAAATTGTTCTCTGTAGAAGCTTCTGATTTTGCCTCAACTTCTCTTAATTGGTCTGAGATTTGTAGCGAACTACTAGGTAATTTTAAATCCGGTTCAGTACAAGTAAAGGCCTTTAATATTGGTTCTTCCTCCTCACTTGCTTGAAGACAGGATGTATCTGTTAACACACAGGTTAGAGGTTCTTCTTTAGCATCAGATTTGTCATCTTTTACAGGAATTTCATTTTGTTCCGTTTGAGATATATCTTGATTTTTCTCATCTAGTTTTTCTATTATATCTAACTGATCTCTACATCTCTCTTGATTTACATCCAACTGCAAGGTTTCCATAGATTGGGAACTACTTTCTGGAGAAATATCCTCAATGTCAGATTGATCCTTAACCAAAGTTATTTCTTCCAAGTTTTTCTCTAGTTCTGCACCTATATGTTCATCTACTGGCTCTGGACAAATAGGATTGGATATAATTGTTTCTGCTAATGGTTGCACTTCCTCCTTTTCATCAGACAGTTTCTGTGGGTCATCTTCAGGCTGCAATAAGAATAAAAGTTAACTGCAATCGATGCAAATTTAAAATTTTGGACTTACAGATGAGGTTTCTTTATTCTCATGTACTTCAACTTCAACGCTTTTATTTTCTGAACTTTCCACTCTTTCCATGCTACTTCTTCTTTGCTGAACACCAGCTGGTAAGGTAGTGATGCTAAGTGAAGTGTCAGTCTCATTTTCATCAACGGCTTGAGAAGTAGCGACACAGGAATTTGAAACTACAGGCTCTATCAATACATAAGGCTGTTGTGGTTCGTCGATACTTTGACAGGAAATAATAGTTTCTGGAGGATTATCTTCCTCAGATTTTGTGGTAATAGAAATACTTGAAGCAATTTCTGAAAATATTTTGTTGGTTTAAAATAGTGCACTGAATGGTTATTATTTCTATAGATACTCTCAAATCTTAAATACTTACTATGGTTTTCCTTTATCTAAATATTATTAGAAAGTCCATAAGTATTAATCTTAAAGTGTGTGTTTTCATTACAATTGGTTTGAATTAGATATAAAAACGATGTTCATAACTATGTTACAAGGCAGATAATGTCTGTAACTTATTTGTGGTGTATTTTGACGATTCATAGTTTGTTTCTTTTGGGATTACACCACCTGTAAAATAACAAAAAGCAGTTATTTTATTATTTTAAAACTTCTGGTTTTCTGCTTTTCGTTATTTTACAGGTGGTGTAATCCCAAAAGAAACAAACTATGTATGTTACAAGGCATTCATCAGTACAGTAAAACTAACTGTATAAAATCACTATGCTATATTAGCATTTAACTCCGTAATGTCCTTTCGCACTAAATATAAACTAAGAATTCATACAAAGTTCTAAACAGAAACAAAAAAATGATCTAAATATTGTTTGTGTATCTCCTGTTGTTATTTATTTTTTGTAATGTATACTGTATACATTGTCTATGTTTATATTGAGTATATACTTTTCACATGTTACAGAGGGTTGACATTTTAAAAATTCAATATAACTACTTTTTCTGCCAACAAATCTTGTTTAATAAATATGGCATTATTAAACTGAACAAATGTTTACATGAAAAAGAACATCAAAATATTAAAAAACAAAATAGTTTTTGGACATTTACCTTTTTTGTAAATTGTTAAGCAAGAGGTCTGATTAACTATCATTAAAATTAATTTATTTGTCATTGGTTTGTCAACCCACACAGACAGCTCTATATACTTCTTTAATTTTTTTTTTTTTTTACTTATCTTGGGAACGGACCACCTTTAACCTTTAATAAAAAAATGCTAGTACCTACATTGGTTAGTCAGACTAAAAATTAGAAGATGTAAATAACGTCTATTATATTTGGATTCTCATTTTTAACTATGAACTATAATTATCATAGGTTATTAAATTTTAATTATATGGGCTATCACTTTAAAATTACAACTTTTGTAATAGTTTCTAATTTAGTAAATACTTTCTATAAATTGATATACTCGAGGACAAATAAATTCAATATAGGGCTAAAGAATTGATAGCGCAACCACAATTTCCTGAAAGTGAAAGTAGATAGCTACCCACAAGTACCTTGGTACAATATTACTTTCAACTAATAAAGGTTTAGCAATTTTGAATTTCAATGACCAATAATCTTTATATATTAACATTACATCACTTACCTCTTATACTACTTATAAAACTAAGAATTAAAGAAAATCAGCTTAGGAACTCCGAGTATGAAGCTCAATAGGTAACTTACCATGTATTTTTACCTCAGATCCACTCTGAAAAGGGTGTTGCTCTAGGTCTTGTTGTACGTCAGTGGACTGATTTTCACTAGTAGTTTCAAATAATACTGGAGCAATTTGACCTGTTCTGGGCCATGATGGTGATTCATCCATTTCTTCCACATTAATATCATGACTAGAGTTACTTGTTTCTGGTAAGTGTTCTGATTCTAGTCCATTAACTATGCTCTCTCCGTTTTCTGTAGACCTTCGACCAGGTTCTGTAGTACTAACAACCAATATGTTCTTTTCTAATGCTCTCATGTATTTATCTATTCTATTATATTCTTTTCTTGGTGTTGTAAGTAGTTCACATATTCTTTGAACTGTAAATGGTGCAGCAGCAAAGGTATCTAACTTTTCCAGTATAAAATTTTTCATAAGATCATAATTAAACATTTCTACATTAGGGCATGGCGGAATTTCTACAGATGGGCAAGATTCATAAAATTCAGTAATAACAGTAAGTAATTTTTCACGAAAAAGGCTTTTGATTGTCGGCCACTGATAAACTGGGTTACCCGTTTTTGCAACAAAGCAAAGGTATTCTTCTAATTCGCGAGGTATATCCTTCGGTTTCATTTTTGAAAATTCTTCCAAGCTATGAAGTATTTCTTCAGGGTTCTCCATAATCTTCTTGAAACTTCACTCAAATACAAAGGTCAAATAGCACAAAAATATTCTTTATTATAAACTTGCTTCTTGATTTGTTATTCTAGAGATTTGTTTATCGAGATTTTTGACGCGAACCGCGGACCTGGGACAACGACAGCTGTCGCTTCTTAATCTCCAGTGTTGCCAACACAGAATATCTGTTGCCAATAGAGAACATAGGTTAGATAAGATAGTTGTTGTTGATAGTTGTAGTTAGTTAAGAAGTTGGCTACAGAATGTTGAATAGTGAATATGACTCATGGTTTAACCTTGCAATTGAACTACTAAATCGAATCGAATTAGCGTCATCGAGAACCCCTTGTGACCAGTACTCCATGGGTGCTTCCTCCTCGGCAATAGAAGTATCAAGACTATCAAGTTTTGTATATCGCCAATTAATTTCATTACGGATTTTTTTTTTTTTTACTTATTGCATTGGGTCACTCTCTGCCATATCTCTTTCTATTATTCCATATTTATCACAGAATAATATTTATGCTGGGATTGCTGGGAGCACGGAGCACTTACGTGAATACGAGTTTTTGGGTTTCTTCGTTTCTTCACTTTCTTCCTACTACAAAACAGTGATGGTAATCTTTTTAAATTAATGTCCCTATATAAATTAAAATTTTTCCTTGCAATAAAAAAAATCCCTATAATTCCTAAGTATCATTAGTTTCAACTTCATTTAAAATCGACAAGAGTTTAATAATGGGTTAAATTAATTTCCAGGTATCTCCAACAGAGTTAGAAAATCTTATTTTGGATATAGAAGGTGTTGTTGACGCGGCAGTAGTTGGCATTCCTGATGCACTTGCGGGAGAAGTTCCAAGGGCCTATGTTGTAAGAAAATCCGGTTTGAGTTTAAAAGAAGAAGACGTACAACGTTTAGTAAACTCTAAAGTAACACATTATAAAAAACTGGTTGGTGGTGTAAAATTTATTGCATCTATACCAAGAAATCCCAGCGGAAAAATTCTCAGGAGTGAATTAAAATTACAATAATTTACGTTTAGCATTACCTAATACTTATTATGATTCTGTATATAATTATTTTACTTACAATAAAGATCGTATAACAATGAAAACCTATATAGTTAGAAAAGAAAGTAAGACCACAGTATAATGCTAAAGAAATTAGCATTATACTGTGGTCTGGTCATAGCGTAACTCTATATACTCTGACAGAGTATCCGTCATATATATAATAAACGTTAATATATAACATATATATTAGTATTATATATATGATATATAACCAACCATGTAACCATGTAACTAATTCTCTCGTAATTAATCTATGGTAACCAACACCAACCTAACATCGCCAATCCCTTATGCCGTTTAGAGATGGGAATACCGGTTCCTCTTCTGTCGCGCTACTCTCGCGACAACTCCAAAAAAATACCGCGACAAAATACCGCGCAGTGGCATATTAATTCCCTTTTTTAATCCTTTCCAGTCACAGATTTCTTAAAATATACAAGAAGTCCGTGTTTCCAGTACAGCACAATCGTTACTCAGTAACCGGTTATTTCGTCAATGTGGAACGCGATGGAACGGTTCCATTAAAATTACCGCTCCAAAATCGCGGTATTTAAATACCGACACATCTCTAATGCCGTTTATGTTAACCTCATTTTCTCTGTATTGAAATTTGTAGCTATTTTGTGATTTGGAGTTTGTTCTTTATTCTTTACTCTACAGAAAAAAGAGTACAAGAAAACTTTACGTGTGATAGTATTTTAATAAACAAATACATTCTTAAGTAAAAAAAAATATACCTACTATACTTTTACTACCTATTTAGTAAAATCAGAAGCATGATTTCAGCAAGGGTTAGTTGGATATTATTTACCAAATAATTATTTTAGTATTCAACAATAATAATATAGTTATTTGAAGGAGATGCCGAAAACAACTATTCCACGGGCAATATGCCCCGATTGGCATTGCAATACATCGGCATCTCCATAGGAGTCGCCACATCGTTCATCGAGACCTTCTACCAGACACTGACCGGTTTCGGCTTATTTTACGCTCATCAGAGTGCCATAGGTAGTGGACTCGATGACCGATGTGATTGCCTAATGGGCATTGTGAATGTTATTAGTGGTGAGAAACACACCATAGTGCCCTCTTTGGGTCTTTTTGACCCTACGGTGTGTTTCTCACCACTACTAATATACAGTTATTGTTATGAACTTAAACTTGTTAAAATGTGAAGTTAATTTTCTGATTTTAGGCGTTAAGGATAGCAACTTCTCAAATAATTAAAATAAACAGTGTTTTACCAATAAATAAAAACTTTCTTTCAACGTCAACACAAGAGCCAGTCAAAATTGAAAAGAGTAAGTATCTCCGTGGATATGCTAAAATTTGTAATCCAAGTTTAATTTTTTAGCAATAAATTCTGTACAACTCCTGGGAAGGGTAGGTGCAGATCCACAAAAGAAAGGATCAAATGACCATCCTGTAGCAATATTTTCTTTAGCAACTCATTCAAACTATCGTTATGAGACAGGAGAATTTTTACAAAGGACAGAATGGCACAGAGTGATATGTTTTAAACCAGGTCTTCGGGAAACAATATTAAATTATTTAAAAAAGGGTCAAAGAGTTCATGTCACAGGTAGAATCACATATGGCGAAGTAACAGGGGAGGATGGAAAAGTTAGAAATACTACAGCTATAGCTGCTGACGATGTTATTTTCTTCCAAAGCCAATAAGTAACTGTTACTGATATTTTAATAAATAAAAACTTTTTATATAAATGTTTTAATTTTGCAGTGCTACTATTTACATAAGATGTTATTTAAACTTAATATCAAATTGATTTTATAACAATTTTCCTTTGTGCAGTCACTATGCATTTGAGATTAAATAAATTACCCTTAATTTATGTTTATATATAAAAAGGTTAAATGTAACAATAAGTTTATAATAAGTAGTAAGTGGAGTTATTACATTATTTCATTTACAAAATATTAAATTTGTAGTTCCTGGTTTTGATAAAAAATTGACAAGTACTAATGTAATAATTAATTAATAAATATTACAATATTAGGTACAATACAATGAATTTGTTAAAACTAGCCCTACTGTAATAGTAGTCATTTTTGCTTTGTTCAGTAGTTGCTCAATTTAGCTCTCATTTGCTCGAGTTAAAGCTGATGTCATCCAATCTATCCATGAACAAAGCTATATTAGGATCCATCAAAGGTGGATTTGTTTCACTGAATAGGAATCTAACAAAAAGTTTTCCATTAACAAATTTAAAATAAGAAGATGTTAAGTTTTATTTACTGATATACTTGTCTTTCGCGTGGTACTTTCTTAAGTTTGTTATTTTTGTAATAATAACGGAGTGATCTTGATAGCTTATCATAAGTCATTGAAGTATGATTTTTTCTAATTCCCCATAACTGAGCCAGAAGTGGAGGATCTAGTATTTTGAAAATTCCTTCACATCTCTTCCGCCAGCATATCACATGCTTGTATCGCTGGTATGGATCATTTAACAGTTGTTGCAAATAATCCCACAAAAGCGTATCTTTAACACTATCTAAAAAATATTTAATTTCAGCAGTTTAATCTTTACAAATAGGTATAAGAAATGTACGGCATCCTTATTTTTTTAAATAAAATTACTGTAATATTACTAACGAAAAGGATACATAAAAAGGATATATTCAATATTATAACATTCTGTTTCTGTTCCATAAATGTCAATATTCAAAAATATATTTACGAAATAGTGTTCCTGAAAATGAAAACTGAAAATATGAACCACTAGACCGCTACAAGAAATTTAGATAAGTTGAACAAAAGGTCACCGAGACGGGCAAGACCAAAAGAATGTAATCGAGTTTTTTCAACTTAATCTTGCGATTTGGGTAAAAATTCGAAATATATTTTATGTATGGGAATACTGGATATGGCACTTTCTGTGAATTTGGCTGTTTTTTACAACTGTCCATGTAATAGGTAGATTCCAGGGCCAGGCCAGGCAGTTATCTAATTTATGCGTGATTATGTGACACAAACTGGAAAATGCTGATTGTTGCTTGCTAATAATTTGATTCTAAAACTAAATTTTTTTAGAAACATATGTCTAGGATTGTATCATGTGTCTAGGTTATATCAACTATTTATCAACCAAAGAAATAAATCAACATACCTATGTATATTTATTCTACTTCATGTAAAAAATGTGAAAAATGTTCAAAAATGTTTGATTGAAAATTGAAATTACATCAAAATATAAATAATATTAAATAACTATAATAAATAAAATATATATTATATAATAACCAATAAGATAACTATAAAGGTTGAAGTAATCTCTTTAATAATCTGTGGTTGAAGTGTTGAAGGGGGGAGATGAGGAGAGATGTTAATATTTCATTTTCTATGGGAAAGATGGAGGATGGAGAGATTACAAGATGATTACAAGTACAGAATATCTATTTTACAAGATTTTTATGATTACATCTGTGCTTTGTGCATTCTGTGGTATGTGCACTGTGATCAAAGATCATGGATATCTTAAGAAATCCGTGCCACAGATATATGTAGAAGAAAAGAAAACAGAAGACGTTTTTTAATCAACTTACAACAGCTTAAAATTTTAGATGTTAGCTATTTTAAGCTATTCGATTGGGAATCGTTACATTCTGTTGTTAGATGATTTAAGCAAAAAAAACTTAAAACAGCTAACACTGTTCTGTAGAATGGTAAGGTGTTATGGTAAGTATTCCTATCTTTCTCTATAACCTAAAATTTATGCCAAATGCCAAAGAAATAGCTGTTAACGAGAGTCAGGATATAATCAATCACTTAAATACAGGTAGGTTAGATAACAAGAACAGTTTTTATTAACTTGTGCATTTTACACATACATATAATTAATTTTTCAGTGTGACAATAGAAGTATGTGGACAAAATAAAAAAACATAACCTCAATCACTTTTTATTGGGATTACAGCTAACATCAAATAACATCCTTACCACTACATGACCACTACTAACAAAACATGATAACATTTTAAGCTGTTGTATGCTGATTAAAAAACGCCTAGACTGTATTTTTTGTTTTTACTCCAAAGTCCAAAGTCGTGAACGCAGTGCGCGACTGCGCGGGTGAATTAGCGGGAATATCTATTTATTTTAAAGTTAGGTTATGAATCTTTTTTAGCTATTATTATTATTATCACTATCTTTAGATTACGGAGAATGGTCATCGTAATATTAATATTATTATAGTTTATTAAGTTTATATTTTCATTGTAATCAATGACCGTTATTTAGTTTTTCTTTTCTGACATAAATTAAATAAATAGGTAAATATAGGCACAGTTGACTGTGATATAGGTATGTAGGTAGTAGTAGGTAATTCCTACACAATTTTTTTTACGCAGGGTAGTTAAATATGTTAGAGCCACAAAAGTGAGTTAAAAGTACGTATTTTAGTTGGTGTTGATCTGTTGATAGTAGGTAGAATGTTTACGTTAACCATCAGAGGTGTTCCAATAAATTTTCCATTTGAACCCTATGACCTACAGAAGAATTATATGGAAAAAGTTATACAATGCCTTCAAAATGAAAGTAATGGTGTTTTGGAATCTCCAACAGGCACTGGAAAAACTTTATCACTGCTGTGTTCCTCATTAGCGTGGTTGGAATTAAAAAAGGCACAGTTGCAAGCTCAAAGACAAACAACAGTCTTTAGTGAAGATAATGATTACTTAAATTCACTCAATGCTATGTTACAGAACACCACTGGTAAAACTGGTAGATCATTTTTAGGCTTACCTACAATAATATATGCCTCTCGTACACATGCTCAACTGTCTCAGGCCATGCAAGAATTAAAAAGGACTGCTTACAAATACATGAAAGCTTACGTTTTGGGCTCGAGAGAGCAGATGTGTATTCATCCTGAATTAACAACCGAGTCAAATAATGACGTAAAACGACAAATGTGTCAGTTGAAAGTGATGTCTAGATCATGTACATTTTATAACCGTGTTGAACAAAAAAAGAATGATCCAAGTTTAAATGAATTAAGTATTATTGATATTGAAGATATGATAAAGCTAGGAAATCGTCACAAATTTTGCCCCTATTTTATGGCGAAGGAACTAAAACGGGAAGCAGATATTATTTTTATGCCTTATAATTACTTGCTAGATCCTCTTGTCCGAAAAGCATTAGGTAACTATTTTTACTTATCTTTTTTCTTACTCTATTAATCAATTTTGATAAATTTAGGTATAGATTTGTCAAACAATGTAGTTATCCTAGATGAGGCTCACAACATCGAAAGGATATGCGAGGAGTCGGCTTCACTTCAGTTGAAAACGTCTGATATAGCTTTAGCCATTGAAGAAGTAACAGCAGTAATGAAAATGTTATCCTCTGAATCAGTTGATTTTAATGATGCCCCTAAAGATTTTTCTGCAGAAGATTTATGCGTTTTAAAACAGATACTTCTAGATTTTGAAAAAGAAATGGACACAATTCAGTTAAAGCATGATAGTCCCGAAGGAACCAATTTTGATGGAAATTTTATCTTTAAACTTTTATCTGACGCCGGTGTGAGTAAAATATTATACTACCTACTTTGTCACTTCACCTTGTCACAGTTTAGAAGCGGTGATTTTATTTTTAAATACTTATCAGTATTGTGTTTTTAAATGATTAAAATAATTTTGAATTATTTGATGTACATAAATTTTAATAATTTTTTTATATTCATTTATTTGTTATATATGTTATATTCACACACAATGTAATAAGTTTGGGAGTAAATTTTGATTAGTTTACTACTATTTTTTTTAACCCTAGTGTGTGGGAAAAGGATGTTTAAATTTTTTTCATTTCTGAGTTTGGATTTGTATTTGCTTACTGGCTATAGGTATAGCTCTATATTTATTTCTTTACATGAGTGTCTATTTTGCTTTAAAAACAACCAGATCCAAAGAAGGGTAAATTTCTTTACTATAAATTATATCGGCGAGCATTACATGGCAGTGTATCTATTAGGGTAGCGAAATAATAGTAAGTAAACAAAAATAAATAAACAAAAGAGGCTGGATAACTCACTGGTTCTAGATTTGGCGAGTTTAACATTGTCAAGTAAATTATCAAATGAGTAAATAATATGGTTAAACTACAGCAAGGTACATTTATTTTGCAGATTAAAGAAAGTAATTATCGATGTGTCATAAGCTTACTGTCAAATGTTACCCAGTTTTTAAATGTAATATCTAGTGGTCCTTTTGCTAGAAGAGGAATAGGGTTACAGTTGTTTGAGAACTTCTTATCCATCGTTTTTATTGGAAATTCAGAGGAATTTAAGCAAAAAGTTAAAAAGTGTTATAAGGTAATTATGTTTATAAATTCTTTGTACATGTATATATAGTCCGTTCCTATAGTACATAAGAAATAATGTCTAATTTAAATAGTAATTGATAAACTAAAAACGGCAGTGTATATTCTTTTTTCCATTTAGGTGCATATTATCGAAGAGCAGCCTAAAAAAAAGAAGCCAGATAATTGGTTGTCAAAAGCTACTGTTAAATCTGGTGGCAGAATTTTAAGTTATTGGTGTTTTAATCCAGGATTTGGGTAATTGGTTTTAAATTTATATATACCTGTAACATAATCTAGTTCATTCATCAAAAAATTCTTTTGAGAATATGCCAATGATATTTTTTGATGAATCATACAGCTATGCCATAAACAAGTTATGGGGAAACCATTTAGAAATACCTACTATTATACACTATCAGAAATTGAAGGTATCATTTAATTGACCATAGTGTTTATAATTCAGTTTTTTATTTTTAATTCATATATATATTGTAGTATGTGTGCATTGTAAAATCAGAATTTTTACATAACATCTAGGTAGTAAAAACCATAATTTACATTGAAAATAACTTTTCAGCTAATATAATAAGTTTAGTGTTTTACAGAATCTGTAGCTAATTTGACCTAGTCTTAGATTGGGTACCTACTTTAATTCTTTTTTTGCATTTAAATTTGAAATAAATCTAGTTTAGAAAGATAAATAAACGATAAAAAAATGGATTTCTTATTTTTAGTATGAATATGTTCATGAACACAGGCCTCAAGTGTGTGATATTGACAAGTGGAACTCTAGCTCCTTTGCGACCCTTAATTTCCGAACTAGGAATAAGTGTTCCGGTTTTTCTAGAAAATCCCCATATCGTAAAGAGTAACCAGGTTTGTGTAAAAATAATTTCTGCAGGACCAGATCAAGAACCACTTAATTGCAACTACCAAAATAGGTAATTTTATTAAGTCTCTTGTTTTTGTTATTTTTAACGTACATATTTGGTTTAGAAAATTGCTTTGAATTATTTTTTATATAAATTTTTTAGTTCAATTTTTTGATAAATAAAAACCATATAAAATATAGGGTAGCCGAAACTCTTTGGTTTTTCAACTTAACCTAACTATAACTACAGATCGAGACCTATGATCAAATATAATATTTGGTCGGATATCGAGACCGTTTCAAACACAAATTAGGTTATAGACATAGGTTTGACATTTCTGTGGGTTTGACATGCTAATAGTTTTAATTTCATAGATGAAATAAATATATGTTTAATTTCAATTCACAATCACACATGGAAACTGTAAAGCCTCAGTTATTTTGCACCTTTGGGTTCAGTACAAGACAATCTAAGTAATTTCAGGATGTTTGGGTTATTCAGAGATTTTGTAAAGTAAAAGTCATAATATGTGTTAAATATTTGGTATTAATTTTATACCACAATAATCACAACCTCAATATTGAAAAGGTGCAAAATAAATTTGTGTGGCATTTATAAGTCTACAAAACATAGTTAGCAATGGTAGCTAACTATTAGAGATGGGCAATGCGTCGATGATTCGAAACACTGTTTCGAAACATTAGAATGATTCAGTGAATCGATACTTCAAAACCCGATGTATCGAAACATCGACTCATCGACACGCAAAATTTCTGACACGATGAGTTGATTGTTGATGAGTCACGACGACAAAACCAAGACAACAATACATCGAGACAGGAGTTATATACAAACGCATTACACCTGCGTCAGTTTACTCATAGGTCTCATTGTTTTGTTTAAGTTTTGTTATCATTTTATTTATATATTTAGTTAAAAAATATATATATTTTGTTTTATAAACTTGACTATCCTTATTTAATAAACCTATTAGGACATATATTTATGTTACGAAATTTTGCCTTATTCTTATTATTTACCTAGGGATTTATACACATACACACTGAGCATCCACACCACACATGAAACACCATAAGCATTAGTAAGCACAAGCACAGCACAACCAATGAACCAATAACCAATAAACTCTATACACTATATAAACAAAAGCTTATCTCGACATTCGCATCTCGACAACCACGATTCACAATTGACATCAGCATTATGTCAGATTCGATTGCCAATCTAAATCATTCATTCATTGATTCACCATTCATTGGCCTCATTTTAACCTTACGAAACAAACAAAATTTTAATGAGTCACTGTTTCGACTCACTGTGTCGATACATTTTAGTGAGTTGATTTGTTTGTTTCGATACACTCAAATGAGTTGATTTGCCCATCTCTACTAACTATGGGACACTTAGAATGAAAATCTAAGGATTTATTTAATAATGGCAATTCCTTCGATCAAATAATTCTTTTGTTTCCCTTGTATGAACTTCGCTACAATACTCCCATTATTTTTATGAATTGACAAGTTTTATTTGTAGAGATAATATAAAATACATTGCATCGGTGGGAAGGAGTATATTAAATCTTACAAGAGTTATACCTGATGGTCTTTTAATATTTTTCCCTTCATACCCTATAATGCTAAGGTTTCAGCAGTATTGGCAAGAAACCGGACTATGGACTAGTATTAATGATCAAAAAGTAAGCCAACTATTTAATATATAATTATAGTTTGTAGCAAGAATAAAAATTTTGGACTGGATATGTTGAATGTACAATTTTTCTGTAGAAAATGAGTGTACAAATTCCTGGCATTTGCGACGTTGGTTTGACTAATACCATGTGTTCTTATTTTTCCTTAATGTATTTTATTTTTACCAATAGAATGCCCATGAACTTGAAGCAATAAACACTAATGAAGTATGAAGCATGAAGTAACATTAATATGTATTTTTTTAGACGATATATGTGGAACCTAAAGATAAAGTTACCTTCAATGTCACCATGGAGGAGTACTATAAAAAAATAAAAGATGTCAACCTGAAAGGGGCAATATTTATGGGTGTTTGTCGCGGAAAAGTTTCTGAAGGTCTGGACTTTGCAGATGCAAATGGCAGAGCTGTTATTGTAATTGGCTTACCTTACCCTCCTTTAAAAGATCCCAAAATAATATTAAAAAAACGATATTTAGATTTATGCAATGCTGTGAATAAAGAGGTAAGAACAATTTTTAAATAAAATTCAGAGAAGTATGATATATACATAAAGAAAACTTGCACAAAACAAGTTAATACTTACCCTCTAAAGTTACTTGTCACAGAAATCAAATCAACTTCATTTAACATTTTGCTTAATCACATATATTTTCTCATTTTAATTATTTTGTAGTATTTAAGAGGAGATGAATGGTATTCTTTGGAAGCTTCAAGGGTTGTCAATCAAGCCATTGGACGAGTCATTCGACATCGTAATGATTATGGAGCTATAATATTGCTTGATTCCCGGTTTAACAACTTTAGAATAAAAAACCAGATGTCCTTGTGGTTGAGAGATCATATGAAAGTTGTAAATAATTTTGGAGAAGTCATGAGGGATCTTAAATATTTTTTTATAAATGCTGAAAAAAATGTAAGTAGTAAATGAAGTGTGTGAAGTATTGCTGAAGGGCAATTTTCTAGTAGGCTCGATGATATTTGATGTTCAATTTATCATTGCAACGGTAACATCCTAAGCAATTAAATTTTACTAAAATGTAATGAAATATAAAGAGAAGGAGTCCCAACTCTACCGGGATATCAAAAATTATCTTGGTCAAGGGTGGTTGTGGAATGTAAAACGTGTGTCTTACTTTAAATTTGAAATAATTATGTCACTGTCACACTGACATCATCAATAACCTACAAATTTCATACCTATTTATTTCAGTTGTAAAACAATAATGAACTACAAATTATGAAATAACGGTTTTAGTAACAAGAAAAACTAAATTATAGTAATTGTTGGAAACTTCCCCCGTTTTGTTCGATGCACAAGTTGACGCGCCTCCTCATGCTGTGAAAAGCGTTTTGCAGCATTTCTGGCATTATGGTTGCACATTGCTGAACAATTCTTTGTTGCAGTTCTTGCAAATTATTTACCGGAGTTGCGAAAATCTTGTTTTTTAAGTAAGGAAATATAAAATAGTCCATAATTGTCAAACAAGGTGATCTCGGAGGAAACTCAACTTCTGTATGCAAACTTATCAGCCGGTCATCAAAAAACTCGCGGAGGAAAGCAATATTTTCTCGTGTAGCATGTGCTGTTGCACCGTCATGCTGGAAATAACCGTACCGAAGTTCATCATCGTTTAACTGTTGCACAAATTCAGCCAAAAAGTTGTGTCTGTACCTTTCAGCGTTGACGGTGAAATCGAAAAAAAATTGGCCCAATTATTCTTCTGCGAGAAACTGCCATCCAAACACCAATTTTTTGAGCATGTAGTGGCGATTCAGTAAAAACATGAGGGTTATCATTACTCCACATTCACATATTTTGAGAATTGATGTATCCCGAAAGGTGGAACCACGCTTCGTCAGAAAAAAAATTTAGTCCAGAAGATCGTCATTCATTAAATTATTGACAAACCAATGGCAGTAAGCAAGGCGTCTGGGGTGGTCTGCGGGCAGAAGAGCTTGATGTGCTTGCATCTTATATGGATGCATGTTCAAGTCTTTCTTTAAAATCTTATGACATGTTCCATAAGAAAGTCCAATTTCCTGAGAAAGACGTTTCAAAGGTTTTGCAGGCTCCTCTTCCATATGTTGACGAACGTCATTGACAACTTCTTCTGTACGAACTCTTGGTCTACCAGCACCTTTTTTATGAGTCACACAACCAGTTTCGCGAAACACTTCAACACAATTTGTAAGGCACGCATAAAAATTGTCCGGTAATATTGCCACGTTTAGGAAGTGCTCTCGAAAATTGTCCAAACACAAACGTTGACTGTATTGCCAATTTCCATTAACTATTAGATTGTATTAGAAAATTTCAGCACAATGACTTGACAGATTCTGACACAACAAAACATATTCAAAAATTTAAAGTAAGACACACGTTTTACATTCCACAACCACCCTTGACCAAGATAATTTTTGATATCCCGGTATATTGAAAATGGTCACAAATAAACGGACAAAACAACAAATGAAATCAGTAAAAAATTTAGACTAACCGGTCGCGCTGTTTACGTTTTAGTCCCTGTGACAAACTGTCAACGTTATCCGTCATGCCACAACATTGTGATTTAACGTAAAATTTAGAAGTTTGTTTGATACGGGCCCTACACTTAGTGTATTATTAATCTGGAGGGAAAAATCTCTGTTTCTGTAGCATTAATTTTAATTTTATTTGATTGTTCTAGTTCCCAGTACAGATGCACTCATCAAAACTAACAGCAGAAGTTACATTTGACGTGCCTAACAGTTCTAATGTTACTCACACAAAGTCTAATTTTGACTTCAGCACCAGTTCAGTTGGTGGCTGTAGTTCATTTCAGTGTGCATCCAATGCAGGTGAAGTCGTTATACACAAGAGAAGTTTAAAGGAGGACCTTGGAAATCCAACAAAAAGAAAAAAAATTACTTTAATACCTAATACAAAGAGTAACCTTAACACAGATCCAAAGGAATATATGGCGATGGTAGTTATTACTTTGTTCATTTATTATATATTTTCTACACTGTACCTTGCAGGTTAAGAAAACCTTGGATTCAGCATCGCTAACAAATTTTATTGGTGCTCTGAAGGTATATAGTGATACTTCGAATTTTAAAGAATTCATAAATTTGATAAACAAAATTTTCGAAACTAAAGATCATTTAAAGTATCTTATTTTGGGTTTAAATCCTTATATTAAAAACTGCCATAAAGAAGATTTTAATAAATATTGTGAAAACATCAATCTGAATTTGTAAAAATTATTAATATATTTTATTTTTAGTTCGTATTGTAAAATGCCTAAAATGAAAAATAAATGGGGTTTATATTTTTATGAGCTAATAAAGACTTTGTTATCAAGGTTGATTAATTTTATTTTATTATTTATATTTTACAAAATATTTAAGACATATTCATATAAAATTTATATTTCTAAAAAATAACTTATGCCCTCTTTTATGTATGTAATGGATTTATTTTAGACCTTTTTCCCAAATCTAAAGGTAGTTTGAGTCTTGCAGGTTGGGCGTAATGAATATATGAACTTGGCTAACTAGCAAAACTGTCATAAGTGTCAAGCCATGTTAATTTTTCATAATGATTACTTTCAAAATCTCTTTTATGTTGGCTTTCTCGTTAAAAACCAAATCAGAAGGTAATAAAAAACAAACTAAAAAACATAGTGGACAAGAAAATTTGGGGAACGAAAGTAAGAAAAATAAAACGAAAAAAGGTGAAAAAGGTAAAACTGAAGAAAATATTCCTGAAAGTCCAAATTACTTGTTCGAAGTGGATAAAACTATTGGAGTGGCACATATTGAATATGAGTTAATTCCAAATAAATGTAAATATGAGATTGACGTCAAATGTTGGGGTGCTATAGCAAAGGTCAATTAATAGTATAGTGTATACGAATTAAAATGATTTTTAACACAATTGAATAGATAGATTCCTAATTTACTTTTAGGTGTTCACTATCGATGGCCAAATAACTCTAAAAACATTAGTAAGAAATGAAATGGCATGGGTCCCAGTTTGTTTGGAACATTATATAAAAAATCTAAGTGTAGATGAAATAAAAAGTTTGCGTGATTATATCGTGAAATTTGATATTGTAAATAATGTACATAAGTTAGGAAATACGTGAGTTTTCAGTTATAGATATGAATTATTTAATATTTATTAACACTTTAATTTAGAGCGACTTCTGATAAATGTAGGAAATTCTATGCATATGTCAACGAAGTAGAATTGGACCGTTTCGTAGAAGTGTATGAGGTAGATCCTAATTTGCAAGAAAACAATGTGGAACAATCAAAAGAAACTTTAAAAAAGGAAACACAGGATTTTATAAAAAAGACTGACTCCTCCAAAAAAGATTTTATGTCTCGGCTAGATTACCCAGATAATTATGGTATTAACTTTATTAATTAAATCTTAAAATCACAGTTCTGCAATTTTGTGGGTATTTATATACATGAATAACAAAAATAAAAATGAAGTAGATATGAATACAGTTCAATTTGTGTTAATTTAATCACTGTGTGTCTCTTTTAGAAGAATTCACAGACCAGTCACATGCAATTTCGGATGAAAATTATTAAGAAAAACACGATTTTGTGTCTTCTCTTTATTTAATTGAAATTCGTGACATTGAAGACATTGATTTATTTATTAAAAGAATATATCCAACAGTCAAATCCTTATTAAACAAAGTGTGATAACGACAAGGGGTGATAATGTAGTCTCCAAGATGCCTGCTATTTTCAAATGCGGGGAGATTTAATGTAGAAGCTTTGATAGTACAGTCACATATTCAACATTATCTAAAACAGTTTTATAGCACTTTCTTGCAATTGGTCATTAATTAATCCTACATATATTGTATTAAACCTTTACGTACGGATTGATCAACGAGGCCTAACGTTAGTCCGACTAGCGAAGGTTACGTGAAAAATTAGCGCCGTTGTTGGGCGGGTTGAAATAAAAGGTGTAGTCGGCGGTGCAAAGTTGGTTAGTCCGACTAATGCCTTACGTCCCTTTTATGAATCCGAGTGATATTGTTCAATGCACATGTGAATATAAATTTCATTCAAACAACACCTTCGAAGTATCTGCACTTTACTTTTTCCGTAAACAACTTTTGGAGGATAATATGTTTTTGCAATATATTTAATGTATCTATGTTTCAGATATGATTTACGAAATCATCAGTAAGCACTGTTCAGGAATTGATATTGAATGTAAAGATTTTGTTTTACCTTGTTCTCTTCCACTAGAAGTACCAAAAAAAGTTAAAATACATTTGGATCAGAATGACACTAAGAAAGATAAAACGAAATCGTCAAAAGATAAAATTAGAAAAAGCAAAGACAAGAAAAGTGGTAATAAAAAAACACAAGCAGAGAATATTGCAGTATCTGTGCCAGCTGAAGTCTTTCTTACTGATCCCCAATGGACTATCTACAAAGGAGAGAATAACAATTGCGCCATAAATAACGTGTACATATTATTTTTTGTAGATCAGTTACTTTCAAGAGCTCAAAAGCTTTTATTAGATCCTCTTGTTATTAAAATTAAGAAATTGAGTAACCTTCCAGTAAATATTTTAAATAAAATTGGGTACGTTCACATATTAAAATTAGAATTTTATTTTAACAGTTATAATTTCAGAATCACATCTATTTACACAACATATAATATTCCCTTCATAGCAAATTGCAAAAGCATAGAAAAACCTGTTGCAAAAAAGATAAAGTTTAACGAAGCTCACATATTTTTCAACGACAGTGTGTCCAAATTGAAACTGATTGAGTTTATACAAACAAGAAAGTTACACATAGAGGTACAATATATAATATAACCATATACATAGTCTAAGTCTAGCGGTTTAGTCTTTTTATACATATAATAATATTTTAATTTTAGATTAGGTTTTTGTATACATATTTGTTTGCACCTAAATAGATTATAATTTATTTTCTTAGTGAACCAGAAAATAATAATAATAATATCTCTATATTTAATTCTCATCGCAATAGTGAGCCTGGAAGTCAGAGACTTATGTGGGACAGTAGGTCGTTACCAATTTATATAGTGAGGTAGGAGTACTAGATGCAAATTAAGAGCGCTACTAGTTTTATGCGTATAGATATAACTATCAAATAATTACAAATAATTGACCGGCGGCGAGATTCGAACCATTGTCAAATACATAGAACAATTAAAAACCTCGCGCCTTTAACCGCTCGACCACGGAGCTCCGCTAAATACTATTGGTACCAGCTTCCATCCGCATTCTTAAAATTTTTCAACAAATACATTCCCTCGCTGTCTCAAATTTTTTTTCATTCCTCAACTTTTTACTATATTTCTCTAATTGTAAATCCTGGATGATGTACGTTTGTGTTTAATGATATTTGGTACACATTTCAGATATATGGCACTAAAACTTTACCATCTTCCGGACCAAATCCTTTGCTTTTCGGAAATAAAGCAGACGATACTACCATCAGTAAAATAATACCATTAAGAATACCTGATAAAACCACCGATGTGGATACTGCATCGCTTCTTCTGCTTGCAGTATGTACTTATGACATTAGTTCTCTAGTACAAAATATATGGGACTTCAAAGAAAAAGGCCAGTGCCACGCACCGGGATTAACTTTGTATCAGAAGTGTATGGGATTTTATGATGGAAATATTTATTGTGATATGAGAAACGTGAATGAAATTAATCTTAGTGCAAATTATCCCCAGATAACAAATCCCATCTTGGAGGAAATACTACTGAGTTTTGGAACAACTTTAAAAGTGGAAGTATACTTAATGGCTCCGCAAACAGCTTCATTAATCCTGCTTCGTATTCCAAATACCTTTAAAAGGTTCTTACTCATTTTATTTTCATGGGAACTCGCAAAAAATTTACTTACAGGTATCATAAAACATAATCAAGAAATCCTTTCTGAAAAAGCAGGTTCCACTGAAAAAGACATCGAATTTTCTGATGTGATTACAGGATTTTTGATTGACAATGGTAATAGTTATACAATTTTTGTGGAAGGACTTTCCACAGGATTCATTTTAAATATTGAAAATATTACTATAACCAACTATGAGACAGAACGAGGCAAGTTTTTTTTGAATACAGAAACAGTATTTGAGAAGCGATTATATAGCAGCTTTATAATGGAAGGATTAATGATAATAACTCTAAAAATTCCCCTATATAATATTTTGAGTAATCAACGTGTTTACTGGGATGGAAATGTACCATTTCCATGTTTAGAGGTAGGTCAAAAACAATATTTCAGTTATTATTATTTATTTTTTCTTGAATATTTGGTTGTGTATTAAGATTTCACTTGAGAGTTGTATATATACAGTGTGGCTGATCTTTCATTGTCCATTGTATTAAGATTTCATTTGAGAGTTCTATATGTGTATAGCCATTCAAACCGTATACAAAGTAAATAGATTCTTTTTGTAGTTGTGCAGGTACCCAATTATTAAATTGGCCATATCTTTGCAGGTGCTAAATATTTCACAAAAGATAATTTTTTATTGCAATATGTTATTTTGCTGGAATTATAACGCATATTATTATGTTGTTCTTATGCGCTGACTTTGTTTATATAGTATTTATAACTATGGTACCTATCTTATATGTTAAATCACTATTTAACACATAATGCACAGGTAACTTTAATAATTTTCATACCTTCTTGAGATATTTAACTATATTTTAGGCATTGAAGAAATTATGTTTATTGTTTTATTCTTCGCCGTACAAATCCATTTTGCAGTTTAACTTGCTACCTAAGCCAGAAGAATTGCTTAGTCTAAATCTGGAATGGGGAGTCCCATTGATGGTGAAGAAATGATGACTGTAAAATATAGATAGCACTTCAAACTTCAGACTAAGGCTGCAACTTTTCATTGTAGCTATTATAATTCATTTAAAATTTTGTGAAATGTTTTACCTACAAATAAATCATTTTCTTTTTCTTTAAAATATGTCGAGAAGTAGGTATATATAGTTATTTTATTGCAAGGAAATTTTATGAGTGTTTATCATTTATAGTGTTAATATATTTTAACATTTTAACCCCTTTGAAATATTAGGTAAAATATTTTACAACGGATAACTATGGATATACCTATAGGTAGGTACCTATGTGGTAAGTATATATCAATGTCGAATATCATTTAGAATAAGGCTAATATACTAATAATAATAATAATAATAATAATAATAATAATAATAGTAAATCTTATAGATGGATTCCCTGTCTTATAATCATGATCAAAAAACAAGGGCACAACATAAAATAACATATACAGGGTGGTCAAAGGAGAACGAGGTGGAGGATTCTGGTGAAACTAAAGAATTTCATGACATTTTAATAGGATGTTTGGCAAGATCAATGACAGGAACATTTTAAAATTATTTTGACCTGTACAGGGTGGATCAAAAAAAAGTTACGAACCAAACATACATTTTTTTTTTTCAATGTAACACCCCATATATTTTGCTGTTCAAAGATTCAGGACAACTAGTTGATACTCCTATATAAAAGTTTTGCCAGTCAACATATTAGTGGTTTTTGAGACAAAAAAATATTTTATGAAAAACAAATGTACTCGGTGCATCTCGATCACCCAACCAAAATAAATGAATAAAGACTTAATAGTAAAATAAAAGTTTGTTCGCCAAAGTTTAACAAACTTTAAGATTTTCAAGGGACCAAAACTTAATTTTCTAAGTAGAACACCCAGTATATTTTTACGTTTTTTAATTGCCGTCATTTCTTTTTAGTAAAGCTTATAGGGTACTTTTTGTGGCTTTCTAAACTCGGTCCAATATATATCTTATCTATGACTCAGTCTCTATGGGATGAACCACAGAAATATTTAATTCTGCGGGAGTGTGGGATGAACGAATGAATTGCTGGCTTAGGCGAAGGCCAAAAAAAAACAGAAGAAGAAGAACGGATGAACATAACCTGTCAATTCTGCCAGTTGATATGTGGTTCTTCATTAAAAAATAACCTTTTTATTTTGCATATTTAGTTGTTAATCAGATATTTTATGAGTTAGTCTTATATGTAGTATTTTTAAACTTTTATGGCATTTGTGTCAGTTAGCCACATCCTGCGGTCTAAGTTAAGATCTTAGTTATATATGTATCTTAACCTTCATTATAAATTTTACTACTACTACATATACTTTTAATAATAAAAGACTATTTAAAGTAGACATCAAAATCAAACATGGAACTAAATTTAAGTGTTATATTATTTTATTGTTCTGCATTAGGATTTGCTTTAATATTATCGGTAATCTAATTATTTTAAACTTTTATTACCCAAGTATATATTTTTTTTCATTTTAATAATTTTCAGATATGCATTATATTAATAGCCACATCCAATCCATATCCAGTGGTAATTAGAAGTAAGAGAGAAAAATATTTCCAAGATCCTACTTTAGGAGATTTAATAGAATTCCCGTCATTAGATGAAAAATCAAGCGTACATTTAAGTGTCGTAGTTCCAGCTTACAATGAAGAAAAGCGACGTAAGATTTGTTTTAGTTATCTTTTATATTTAAAGTAAAAATTAATGTTCAAATAATTTCTACACTTTGTCTGCCACATGTATCGCTAGGGGTACACCACAGATGTTATATTTCAGGTGTCTTAGTGTCTTTGTGTAACAAAAGAAAACCATAACTCCAGCATTGTTTTATTACTGTAAAAAAATTGACCTGGCGCGACAACAAAACGAAAACAATATAGCAGTGAAAGTGTTTAAATACTTGAACCCAATCACATATATTACCATTAACTTTAACTATTAATTATTTTTAATGTTTTTTAGTCCCTCCAATGTTGAATGAATGTGTGGAATTCTTAGAAAATCGATGTGAGAACTCTGATTTTAAATATGAAATAATCATAGTTAGCGATGGTAGTACTGATAATACTGTAAGAGTGGCTCATGAATATGCCAAAACTTTAGGTACCGAAAAACTAAGAGTATTGGAGCTGGAGACTAATAGAGGCAAGGGAGGTGCAGTACGATTGGTAAGGAAAAAATTATAACTAAACATTTTTTGGTAGTACACCTATATATTACCAAAAAAATGATGTACAGTTCAATATGCGGTTAGCTATGTAAAATATTAAAAATTTGTATATATTTTCAGCAAATGAAATGTAGCCTAGGTATTGACAAACGTTTTAAAAAAAAGTTTAGGTTGATATCTGTAGCCGTTTTCGAATTATCGAATTTTTAAAAAACACTCGCGTTTATCAGAGTGAAGTATTACGGCGCGTACAGGCTTCTAGCGCGAATACTGGTGTCTCTATAGATATTTACTCCTACTGGCGATTTTACTCCACTAATATAGACAGCACAGCGCACGACCGGCGATCGGCGTTAAGAGTAGTGGAGAGTGTTCAGTTATAATACTGTACTCGCTACTGGAGTAGCATCTCATTTGATAGGACAATCTGGTGTTATTATTTCCAATGTCTCCGATGGTTGCAAGGATTGCGAAATCTGTGAATTTTTGTGTCTGATGTGTCGGCATGCATGTCATGCCGTCTTCAGACATCAACATTGTTAATGGCTATAAGAGTCTGACATAAGGTTCATCAACGAGGCCTAATGTTAGTCCGACTAGCGAAGTTTACGCGAAAAATTTGCACCCATATTTTGCGGGTTTAAATAAAAGGTGTCGATTCATGAAAGGCCTTACATCGGTTTCATGAATCCGGGTGTGAGTGTCCAACCTTTCAAAATTTTAATGAATACACTGATTAAAATTTTGAAAGGTTATATAGTTTTGCAAACATTATTGTCTCATATTCCATTGTAAGACGGCATATATTTTTATTTTTTTTATACCACTCATAAGAACTGTTCATGCTGTTACTATCTTTAGGTTTTAATTTTCTATAATTTTTAGGGCATGGAGAGTGCAAGGGGTTCATTATTACTCTTTGCTGATGCAGATGGTGCTACAAAATTTTCTGACCTCACAAAATTAGAAAATAGTTTAAATTCCTTAATATGCTGTAAGTGTATATAACATGAGAATGAATCTTAAATATCTGTGAATGAAATCCTGAAATAAGAATAACATTTTTAGGTGATTATTGTAAAGAAGCATCTACTGCAGAAGAACAATTGGCCATTTGTATAGGATCAAGAGCACATTTAGAGAAAGAAGCAGTTGCTTCAAGAAGTTTGTTCAGAACTGTGCTTATGTATGGGTTCCACTTTTTAGTATGGCTATTTGCTGTTAGGGGAGTTAAGGACACCCAGTGCGGATTTAAACTCCTAACGAGAAGAGCAGCTAAAATTTGTTTTAATAATATGCACGTTGAGAGATGGTGAGAAATATTTGAAAAAGTATTATAATATTCGGAGGCTTCGCTTTCAATGAGTTGAACGTTGAAAGTCATGATGGAAAAGTGTTTACTTTTTAAGTAAAGTAATAAATATTGTAGTTTTGTTTAGTTTTCTAAAATATTTGGAAAAATAGAATGAAATTCTGTCTCCAACTGCTTGAGAATAAAAAATTTTTATTTTATAAAATTGTGCTTTGTAAAGAATTTCAAAGTTAACAAATGTTGCGGATGATCATATTCAGATCATATATCGGATCATACTTAGGAAAAAAACTCATGTAAACCATTTACTCATGTAAATTTGTGAAATAACTTTTTATTTCAGGGCTTTTGATGTTGAGTTACTCTATATAGCACAATATTTGAAAATACCGATATCAGAAATAGCTGTAACCTGGACAGAAATAGATGGATCTAAGGTCACTCCAGTATGGAGTTGGATTCAGATGGGTGTAGACTTGGTGATCATATGGTTACGATACACTATTGGGGCTTGGAAAATTAAACCTCTAGAATTAAAGTCATAAAATTTGTATGTGTAATAATAAGATTTTATATAGATACAGGTACAAACATTTTATTTTTTTTTAGTTTTCACGATAAAATAATATAACAAACTTCCTACATTCCAACGATTGTCTCTGATACCTAAAATATATTTTTTAACCCCTTAAATTGTAGTAGGTACATCATTATTGTTATTCTGCGCATGCATAGTGCCAAGAAAAGTATATTTTTGGCACTGCACATGTTCAGTATAATGATAACGATAAGGTAGGTAAAATTTAAGGGTTAATCTCCCTATTTAAGGGATTCAAAAACTCCCATTAACTAGCTTTGTTCTTGTATATGTTTCAAGTCGAAAATAAAATGAATCGTAAATAAGCTGGGCCACGAATAAGTTACAGACATTGTATTCATTCAATCATAAATAAAATAACTATAATCTACAACTACCTATTCTCTCATGATTCTCAGCACCTCCTAGGCGGACTCATATCATGCTATAGATTAGATTAGCAATTGCATTGCTGATTTTAAAAATTAATTTGTCGGAAAAATATATTTGGCGTTGGTTACACCACAGTATATTGCTAAAGAAACAGTAGGTTCACTCCCCTACAAAAGTGAATAATCAACCCCCACCCAAATATTTATGCGCGTGGAAAAGAATTACTGTTTTGCGCATATCCCCTGAAGTCCATCGAGAGAAGTTAGCAGCAGCAGTGTTCGACGTTCGACGCGGACAACCTGTGACAAAATGTTTTATGTTTAACCCAACTTTTGATTTTCTTGTTTGTGAGCAAGATTTTTGTTTTATTCCTTATTCTTAATATTTTACGCAATGACTGAATATTATTGTGCAGTTGAAAGTTGTTTGAGTACTTCCAGCATTGATACTCGGTTAACGTTTTTTAGATTCCCAAAGGATACAAAGGTATGTATCTAGTTAACTACATAAAATTATGTTACAAAATGTATGTAAATATAAAGTTTAATAAAACAGGGCCACAGTACTTATCAATATTATGATACTTATGCCTTATCATGTTTGTTGCTCTAGCAATTATCTTCTATACGAATAATTCAAACAAATCTTGAACCTAACCTACAACGCGAGCTATTGTTAAAACAAACTATCAAACTATTCTGCAAATTCATGTAGTAACACAGTATAAGACTAAATAAATTAAAACTAAATATAAACCTTCATACAGATATACTTCCGTAGTAATCTGAACAGATTATATATCTGTTCTATGCGGGTGTGTGTGTAAAAAATTGGTCTGCTTTTTTGTAATATATTTTTGTTTTTGTATAGATGCATTCTATGAAAAAGTAACCTAGGTATTGCTGAGTATATGGAATATTCAGCATCCGAATGTTATAATAAATTAAGAATATGCAGCTTGCACTTTGACGAGAATATGTTTTTCAATATGCTTAGAAACCGATTGAAGAAAACAGCAGTTCCAATCTTAAACTTAGGTAAGTGTTATTAAATGGTTAATGTTTACATTATATTTTTATGTTTGGCAAAAGTTCCATTTAGAGCTGGGTTGCTCGTTCATTTTCGGTGTGCCGGCACATACCGCACAGGTCATTCAAATTAATCGTTCAGAGCGAATCGTTCATTTGAATGACGTGATCATAAGTGAGCTAAACTGAGTCACAGTAAAAAGAAATCAAGTGCTTAAAAAGCTCATGTTTGTACGCTGTGTAAATGACAGAATGAACGATGCCCTCTTTTTGAATTTTAATTTTTTTTCATAATTTAAAGTCTTGCAAATCTGCAGCTTGTAATATAACAATGTACGTATTATATTTCAGATGCTTCGACTCAAACCCCGCCAACAGTATTTTCTAACACACCAAGGAAGTCTGCTTGAGATGGACAATTAAATCTTTGAAGAAGCGCCTTATAGTTGCATCAACACCAACCCCCCCGCAGTATTACAGAAAATGATGTACCTACTTCGGTTTTTTGAAAAACATTTTGAAAGCAGTTTTATAAATTTTATAGATATGCAAATAGCTTGCTTGAAGAAAAAACAAAAAGGAATGAGATATTCTAAAGAATTTAAGCAGTTTGCACTAAATTTGTACTTTTTAGGGCCAAAAGCTTATAAGTTTTTACATAAACTTTCAGACTTCCTTCAAATAGCACGCATACTTTTAATTCCATGCTATATGTACTATTTGTACTTTCTTTGTAACTTTTCTTAATATACCCAATTATTTAAGTACGCGTACTATTTTAAAATAAAGATTATTGTGTTTAATAAAATAAATTGTTCAATTTGCTGTCTTTTTTATGACTACATGCAGAAAATAAGTTTAAGGTATGTATTAAATTAAGTACCTATGCAGTATTAAATAATAGCTATTTGTTTTACGAGGAAGCAAAGTGCATCATTTCCTCCCGCTGATAGTTTAATCAAAATGCAAGGTAGGAAATTGCACTTTGCTCCTGAGTAATACATGTGATTTTTTGTACGACTTTTCACGGTATTTTACATAACTTTTATTATATTTTCTTATAAATCAAATAGGTCAAAATATAATACTTAGATAAGTAAAATCAAAGTACCTGGAACGTTGCCAAGGTTACAACCTATCTAGGGAGGAAAAGTATTTTTTCTTCAAGCTTATAGTAATACATTATATTATGTAAGGTGTATTATAGAAAAGCCCCATTGTTTTACTTGTAAAGAACTTAAGTGTAACATAATAACGAACTAAAAAAGAGTCATGTAGCCATGATTTCTCAGAACTGTCAGTTTGAATTTACACCAAATCGCGTTTTATACAAGCATAAATGCCCGATGAAATACAGTTTTAATTTTGACGCTTGAAGAAAAAACAGTATGTCACTCGGAGTATAAAGCTCTTTATGTGTTTCGCATAGTTACACAACTGTGGCTAATGCCTCGGATGTGTAAGCTTCTGGACTCAACAAATAATGTTCGCTTTCTACTCCTAGTAACACAATATTTATTTATTTATTTATTTATTTATTTATTTAGAGTACAGCTGCCCAGACAGATCAAAATCCAATTACAAGGCAGGAAAATATGCAAAAAAGTAAGAATACAACAATATACATATACAATAAATTAGCAAACACAAATATAAAAACACTATATATAAAAAATATTAATAAATAAAACATTTACAAATAAATCAAAGGATCAGATAAAAAAAATAGGTAACAAATAGCAAAGAGCATGAAATTATCAAAAAATACAACTAAACATACAAATGTGATAACAATTTAAAACAAGTTATGTGCCTAACTTAAAATACATTGCCTGATGTTATGTACTGAACAATTAAAAATGTCTAAATTTAAATGAAAATTCATATAATTAGAACACATTCTATATATTGGGGAATATTTCAGTACATTTGTTCTTGTAGTTGCTAAATAAAATAATGCATATGTGCGAGTATATACATTGGGGACATTGAAATAAATATGCTGTAAGATGTCTGGACAATCAATTAAATTACACAGTAGTTTGAATAAAAAAAGGATGGAAAAATATACACGTCGCAAAGCTAGGTCCCTTAAACCAAATCTATTCAACAGATCAACCTGTGGCGTACCCTGCACGGGATAAATGCCGTCAATTCTAAAGCAAATATATTTGACGAATTTTCTGTGCACTCTCTCCAATTTGAGAATGTGAATATCATGTTGAGGATCCCAAACTATAGTTGAGTATTCCAACTTTGGCCTGACAAGTGCATTGAACAATAAAGTGAGCGTAGACACATCTGCAAAATGACTTGCATTTCTCATAATAAAACCCAAACTCTTGTAAGCGTTTGATATAATATAATTAGTGTGAGCAACAAAACTCAGCCTGCTATCAAAAATGACGCCCAAGTCCTTAAATTCTGTCGATCTATTTAAGTGAGTATCTTCTATACTATAAAAAAAATGTATCGGAACACTCCTCCTGGTAAAACTAATTGTGTTACATTTTGCAATATTTAATGACAAACTGTTATTTTGGCACCATACATAAATTTTTGTGAGATCACGTTGTAAACGATGACAATCCATAACAGTGTCAATAGATGCGAATAGCTTTAAGTCGTCAGCATAGAGGAGGACATTTGTTTCAAGGTTGCTACATATGTCGTTAATAAACAAGACAAATAGAAGAGGCCCGAGTACCGAGCCTTGTGGAACACCTGATGTTGCATTCACGTCAACCGATTTATAACCGCGGTATTGAACGCTTAAGACACGATTACTCAAATAAGAACTAAAAAACTTGATAAAGTCGAGTGTCAGACCAAAATTTGATAATTTATATAATAAAAGACCATGATCTAATTTATCAAAGGCTTTCGATAGATCTGTGTATATAACGTCAGCCTGGCCGCCCTTATCCACTGTAGTAGCAAGAAAGTGTGTAATACTCACGAGATTAGTAGTTGTAGATCTTCCAGAAATAAATCCATGTTGAGAGTAAGAAATCAGTGACTTTGTATGAAAACACAGTATATTGTATAAAACTACCTCAAATAATTTACTAAAATTGCAAAGTATAACTATAGGCCTATAATTTTCGATAGTGGCTTTACTTCCTTTTTTGAAGATAGGACATATTTTTGATTTCCTCCAAACCTCAGGAAATGTTGCAGATTTAAGAGATAAATTAAAGATGATGGAAAGAGGTGAAGCAAATACAGGCGCACAGTCCTTCAGTAGAAAAGCTGGAATTCCATCGGGGCCAGTTGTTAATTTATTTTTACATTTTTTTAGTGCGTTATATACGTCATGTTCAGACACCGTAGGTATATTAAGCTGAGGTACGTTGGGCGTTAAATCTGCGGTAACAAAATCATAAACTGACGACTGAATAAATGCTGCCTGAAAGAAATGGGCAAAACCATCGACTATATCCTGTGGGTCATTAAGGGGGCGATCTTGATAACTCATGGAACTTGGAATACTAGATGTGTTTTTCATGTTGTTTAAGAAAGACCAAAAATGACTAGGATTAGATTTAATATGCGACTCTGCATTTCTTATGTACATCTTATGTGCTATATCAATATCCTGCTTAACTTGAGAACGCACCGATCTGAATTGATTCAGATAGGATATATCTCCAGTTCTCTTGAATTGACGCCACAGACAAGACTTTAACTTAATATTATTTATTACTGGTTTATTGAACCAAGGAGGATAAACCGTATTACTCCTAAACGTCTGAGGAACATTTTTAAGAAATATTAAATTTAATTTATCATAAAAACGAGAACAGGCTTCATTGACATCAGTACAAGTAGATAGACTAGACCAATCTGCATCACATAGATCATTATATAAGGTACAGAAATCTGCTTTTTTGAAATTAAAGTAAGACGTCGCTCGTCGGGCAAATATTTTTTGGTTAGATTTAACATTGAGGGAAAATTCTAAGGATGGGTGATGAGCATCCTCAGTAAGTAGATGATTCTCAGATTTGTTGACGATAACAGGTGACCTACATAATACCAGATCCAACAATCTGTTGTTCAAGTTCACGACGTAATTATACTGAGTAAGACCGAACCAGCTACAAAGATTAAGGAGAGAACTTAAATAGTTATTACTAACCTCACCAGTTGTTAAATAATTAGTATAGGACGGAATATTAAAATCACCAAGTATAAGCAAAACATCGTCATTAAGAAGGCAGAAAATTGAAGCAATTGCGTCAAAGAAAGATTCATATGTTTCAGCACTAATACGGGGAGGAATATATAACAACAGAACGTAAACTGAAGAAGAGGCTAAATTTATTTTAATCCCTAAGATATCTATATTATAAAATACATGAGAAATGGCATCAAGGTCAAGTACTGTTACATTATATGATTTTCTGATAGCAATTAAAACTCCACCTCCTCTACTCGCATTTGTCAGGTCAAAGTTACGGTCTTTCCTAAACACAGAAAATTCGTTAGAAAAAAGTTCAGAATCAAATACTCCGGAGTCAAGCCACGTTTCAGTTAAAGCAATTAAATCAAAAGAACTAGCTGATGACGTATTAAACAATTTATGTGTTTTAGTATTTAACCCGCGAACATTTTGGTAATATAAATGAAGGACGTTAGGTAGTTCAAGCTCACTGTGAATTGATTGCTATTTACTGCCAAACAAAGACTCTTTATGATGTAATAACTTCTTTTTATAAACAGCACATTTGTCAGTATCCCACACAAAGTGATTACAGTCTGATAACTTAGCATTAACACAATTGATGCATCTAGGAAGAGCATCATCAGGACAATCTCTAATGGTATGTTCAAGCGAACATTTGGGGCAAACTAACTTCGTATTGACACAAGTTTTTTCGACATGATTGAATCCACTGCATTTATAGCAAATTTTCAAGTCAATAGCATCATACACTGTGCAAACATCTATAAATATAAAATATATATATAAAATATACTATTTTGTCTCCCTAGGGAGGCGAAGTACTGCTTTGCTTCCTGAAATGAGGAAGCAAAGTCGTATTTTCTATATAGGGTGAAAAAAAAATTTATGTAAATTAGGCGAACAAATATGTAGAAAAATATATTAGAATATTTCGAATCTATAAGAAGTGAAGTTTCATATACCTATAAAAAAATACCAATTATGTCAATTTTTTTAGAGACTGGCACATTTCAGAAAGATGTTACGAACATGGTGGAATTGTCGCTGGACAAGTCTGAAAAGTACTTTGAGCTTGAACCTAATAAATACATATTAGAAATTATGTTAGATTGGTATGACGTCACTTATTATCTAAACAAACTTTTTACATCTCGTCACAGAAATTTCTCTCCTATTCTAAACTATAAATATTAAACATAATCTAAATCTAGTAATCTATAAACAAACAAGATGAGTGTTGTATAAAAGCTTTTTGTCACAATGAAATAAAAAATGACGATATTTTCATTTTTCCCTACGAATTGGTTTTTCAAAAATGTTTTGAGCAAAAGTTACTGTTAATGATTCCTTCTCTTTAAGGCAGAATCCTGCTGTTTTTGTGTTTTCTTAAATAATATGTCATAAACTCATACAAATTTCACAAAGTACAAAAATATTAATTTTACTTAAATCCGGCCCTGTCCCTGGCATCTCCTAGGCTAAAGCCTATCCTGTACTAGTAGCTAACTTCATTTGTAATGCGCACTACGGAAAACGCCATCCACGCGCATTTTGCAAAAAATACCCCTACGCCACCGGACATCAAAGGGACCGACACGAAGTGATTTTACTGTTTCTTTAGCATTATACTGTGGTTACACTGACTCAAGGATTTTTAAATATAAGTTAAAAATCCTTGACACTGACTAGGTAGATCATAATAAAGTTTTCGTTTTCTGTGGTTCTTGTACAACATCCACAGACCACAAAGAGATGCATACATCTGACTTAATGTTCAATAGAGGAAAGCCAAGAAGAAGAAGAAGAAGGTACACATACAATTTCATATTTTCATTTTCATATTTTAAGGTTATAAAAGTTTTTTGAGTGCGTATATTTATAATATTTAACTTATAATAATAAACACTAACCATTTTCTAATCGGTAAATTTTAGTTGTGGTAATGGTAAGTAGGAATTTTCTTTTCTTTGCAGCAATTTGTATTGAACTTTTTTTAAGGGCAAATCAAGGAAAACTAGGAAGATAGTAGAAAAACGATTTGCTAAAATGAAGAACATGATAAGTTTAAGTGATCCAAGAATAAAACAAGCTCAACGAGCACCACCTAAGAAAAAAAAACTGGAAGATCCTTACACAATTAAAATAAAAGAAGCACCACAAGTCAGTTCGGCCTTGTTTTTTCAATACAATACTCAACTGGGCCCTCCATACCACATATTAATAGACACAAATTTTATAAACTTTTCAATAAAAAATAAGTTGGATATTATACAGAACATGATGGACTGCTTGTATGCTAAATGTATACCATATATAACCGATTGTGTTTTAGCAGAGTTAGAAAAACTAGGCCAGAAGTATAGAGTAGCTTTGCGAATTATAAAAGATCCTCGTTTTGAACGAATTACTTGCATCCATAAAGGTACATATGCTGATGATTGTCTTGTTCAGAGAGTTACACAGCACAAATGTTATATAGTTGCAACCAATGATAGGGATTTGAAAAGGAGAATTAGAAAAATACCTGGAGTACCCATAATGTATGTTTCTCAACATAGATATACCATCGAGAGGATGCCCGATGCTTATGGAGTTCCAAAAATGTGATAATTATATAATACATTATTTTAATATAATAAAGTTTGTATTGAGAGCGATGATGTTTTATATTTCAGCCAAAAGAATTTAAAAATTTTGAATAGATGTTTATTTTCTGTTAAAATATTTATAATCTCCGATAATATTTGATATCGGATTTTATAATCTACGATCTAATATTTTATAATATAGTTAATCCACTTATATCAGGCCTGCAGGATATCAGGGTGAAACTATATACAAAATGTGAATTCCAATTAATTTATGGTGAATTCTGTGCGCAGCGCATATTAATTATAACTATAAAGAGAGTTGGTACCATAAAATGTACAAGGGTTGGAACTTGGAATTCTCTTCTATGCTTAATCCCATATATAGGTATAAATAATACAAGGATTTTTAACTTATCAGTTAAAAATGTACATTGAGAAACTTTTATTTTATCTCTGATAATATATACATATATATTAGCTGTATTCACCATCACCTTAGTTATTTGTAACTGGGCTGTTTAAATATTTAGCCAATCAGGAATAAGGATTTTTCCTAAAGCTGATATTTGATTGGATAAGAATTTTAATAGGCCTGTTAAATATAACTTAAGTGAATACGGTCCTAAATGTGTCAAATCCCTAGACCACAGAAATAAATTATAGAATGGAGAAAGATACCTTTCATACAGTACAATCTGTGCAGACGGTTTCTGTGACTACAATCACAGTACATCATAAATCATATTTATCATATATTTATCTACTATAAACATATATATAAACACTAAGCACTGATATTTTGTGCTAAAAACTAGTGTAAACATATTCTGTGCTGTAAGTCATAGATAATGGGAAAGTGTAAACTCTTTATAATTTAATCATATATGTATATGATTATAATATAAATTCCTTGAGCACAGCAAATTAATTTCTTGGAGAACTTAATAGATATTTTGTGGTTGGAGATTGAAATATGGAAAAAGAAGATGAAGTTTTACATATTTATTTCACACACTTATCACAATTGTGCTTTGAAAAGGCTAAAGAACATGCAGTAAGTTTAGGTTCATTAGACTGAATTAATAAAAATATATTACAATTAATTAATGGAGTATCTTAGGAGAAAGAAAAAGAGCCGAAGTCTGCAGTTACCTCGTGGAACACCTTATTACATTTTTTGCAACAGCTGGCTTTAGCTGAAAAAAGTTATATAGAAATAGGATTTTTACAAAATAAACATAAAAGTTTTCTCAGGAAAGATGTAAGTTCATACATATTTATTATTATTAGGTATCAATTTATTTATTGATGCACTTTAATTTTCTTTTTTTAGAATTCTCTTCGCTCTGTTTATGAATCGATTAAAAATGATCTTAGAAAGTTGGAAGATAACTGCAAACAATCTGTTTCTGACCGAAGAGTACAAAATTACTGTCAAAACATAATACAATTTTTAAATGCAAGAATAAATTTAATTGATTTGTATCCTTGAATAAGTGAATTGTCCATTTCATTTTCATGAATCGTGAATATTATTAGCTTTCTTTTTCTTACGTAATGGAACATATAATGTATCAAAAATTCGGAAAAGATTTATTTTGGGCAAATTAACTTTTTATATCACACAAATAATATATTTCTGAAATGACAACCTATAAACTTTTATATTTATTTGTTAATATAGCTATTTTTACATCATTGTATTAGTCAGTCACATCACAGTCTTATGCCAAAATTCCAGTTTTTGTAATACTTGGTTTTGGGAAAGTTAAATGGAGATATAAATTAATGAAATGTTTTTTGGATTAATTGCTTGAATGACAATATATTTTCCTTAATTACTGGTCAAATATATACAGATATGAAAAAATATACTATGTTGGTGTAAATAAGCAATTGCGTTATTCAGAAATACAGGATTTTATTGAAACTGTTATTCAAAAAAATAGGTTGGGTTTTACAGACATAAGTTTGACACCAATCAGAGCAGTTTTTAGTTTAGAATGTGAAATTTTAGAGCAGCTCTTTAAAGCTCTTACAGAATTGCAAAGGCTGCAGTTTTTGCCATCATTAGCACTTATTCATGGATCTCATACAAGATTATGTGCTTGGGAAAGTAAAATTCAAAGCCGAGAGGTTAAAGCAACCGATTATAAAACTAAATTGGATAATTTATATATCTTTATTTCAGATATGGAAATTAGGAATTGTTTTCAAAAATAACCCATTGCCTGCATTATTTCAGTGGCTGCAAAAACTTAAGGGGATTGTTTTAAGTAAATTTAGTTTATATTTTCATGACACGTTAGCGCAGCAAACTACGCCCAATGATATGAGACACTTGTGTTCAAAATTACAATATGATCATTATCAGAAGTGAGTATAAAATGTAAAAGCATGCTTGATTAATGATGAAAAAGTAATTCGGTATGAGGCATCTATTTTGGAAGAGTTACTTGCACCTAGTTATGATTTGATCAGAACTTATAATAATATATTATCTGTTTCAGAATGGTTACATTCCAAAGAAAATATGACGCAGCTTGTGTCATTTTGCTATCTGATAATCAAGTTAGTTGTGATACCACAGGTTATGATAGTTTTCCAATAATTGTGTCCTATCCACCAGTAAGTAACCTTTCAATGTAACAATCAGTATGCACATGGTCATTCAAGACATTACAAGGAAGATATATAAAAGTATCAATCTAGAACAGATAAACAAAGAACTTTTTAAAATGTCTGCAAACAGATGCTGCGTCTATTTATTCAAAGCAATGCGTAGCTTTGATTAAATAAACAGAATCTGTTTGCAGACATTTTAAAACATTCTTTGTTAATCTGTTCTATAATGACACTTATAATATCTTTCTTGTAATGTCGTTAAAAACATTGCAGCGTAGTCCTCCACAACTTGAAATGATACTGAAAATGATATCAGATACAGCAAGCGAATTAACAATTGTGGATAAAATTATTTACAAATTTAGTTCACAGGTAAATATTTCAAAAACTAACAAAACAAGTGTTTATTTTTAGCTATTAACCATTTTTTTCAGGAGCAGTGTACATATATCCTTACAACAGTGGAACCAAATATTTATCTGGTTATCCTTTTTGAGAATAAAAAGTCTGAAAAGGATTCTTATATCAGCAATTTTGTCAATGAGTTGTGTGCTAATTTAAGATGTTCCAAAATTTTTATGGGATTAAGAAATCCAATCAAATGATTTCAACCCTTCATTAATGCATGTACGTTATTTATTCATGTGTGAAATATTAATAGCTAAAAGTGAGACTGTACCTTATATTCAAATATATAATTTGTGATAATCGTTACATTTTTTATAACAGATAACAAAAGGTAGCAGACGGTATAAAAATGATATACCTACCAAGTGAACTCCTGACATGAACTCGTGTCAAGGTGTCAACGTCATTGTAAAAATAAAAATCGACTGGTTTAACCGATTTTAAAAAGAAATTTGGGATCTATAAAATAATGAATTTATCCACTACTTTACGAAAGCACTGTATAGTTTTACTAATAAATTAAAAATCATACACATCCTATTTCATTTTGAAGGAAATGGGAAAGATGCTTTTAAATCACAGTTAATTGAAATGGAGTGCAATTATGTTATTTTTTGTTAAGCGTAGGATCATACATTGCGTTGTCACCGCTCCAGTGGAACCGGTGTGCTCTGCCGCAATGAATAGGGTACATGCTTTTTAATTGGCGGGATCACACAATGCGTTTCTGCCGCGGCAACAGGCTTCATGCTGCAGTATATCCCGCTCAACCGCACAGGTTTCACCGGAGCGGTGAAAACGCAATGTATGATCCTACACTAAAGTGGTTCTGTTATGAAATTTAAATAATTTATGCTATTTGCAGTAGGCATAAAAAACAAATGAATTGAAAATTAAATTATTAAGTGTCATCTTGAATTATTATCAGTTACAATTGTGTTATAAGCATCTAAAAAAAGGGTATAATGTGGTATTATAAGTTAAAGAATGTTCAACTTTCTATACCAAAGAGATATTTGGAATGTAGGTATTACAGTGGTGCCATAAAATCAAGTACAATTAATCAGACTCAAAATGCCAGTTTTGAAGTAACAGAGAAAGTTGGTAAGTATAACACTATAATTTGCTTCAGTTCTAAATTTTGTTATTTTAATATTTTAAATATTAATTTTATGTAAATCAAGTATCTCGCAGTTTTTTATAGGAATGCTAATGGCAATAACAATAAAAATGTGAAGAAGTGTCATTGGTCAATTTTTTTATTGTTATTACTATTTTCGCAGAAAACTGCATCAACCCAGCTTAAAAAAATAGTGAAAGTAATTAATTACTCGTAGATCCAAAAAGCCAACAAAGCAGCACTGATGCTGTCAAAACTAAACCTTTTTTGATGTCGAAAATTGCCAATTTTTCTCCACTGACTGCTGTTCGAACGGAAAATCGGACTGTGTCATTTGATGAAATCCCAGGACCCATATCTCTTCGTCTTATTTCGAAATTCTGGGGCACTATTCCTGTTATGGGAACTGAAGTAACTGTTACTATTATTCAGTACCTACTTAGCGGTGGAAAATTTTTTGGTAAATTATAATGTTGGATGATTTGTATATTTTAGTACATAAGTGATTGATACAATTAACAGGTGGCGTATTAAGTTGGGGTGGCAACAAAAAATTTTTTAAAAAGTTCTTCGATGTTTATGGACCAGTAGTTCGACTTCATGGCCCATTTGGTAGTGATGTGGTGCTGTTGAGTAGACCAGAGCATGCAAGTGCTGTTTTTCAAAATGAAGGTCCTTACCCAATTAGATGTTGCCTGGATTCTGTTGAGAAATACCGTTTGGAATACAGAAGATACCGTCAAGCTGGTCCTTTTTTAATGTAAGTCGTAGTAGTTTGTTTTATAGAAATAGTTCATTTTGATTTTGTATTGTCAGTGTTACTGCCATTTGCAAGAAGCCAGATGGTTTAGTTCTATCAATTCAGATAATTGATGCTCTACTATATGTATTATAGTGCTCCTTTACTTAATCTGATTTCAATAAAGGTATGGACCTGATTGGGAGAAACTTCGCAAAACTATCGAGCAACCATTACAGAAAACAGTTAGCCAGCAGTTCAATAAGATTGATAAAATCTGTGAAGAATTTGCAGATAGAATCCACACAATTCGTAATAAACAAGAAGAAGTACCGAGTAATTTTAAAAATGAAGTATATAAATGGTGTCTTGAGTGTCTTAGTTCAGTAACTTTAAATAAAAAATTGGGATTTTTAGACCCTTGTGGTTTAAGCGCAACATCAGAGCCAGGCAAACTTTTATATGGCTTGACAGGTGCCAGCGAAGCTATCCGAAAATGTGAATATGGTATGTATTTTTCAATATATGTTATGGGCACTAACCCAGCCTCTCTTTTGAACTATATACATTCATAGGTGTAAAAAGGTGTATTAAAGGTATTTTCAGCCTATCCTTTTATTATTATTATCGATCTATAAAAACTGACTAAAATATTTAAAATAATATTATGAAGTGACTTTTCGCAAATGTATACAGCTTTTTTTATTATTTTTTACTTTGCCTGTCAGTTGTCAGCATAGTAGGCTTTATCGGATTATTTAGGATCAGCAATGAAAATTTTAGTAGATTTTAGTGTCTATTACAATTCACATTGGATGACATGGTTGCGATAGAGGGTCTGCTTCTTGGACCACTTGTTTACTCTATTGGATAGTCTTGACCATCTAAAATAGACTTAATTTAATTTGATTAAGAATTTTGTTAATTCAAATGCACGCCAGATGATACATTTTAAATTTCTTATTTACTCATAATTTTTTGAATTACCAGTTATCTTTGTTGATATTCATTTTGCCTATTTTGCATCTGCAATTCTTCCGGAAATATTTATATTAAAGGTTCATTTAAATTAGAGTGAACAGAAGCGAACAAATGAATTCGTTTGTTTAAGCTTGCGTAATTTGTATGGAGAACAAAACGGGAGCGAACGAACTCGTCTGTGCTTCTGCATACATTAGAGCGAACAGAGACGAACGAACAAATTCATTCCCTCGCTTCTGTTTGCTCTAATTTAAATGCCCCTTTACAATTTACAGGTTTTCATCTCTGGAAATTTGTGGAAACACCTGCTTGGAAAGCTTTGGTAAGAAATTGCGATATGATAGACAGCATCTTGGACAAACACATTCAAAGATCAATAAACAGCTTAAGAGATAGAAAAGACAAACATTCTAATTTAGATAATGTTTCCTTATTGGAGGTCCTTCTTCTTAAAGAAGGAATTGTTGCAGAAGATGTGATGACTGTATTATTAGACATGTTCCTGATAGGGGTAAATGCTACAGCACACACCGTTGCCTTTATTTTTTATCACTTGGCAAAAAATCCTCGCTGCCAAATCAAGCTGTATGAAGAAATCAAACAAACTGGAGAAAACCTTAACAAAGAGAACTTGAGCAAAATGAAATATCTACATGCATGCATAAAGGAAAGTTTACGCCTTGATCCTCCAATACCCATCTTGAGCAGGCTTTTAAATAATGATGTTATGATTAACCATTACCTTATTCCCAAGGGAACTCATATCTTATTTGCTACCCACCTAAACAGCATGCGGGAAGAATATTTTGAAGATGCACTTAAATTCAGGCCTGAACGTTGGCTATCTAATGAATTAGGTGGTTTTGGAAACGAGTTTCAGATTTTTGCTTCAATGCCATTTGGCCACGGACCAAAGGCTTGTTTGGCAAAAGAACTGGTAGAGTTGGAAATCGCTTTGCTTTTGGTTAAAGTTTTTAAACGGTTTAAAATTGAGTATAATTATGGGGATATGCAGAGTTCTAATGAATTACTTGCTTCACCTACAAAACCTCTGAAATTTAGATTTATAAATCGAGTTTAACATGTGCGTTCTTTATATAAATTGTAGAATTATTGTAAGATGTTAATATGGTTGATATTTATTAATAAATGTGACTCAATCCAATTTGAAACTAAATTCAACATTGAACACAACATTCATTAATTTACAAGTTTATTTATTATTTTATTTTCAACCCCTCTTAAGTATTGAATTTTTTATATGAGTGCGTCAGTTAATAATTTATTTTCTGTATATCCGTTCGATTCATTTCAGTTTGAACCGTGTTTGTTCCAGATTTAATTCAACAATTGTATATCAATACTGCTTACTTGCACCTTTCAGGTGCCCTGGGTCTGCCCTATGTTATCAGTTATTGTAATAAATAAGGCTAGAGCCATTCTCAGTGCTCACTGAGTGCTGCAGTGTAAGTGAGCCGAGATCAATATAAGATGTTAGTTCGACTGAAACAGTAACGAAAGCTGAATAAAATTGATCAACTAAACTAGAATAATTTTTAAACAGCTTTGTTTATACATTTATTATCAACTTTTTTTTATTATTATGAATACAAAATCAGGTCGTTTAGGTGGTGTGTCATCGTAAAAATACTCATTGTTATAGATCTATGCAATCCACAAGCAAATTCTTCATCTTCAAGGTGCATTATATGTGAATAGTTTTGATCTCTTCATATAATTTTAAACAGTTTCTTCGAGAAAATAGTTGGTACCATACTTATACAGGGTGTTTCATAATATATGCGCAGGACTTGAGGATGTTATAACTCGTCCAAAAATATGAAAAAACGTTTCTATTAACTTACCCTCTAAAATGCACCATTTTAGAGATACAGGGTGTTGAAATTGAAAAAAAATGTCGTTTTTTGCGAATATCTCTGGAACCGTTTATCGTACAGAAAACAGCTTTTGTAACTGCTACTCATAATAAACTATGTTTTGTGCGGAATTTTTTTTTTTTAAAGTCATAATTGGTGAAGGTTTTGAAGGGGTAGTGGGTGTTTTTCTCCACAACTTCTACGCTACTGGAAAAAGTACGATTTTGAGATGCCCATTTGAACCGCCAATGTTTTCTATACAAAAAAGGTACCCTTGGTCATAAGCTCTAAAGTCGATCGTTTTCGAGAAAAATCAACTTTTATGTTGAAAAACATGGTAAATTTCTTTGAAATAAATTTTTTTTCTTACTAATTAAGCAAAATTTATTTAAATGTTAGAACAAGTAAAAAAACCAAACGATAACTTCATAATTGCAACATTAAAAAAGAATGAAAAAATGATACAAAAGTTGTCTTTTCAAAATTCCCCAAACCGTAAAGGTAAAATTGACCATGTTTTTCAACATAAAAGTTGATTTTTCTCGAAAATGATCGACTTTGGAGCTTATGACCAAGAGTACCTTTTTTGTGTAGAAAACATTGGCGGTTCAAATGGGCGCCTCAAAATCGTACTTTTTCCAGTAGCATAGAAGTTGGGGAGAAAAACACCCACTACCCCTTCAAAACCTTCACCAATTATGACTTTCAAAAAAAAAAAAATTTCTGCACTAAACATAGATTATTATGAGTAGAAAATGCTTACAAATACTGTTTTCTGTACGATAAACGGTTCCGGAGATATTCGCAAAAAATGATTTTTTTTTTTTAATTTCAACACCCTGTATCTCTCAAATGGTGCATTTTAGAAGGTAAGTTAATAGCGAGTTTTTTTCATATTTTTGGACGAACTATAACATCCTGAAGTCCTGCGCATATATTATGAAACACCCTGTATATTTCGAATTTATCTGAATAACTTATCTTTTCATCAAAGTGTGTTTAGTTTATAAACTAAATGTATGTACCCTATATACATAATTTGCCAGCGCAAAAGTGTTGGAATGACGGAAATCTATATAAAAAATTGTATAAGACCAGTTTACAAGTTTTTTGGATATGTCAATAATTAAAATATTAAGATGGGGTTTACGTTAATAAAACTAACCCTGTACACTCGTGTATATTTTTAAATGACAATTTAATTTATATATAAAAATCGCATATGCCACTGCAATTGTCACTTTGACCGCGACAAAAGTTACTTGCAACTTTTACAGTGACAAATGCACTAGTGGTTTTTTCACTTATTCATTTTTTAATCAATGATCGCGGTGCGGTGTCCATTGCCAAAATAACATACGAATCGATTCGGTGATGTTCAAATAAAAATGTGTTTATTTTTTGTGTTTCATAAATAAAGTTTGCATTCATGTTTCTAAATTTCTTATTCATTAAATTGTCCTGCCGAATTACACTCGATGTTTGTATTGATACCGGATAAATTTGGATTGTTTAAACTCTAAACTGTTTCCTTTAGCAATTTGACTCGAAAAACTGTCAACCTAAAAATGCTCCACCTTCGGTGTCGCGTTTTTAATAGTTGTCAGTTTTTCTCGTCTAATTGTTTGCCAACAGTTTCTCATTAAACAATCCAAATGTTTCCGGTAAAATACAAACCTCTTGTGCAATTATAAGTGAGAAAATGACAACTTCTGTCAAAAATTATTAGCAAAAGTTACGGCAACCCTGTTTAAATTTGGGTGCCAAGGCAAGCTAAATTTTTAAAATTTCAACCTCCTAAATAAATTATATTAATGCAGGAACATGCTGTATATTTTTTTTACTCCTAGTAAATGTTTGAAAATAAAATCAAATATATTTCTATAATGTTTATATTTGAAATATGTTTGTTAACAATTTATATATTTACAACTAAACTTAATGGAACAACATACCAACATATGACAAAATTCGATCTGATTTTATGAAGTAAAGCCATTTTTTGAAACAACTATCTAATTACCATTCTTTATACAAAATATATGTACATTTTTTTGATGTATACATAATGCAGGCTATATGTAAATATACGTTAACATCACACGAATTGAGTCAATTTCTTATTTAGAGATCACAGAAACAGAGCTGGAAGTCAGCCATATGTTTTCACAAATAATTCAGTAAGGCAATTGCCACAAATATTGGAATGTGGTTTTTTAAATTTATAAATTTGAATTTTTATTTCTAAAAAATTTAGAATTTTCATATAAGATTTTAATTCCAGTCCTATCCCTTTGTACATTTTAAATTACGTTTTTTGAATAATATTGTCATAGATTTATCACAAGTGTGATAGTTTCCTAAAAGGAAAAATTAAAGCTGCCTCTTCTGGTACTACCAGTACAACAAGCCACGTTATTCAGGCTTTTTGATCTATTTAATACATTTTACAAAAATTACTCAATATTTTCAAAAAAAAAAAAAAAATAGCACAAAATTATAAAATTTATCCCAGTCAACATAAATCATAAAATTATATGCTTCGTTTGTAATAAGAAATGTGTCCAAAGGAAAATAAGTTAATTTTTGGCACATAACATTTTAAAACAATACAAATTGCACTGTTTCTACACCTTAAAAATATCATTTTCTATATACAAATTTTTAATCACTATTTTGCACAAGTCCTATAAAGTCTTAATATTGGCACCAAAAATCTTGCTAAATAATGCACATTCAGTTTTCTAACTTCTAAGTCACTTGAATGCTAGTGATGAGGTCCTGCAATAGGTGGATCGGGAGAACAAACTATACTAACGTGTCTTGTATTACTGCTAAGGTCTGTGGGGCCTTCCATGCTTAAATCGGTAGGTTTCTCATCATATTCCGTGTTTGATCTGCCTGAAGAAGCAGCTTCATGGTCTGAAATTTCGGCAGGTTCTGGCTTTATAGTAATATGAGGAAGTACTGAATTTGGTGGTGGTTTCGTGTTTGTCGGAGACATTTGTTGCCGTAGGAGAGATATGTTCTTAATATTCTTTAACTCTGTTGGATTCCTCAAAAATCTGAAAAAGAAAATAATATATATTTCAGGAATATTGCAGAGACTGGCGCTGACATCAGCTAATTTGATCTACCTTGTATTTGTTGTTTACGAGATACTGAGCCAATAACAGCTTAAATTATTGTGAACTGTACATCGTCCTGCGATTTGAGTATATACGATTGCAGATGACGTTTTATTTAGTTTTTAGGGTTAGAATTGATACTCTTTTTATGTTAAGATATAAAAATTTACAAAATAATTGCAATAAAACTTTCTTATTTGAAATAACGTGGATAAAAAAAATTATACGTTAATAAACTTACTGATAACAATGTCTCTCTCCTTGGACCTTCCTCAGAATGTTTACTCTGTAGTAGTACCTTAATGCACGCGACATCTTGTCATAATTCATGGAAAGGTGATTTTTTTGAATACCCCACAATTTCGCAAGACCTGCAGGGTCTACAATTTTGAAGACACCTGTATCGCGATTTTTCCAAGCAATATAACTAGTGTACCGTTGTGCTGGATCATTCAGTAGCTGCTGAAGAAAGTCCCATAAAAGTCTACCATCTGTAAAAAAAACAAATATTTAAAAAAAAGTATACAAAGTATTTTGTAGTTTTACTAGATTTAACAGTATGGTGGAAATTCTATTAAAATAGTATTTTAAAATAACCGTTTTATTTGGCAGTTTTGTAAATTTTCTATTATTTATTATATTTGGAATCTGCAGTATTTAAAAAATAGGGCAATTTTTGACAGTATTCCAAAAAGGCAGTTTCTCAAGTTTTTAGGTAGAAAAAAGTTTATATTCTCTTTCTTTTATTAGCCAAAAAATGTTAAATATTACCTGTAGGTACTAGGTTTTCATGTTATATGTATTATTGAGGTTCTACTTACTTGTATTTGGTTCAGGAGATTCGCTGGGGAAAAATTCACGCCCCGAACCTTTAAAAATTCCAGGACTTGAGGCCGCCTCCTTAGGGCTCCTTGGCGGCATATATGGCACTTGAGGCATAAGAGAGTAGGCACTGGGTGTATTAGGAGGGCTACCACTGTATCCCTTTTTATCCATTCCATCCTCATCGGAATCTGAGGGGTTGGATCCACTTCCATTGCTGCCATGCATACTAAAGATGGAATGAGTAAAGCTTTGACTGTCGGCATGTTGCGGGCTACCTGCCTGACTGTCAATTGATGGTGCTGGACTCAATGTAACCGAATTACTTTGTGCCATGAGATGTGCTGCTAAGGAAGCAGCATGTGATGAATGGAACGATTCTGTGTTTTGTGATAAAATATTCCAGTTGGGGGTTGGTGGATGTGAATGTGGAGACAAAGGGTAAGGGTGTCTTGATGTTGGCGTAACGGGACTACTCGGAAGCATCCTTTGCAAATTATTTGCTTCACGGACTAAGATTTGTAAAACATTGTGTAAAACATCCCCTGAACCAGGTGCCCTTTCTGACAAATCAGTTCTGGTTAAAAGGCACATGGCTTTGCCATTCATTTGAAACATATCATGGTCGATTGGCTGTATATCAAATTCTCGTTCTGCCCATTGGAGGAAAGTAGTAACATCTTCTCGATTCCATACTCTCGGATCAGAAGGTAGCGAAGACGGTAATTGGCTTTTATAATCTAACAGTGGAGATGATGGAGCATTCTGATGAGTCATAGAAGGAAATCCTAAGGGATACCTCCAAAGTAAATCTGGACTAAATGGCAAAGGTAGAGGCAGTCTGTCCATGCTGGTGCTTGTGGGAATTGGTGGTAAGGGTCCTGGCACAAGTTTCATATTTTATTCTGTAACAAAAAATTATGATCAATATAAAATTATTTAGGTTACATTTAGGCTTACATCTACTACTCCAATCATACTTGCTAATTTCATACAGATGAATCATATTAGTTTGAGTTGGTGGCTTTTAGAATCTAGAGCTGCACCTCCTAGGAAATCTTATTTGAATCCATTTAGGAGGTGCTGATCTAAAGTAATGATTGGTCTTTGAATCTAGAGGTAGCAGGTTATAAGCTTTGTATGGAGATGGATTGGCAACCAAGTGTTAATATGACAAATGGGTGCGCATTTGAGTGTTCTAAAAAAAACTAAAGAGGTTTTCTAGATTTCCCTTATTGGTGCACTAATTGGTGATTTGGGTTTACTAACCTTCTCTTACACAAGTCAGAAGTTTAGACCTATTAATAAATATTTATATAGGGTTCAATTTAATAAAACTTATCATCTTTATTAATTCAGCTTTTTGGATTATTTTATAGCTAGGTTTTTCTAACTTTAGATCCATTCATTAATTTGTACATTGTACCTAAGTACATCCTGTATTTCTTTTGTTGACGTATATATACTTAAATTTCCCTGAAATCTTAGAAATAATCGCAAGATAATAAGTCATAAACAATACTGTTAAGTTAAACTGATAAAAGTTGATTAAAATTACTCCAATATGGGGGCAAGAGGAGCAGATTCTTCGATATAAACTTAATATTAACTTTTTAGATTGAATTCAAATATTCGGATATTGTTGTGGTGTACTAAAGTCGAGATTTGTTGTAAATACCTAGTTACTTATTTATTGTCATAATGGCAAAACGTTGTAGCCGATTTTGTTACTCCTATTTTCAATTTTGAAGTATTTACAAATCTTTATCTTAAAAATAACATGGAAGTTTATTTGTACATACTACATACTTAGTTTGAAAAAGAATTCTTAAAATCTGAAATATTGCAGAAAATTCTATTTGTATGATCGAATAAAGGCCTCGACTAATTTCGTTCAGTGGGTTCCCCGAAATTAAGCAAAGTCGCTAAGTGTAGTATCGAGTGTAGCATTGACATGCTATAATCTATGACCAATACATGTATTTGTGAGACATGTTTGTAAAATTTTAAAATCCTTTGCCATTTTCAGTTAGTCCCCAATGCAAATTAAGGTTCTATATGCTACTGGTCTTATGCAACTGCATTTTAGGTCATGTTAACATATGATAATAATATTTATGAAGCAACAGCAACATTCAATTTGATTCTAGAATTATTGTTAGATATTCAAATAAGGTTATTAAACTAATTATGAAGATTTAAGTAAGTAGATACCTCAGTTATGATCAATGTTGGTAATCAGTGAATAGATAGATAGTTACGATACATTATTGCGAAGAATTAAAAATCTACTTGATAAGTATTATCCACACTCCACAGCAACATGTTGAATTAAGTTTGTCATAATATAAGTACCTACTTTAGTGAAGTGTGATACAAAAAAATCAATAGAAATCATACTCATAAATAGAAACTAGGTACACTTAGGTAATGTTTATAAATACACTTTTGCAAAGTTGATTATAAAAGGGGAATAACTTAAATGGCCTGAATTTTTAGGTTTTACGTGTGCTACCTATGTATATACATATTATATACTAATTATAATTATACTATAATACCTCTTAATTATACTATAATACGTATAATTATGAGGTATTTGCTATAAGGTCTAATGCACAACTCACTGTGAAGTACCCCGTATATGTATATACACAGTGACCGGCAAGTGCATGTAGTATTTGTGTAAAAAATAATTATGTAGGTAGGTACCTATCGAGTTTATTATTTATTAGGTAGTAGTTACTGAATTTGTTTCCTGATATATTATACAATAATCTCGGCAATGGGGTATTTTCCTTCAATCGAAATGAAAGTGGAAACCTGTATTTTTATAAAATATATATTTTTTTATATTTATTAGGATAAAAATTATTAAGATAGAATCGGTAGAAAATCGACGCCACTAAGCGAAAACTAGGGAATATGTATCTATAAAGTGGCCACACTGATAATATGTGGCTATATAGTTTCAGGTTTGTAACGACGACAAACGACAGTCGACATTTCGATAATTGACATTTGAAATTTTCTGTTTGTGTTTGGCTTGACAACTTGACGTGTTGTATTGTTGTTTTCTTGTGAAGTAAACTTTTATTAAACATGGAGCAAGGTTTTGTAGAGGCTAAGTCCGACAATTTACTGGTTATAGATCCTTTTATGATAAAGATCCTATAGATCCTTTCAGAAATTAAGGGATGAAAAATGTAAGGTTAGTATTTAACTTAACAGTATTACTGCAAAGTCATTTAAATATATTCAAAAATTACCTTTACAAATTACGATGTTTTTCTATTACTAATAAATACACTTGTAATCAGTCACAGGCAGAGACAACAATTCACAGGTACAAATACAAACTAAAAACAATGTCTCATGTTTACCATGATGTTTACCCTAACCAAACAATTCAAACATAAACAAAAGTAAAGTTGTCACGCAGTGACGCCAACCATACAAATGAAAATATCCTAGAAATCACTAAAAAATGGCGCAAATTTTGAATTTTCGCTTAGTGACGTCAAATAAATATCGCGCACAAAAACAAATAATTTATGGACTTAAATGAACCCAATATTAAAATTGCAGAAATACGTATCTCTTCTTTTTCCAACTACTTTCCATTGCCTATGTAAAAAAAATAGGAAAACACCCCATTCTTTGCCTTATACATACCTCAAATAAAATAAAAGATATGTACCTACCTACATGATTTTTGTCCGAGGATTAATTAGTTATTTTAGTTACCGTTTTGTTGTATTTCAAATACAAATGGAAAAACAATTTAAAATAATCTAGATGATCAAGACAAAATAAATAATTATAACAGCGACAAAATTAAACAACAAAGAAAATATAAGTTCACACAGAGTGTAATTAATTAAAAAACTTTTACCTACTTCTTCCTCCCAATACAGGAAAATACGATATGCAAATACGTTTAAAGAACATACACCTCACCTTGAAATAACTTCCGTGAGCGTCAAGCCTACATACACTCCAAGCTGATAAATGTATTTTTAACATCGCATGCACTGTTCACTTCCTACTCATAACCAGTGGCGTTCTCGCTATTTGATATTTGTATTAACTACGAAAATGATAATCAAATTAGAAACGTTGAAATCAGTGTTTTGATTTTAATTACAATTTTAGACGAAGGACAACCTAACATAAGCCGTTTTACACTATTTTTTTTTAACATATTGCGATAAGAATGATTTATGAACATAACAATTTATTTTTTTATTTTTAATGTAAATTGCACCCATGTATAAGAAATAAGATTACACTATATGATAGTGTAATACAATATACATTGATATTATAGGTGCGTACCAATATTTTGACAATTCAAATCTCAATATCATTACACTGAAAAGTGTTTAGGTAATAGCATTTTTAAAGGGGGTGGAAGATGCTGATTTTTAGCCTATTTTACTAAATAATGTAATAATTTTCGAGAAAATCGTTGTGAAATAAAACTCTGCAATTAATAACAAGAGTATTTACTTTACTACTGTTGCTGTTGTATGTACATACCTGTGCTATTTATGAAAATATTTATTAAATTGAATGGTTGCTGAAAAAAGACTCAAGAACAAGATTTAAACCATAAGGAAAAAAAAAACCGATGAGGAAAGCGCTGGAAAAATTTGTGCACTAAAATAGAGATTAAAATTACCAGTTAACTTTCCGGTATTTAACAAAATTGCTCTGGATTAATACGCATTTCCCAGTATATTTATTAGCAATACCAGGAACTTCCCCGTCCTTATTTGTTAGATTTATGAATTTTCCGATAGTTTGCTAAAATACTAAGGGACTTCCTATGGAATTTCGGCCAACTACCGAGAAATTCATACTATTAAGTTGAACTGTCGTCTGGGTTTCCAGGTTTTTACCACAATACCATTAAACCTTAATCACATCACCGATTTTCTTGGAAATTGATACCTAGTACTTTTTTAAATATTTATATAAGCGAAGGTAGGTATATAAAGTAGGAGAAACTTCCAACAATCTAAATGCGTCAACAATGTTGTTAATTTGTTATGAAAAAAAGATTTGTCGTTTATTACTATAGCTAAACTATACAACTTTTTGTGCAAATGTAAATACCAGATGTGGTGAAACAGGCATATTTTGAAATTATTATGGATTATACCGGGTAACAAAAAAAAGTTACAAGGGCTGCCAAAATTTTCAGATTTGGAGTTGCTCGTCTCCTAACTTAATGATTGGCCATAAGCGTAACAAAAAAACTCAATCTGTTTTTTGATACTTCTGGCATCTATGCTACTTATCAGCAGCTATATTAAATTATTGAAAGTAGCAGGCGCATGGCTGAGATAAGAAAATTTCCATTCCTATGTATAAGTACTTATTACTACATTAAAACTCAACATTGGGCATTAACACTGGGCACGAAATAGGTGCATTGAATGCTAAAGTGAATACCATCCTGCTGAATCATACTAAAACTTGAATTTGAGCCTAAAAGTAAACTTAATCCACTAATAGACAAATAAGGGATATTGTTTCTACTTCTCTACTATAATAGTTGATTTCATGTAGAGGTGTATACCAACTCACAAGTTGCGGTAACACATCATGAATAAAAAAAATGCTTTTTGAAAAAGCGTAGTACGTGAGTCTTTTTTCATAAATCTAGTCTTGATTTTAGAAAGGTCAGATTTAGGGCAAAGGATGCAAAATTCAAGAGTATTTTTTTTAGTAAATCCATTGCATCAATAAATTTTTTTATTTTAATTTATCTATATTTTTTAATTTAGTCAGTGGCGTACCTATTTTATTCCGAAAAGGTGTAATCATAGCTGCTGTTGCACGTTACTGGAATTACTTTAGTAAATTAAACTTTTGTATGATACTAGAGCACTACGACTACGCTATGCTACCCCCTGCCAAATTTGAAAAGAATATATTCATTAGTTTCAGAAACAGAAAATACATTTCTTATTTTCAAATCGAACGTCCTGTTGTAACTTAAAATGAAATAGCCTAATAAGGTATGTTTGGATCAATCGTTGTATTTTGGCCTTAAGATTATCTGGTATCATTTGTGCTCCTTGATTTAAATATACTCTGTATAAATCGATAAACGCATAAGACTCTTATTCGTCTCAGTGTTGCCAACCGTACCGTAATTATCGTTTTCATGCCGTACCTAATTTTTGTTATCTCTAATAATAAGGGAAATATGCCCAAAAAAGTGTGCCACAAGAGAAATATGCTAAGAAGAAAATATCGATTTATTGCTAGGCATAGTCTTTCTCCAACACATCGCTCTTAAAGCCCACCTTTTTGGGCATTTTTTTTTATTTTATGTTACCAATAAATTGTATATGGAAACGATTTTAATAATTTATTATTGCTTATTAATTACGTTTTTTAAAATTTAAAATAGTACCATAATTTGCCCAAGTTGTACCATAATTTCTTCAAAAATTCGATAATTTGGAGTATATTATCCTATCCAATAATTAGGTTTTCAACGGTTGGCAACACTGAATCTATCTATTTCTTGAAAGTTTTTTAGCTTATCTTATCTATAATCTGTGGTTGTGACGTGTCAGTTGTCAGTGTCAAAAAACAATCCTAATAATTGTTGTTCAAGAAGGAAGGTAGAAATCGAAATCTGTTAGATAGGTAAGCACATATTATAGAATATTAAATTAGGTACACTTTAAGTGGGGGTTATCATTGACTTTAGCACAACTTTGATAAACAAACTGATCCGTAACTGGTAAACAAATGAATACCTATCTAACCTAACCTAAAATCGTGAATAAGCCTTATGTGCAGCGATTTCGACTTTGGATGAATGTAGTTTTTCCATTATTTAAGTATATATTTTTGTAATTTAAATCTCGGGTGTGTACTTATGAATATATATTATATCCGGCCACGATTCTAGTGTATTTCCGGGACATCTCTGCAATCGCGTAGATAAAAGACGTCCACGTCCCTCCCCTGTTTATAATTGTTACAGGTGTCCCTACGATTACTTTGTAAGTATTTAAGTACCACAGATGCATATTTTTCACACAACGGTACCAGTACTTATTTGATGGTGCAATATGACAAGTGGAAATATTCAAACGATATTCCAATCAATAATCAATCATGAGTGTGGATGGAGATCATCCAAAGGGCGATTTCCTTCCACAAACCGGAAGGTCAAAGCAGAGTAATAATAAAATATAGTAATGCACTGTTTTTAGTGTCAATATCAGTTAGGTACTTGGGATTTATTATTTATATCTAGGTAGTAGGTACCTACCTACCTACCTACCTAACGGTCGGAGAAATGATTCTACCTACCTACCTGTATACCTACATTTACTTAGAAATACAATAATTAGGTACTTATTTATCGGAAATGTGAAATATCTACCTATTTGGTACCTCTTAGTAATGAATGAATAGGCTTGGCCATGTAGATACGTAACTTTCTTTCCCAGACGTTTTACATATAGGGAACTTATGCATTATCGCAAAAAGTAGTGCATCCGCAAATAGTACGACATTGACTGGTTATTTTAATATGCATACCTACATAAGTATGTAGGTATGAATACACTAGTATTCATGTACAATAATACTAGTAAGTATTAAAAATTAAGTCTTGGATAGGGAGGACAGCAGCCCCACCTTAGAACCCATGTTTCCAGTCAAGACATTTATTTTGCGGAAGTGATATAATAATTGATTTCATTTTTTGGGAGAGCGGAAGGAGGGGGAATTTATGTACAATTAATTAGCCAGTTACAATAATTAAACTTCCTTTCCTACTTCCTTTTATAGTCTGATGGACCTAGGTACTCTAGGTGCATTTTACAATAATTACCATAGATAGGTACCTATACTCTACGGAAGTACTTAGTAAATTTTCTTAAATCAGCAATTACCTACCTATACTAAGTATTTAAATGAAATGCCAGGCTAGCTGGAACCATAGTGATGTTGGTAATTCCCTCGGTAATTTCTCAGGAATTTGAATGAATCGTCACTCTTATATTTAGTCATTTCCCCTTCTCTTGCATTAAATTATTAATAATGAAATGACAATGTCTTTAGACATAGTTGTTTTTTAGGTATTTCCGTAGAATATGGATATATTGATATTGTACCAATGGAAATATAGGTACCGTGAATCCGCAACAGGTTACTTGTTGCCAGCCACATGTGTTGAACATTAATAAAAAATATGTTACATACATTATCTGTCGTATGAAAAGAAGTATTAGGTACTACTTAAATCTAGTTTGTTACATTGCAGGTTTATTAGGCCATACAATGTTTTCAAATTATTAAAAGACAAGCAATGGCAATCACCTTATTCTAAGGAAAATAGGTATCCCAAAAATCCAGTTTACTGCAGCATCAACACAGATCACTTGTAACTCTCGATTGCGTCACTAAATCTCAAAGCGATTTCACAATAATGATAATGCTCCACTGATAACTGTATTGATTAGCTGTTTTAATTATTTTTGTGCGACTCAAATTCCTTATCCGGGGTAACTGTGACTCGCCCGCACGACCGCCACCTTACCACTGTCGCTTGGAATTGGAACTGGAACTGTTTGGTTTGTGTATCAGCCAGCCATCACGTTGGATGTTACGCGCTGTGATGCTTATGGGGGAGTGGGGACGTGGTAACATACACAGTTTTTTCGACGTTGTCAGATTTATACACCGGATCTTCACTTGTAGAGCCAAATGTGGAGTGGGGAAAGAATCCCAGACTTCCTATAACTAAATCTGTGTCTTGCTTGTTGCTTCGTTCCTTGTGAGCTTGTGCTTGTTTGATGCTATGGCTATGGTTTGATGCTTGATTATGAGTGGTTTGGATTTGGAAGATGTATCGATAAACTTTTGACTTCGAATCGCAAATGCAAATGTATAATCACAGACTAATTACTTAATTGTCTTTGGTATGATCATGATCATAACATTTTCAGGAATGGATGGGTAGGCCCCATCCCTCCCTGATAATGTAAATATGTTTTGTGTATTATATAATTTCCATAAATGTGTATTTATTATTTTGTCTACATGACATAATATGTCGCCTTAATAAATATGTCTGCAAAAATTTGTCTTTATTGTCTTTAATACCTATGGGTTGGAATTTTTTCTTTTCTTCTTTTCACTGTAAGTTTCAAGTTGAGAATACATGAGAATCATAATCAATTTGCGTCATTCTGACTTCAACTTCAAGATTATATGTGATATAAGATCAAATATCAGCACGTTGTATTAATTTATACCTATAAATACACATAGCAAACAGAATGTTATCGATGTTTTTATTTCATTTCCGTTAATTGTTAAAGTACTTTAAGTTAATGTTATCTATTATTAAGTACATGGCGTTAGAAATCCTTTCATTGAAAATGGCTTTTAAAAAGATCCCGCACACTGTATATGAGTCTAGTACACGCCTAATTTTGATAAAAGTTTAGTATAACTATCTCCTCGCCTTCCTGATCTACCAAAATAAGTACCTATCTGAAAAAGTTATATATACCAAATAGAAATAGGAAACAAAGTAATTTGAGCAAACAGAAACCACTTTTGATAGCAATTGGGACAAGGTGCGCTCAGAATCCGGTAAATTTTTCTGGATCCCATATAAGATTATCCATATATAAGAAAATAAGCCAATGCCGGCGGATCCTTGAAACTAAAAGACCACCAGATCTGGATATGGATGGCAGAAATAATAACTTATTGATACAACTTGCAGTTACAATAAAATATATTTTTTTGACTTAGTAAATGCGATGATTTCAAAAACAAGCTTCCTGCTGCAGTAATTAGCACCACATAGCCAGCTGCCCCGGAAATCCTATGGAATTTCAGCGGGCGGGAAAACAGGCAGCGGGATGACAAGAGAAGACACAGTATTCTGGCGACTCGAGATGATTTCAGATGTTATGTTTACAACGACCAACCAGGAACTGCCCTTTAACATTTTTGTCCCAAGTAGAATCAGAATACAACCGCTTTATTGAGGGCGAGGACAGATACGCAGATCATATGTTGGTTTACAGATAACTCCAAAACACCTATGAGTGTTGGTGTCGGAGTGTATAGTTACAAATTAAAGGATCAGATACCTACTCAATATTTGACAAAGGGCAACTTTTGCCAAAGGATATGGTCAATATATTATGCTCAATATGATCAGATCATCACCTAATTAGATCTACTTCATTTAAGGCCTGGTTTTCAACGCACTTCTTTCTGTGGGTCGGTTTGTCTAAGGCGCGTCAGCTAAACCAATAATTGTACATCCCACTAATTTTCTATTCAGCGAGCATCTTTGTTGTTTGTATAAAAAGTCTACTTGCTGAAATTTCCGTTAACTCACAAGGTTCCGTACTCCTTCCGTACCTTGCATAAAGCTAAAGGGCCAGTTGGCTCCTTTAAAGGTGCATCCCCGGCTTCACAGTTCACAGCCACTCCTGACCTACCCTAAACCATCACCCAGGACGAGAGCGGCACTTGCCGCCTTCGCCCGAGACAGACTACTCCCGGTGGGTTAAACATGCAGGCGATAAAAGAAGACAAGACAGAAGAGCGTCAGAAGATCCTACCCAGCCTGCAGGGTAGAGCCAGAACAGGAGGAGACCCCACGAATCCCCCACACCTATCACTTTTGTGATCGGGGTTGGTGATGGATGGGGTTCACCTCTACGAGGCACTCCAGGCCTACAGCGATGTAGACGATAATCCCACTCGGCCCCAAATCATCCCAGGTCATGGCCACGGTTAATGGATATTGACACAAGGTTCCAAGAATTATTAAGTAATGAAAGAGATTAACGTGGTATGCAGTCTAGCAGTCTGTATTTGACTGCTCCCCTCATTAATAGGGGTTTTCTGATTTACCTCATGATCCCAAGACCAACTTACTGTGCGTTTCACGAAGTTGTATCCCGGATTGGAATGTTAGTATATATCTCCAACGTATGGAGCGTCGTCATGTTATTAGTTAAATTCAATCCATTGGCACATCTCGGTTGTTGTTGTTGTTGTTGATAGGCGGCGCGGTTACCCGCAGCACTCAGGTCTTTCGACCCATTGTGCCTGCCGCTAGTTGGGAGTTATTGAAAGAGACCCGTGCTGTGCGCATAGGCCAACACCCGTTGTAGGGGAAGCTCCCTAATGTCCTGAGGCAGAAGAAATGCTGCGCCCAGGTGTTTGTGTCTCTTGACCATGAGGCAGGCACAGCGACAGAGGATGTGAATGGAGTCCTCGTCATCGTGTCCGCAAAACCTGCACCTTCTAGTGTCACTAAGACCGATAGTGTTAAGGTGCTTGTTAAGATGTCCGTGACCTGTCAACAGTCCTGTGACAATCCTTATGCTGTTACGACTTAGCGCAAGTATTGATTGAGTTGCGTTCGACCAAGGCCCTTCAATTAAGAGCCTGGCTTGTCGCAGCCCAGTCACGTTTGACCATTCTTCCTTTGATCTTACCTTGATCCAGTTTCCAATGGACCTTGCTACATAACTAGGCGGAAGCCCCAGCACTGGTTCGGGCCCTGTACGCTGTATACTTGAGCCTCTCTTAGCCAGTGTATCGGCCTCCTCATTTCCTGTTATATTATGATGACCCGGTACCCAGGTCAATTTTACCTGGTTGTTCTGTCCCAATTGGGTCAGACGCACATCTCGGTTACGGACCGCTACAAATTGAGGTGGTGTGATTTAAGAGCGCGTGCCAGTCTCGCACAGGATTTGCCAGCGAATCCTGACAATCCGAACATTCCAATCCGGGATACAACTTCGTGAAACGCACAGTAAGTCGTCTCTGCGGACGCTAAAGCAATCTACAGGAATATAATGAGGAAGTGGAGATATTTTTGTTATTATAAGTTACTATTTCTGTTACTATTTCTATCATTCTTATTATAAGTATTTTTAGTTAACATAATTTCAATTAATAATAGAAATAACTGAAATAAGTATTTTTATTTCCATTTACATCATTTCTACTTCTCTGGTGAGAAGGTACCCAATTTGCAAATAACCAAAAAAGGTTGACTTGATAAATTTGTAATGACGTCAGATTGTGTGGAATGTGAAAACTTCGAACAGCCGGACATGCCAAGTTAATTCCATGTTGCTTTACCCTTCTCAATTTGCTGCAAGCTTAATCTTACAGAGTGGCCACGGTGTATTATCTTTCACTGTGGGAGCGGCAGAAATCTAGTGACTAATAGGAATAGGTAAACATATTACATATTTCTACATTGGTTTTACATAAACCAAGTACCCGTTTACGATTTAGTTCCAAAATTAAAAGCAGTGAGAATAACTGCTAACTACTACTGACCGTTGTTACTTCAAAGTTATTTGTTAGATCACAAAAAAAACCTTCCCACCTGAAAATTGAATACATCGAACATGAAAACAATCTAGAATATCTCATGGAGGAGAGACAAAAGATGCATGTGACTGTGGGTTTGTAACTTACACACAAATATACGACTTCAAACCTATGTTGTAAAGATCTTGCTGATACTTCTTCTGGATTGTTAATACCATTTCTAATATACTTGATTGAGAATATTAAAACATTACCCCTTATTCGGGATACCTACATTGAAAAAAAACGAATTTTGGTGTTTTTAGTAGGTACCTATTCGTTGCTATTGTCCTAATGGCATAAAGTGGGCACCTAGGTACCTACGATTTGGTGTAAGGGTAATATGTAATAAAAAATTCACAGATTTCGCAATTCTTGCAACCATCGGAGTGCATTGAAAATGAATTAAGGAAATTTGGAAAAGCTTGCAAAAGTTACCTTCTAATTTGAGAACTTACCGTTTGCGACTTACAGATTTTGCCACCTTGTATATCACATTCACATGAGAGCTCAGATTCTCAGACTTGCAATTTGTAATATACGAATACGAATGCGCTCACGCCGCCCGCTCTACTCGGTCGCCCACTACCTAACCATGTCAGTGTGACATGCTCATCGCGTTACACTTTTCATCGAAACACCCATATACTTTCGTGATCCTATAAGCATTTTCAATGCTAATATGTACCAAAAAAATCTTTCTACTTCTATAAAATATAATACATACTATCTGGTTTTACTTCAATTTTAACGTAGTTAACGCCAGTAATCTTTCAAGGTATAGAATAATAACTCCTCAAATATAGATACATATTCATATTAAATAATGATATCCCTCGATTTCTTAACAGAATACTGAAGAGTTTTAGCAATAAAGCAGGTGAATTTTCTTCTGTTCGAGTTTCGGTTTTAGCTTTGACTCCCTGTGCCCCGTTCAGTCCCTTATAAACATACTGAACGCTACAAACACCCGATACATTGTGTATAATCAGTTCGAACCAAAAGGTTACAACATTTGCACAGTGCAATTTTTTTAAATGTCAACAGTATACAGTATGGAAAAAAATGTGTTGCTTATGGAATACGTTCGTGATATACCTAATACTTTAATCAATGTGTTCCTGAGAGTAGTTTTTAAAAATATATATTTTTCTTAGTTTATTTGTCTACTATTAACATTAGAAAATTTCGTTAGCATATTTTATTATTATACGTATCTCCTTTACTATTACTATTATCGAAACTATTATATATGTACCCTTAAACGTCTACAATCAAAAAGGAGTAACTAGGAGATCTATTAAATAATTGTCCATAACAACTCACTTTTAATGAGTTTTATTAAAGAATATGGTCAGGGTGTATAAGAGAACCCTAAACTGTTTCCACGCTGTACTTATTGTGGTATGATAATACACGATGCAAGGTTAAGAAACTTGGAATTCTTGGCAAACTTTCAAAGTGACTACTTCCTTCCTTTATTCTTGGATTGTTTGTTTAATTTTAAATATTATTGGTGTCGGCTATTACTAGTAACAGTACATGATTCATAAGACTTGATGACTTGTTCAAAATAATGTAAAATTATTCTACAAATTATAGGAATTGGAATATCACATATTCGCAATTTCATTACGTGATTACGCAGACATTTCCGGTTATCACTATTGCTTAAAAACTAGAGATAAAAGCCAATGAAAGAATACCCCAACTTTTAGCTTTAATATTTATCTAATATATCGACTCAGTATTTACCCATATTTACCAAGTGTAGATAGGTACATTTATTTTACTTGGGATTTCATATCATTCAAATATACAGGGAGTTACGAAGTTGGTGCTCAACATGAGGACGATAAGCGTAACCACTTGTTAACCCGTTTTTTGGATTCACTACATCGAAATCTTGAATTAAAGAAGACGTCGACTATTACTGATTGATGTTCTTTTCTTACAAAGACAAGGCAACAGATATACTGAAAAGGCTAAAAGATAGTCATGTCATATATTAGGCACACTTTGATCTTATCTTAGACTTTGAATATGATCTTATCCCTAGAGATAAATATATTCGTCAGAGAATATTATCCAGATATATAAAAATCCACAGGATCACAGCCTTATCTTTACTAGAGAAGGCTGTGACAGGATGCTTCATTTAAGCTTCACAAGTTCGTCACTCTTAAGTTAAGGGGAAGTGGTTGAAAGAATTATATAAAAAGTATATTTTTGTGATATGCCGGAGCAGGTGTCGAATTTTCAAGCTAACATTCCGTTCCAGGCTTCCAACTATCTGCAACACGCAGTATATCATATCGGAAGTTCTGCTTGGTCTTCAATTGCCCTTCTATAAACCGACCCTTTTTTCTCACCACAATAACACATGTGCTTTCAATACCAGCGATCATATTATATAGGGATGGCTGGATGGGCGGCATATAAAATAACCCCTACGATTTATCAATCTAAAGTAGGTACATACTATCCTTGCATCATATTGCGTAGTGCTGAATTTTGGATCGATAAAGTATTATGCCGTAGTCATATTGAAACTATTGAAACAAAATATTCATTTATTAAGAACGGAAATAAAAATGTGTATAAATGGAACGCTTTAAAACAAGGTATTTAAATACATATTTAGCTTGCAAGTTATTCCTTTTTTTCTTGGGCTTTTCCTTCAAACCAAGCCACACATATATACTTCGGTGGACCTACCAATTTCCTTAATTTTTATTTTTAGTAGTATGCTTGGTCCAACAGGAAAGTTTGATGTATTTCTTTAAAGAATACTTTTTTGTTTTTCTGTTATCCAACACTTATACTTTCTATATTCTCTTTCATAGTTAGAGAAGCACATTTGCGTTGCTTTTCTCGCCTTTAACAATTTCATAGTCCATAATTTCATTCATACTTTGAACATCTTCAATAGTTTCTTCCAATACAAAAATCGAAAACCTAAGACTGCTTTCTGGTTTTTCAACAAATCCGTTTACTTCAACTTACTTTTTGACCATTATTGGTTTATTAGTAACATTTCCAGGAATAAAAAAAAATTTATTCCACTTTGGCCCACATTTTTCTATTGAGGGTAGGCATTTTGCCTTTGTACGCTTTAGGATCGGTCCTAAGAGATATTTATGCAATGTGACCTTCGGTAACTTTTACATTAGACAAAATAAAAATGTCAAGTTGTTATTTGATATAAGCGACACTCTATACCTAATTAAATATCCTATATTTTCCTTCTTTTTTCCTCTTTTATGTGTACTTATTACTGTATAGCATATATAACCCAACTAATCTAAAAATTGTATCTCAATAAGTATCTGTAGACAGACAGTGTTATATAATAACTGCAGCTTAATGCCATAACGTGACGCGTCACGTTTGCAGTTGTATAAGATGCTTGAGTAATGTAAGAATTAGGTAGGTTGCTTTATACCGCCAGAGAAAGTTAACGCCAAATTTGTCCTATAATTCCGTTTCACGCCTACAAAGTCGGCGCAAACTATTCCGTGTAATATGGTAATTATGCCTGATAATTTCATTTGTTTTTATTTATTAACTTATAATGTAATACAAAGACATTTCCGTTTGAGTTTTTTGTCATTTCTGACTTGGGAGTTGTTAGTTGTTGCTATATTGGCGATTCAAATTACCGATGAGGGCGCTGCAAATTGTAAACAAATATGGAGGAAGACGAGTAAAAATTTTGCATTCCACATCACATCATCTAGCAATTTAGCATTCAACTGCCATAAATACAGTGACTTCATGTGCTAGTTAGGGTGAAATAAAGGATAAAAAGAGTGGTAAAAGCAGTCAAACGTCCCATAAATGCTTGATTGCTAATTATATGAATTTTTTGGGTTGAAACAGGTGCCCTAGTTTTTGTTTACTTACATTTTGGACTAAAATAAGTGTGATAAACTGTATGGTGATACCATATTAGTGCTTGTTTTTTGTTAAATAATGTTGAAATTAAAATATATTTTGTTTTTATAAGACTAATAATAGAAATGTATAGACAAACTACAACAAAGTGGTTATGTTGTGTAAATAAACGTGTTGTTCCCTGTTATTAAATTGTTACATGCCTTTTGGAGAAACGAGTGAGAAACAGTTTTTTATACTAGGGCCAAACTTCTACCTATCTTCAATCTTAAACACTTCTATTGACACATTTTGTGGAATGACACCCATAAACACGGCAGTTTGTGTTGTGCTGATTTCTTGTGAATGCCATATTAAAATGTAAATATAAAGAAGTACAAATACTAATCACGTTGTTTTTAACTCTGTAATACCAAAAAATCACAAGCATCACTAAATTATTACGTTAAACAAACCCAAATACGTGTTATTTATCATTGTATCAGCAATAAGCCTCCAAAAATTACATTTTAAGTAGGTTCGTATATTTTCATGCAGAGGGCGCATTCATTTTTGGAATTGCCAATAGGCAAATGTTGATTTTAAGTACGAGCCAAAAGAAGTTAAAAGTTGTCACAGATAACAATAAAATAGAAGAATTAATATTATTTCTTATTGAAATAAGAATAAGAAACAGGAGGAAGAAGGAGGGGTTCTGTCTTCCATTATTTGAAATAATATTTAAATCCGGATTTTGAAACGTTTTCAACCACCGCCTGGTTAAGAGTATTATAAAATTATCGCCAATTATTCAAAACAACCTAGTCTGGGACATTTCCAGGTCTCTTTATAAATCCTCGTTTGACAGTTATTTCTATCTAATAAGTATATCTATTCTTCTATCTATCATAAAATTTAGTCAAATTCCATAAGAATTATTTACCGTGAGTCAAGAACTGATGATTGTGTTTGACTATGCACAGAATCTGCCTCTAACGATAATAAATTATACCTATCATAACTATTCAACTGCGTAATTTTTACAACCAAGTTTTTATAGGCAAACCTTTTACTGTTACTGGATGCTACATGACGTTTCCAAACTCAATTTTGTCAGTAGCTATTTAGCCTCTACAAGGTAACAAGGTAACCAAAACATGTATTCTATTTTAGACGCACAGATTTTCACAATTTTCACTAAATCGGTTACTATTTGATAATATGATGAGCGTTGCTGTTTTATTTACGTTCATTTTCTAATAAATCAGCAATAAAAATTCACTCATGCCATAATCTGCTGCATTATAAACTAATTTCATAATATACTATTATAGGTTTTTTAGTGGGCTAGTTCTGCGGCTCGGTTATGTCATACGAGTATTTTGACATTCTCTGGTCGTTTTATTTGGGATATTTTCTATAAATGTATGCCTCCGTTCGCAGAGCAAAGTGCTTCCTTCCAACTTGCTTCTCTTCTCCTTCAGGTGCAACTATACTCATCTACTTTATAGATTTCGTTTGGTGTAAATTTATATCGATCTTTAAGTTAATAACGTATCATAACCCAAACAATGTAAGAAGTTATAGATCTGTACATACTAGTAGGTCTGCGCATAGTACTTACTCTATCATAGAGGACCCCTGAGTAATAAGAATAAAGAATTATTATACACTCTGGCTCTTCCCCACTTCCAAAAAGTGTCGTTTTCCACTAAGGCGCAAATCCTTTTTAGATTTTACTCATTAGAGAACTGTAGTTTTTCAAGAACTACTGGAACGATATCTTCATTTGTTTCTCGTTGATGATTCTGGTTACAAAACCAAGCAGGGTATTTATTTATTCTCCTTGTCTTTACTAACAAAAAGTTACATTATGTGTTACTTTGTATTTCGCGTAACATATAAATGGTTAATAAGTAATGTAATACGTTATTCCTATTTCCTAGATAGTATTGCGAATGAACAAGAGAACAACCTTGAAATTCATAGCTCTACTTCCTTAAATGTTTATATTAGAAATCATAAAACCATGAAGTAACTCCCATTTTACAGTGGAGCAGTTATGAAATAATTTACAATCAATTCTAAACATATAAATCTCGATTTTCTACTGAGGAAGCACTTATTTATCATCATTAACCGTGAAATAAGCAGTGAAACAAAAAAATTATTTTTAAAAGTTATAGAAATTATTTTCTCAAAATTAAATACATAAATAAAGGGACAATACGTAAATAAAGGGACAATGTTAAAGGGACAATTTTTTATTATAATTTGGTTATAATGTTTGCAATTTTTTGCAAAGAATAAACATTTACATCCCAACAATTCAAATGCTGTAAAACGGTTCATACATTTAGGTAAGTTATCATCATTAATGACAAATCAGAACAAACAGTCGCTTTTTTATTGTGTGTTGTAATCAAGTTATATGTCGTGTTATTAAGATGACTTAAAATGTAACTAAATAAATAAATACAATTATTTATACTGTTATTTATGTTAATTGTAAATTAAATACATAATATAATTCATTTAATAATTACTCAATCTTGTTACCTAACCTAACTTCGTCGCCTCATAACAGTCATCAAAACCGTGAAACTTTATTGTAGTTAGATGTTGGGCATCAATGATCCTACTACCAGATCATTTATTATTATTAATCTCAATAGATAGTATTAACTTGAATTTCCCATTTGTTCGACAAACGTGATCATTAAGTGATCGACGTGACTCAGAATAGGCCTATTGTGATTCACGTCAGTTAATTCAAATAAAGCATTGACAGTCCCACAAGTATAAGTTAAAGTTAACAGTCAAGAAAATTTCTCGTCCAAGGTTTTGAGAAAATAGGTGAATAGCTTTAGCCATATGACCATTGACCATGGTCATGTCCTGGGATGGTTTGGGGCCGAGCGGGATTATCGCTCTTTACCCTCCCCATCGCTGTAGGCCTGGACTGCCTCGTAGAGGTGGACCCCATCCTTCACCAACCCCGATCACAAAAAGTGATAGGTGTGGGCGATTCGTGGGGTCTCCTCCTGTTGGCTCTACCCTGCAGGCTGGGTAGGATCTTCTGGCGCTTTTCTGTCTTGTCTTCTTTCTTCCCCTGCATGTCTGACCTGCCGGGGATTGTCCGTCTCGGGCGGGGGCGGCAAGTGCCGCTCTCGTCTTGGGTGGTGGTTTGGGGTAGGTCGGGAGTGGCTGTGTAGGCGGGGATGCACCTTTGAAGGAGCCAACTGGTCCTTTAGCTTTATGCAAGGTAAGGGAAGGATACTCGAGGTGAATCCGCGACTACTACCGGCGGTAGCGGCTTCAAGGGGAGGTCTGAGGGTCGTTTTTTTAGTCGCTTCGTAGCCCTCTACACTTGTTTCAGGAGGAATCTGAAACATATGAAGATCTTACTCTCATTCTGGGTCCAGCAGTTGGAGTCTTGGCCGCTTGTGTACAGCGGCCGCATCTGGTTCGAGCCATATGGAAGCACTATGAAAAATGCGTGTAGGTACTTTTAAAATAAAAAAAATGCTATATACTGAATGATGTCTATTACAATGAGCGCAAAAGATGGCGTCGGATATTAAATATCAATTTTGGCCTAAACAGATCCGTCAATTCCGCTTGTACGGAACTTTAGATACTGATCTGAAACAATCACATACCAATTTATCCATGGACACCAGATAGTAACAATTATGTTTAATTACAATATCATATAGTAGGTAGAATTATAATTTTCCCACACACACACACACATTTTATTTGAGGTTTCGCATTGATACATGCATTTTATTAAAAGCAGTCAAAAAGAATTTCCTAAGAAATAAGGCAACATCAAACAAATGTTAACTGAACACCGAGGCTCAGCCGTCTCGAACCCAAGAAATTACATAACAATAAATCGTTGTTAAAATAGAACTGGTTTTATCAAAAGACATGGGACGGCTGTGTCATGCTTTGACGAAAAGAAGAAGACGCAATCTGCACTTTCTTAAGAAGTTGTGACTATTGTTAGGCGTGGGAACGTAACCGGGTCTTCCGCCTTCGCGCCATGTTTTGTTGGTTCCGGTCAACCGTAATAGATAGGTGATCTGATTTTAGGTTGCTGCTCTCGATTACATTTACTCGTACTACTTAGTAAAAAATTAATTAACGAGGACTGCGGCTTATTAAAATTATTAGTTAGATTAACATATTTACCGATAGGAAGCATATTATGTGCCTACCGGCATGTCAGAGAACTTAACAAAAGTTATTTAGTCATTTTGAAGAGTATTTCCTTCATTTTATTAACTGTACTGAAAATAATGAATGAGGTCGCCTAGAAACTCTATTTATTCTGGTTATTATTTGAGAAAAATTGCCTGATTCTCTCCGTTGAAACTGGAACCTATTGTTTTCCAAACAACTAAAATGAAAGGGGACAGTTTATTAAAGCAAGATGCTTTGAACGTTGAGCACAAATGTATTGAAATACTAGTGGTTGCTTGTATCCTAGCAAGGTTATTGGAGCATCATTTATGTGATAAAGTGCTTAAGTTGTTTATGAAGTAATTAGGGAATTTTGCCTGCCTCGTTTTTATTAATCAAATATTTGATTGTGACTTTGTACACTGTAGTAATAGAGATGTTCCTAAAATAGTTTCAACATTGTTTATTTGATATTCAATGACAGCTTGTTCCCTCCACTTTTACACAAAATGTTATTCTGACTCCATAGGTTTACAGTCATGTCATTTGACCTGAGATTTGTAATTGAAACCACCTTGCATAACTTTAAAATTATTGGATGATTTTACAATAATTGATCCTTTGATACAATGATACAATTGTGTCCAGTTTTCAAATTTTCGAAACCAATTATATGGGAATACCCGTACTAATGATCTCTCTAATAACGGTACCCCCATAAAACGGTCACGCCCATTTCATAGACAATTTTCTTCATAAAATACCTGCAATTGTACCTGTCATAAATTTTATTGGGCTTAAAATTTTGCACCTTTCATATTTAGAATTTTATAAATGCAACAATTATTCATTGGTATTTCCACAGCCTTCTCTATTTCCCATATCTCCAGATTATGCCAACTTAGTTGGCGAAACGCGCGTCGAGTGCAGTATAGTGTTTTGGTGTCGTGTGGAAAAACTTTTGACGTGTTACTATTTGGGTATAATATCTTCCATTGTTATAGAATACATCAGCATACTTCCTGTATAATTATAATTGGGATTAATTTCTTCATTATTGTACCTATAATGTCATGGTACTTACTTCTGAGCAACTGAAGGGTTTGGCGGCTTCTAAGTGTTGAATTTTTCTGTCTTCTATGCTTTAGGGAAATATCAAATTCCAAAAAATTTGGTGCCAGATTGGCTGAGTAGATTTGTTTTTTTTACCAGCCATGGACATGTTTATTAGCAATAGTAAAATTATTTTACAAGATACAATATTTCATCAACTGTTGCATATCCATTTCATTGTTCAAGATTTTATTATAAGAAACTATTTTTACTAATTCAACAGCTTATGGAATTCACAGAAAGCTAACAAGATATGGAACTTAATAACACCATAATTGCTTTATCTTTAGCTGTATCAAATAAATAACTAAATGCGGATAATTATGTTATAAAGTATAATTATTCAGAAGTTTCGAAAAGCTTTGTGGGAACAGAGCTGTGAATATCATTGGAAAAGTACCAAACCAACGCAACTATAATAAAAAATATTAGCGAAATTCTTCATTGAAGTATGAGAGAAGTTTTCGAGCCCCAATTCCAGAGGACATAACTTTAATACACACAGAGGTTGTGAATACAGTTCATCTCCTAGATAGCAGTCTTTCCATGCAGGGCTCTCTACGAGCTAAAGAGTAAAATGTGCTTTTTATGACTTCATCCCCTTAGTTTCATTAGTTCCGTGAGTTGAGTTTTACTATTTTCTTAACGTTTCTTTTCAACGGAACCTTTTATCTATGTATTCGCATGATGTTGCCTTAGTCTGGAACACCAATATGTACACAGTTTATATTTTAACCCAAATTTTCCTTCAGGAGGTCCACAAGGACGTATTTTTAGCACGCTCAACAAAAACAGGTCAAGTTTTTTATGGAGATGTACAAGAATAATGGTGGAATGTAACGGTACGTTCAATGATCCATGATTATAAAGATTTCGACGCGTCTTGCCTCTTGAGGACGACGTAGCAAACCGTTTTAATAATCTCCGGATGATGCCAACTTGGTTGGCAAAACGCGTTATCGAGTGCAGTATAGTGTTTTGTGGAAAACTATGTCAGTATTAATCTTATTATTTAAAAATATATCTAGAAAACAAATACTCTATAGACCAATATGTCTCTTCCAGTATTGAATTATATCGGCATATCCTGAAATAGCCAAGTAATTTCTTTACTATATTTTTCTTTTTACTGTTACCATCATTCTAAATATAAAAATATACTTATATATTTATTATTACTATTAAGTAAATACTGGGAAATATTTTCTGAAGGCGTAAAGCTCAACCAAAGTCTACATATGTATAATTAGAATATATGTAGACTTTGGCTCAACTATTCGTTTTCCTCTGGTTGCTTTTTACTACGACTGTACTTAATGGGCACCCCCCCAGAGCGTCACCATCAGACAGATGTGCAACCTGTAGAAGATATATCACACTTGCTGCACTACCCCACGCTTGGTTTGGTTTCATTTTACCCTCCCTAAATCTGGTGCACAATAGCCTACAATGCCGTGCTTTACTGGCCTGATTGATCGACCTTTTGTAAACAACGTTTCACAAAAAGCTGGCTCTGGTTTAAAAGCAGAAAATATATTTAAACATAACTTAACTGCCCATGTTCAGAATATGGTCTCTTGGAATTTTAAGACCTTACATAAAATTTATTATGCACCCACAAATATATCATAAAATATTTTACAAGTATGGGGAGAGCCCTGATTAAAATTTAATATATCAGAACTTAAAATTTAGAGATTCATTTTAAAGCTATACAAAACGAAATAATTAATAAGTAACAATTATTGTTAGCGTTTTATTTTATTGAAAGTTAAGATTTACTTCACACATTGCTTTAAAATGATTAAAATCAATGCAATGCACCAATTGGCTTAAAATTCATCCTTTCAACTTATCGACGCAACTCAACAAGTCAAACACTGATGCGGGTTAGTAAAACGGTGACCTAGAGCTTATACTAGATGGAAACAGATATTTTTTTAATGAAATACACCTGAACAATATATTTATATACAGGTTCAGACGGGATTTAATGTGTAGCAAATAATACTAAAGCCGAGAATATGAGTATTACTACTTAATTTCTATAATAAACGCTACAAAATAAACACAGAATTAAAATAGTAATCTTAGTTATATAATTTAGATTAATATATAAATTTTCCTACAAAGATATGACAAGTAATGTTTATTTCGTAAGTATCCAAAGAGAGCACAAATAGTAAAATTATATAGTAGAGATGAGGAACCTGATAATAATGATTTATATAACTAGAAAAGATGCACACACTCATAGTAATAGCAAAGTATACAGAATATAACTGTAAACTTTGGTAAAAGCAAAGTTACAGAATATATAATTCTCTAAACTTTGGTAATAGCAATAGTAATAAAGCCAATGGCTGGAAGCCAGATAAAAATGGCATGTCTCATGTCTCTGAACAGGTTTATGCCACTTAAGCATAGGTATAATGTATCAAATAGGACAAGAATTTAAAATAAATAATTCCGTATTCAATCAGGCGAAAAATATATAGGCAAGTAAAAGTTAAAATAGTTTTTTCGCTTTAATGGGGGGAGTCAACAATAACAAATTCATCAAAATTTTGCACAGTCAGATGATAAGGTACCTAATCAAACACTTATCAACTGGAATCTATTATCTAAACAAATATTAGCATTTAATCGGCAGTGTTTGCAAACTCCATAGGTAAGTACACTTGTAGCAATAGGTAATCGAAAAGTTGGCAAAATTGGTTCAGTGAAATTGTTTGAGATTATTTCAAATATATGAGATTACATTACAGACCACTGTTTTGTCTTAAATATTAGAGGCAGAAAAAGTGTATATAAAAATTAGTAGGTTATATAAGCCCTCTCAAAGAATAACTTTGAAATATGTTTAATGAGTGTGTGATATTCATAAAAATGTTAATAAGACCATTTTTCAGATCCTAAGTAAGTGCTTGGCATTCCATTCGTGAAGTATTCTTGTTAGATAAGGTAAAAATATTTTTGCCTTAGTTGATACAAAGGTTATAACTAATTTTCGGTTACCTACTTGTTATATGTAAGAATTTCTTGTATCACAGTATGGAACCGGAAATTTCTATCTAACGTGGGTACCTATCTAATTAAAGTTAATCAACACCAGATTCCAAATTTCTCGTCGAGGCATTTGAAAAGGTCGTTTTGTCAGATTTATTAATAGTCACTTATTTTCGAACGGTACGTACATCGTTTCTACTCGACTTTTTATCTAAATATTGTGTCGGAATGCCGCGAACTTCCGGCATCTTTTAAGTCGTTGATGAAAGTCTTTATCGAGGAGATACTTCTGTTTTATGTTCTATTTTTAAAAGGTGACGTGTTCCGTTCGGATACCATAGCGATTTGCTATATTCACAACCTGTTTTTGTATTTCATATGGTTTCAGTCCCATATATTAATTCAAACGTTTTATTATTTGGTAATGGAACTTAACTGGGCATTCGATACAGAGCAGTAGTTTCCATTAATTTTTCTAATTAAATTTATTTCTTCACTATACAGTGTGTATTTGAAGGAGATGCCGAAAACAACTACTTGTGCCCCGACTGGCATTGCATTACTTCGGCATCTCCATAGGAGTCGCCACATCATTCATCGAGACCAACTAGCTGTCTGTCAATTTGACAATAATTGTCAGGCAGATAGTAGCAAAGACCCAAAGATGGCGCTACGGTGTGTTTCTCACCATTACTAATATAGAGTGTGTGCTGAAATTATTTTTAAAATGTATGATAGCGAATTCCTGCCAAGAAATTAACTCAGAAAGCATTACAAGTAACATAAACGCTAACATATCAATAATTTATGAGGGTGCGAAGATATTTCGAAAATGTGTGAACAATAAAAATATAATACACTCAACACAATATGATTACACTCCTAGAGTAGGTATATTAAATATTTATTTTTAAAACTAGTGTAACCCGGATATATTTATTAACTTAAAGACACTTCCATTGTTACGATAAAATAATCGTAAATATTGACTTTGACGAAATTTTGACGGTATTATTCTAGAGCTGATGAGCTTTATATTTTTAATTCTCCTACTTTTAATGCCAGATTTATGAAATAGTGACGGTACTGTATTAGTAATCCGTGTTCAAATAGAAGCAATATAAACATTTATAATGAATGAGCGAAATTACCAAAACTGGTGGTGAAAAATAATACATCAATTTCTTTCTATGCTTACTGCTACCATAGAAGAAACGTTTCTTATACTTCATCAACTAAACAGATTAAAAATATGTCCAAGTTAGGTATATTATAAGTTTGAAGAAGAACAAGGCTCGCATAACATGAAACTTATAAAAATTATATAATTATAGGTAATTCAAGTCAAACTATAAACAATAAATTATCTTCGTACATATAGGTTTATTTTTTGAGTGATCTTATTGTGATCCTGCTTAGAATTTTTTCAGTATAGAATAGCATCTATAGCATTTTTTGACATTATATGTTTTTCCAGAAATATTTAAGCCCAGAGTGACTTCGAGTGACATACTATTCTTTCTTCAAACGTCAAAATTGAAACTGTATTTCTTCAGACATTTATGCTTTAATGAAAATGATGATGTTAAAGTTTTACTTTTTTGTACTAGTAATAAATGAAATTATTTCCTTACTAGTAAGGAATGTAATGTAATGTAAGTATTATTATACCCTTGAAGGAAAATATATTTATTGCCTATTCTAAACTTATTATTATATTAGGTTATCCTAAGTTATTTTTTGAGATATCAGAGCATACGAAAATTATATCTAGGTACCTACTATTTTTATAATATTTTTTAGAAGTTTAACACTGAAGAAGATCTCAAAAGATAAGGAATACATTGAAAGACTTCAGACTGTCTAAATACATGACGTCGGTTAGTGGATCACCCTGTAGTTACAACAGAGGCTTGTCGTTCTCCAACATATTTTTATCCCGAATAATTACGTGCTAGATGTCGGAAACCTACAAGAAACAAAAAAGACCGAGACACATTACTGCAGCTGGTGTCAGGAAGTCTTGTATTTCACACATGCTGGTGCATGTTACACAAACCGTGTTTATTCAACCAATGCACTTTGTTTACATTATTATATTCTCGGTATCGCCTCAACATAATTTTAAACAAATAGTAAAAGCGTCCTTATCGCCCTTTGAGACACGTGTTGAAGACACTAGAAGACGACATAAAGCGTAGATGTATAAAACTAGGAGAAGCTAATCCTTGATTAGTTGATTTATTGTGTCAAATTAAAGGATTTCTATTTTGCAGTGCCCAGTTCATGTATGCACCATGCACCCATACTTATTATAGAATAAATTGAGAAAAGATAAAACTGTACCTACATGAACTGAAAACCCTGCAATGGGGTGTTTTCCTATTTTTTTTTTACATTGGCAATGGAAAGTAGTTAGAAAAAGAAGAGATACGTATTTCTGGAATTTTAATATTGGGTTCATTTAAGTCCATAAATAATTTTTTTTATTGTGCGCCATATCTATGTGACGTCACTAAGCGAAAATTCAAAATTTGCGCCATTTTTTAGTGATTTCTAGGATATTTTCATTTGTGTGGTTGGTGTCACTGCGTGACAACTTTACTTTTGTTTATGTTTGAATTGTTTGGTTAGGGTAAACATCATGGTAAACATGAGACATTGTTTTTAGTTTAATATTTTTACCTGTGAATTGTTGTCTCTGCCTATGACTGATTACAAGTGTATTTATTAGTAATAGAAAAACATCGTAATTTGTAAAGATAATTTTTGAATATACTTAATCGACTTTGCAGTAATAGGTACTGTTAAGTTAAATACTAACCTTACATTTTTCATCCCTTTTATTTCTGAAAGGATCTATAGGATCTTGGATCTTTATCATAAAAGGATCTATAACCGGTAAATTGTCGGACTTGGTCTCCACAAAACCTTGCTTCATGTTTAATATAGAAGTTTACTTCACAAGAAAACAACAATACAAAACGTCAAGTTGTCAAGCCAAACACAAACAGGAAATTTCAAATGTCAATTATCGAAATGTCGTCTGTCGTTTGTCGTCGTTACAGACTGAATCTAGCAACATATTATCAGTGTGGCCTCTTTATAGATACATATTCCCTAGTTTTCGCTTAGTGACGCCACGAATATAGAATAAAATTTCAAAATTGAATTAAAAATTTTCTACCGATTCAATCTTAATAATTTTTATCCTAATAAATATAAAAAAAAAATATATTTTATAAAAATACAGGTTTCCACTTTCATTTCGATTGAAGGAAAGTACCCCATTGCTGCAAATTCTTTATAATTACTACAAATACATTGTTATCCAGGTATCACATACTTAGATAAGCTTCCTTTTTAAGCTCCTGTACCGTTGTCATGCGAAAAAGGAATGTTAAAATGCACATCTGAAAAAATCATATATATTAAGCCATTTCGAAGATTGGGTCTCAGTTACTAAAACCACATGTGAACCTTATGGTTTCCCTTTAATTTAAAACATCTTTTCTGAAGAATTCCATCAGACTTAAAAGCCGAGTTTGAGTACAACGAAACATAGGCGTTCCGAGAGGGGTTTTCCAAACACGAAAAATATTCTGAAATATAAAACAGGATTTGGTATTGTAATTGTACCTGCCATAGTGTCATATATATATATTTTTCCTGTAGTAGCTACTACATATCTGAACCGAGTTAGGACAACAGAGTTAAATACACGTTGTATGTATCTACATGGTAAGAGAACTCAGTCGTTGAAACGCAATACGAATTCAGTATCTAACAGACATCAGCTTGTTGCATAAAAGAAAGAGTGGGGCTTACTAAGCGACTTTAAAAAGGTGAAATATGCACTCAGACATTCACTTTTGTTTCTTTTATTGACGAAATGTACAGTGCGTGCGACATTTCATCAATCAATATCCTCAAATGATCATTTTGGCAGAAAAAATGGTTTTGAAAGTTTTGTTTGTTTATTGATAAATATTGGTTATTAATTTACAAAAATAGTTCGAAAGATCATTAAAAAAATAACCTTTTTTCTAGCTTTTCTGAATAGTATAGCACTCTCATAGGGAAGCAAATAGTGAAAAACACGTTTTTCAGTGTTATTGGATGATGTCCCAGTTACGTCACCGAAACATTGTGATGTTTCGGTGACGTTAGAGTTAAGACATATTCGCTAGGCATATAACTTTGGAAATGGAGCATCCTGTATATTGTTGCGGATATATTATATTCCTGCATAGAACCGCATTTTTTTCTTAGGAACTTGGAGGGCTATAGCTAAGGTGACCAACTGTTCTGAAATAAAAACCAGAACGCAAAAAAAATTTTTTTTATAGGTAACGTTAACGTTTATTATTTATATACCTATATTTATATTATAACATAAGTAAGTACAATAATTTACGATTTTTGAAAACTATATTTTTCTTGCGAGTGAATTTTTTTTATTAGTTCTTCATTTTTTATAAGCATGTTGTGAAATTCAATGCACGTCTGATCAAAATTACTTTTGACAATTAATAATGACTTTAGTGTTTCAATACTTAATTGTGTAACACGTGATGTTGTAGCGTTGCACGATTGGTCGATAAATATTGCAAATTGCAAAATTAATATAATTTTTTGTATTAATTAAGTGCCTATTCTATTGATATTATTTTATAATATTTGTAGGTTTAAAAATCAAAAAACAGAACAGCATTAACAAAACAGAATGTTTACTGCCTTCGATTTACAATCAGAACTTAGTTTTCAAAAACAGTATAGTTCTGGTTAAATCAGAATAGGTGGTCACCTTAGCTATAGCCCCATAGCCAGGTGGAGCCACAAGATCAGATATGTGCATTATTGTATCACACAATTTTAAATCAAATCGAAATTACTGCCATTATTGAGGTAATTAACAATAAACATAATTTTAGTAACTAACACCCTAACACACAAAGAAAAGTACAAGGTATAAAAAACAAAAAATAGTATTTGACACGCCACTGTTCACATGATATGAATATGTGTAATGTTAAGACAGAGAGAATTGTTCAGCAGCACTCTTAATTATTACACCTCATTTACTCTGATGGAACTCTGAACATTCATACCTCTCTCCAAATTCTACGTCTCCATTTTACATACCAAAAGCAAAAAGCACAAACTAACAAAAGCATGAAAACAATTTGATAATGTAGCCTAATATAAATGAAATTAATTTTTGGTAGGTACCTACTTATCTGATAGGTCTTAGAGATCAAATCCTATTGTTAATATTATTAATTTGTACCATACATGAAGGAAAATTATATTCAAAGCAGAATTTCACCTAGTTTTGGCTTCCTTTTTAAATATCTATGTAAAATACACAGGGTGCTGTAAACATATTACTCCTTAAAAATGGATTACTCTGTATACTACTATAGATTTGTATTGTGTATCATGAATATATTGATATAAGGGAGGCATATGGTGTATTAACTGTGAAGGAGATGTCTAAAAGGTTACTACAAGAGTGATTTATTATTAGTCATTGGCTAGGTAACAAGATCTTCGTTTTAAAGATATCTAATAATTCATTTTATTCTTTTGAAATGACAGGAAAACTCTTGGTTATTGTTTGGCGACTCGTTCTTGATCAGCAACGAAATGGGGAAGCCTACAAAAAAATTGCATAGATGTTAATAATCATCTATCACATTTTCTGTAACAATAAATTACTGATAAATGTGCTCAATGTATGCACCTGATGCCCACATCTGAATACAAATGTAGGTATGTATACCTCATAAATGGTCTGAGTCGTCAACAGAAAAGTATCTCATTTCATTTGCAGGGGGTTGCACAGCCCTCTTTTTTAACAGCGCTATATTTCGGACCCTCACAGTTCACCCTGAAATGTTTGATGTTTGTAAAAGCTCCGGACAGAGTTTGAAGGTTTGAAATGAAAAAGGCAACACCACATGCACATTCTGAATCCCCATATATCTAGACAGTAGCGTACACTCAAATAGGATACTTAAAATTTTATAGGTAGATAAGTAACATTTTCACTAACTCTCAAGTAGTTGCTGTTAAAACTTAAAAAAAAGTATTACATTTGTTGATTTGGAATTAAAGATAACTTATTATTTGTTTTGAATGGAAGCCCTGATCAGATTAGATTACTGCGGATGGGATCCTGTTTGGCATCAATGCCTCTGTTCACATCGACTTTAAGATATTTAGTTTTACTTATTCGTTTGAAATTATATCTCAGGAGAAAATATTTCGTGAAATGGCCAGCCAATACCTGTAAATTCTATATACTTGGATCGAGTAGCCCTTTGGCTCTTTTATACGAAAAGATAATACGTTTCCTCTTATCTTTCCCTTCCAGTAGGAGTAGCAGGAGTTCTGTTTATCGTCCCCTCTTTCTCTTTCGTTGTTTAACTATTTGGTATTATACAGAGTGGTTGTGGATAATTATAGTAAAACCTAATACAAACGCCTGAATAATTACACTTTCTTGCTTTTGAGTATATATAAGTATTACAAATTTCTTGACAATTTGAGAAAAAAAACGTTACAGCATAAAATATTCAATTGTCTAAACGTTGGAGCAGCAAGATGTGGGTAAAAATATATACGAGTATGACTATGCATATATTTCGTAGTAAGAACAGGAAAAAAACAAGATAAAATTATACATTTATTTAGAAAAGATATCAGTGATTGATATTAATGGAACAAGTCTTGGAAAAAGTATTATTACCTCATTCGTTATATATCACAGGGACATAGCCCTTCCTGGCTAGTCACTAACACACTAATTACGTAATAATATAACTGAAACGATTAACTGAAGTGAATTATCAAATAAACATTTAATCTCCGTTTACTAATAAGTAGGTTTCAAAATCTTTTAAGTGACGCGTAAACAGGGATTCATTTTTTATTTGTGTCCCTGGTTTGGAAACACCACTGGATTGTTTATAGCAGCGTCTCGCTCAAAGATAGGAGGCAGTAGTTCCAAAACCAATGCACATGGGAGACCACTGAGCATACAAGGTGTTTCTGGACGATTTTCAGTTGGCTGAATCTCGGAAACACGATCATAATAATTCTGCTATATTCTTCGTGGATTCGTAACTGCTTCACCAAGAGCTCATTTCGGCAGAAGATACTACCAGATGTGACAGACACACTTTTTGGGGTATATCTCCCTTATTATTAGAGATAGACCAATAAAACCTTATATGATCATATTCGTAAAAAAGAGTCCTTTCCAAATATGTAAAAAATACAATGTGTCCCATTTAAAATATTAAAGTTTATATTGACGTAACTTTTTCTATTGAGTCGTGCTGTAAAAAAAAACTAATATATGTAAAACAAGTGTAAAAAGAACAGAAAATCGACGTGTCCTTGCGATTTTTCAAAAACTTTACTATTTTCAAAATAATGAATTTATGCAGGACTTTATGAACTCACTGTATATTAGTGTGAATACGGGGAAATATCAATTCCGTGTCTATCATAGAAACAACTTTTTTCCTAGAGTAGGCATGGCGACAGTTACGACGATATCCTTATATCATCCCTGTATTACTCTTGTATTATCCTTGTATTATCCTTATGTGTCGTTATGTTATCTTTGTTTACTCTTGTATTGTCCTTGTTTATCCTTGTATTATCCTTGTATTATCCTTGTTTATCCTTGTATTATCCTTATGTGTCGTTATGTTATCCTTGTTTACTCTTGTATTATCCTTATTTACCCCTGTACTATCCTTGTTTACCTTTGTATTATCCTTGTATTATCCTCGGGTACTTACTGACTTCCTAGTTTTTTAAAATAGATACTGATTTATCAGAAAATAAATTTTTGTATTGGATAAATTTTATATTTCTAACCGATTGGGATAATTATATTATTTTTTTATTAAAGTTGGCCTAAATTTGAAAATTAATTATTTAACCAAGTGAATTAAAGCTTAAAGTAGTTTCATTCAATGCAAAATACAGAATTCAAAAATATGTTTATGCACAGAGTATCCCATTTGAGTTAATATGAGTTTCCGTATAGAACTGGAAGTACGTTCAGTTGATAATATCCTCGTTGAATTAAGATTTTCTTAAAACTGCTATGTAAAAATTTTTATAAAGAACGGCCAACTAGCTTCCGACATTCGGTGAACTGACGGCCGTCCAGCAACACCCTGTATATTACGAATCGAATTGCTAATATTCTCCGTTCTCCACTAAACAAACTATTTAGATAAACGGTGATGTAATGGTTAGTAATGTCACGATATCCGGATGTTAAACTGTTAAGTAAACGACGTTGATCTCGTAAGTTGCTATGATTAAATTGGAAATTACTAAGAACGTGGTGCACACTTGTTGAGATTCAATTAGTGTATTACCGCTGCTCTACTTATAATTTGAAAAAAATGTATTTTAGTTCCCATATGTACAGTGTGATTCACTTTCGAGTGTGTAACATGGGTATCTCGCTTATTATAAAAGATAGACTGTAGGTTTAAATTTGGCAAAGTTGCGGAATTTTGTGCTCAATAAGTTGTCGCAAACAAAACCCCCATATCTGCTTTTGTTTTTGAGTAAGAGGCAAAAAAAATTTTTTCCGGTTTTCGTTTTCTGGCCATAACTTCTATATTTTTGAAAATATTGGCTTATCGTTTTCACATTATTAGGACATTTTCTTGAGATAAATACGATGCCGTTAATCGTTTTTAAAAAAAATGTCACTTCTATTGTAAATCATCGTCAACTTTATTTTTTCTTTTGGGCGCCATATTAGTTTTTCTCATATTTGAATAAACCGATTTTTTCTGAATACAACAATATAATATATGTTAATATTGGCCTAAAAAATAAGGACATTATGAAGGAAAATAGGTATTTTTTTGAAAATGTCTAGTTAGCCATGGCCATGACAGTCAGTTCTTGACAAACCACAAATATCACTTATAATTTTTATAAAATGCATGTGGAGTACTTTTTACATTGACTAACGATGTATTCAACCGAAGAGAAACAAGATATTATAGATATTTATTACAGATGTAACAAAAATTTAAACAGAACAATTGAAGAATATTTAAACACATATCCTGAAAGACGACAACCATGCAAGACATATATTACTAAACTGCACTGTAATTTAAGAAATTATGCCAGTCTTTCTAAACCAAGAAATAGGTATGGATCTGCCATAATGTCTTAAATTACACTGCAGTTTAGTAATATATGTCTTGCATGGTTGTCGTCTTTCAGGATATGTGTTTAAATATTCATCAATTGTTCTGTTTAAATTTTTGTTACATCTGTAATAAATATCTTGTTTCTCTTCGGTTTGTATACATCGTTAGTCAATGTAAAAAGTACTCCACAGATGCAGTTTATAACAATAATTATCAGTGACATTTGTGGTTAACAAGTTAACCATGGCTAACTAGACATTTTCAAAAAAATACCTATTTTCCTTCATAATATGCCCTTATTTTTTAGGCATATATTAACATATATTATATTGTTGTATTCAGAAAAAATTGGTTTATTCAAATATGAGAAAAACTAATATGGTGCCCATAAGAAAAAATAAAGTTGTCGATGATTTACAATAGAAGTGGCATTTTTTTAAAAAACGATTTACGGCATCGTATTTGTCTCAAGAAAGTGTCCTAATAATGTGAAAACGATAAGCCAATATTTTCAAAAATATAGAAGTTATGGCCAGAAAACGAAAACCGGAAAAAATCTTTTTTTGCCTCTTACTCAAAAACAAAAGCAGATATGGGGGTTTTGTTTATGCCAACTTATTGACCACAAAATTCCGCAACTTTGCCGAATTTAAACCTACAGTCTATCTTTTATAATAAGCGAGATACCCATGTTACACACTCGAAAGTGAATCACCCTGTACATACTGGGTATGGTTTTTAGGAATTGCAACCATATTTTTTTAGAGGGTACACATGTTATGAATAGGTAAAGAACAATTGTATGTATTCCAGTTGATGCATAAATACAATTTTTCAAAAATACAAAAGAAACTTAAAATTTAAAGCATCAGAATGCCAGAAAAACCATCGTGGACATTTTTGTCCCGCCGTTTTGCATTGCCTATATATATATATATATATATATATATATATATATATATATATATATATGTACAACTGCACATCCCAGCTATCTACAGATGTCCTTGCAGGGACTAATGTCCTGTTTGGGGATCAGGAACCATGCTTAACTGATTTAATTTTTCTATTTCAGTTGATTCTATCAATGTGTGTACCCATAACAGTATTAATTTATCATTATCAATGTATGTTTTAGTTATACTTATAAGTTTGTATATTTTTATTTATCTTTATTTTTCTTTTCATAATTTTAACTTACTTTGAGATCAACTTTACAATTATTACACAGTATATATTAATATACATGTAATGTCCTGAGGATACCTTTAATTGAGGATAAAACTCTGACTATTGGTTTTCAGAATTTTGGATTGATTAACCTAATTCTAATCAGCTAGAATTAAGTATATTACGTATAAATACGTTTATTATTACCTGAGAAAAACCACTAGTATTTTCAGTTTTGCACCTAGGCTACAAATAAGGCAATAACGAGGGAGTCTAATAATTAAAATAACTAGTACCAACACACTTCGAGTGACACAACAAGTAAAAGTGGGTTTCGCAAATACCTTTACCGCCTGCGGATGTAATTTCATTAAATTATGTCATAACAACCGATATTGTTCCGATTATATAATCTTCTTTTGAACTAAATACCATTATTAAATACAAGGAATAAGGATATAATAAACTGTCTAGGTTCTTCCTGTAATTTCATTGTTTAATTTATTATAACCTATTTGTCTTATCTGTTACATTACAGGGTGACCAAACGTATTGATTACTGAAAGTATTTGAGTACATTTAAGTTCTAAAGAAATATTTGCCTTTTGTCATGTATCATTGCAATTGAAATAGTGCGAGAAACATGATAATAGGACATTTATGCGATTTCACCTAATTTCCGAAGTACAGTGAAGTTTAAAGAATCTTGTGTATAGGAGAAAAAAATACAAATAACTTATTAAAGTAAACCAAAAAGCAATAACAGTAACAATTTAAGTATCTAAACAACAAAAATAAAAAATAAATAAAAAATATGCCTTACAAATTTTTGAGGAAATAAATTGGGATGCAATACGGTTGCAATACTAACAAAAATGCACGCTTAGAATTTCTAGAAATGCAGGTCAACCAGAATATCTATTTGTAGTGTACATTATGTGCATTTACGAGCGATGCAGTCCACAAATATCACGAGGACACTGAACTTTATATCTGCGTCTTATAACAACGTATACCACTTACATTTAATTGAAATTACCATTTAAATTTTAAATATAGGCCAATCCCGGGTGCCCCTACAGAAATAATAAGAACAAAGAGCAACAAAATTAAAATCATTTAGTTTAGTTCTTAAAATACTTAATTTTTTATTTTTAATTAGCCAAGCGAAGGCCAACATACGTAAGTCGATCAGATCAAAATTTGTCGGAAGATAAATATTTTCACGTTTACTGCTAATTAGAATAATTTGAAAATATCTGCATTAATTCGTTTTTAATTTAGTATTGATACTCGTGTATACATAGCAAAAGAGGGTTTCTAAACTCACTCTCACTAAAGTTTATTTTAAACAACGCAAGAAAAATGAAAACACAACATTTTACGTCGACCCTAAAAATGTTTCGACAAAATACAATTATTAGATAATAAAATTCACATTAAACCAGTAACTGTTGTTTTTATAAAATTCTCACTTTAATTTGTTAACATAACAATTGTTTCGCCATACAGTGCGTTCTTCAGATGTGACTATTGCAACTACAGTTTAGAGTATCGAACAATATTATGTGTAGGTACAAACATATATTGGATTTACATAAAAAGGGATTACGGTCTTCTAAGTTCTAAGAAATTGGGTTCTGGGTTATTTATTAGTAGTTTGTAATATTAATTTAATTAGGGGGAATTCCTAAATAAATTCAACAGTGGAGATGAATTTGTTTCAATTTGGTCGTTGAGTAATATACCGAATGATTTTAATTTATTAATTTCTAATGGTTCTAATAAGTTTAGATCGACTCCTTTCTCCTCGGTGTGTAAAAATCTTGTAATCTTCGTTGAAAGCATGGTTTTCCTCTATTAAGTGTGTTGCATATGTTGAATCCTGCTTTTTATTACTAAAACTTCTTTTATGTTATTTTATTCTTTTTTAAAAATTTCTTCCTGTTTGTCCTATATAGGTACACCTTAGGGTAACTACCACATGTTACCTTATAAGTCCATTCACTAGGTCGAAATAAGCCCTAAATCGGCGTTCGTCTCGTGTCTAATTATAAAAAAACTATAAAAGATAGCGACTTTTAGTAAAAAAGTATTGAAAGATAAGACTTTAATCTAAGTCCCTATAGTAGTAATTTTTGGTATTTCTTTTTATTTTTAAAATTCCAGGCAAACAATCTTGTACTAAAATAGCGTATTTTCAAAAATTATTTTCTCTAAAATACATGTATTAAACAAAAATTTGCTACTATAGGGATCTAGTTTATCTTTTGATCTTTCCAGTGATATATAATTTATAACACTAAAAAGAAATTTTGTTGCAATTATAAGACAAATCCGGTACCCTTACAATGAGGGCTAACTTTATTTCCATGTGCCTTTTTACTTCGGCTTTACGTGCACCTCCGAAATCTTAATAATTCGATAGTGGGAATATATAAGTCTCCACCCATCGGCTACCCATCCTCTCAATCCGACCCCGCATTCATGCCTGTCAAATCTACAGAGAATGGACCCTTATATACTCCCGATTTACTTGCCCTAAGTTGCCCTAGTTGCCATTTAGTTACCCCAAGTATAAGTTACACTAAACTAGACTAGCTAGACTAAGACATAGTCATAAACATACACAAGATAGTATTATCTAGTTAGTTAATAGACGACAAAAATTTTCCCTGAAAATATTCTATATCTTATACAGGTTCACGTGGCATTAAAATCAAGCGGTGGATGCGGTCAAACAGTGACGTACATTGTATCCTTTTCAGAAATGTCTAAAGTAATGAGAAAGTCGAAGGCCAGCATTTCCTCCGTTCTCCCACTCGTCCCTATATTATTAAGTCTTAACGGATCGTTTCTAAAGTACGTAAAAAAAGGTAAATGTAATTTAACAATTCATTAACCTTGAATTTATTTTTTTAACGAATATTTGTGTGCATATTTCAAAATATGCAAGAAATTACAAAATTTACAAATAACTATTAATGATTTTTTGGTTGTAATTTCATGATGGATCGCCTTACAAGTCGGGTTGTTTATCCTATATTTTTGTTACTAGGTATATCACTATTTGTAAAACATAAAATTTGCCTCTTATTCAAGTAACCGTACTCTACCTATGAAATCAAAATCAGGCAACTTTTGGATTTTCAGTTTTGTAATTTTTAACTGGGTTGTAACAGGATATAATAGAAAATATGTTAGACCTAGTTTTACTAATTTCCTATCTACTAAAATTTGCATTGCTCAATAGTGCACATAATAATTCGTTACGTAAGTTACTTATCACCCAGTTTGTTGGAAACTTTAATTATCACAATATTCACTTATACCGGAAATTACCCTGAGAGGAAGTGGAAGTGTCTTTCCACTCTCCGTGCCGGAAAAGACGAAGTCTTACGAAATACTGTCTACACTATATTTTGCAACAAAATTCCAAGGCAAGAACGATTTTGCGGAGGCTAGTAGAGCGTGATTAATAGGTACTACTTATCCTCTTAAATTTTATAGTTTCTGTTAGAATCCTCTGTTAACTTACGAATATTATATAAACATTTATAAGTTTCTGGAATCTTCAACCCATACACTAAAGATACATACAGGATATCCTGAACCACCCTGTAGGTACTCTATAAAATTATAAGGGAAGTATGTATGTAAGTATGATATTGATTTTCCTGTCTTCTAATTGTTTTATATTTAAAAAATATTGCTACCACACGGTTCAAAATTACGTTATACATGGTAGCATTTAAAAACCGCCGTCTGAAGTTAGCAGTTACCATTTGCTCAACATTGTGTTCGATTCTGCCTCAGTAAGAGGTGCGGCTACTTTCCGGAAGTCCCAGTCAAGGTCACTTACTCCAGGTCATAGCTGTTCCCATCCTAGGTGAACGGTGAAGTAAACGAGTGATTACAGAGGCGTCTCCAAAAAAGTAAAGCTGGCATATTACTTGTTAAATAAATTAAAGGCACAAAATTTGAGTAAAATTGTCAGATGATCATAAAAATAATACATCAGTGGTTTCTTCTAAACACAGCACATAAATATAATTATTTTTTTTTTGTAAGCGGAACACTTGGGGTATTTTAAATAAAAATTTTATTTTATTAAAATGGCCCAAACCCACTGTACATATAGAATACAAGTATGTAGAAAATAAATAATTTCAAGTAGGAAAATCTATAGGTATATATGTATTTTGTTTCTTTTTCTCAACTAAAGGAAATGTAAGTTGTGTTGTCATTAATTTCATATTCTTTATACGTTTAAAAATGAATTTAATTCATTTTTTAATACCTAATCGAATTAAGAAATTTTAGTTTTCATGACATTAGACATGAGTGGCAGTTCCTAGATAATTAAGTGCAAGTGTCAGTAATGAAATAGAGCAACATGAAAAATTGAAAAGATTGTAATATGAAAATTGCAACAAATTAATAAAACCCCAGTACTGACAACAGCTTTTTGATTAATTTTTCCTTAAAAGCAAAAAAAGTCTTAATTTCATCAAGGCTATTTTTGGGGGAAGATTTTAAACTGCTGTACAATGTTATGCAACTGTTGAGTTTACTTATAACTAGATTAGATTACATTAGATTTATATAAGAGTCGGCCCTCTGGCCTGGTCCAACGCGACCTCGAAGATCTATTGTGGCACTCCCAACCTATTTAGAGCACTCTGTTCAGCTTTGTCCTTTGCATTAGACTCCACAGCCTTGATAGAGGCTCTTCCATGAAGCTATTGGCTCTTGGTCTTCCTTCCCCAAGTATTTTAAATCTCAGTCTTGTCAGGCCCTCGCACTGGCACAGTAGGTACGTGTACTGAGGTTTCCTCTTCTTCTTGACAGAATCTGCAAGTTGCATCTTCTGACAGTCCCATAAGATTCATGTGCCTATTTAGCCTTCAGTGTCCTGTTAGGATACCTACTAAGTCCTTAAAAACACTTGTTCTCAAAAAATATATACAGTTCAAAAGTCCTTAAAAACACTTGTTCTCAAAAAATGTATACAGTTCAAAATTTCCTTCCAAAAATAATCCTATAAAGCAAAAACGTTAAGTTTGAATACCCCGCCTCTCTTCTGTCGATAAAAGAGGAATATGTTTTATCGACATCAGATTAGTTCAGAAAACCCAGCTTAGCGCCGCATGGGTCAATTATTGTCTCAATTGTTATTTCAGATTTCACATAGTGGTAATTTTTAACACGGAAAGGAACACTCCTTATTTTTATATTTCTCTATGATCATAATATATTTTATCTTACGTCATCCGAAATCGAATGGGTATTCTGTTTTATCATAATTATTATTAGGACCTCATACCTAAGTATACAAACAATTGTTTTTTTTAAGTCTGCTTAGGTAGATACTGCGTCAAAACTGGGTGCATCTGAGACATTTGTAAATTGGATGTTGTATTTAAAAAATGTAATATTGATCTGATCACAAATTTGGATACCGTACTGCATAAGCATATTTACATATTCTTTATTGATTTTCAGCGTCATGAATTACATAAATACGCCTCTGCAATAGATGATACTTCTTATGGCATACACGTGCCTAACAAACTTGTATTACTATACGGATCTTTATCGGTTACGTGAACAGTGGTGGGTAATTTAAATGCATATCTGGAGAATTTTAATTAAAAGGTACCTCTGGTTTATTTGTTATGCTCAGCGCAGTTCCGTTTTGTTCAAAGACTTGATATGGAAAATTATAGTATGTATAAAAACTACTTTGTCGCCCATTGCCGTGTGATACGTAACAATTTTATAAATATGCAAATTAATCAGGCAATTTTCTGCAGCATACATATTTAGAAATAATTAACTTAAATGTTCATATTAACTGAAGTAAAGTAAAGAGAAAAAGTAGTAGTTTTATAATATTCTTAATTAGTTTGTGTTCAGGTGTGTAAATAATTTGTTACAGGAGTTATTCAGGGATTCCATACTACCTTCTTTTCAGGATCAGTAGTCTTGCTCAGAAAGCAGGTAGAGGGAGGCAATATAGACCTTAGAGTGGGAATAGAAAATGCAGTGTAAAGATGGATGTATCTCATAAACATTTTTTCATAAACTCATAAAATAAACAACTTTTGCTAATAAAATTCTTTATGTCGGATTTAAAAAACGTACTATGGATAAAAGTTATCAGTTACCCTGTACATCAATCACCAAAAACAGATATAATTATTTTTGGTTAGATAATGTGAAATTAATATCTTTTTTTTACTATACCCGGTTCAGTTAACGTTAAAGCTAACGAAATTTATTGAAAAGAAGGAAGGGAATCTGCTTCTACTACCTTTTTATGTAAACACGTTAAATTAAATCCAATTTTTTTTAATTGGAGACCTTGTTTCGTTAGGCATCAATAATCCTAATCGTTAATAATTTAAAAAGTAATCTTACACATGGCTATTTCTTTACGCTCAGTGAGATAGATAATTTCCCATGAAAGTAAGTAAAGCAATTAAACGGAAAAGGTATATATCACTATACATTACCACTTATATCTGAATTACATATCATATTTATTATAATAAAATTTGCCAGTATAGAACCATAATTTTTTCACTACATGGAAAATAAAATACTCGTTCCCTATATGGAAACTTGTACCTATATATAATATTGCTGCAAGGACACCCATAGATTATCCACAGCACGTTTAATTTTTGTTTTCTCCAGTGCTTGATTGAAGATTTTCGTCCAGCTATTGTTATTCTTTGCTGCGCTTCGTGCTGCAATAGGCTTTATAACATTTGAAATAACATGTACATCTTTCTACGTTTCCCTTTGCATCCTTTTATCTGATACACACATCTCAAATATATACCACATGATTTTAGCTCTATTTTTCGTCTCATACTTGACACAGGACTATCCCAATCGTAATTTTCCTACTTTTGTGTATTTCTGGAAGATATCAGACGGAATTTCTATACTCAGCCTCACCCTTCGACTTTTTGCAAAAGCAAAAGAAACTGTTTTCCACTTGTGAGTCTCCTCCAAACTTCGTCCCATTTCTTCCTCACTCTATTCTGCAAAGCAAAAATTGCTCTATCCCCCCCTAAAAGAGTCTAACATAATGTATGATGATTGACTATCACATACTATACCACAGTTCAATAAAGGAACGGGGTATATTATTCAAATTATTATTTTAATAACGAAATACAAATACTAATTAGAAAAAACATCAAAAAATAAATGACTGGGTACACATTTTCTGTATTTGTAAGCGTATCTCTGTTCTATGAAAAATAGCGTTTCAAAATTTTGTTGTAACCGCTTAACATGTGGCCTCGGCTTTATGTCTGGAATTTATTGATTTGTGGCCTTCAAGTGTACCATGTTTGTCGACAAAAATTATGATTTATACACATGCTGCAGGCTTTTGAGGCCCATATTATAAGTGCTGCCGATTGCAGTTACCATGTGACTGAAAATGTGCAGCCCTCTACTCATTTGGTACATGGTACAGTGAACCAAGCAGAAGTTGAAGTGACTGATATTCAGAAAAACAATAGTATAGGCAAAGAGAATTAACTAATTTATTCTCTTTGGTGTAGGTTGGTAAAGTATTATTATCTTAGCAAATTAGAAAACCATTAAAAAATTCACAAAAAGTAAAAATAAGGTTCAAATTCTATTAGATTGTAATGTAATAGTGTACGTATTTTAATAAATTAATAAAAATTCAGTTAATGTTTGTTTTTTCTTTTATTGTATCGTATATATTCATTGTATATGGGTAGGATTGTATACTCCAAAAACACATGATCAATTGCAATTTATATAATAAGTAGTTCTTATTTTTATTTCAAAATAATATATTTGTAGGTATATAGGATATTATTTTTATAATACCAATGCAACAAGGCAAGTTCTTTAATTTATTTTCTGTTAGAACAGCGTGAGAATCCGGAAAACCTAATTACAATAGTTATAACTACTTAACGTTCAGCAGGAAGTTCATCCCATACTAAGTGACTTCTCTGTCGGAAGTTCTTCCTGAAATCATTGCATTGGAACGAATGTCTGTTATGCACACCATGATTTTAATGCAAATGTAAGAATAATTATTTCTTTACCTTTATTAAGAATAACGATTTCTTTACATTTCTTTCATCTTTAAATAGAGTAAAAAATAACAAGAAATTGTTCCAAGTGAAAATTTAGTTTTTCAGAGATCCCAGTCCGAACTGAAAGTAACCATTTCATGGCCCTCCATAAATAATTTATGGCAAATATTAATGCTCTTCAAATGCTAAACGTATTTATTAGAAACATGTATTCTTTATTAATAAAATTAATTAGCAGATACTAAACACTATACTCTTTATAATATAAGCTCCAACTGGGTGCTACAGACCTGGCGTTCTTTGCGACGGGATATCTACACAGTAAAAGTAATGTTTCCGGCCGACTTTTTTTGAAGGAAGTGATTCTAATTTCCATCGACACGATAGCCCGATAAAGGCGGACGTAAATTCACCAAAAGTATTCCATTATACCGTGCGAGAAATTGGAAAAAGTGTAGGTCGAGTGACGGACATGACCGAGGGGCTTCCCGTTGCTCGCTTTTGATGTGTTCCGTTATCGTACGAGAAAAGAAGCATTAGCACACATTGGAAATGCTGCACTACCGGCCTATAACGGGAGATCAGGCGAGGTTTGCTTTAAGTACTTATTGCTTATACAGAAACCATAGACGTGGTGGATGATGCTAGCCTATCAGTGATAAATATTGATTATATTCCCTTATTCTCTTACTAAATGGTAGTTAAAGTTATAACATCGTAAGTCGTTCTTGGGCCCACTCGCGGCCCGCAAATAAGTATCCCGCTTCCTCGCCCGTTGAAGTCTCCAACTTCCGGGCTCATCATTGCGATGAGAATGAGGGATAGAGATATTATTATTATTATTATTATTATTATTATTATTATTATTATTATTATTATTATTATTATTATTATTATTATTATTATTATTATTATTATTATTATTAGAAGTGTAAATATGGAAAGTAACTTCCAAATCTAGTTTTAAGCCATAAGTAGTTATGTTTTGTACGTATGAGTGTCACTCATAGTGGCAATCTTCAGTGCTGTAATGTTAAAGTAAAGACAACTTATAATGGCTTAGAGACATTATAATGTCTGCCCGCAGATGTCTGTCGTTTAGGGTTAAGAGTAAGTAATAAAGTATTTGCTGCGTACATACAAGTGTGGAAACGTACTGTATACAGGTCCCCAAATTAAGATATGTTCAATTCATAGGAATTATAAAAAATATACAAGGTTATTCAGAACTTCTCCATAATAAAAGTAGGGGATGTTCAACATACATGTAGAAATGTGGTAGTGCAAAAAAATTTTTTTTTGGCGGGGTCTGAAAACTATTTAAAAATTTTTCATTGCACGCCGCTGGATACTGGTCCACTGTAATGGAGTGACCTTGGGACTGACAATGCAAACTGGCTAGCACGAAAAAAACTTCGGAAGTTCTGAGAGTATACCGACACCCAGGGCAAAAAAGATTTGCAGCGTTTTTACTTTACAATAGACTTAAAGATAGATAGATGTGACCAAAGTGACGTGTCTTTAAAATGAATAAAATTTTGTTACACTATTTTTGAAGAATTGCGCTACTTGATTAATTAGAAACATGAAATTTATAAAAAATTTGCACATACCTTGTTACAAAAGCTGTTCGAAATAATATACCTCGACTTGTACACACTTTTGGGCACGCCTTATCCAATTTTGCCGCACTAAACCGAATGTTCCTCCTGGTTGCTGATCTTGTAAACGCAAATTATTAAGTAAATTGGGGATTTTCAGCATTTTGCTGCAACAACCACTCACAAAATCTAACTCGTAATTGATAATCCACTGGTAACAGTCCATTAACTCAGTATTACTGTACACATGAGCCATTTTGAAAATTTTACAGTTTAATACTCCTACGATAAATAAAACACCGGCACTGAGAGAGGACACAGATAGACTGATGACTGAATAGACAATAGAGATATTATCCCCACTCCAACTCTATTCGCTCGGTCTTAACCAGGCGTTCCAGGTACAAAAACGTGTTTACTTTTTTTTACCACATTCTTAGGAATGTGGTATATCAAATGTCGTTGAAATGCAGTTGCCCATCTACGTAGTCCTTTATAATGCTATAACTTTAAACATTGTTTACGGGAAATCCTAAGTCTTATTATAAATTTTTTTGGTGATATCGATGTCTTATTTAAGGATGCACATATCCTCAAAGTTTTAGAGATAAGTTCTGAATAACCCTGTATAATAAAACAGTTCATCCATATAAACCTTCAATCTACCGTGTTCGTGTTGCTTTTTTTAATCTTAGATGGCGTTACTTCTAGCGACAATAAGTTTACTCTGAGATCTGAACGGCATTGGGGGTTGTTTGTTGTTTAGTGTTAGGAGTAGGTAATAGACACTCGTGTGGGAAAGTTGAATCTACTTCTGTTGATTAATACAGAGTAGATATGGTTTTACTATTTCAAAATAATACCTAAATATTGATGATTAGTTAGAGGTAAAAGGTGAAGGTGTCGTAAATACCCCACCCCACCTACAATATTAAAGTTAAGTATATACCCAAAAGATAAGTATAAGAAGATATGTGGGCCCAAATGTAATCTGCTATATTACGCGACACGAGAAAAAATCCTGTAGAATCCTATCCCGGAACTCACGATCCTCTATTATTTCCATAGACATAACTCGGTAGAGCAAGAGGTCACCTTATTGCTTTCTATAATTCGCAACAACGGAACAAATTCTGACCCTGGATACGTGGAGGCGGATATTCTAAAACAAACCAGGAATCGAAAACAAGTTTTAAATTCGTTTATATCAGTGGCGTAGCCAGAGCTCCTTCCTTTCCTTCCTTTAAACGGAATCCTATAAAATAAACATATCTATATACAGTACAGTACAAATCTGTGATATCCCCCGAGTTATGTTTTTTTTGTTTGTTTATCAATATCAGTCAGTACGTATATGAAATTAATAAATCACGGCCAATGGCAAACATGATTTATTTGGAATCTGTCTATAATGCTTCTAGGTTAGGTACATCTCATGCATAGATTATATGAAAATGATATAAAATAACCTTGATACCTATGCAGGATGCCTGAATATAATATGCTTAGGTATTCAAACTTTCAAGACGTCCTTAACGACGAAAATGTTTCCTGTATACAATAACGCTGACGTAGTTTTCCACAAGACACCAAAACACTATACTGCACTCGACGCACGTTTCGCCAACCATGTTGGCATCATCTGGAGGTGACTAAACCAGTTTTAATCATCTCCAGGTGATGCCAACGTGTGTCCAGTGCAGTACAGTGTTTTGGTGTTATGACTACGTCAGTGTTATCGTCACACCAAAGGTTCCAACCCCTTTCAGGACCTGTATACAATCTATTATTTATTGTAACTTCCAGTATTGGACATATTCCTACCTCATCGTTATTTTTAAAAGTTAAAAAAGGGGTTGAATACGCGGCAACACATTACTTTTCAATTCCTTGGTAATTATTGCAAAACTCCCTTCGGAAAACGTCTAGTCTCGCCTATGAACCTTGTTACATAACGACGGTAAGGTAGTTCTGTGCCATTGTGAAATTATTACAGAAAGCACGCTGTGGTTTTTCTTAAATATTGTTAACCGCCTACGATTACGACTTCCTACTGGATTCAATGACCCCCTCTAGGCGGATCAGTGAGATATGAAACATGTTATCCATAATGAGTGTCCCGTTACGTATTATATATTACATCACTAACTAAAATCACCGTGAGTTAGCCTGACATTACATACATAGTAAGTGATTAATGATGATATGTAATTATTATCCATTGTTAATTCTTTAAAATAAATATAAACTAATCCCAAATGCATAACTTGATGAAAACATCCCTTATAGTCATTCGACAGTGGCTTTTTCAGTCCTTAGTCACTAACTATATTCAAGTTGTAGTATGATCTCTCTTGCTCTCCTTTACACATTACCTAGTTATATAAATATAACTTATATAATGTAACAAGCGAACGAGTAGATACTAAATAATTAATAATGATGACAAAAATAATGGCTAATAGTCGCTTTTTATTTGCACTAACCTGGAGCATAAAGATTTTGTAACACTATTAGATTGATCACATATTGTACCGACTTTTTAGTGAAAATATAATTTGAACTACTTACAGAGTTTCATTGTCTTTCAAAGATAAAGACAATAATGAATGACACATTGCTAATTGTTAATGTTTCTTAGTCATGGTGACGAGATGATTATGGTGCGGGACAGACTGGATGCCCTACCGTGGCTCTCTGGTTCGAAACCTGGTGGACTAGGAATTCTGCTGCAATATGAATTCTTCTGAAATATGATCGTTGCTTTTATCGAGGGAAGGTAGCATAATAAACCCTCGAGTTGGAGTCACAGCCACGCCGTTCTCTACAAAAAAATACACATGTAGACATAAGATTAATGATGTTGGCGGAAATGCCAATCTTCTTTCAGTTATTCTCGAAAATATCCCAAACTCTAATAGGTAGGTCTTAAGTACTACAATAAGGAACATTGACAAAGCTTCATCGCATCAGTATCTATACTATTGGGAAGATCCCGAGTAAATTCGCCCCCAGAATCTCTAGGGGAGAAATGTCGTGATTACAATCAATTTTGTATCGATATTAGTAGGTAATCAGTCATTACCGATAGTTTTATATTATCAGGGATTAAATCACAGTTCATGAAATATCCCCAACAGTCACTGAGACTAGTGAACTGCGAACAATTTGCTTAATGTAGAAAACCAGTCTTAGTCTTGAAAAGAAGTACGAGTACCCACTTTATGGTCAAAAAGTAACCTATCTGTAATGCACGAACTTCAGAAAGGGTGGAGTCAACTCCATATACTTGTATGTTAATTTTTTATACTTAATTCTGTTATGAATAATTCCGTTTTCCGCGCATCTTTTTCATTTTTATTTTTCGTTTAAAAATCATCGGAAATTTAAAAACAAATAAATTTTAAACAACCGACTACCTGGTATATTTCAACTAAAAAACAAGATGACAGAATTTGATGCAAAAATGTTTATATTTTATTTATTATTCTTATCTAGAAGTCCCATCGTTATCGGTTTATAAGATTCCAAAAGCTAAGCAAGATGAAATACGAAACAACTTATTTTTTTAGTTAAAACACATATTCACCAAAACAAATTAATTTATTTTATAAAGTAGATACGTTTTGATAAAACGCTTCTTGGTAAAATGGCTACTGTTAAAATAGTACTTCAAGATATAGATAAACCGGTGAGCTTAAAAAAATCCTCTCAATTCGATTAGTGTTTCGGTAGTGGTAGTCGTAACGTGTGGGCCGGTTTTATGGTATACGTCCGGATTCCTATGGTATCTGTCATCAGTAGACACGGTTTCTTCTTTGCAAGTGCCTCCTTCCTTAAGTCTCAAGTGGTGTACCATCGCATCATTATATTATAACTGAAAGATATTGTAATGAATTCAATAAACTCAGGAAAGAAAAATAAAGTAATGCAGTATTAAAATTATAAAAAATAATATTTTCAGAAAGCGTTGTAAGGCAATTAGCACAAAATATATATCCCCAAAAGTTTTACGTCAACGCTGATAGGGCGTTCCTACCAGCTAGGAAACTTTCAAATCATGGGTTCGTCTTATTCTATAATTAATTATGTCACCGCAAAATACTTCTTCCACTGTAGCATAATCTTATTCATAAAATTTCCCATGTTTGTTTTTTTCTTACCAAATCTGGTTGTAATTCCACCAACTCATTTTAATAATAATAAAAAGAATTACTAAAGCCATTATATGTATACTTCCAAGAAAGATTGTTTAAATTATAATATGTTACATAATATAAATTATGTGATTAATATTGACAAACCATACATAAACTACAATTCTGATGATGACCTGATCCAAAGTGCTACCTGCCATTAATATAATATTTTGTCCATTTTCAGAGAGTAGCTCTTTTTGATGCCTTATAATTATTATTACTACTACATAATCAGGGTGTCTCACTAGGAACTGGGTCGATCGATATCTGGGAAAGTACACTGCCCTTTGTAAAACCAAAACCTCATGTGGGTCAACTTTTTATTATTAAAATATAATTCATATCAGCTTTTGTTTTCGGCGTTCAATGAACATGTTGTGAATATCCACTGGCGGAGTATTTTCTGATATCTGGACATCCAGTTGACGTTCAGTAGTCATATATTCAACATTTAAATATCCACAGGACGTCTATGGGATGTATTTGTGATGTTCGGGTATTATCAATGCTTGTGCGTTTCATTGGGTTGCTACTGGGCGAGTTTTTCTCTTTTATAGCTATCCTTTGTGGGGTCTCTAGTGCGGGTGGATTGATTTCAGTAATATTAAAAAAAAAAAAAATTAAGTTTCTGCATAACTCATTACTTTACAGGCTATTTTTTGATAACTGGTTCGTTGCCACTGTCTATATTCGGAATATTTTTTATAAATAAGTAATAAATATTTGTTCGCAGTAAATAATTTGATTACCTTATGTAGATTTAGAAAATATTGTATGTGACATGAGTTTGCCGATATCACGATGATATGACAAACACTACATAAAAAATACATTAATATAAAATAATGTATCCAGTCCCGCCGTTCTAAAAATTCTTTTAGGTCGTTTTGTGTTAAGCATATCCGGTTGTAACTGCGTGGTTGTCCGGTTCGAGAGCTCTGGTTGGTTCTTCTCCTTGCAAGGTCAGCGACTGATCCAGCATCCAAGTTGACTTGGTGTTCTCCCTCTCACCCCGCTTCTTCCTTCCTTCCTACAAAGCTGAGAGACCACTACATTCCATCAGCGTGCTGTGTTGCCATATTCTCGGATAAATCCTTGCCAAGCATCTTCTCTAAAAGGTAAAGCTGAATCATTTGGCCAATAAAATGTAGTAAAGTAGTAAAACTGAATATATTATTATTAAATTTGATACTGCTGGAGGAAGAATCTATGCTATGATCATGATGCAGAGAAAAAGAGACATTGCTTCAGTTGCATCTTGTTTGAGCACTTAATATCGTTAAATATGGAGGATTATCATATAACAATTGAGAATAATATTCTGACTGAAAGCTCGTGTCAGATTGTAAATCACTCGACAAAAATTGCTGCAATATAATTTATCAAAGTCAAGCTATATTTAGGAAGATTATGTCTTCATATATTTCTGTCACGGCAAAGTTATCAGCGACTATTAGCATAGTGCTAATAGTAATTGATGTCATGTATTGATTGGCAGTTTCGAACCGATTATTGCTTGTATTACTGAAAAAATACGAAGCAAAACTGGAAATTAGTTTTGGATAAATTGCTTATATTTCCATTAGTAATATCAAAGATCCATGCACATTAGAGATAGACAACCTGGAGTATATCTAAAAGGGTGATTAAATCAAAACATATATTGGGTTGTCGGTGATATATTTAATGATTTTGCATTCGCTCTTAAATCCCTGCTCTTAAAGGTGCCAGGATAAGAGTGACCAATTGCCATATAGAGGATCTCCACATGCGAGTGTCGAATGAAAGACTTATTGTAAATGTACCTACGTGATGAAGCCTTAAAAATATATTAATTCCTGTGGATATGCGAGTATATTCGCTGAGACTCCTAAAAAGCCCTTTTACTAACCGCTGAATCAATAACCTAACCTAACCTAACAATTATAAGTTAACCTTCATCTGTGATTCTTATTATTTGTCAAGGGTATTATTGATTATTCTATTCCTTCTGTAAGAAGAGTTAGTGTGTATTGATCTACTTTGAAAATTGACAACCCCTTTGACTGTATCATGATTCACTGCATATTTACAAAGTCTAGCCACATCAGCAAACGAGCTCACCTCCGCCACAACTACTTGTGCCGCACTTTAAATGACGATTAACGTAAAGCGACGCCACTCTTATTATAGTCGCATTCTTTATCTCCACTAACCTCTTTGATCTCTACAATTGCTTTTATTAAGCTCATTGGCTGTAATGGCGTAATTTGGTGAAGTTGAAAAGGTGCTTCGTTTGGCTGTTGTTCTCTGTTATGTAACTAATTGTTCTTTAGAATCATACATGTATTGTAGGCAGTTACCAGATTGGGATAAAAATATTTAAAAAATGTCTTCATCGTGTAATTTCAAAATTCAATTAGAATTAATTAGGAAGCAATTGGAGAGTTTATTCATATTCCTTCCAATTTTTTAAAACCTTGTCTTAATTTTGGTTAACAATTTATAGTTTTAACAAGACGAGAATAAAATATCTCTTATCTCAAAATTTATTGAATACTTTTCTATATTCGAGAAGTGTAGAAATTATTATTAGATATACCTACTTTTTAAATATTTCACTTCTAACATTTTTCTCTAAAACTCATGTTTAACAATAAAGGGGACATGCATCCAACCAACTTTTTCAACATTGCCTCTATTGTTGTCTATAAATATTTATTATTTGACGACCTTCTAATATTATATAGCTACCTATCTAATATTCGCAATAAAAGACCTATAAATCATTAGAACAATAAAAAACTATTCCTTCATTTTAAAAGCGTGTGAGGTAATGAAATTTTGATGATACTGATATCCAAACACTAGTCTAATAGTTATTTATATTTGTGTATATAAATCAGGGTTTTGTATATATCCTTCCAACCACATCCGTTGATTTTCTACCACCATGGTGGCGTTAGTAGTAAAATCTACATAAATAGTTGACGGTGTAGGTCGACGAATCTGGTAAATCTGAGTGTGTTGCAAATTTTATGCTATTTTTCCAAACTTGTTTTTGCCCACTGGTTGATACCTATATTTTTCTCTTTTATATAGTACACTGCTGGCCACTCGAACTTACACATAGAGACTTTTAGGCAAAAAGAACTCTAGAAAACTAAATGACTCTTTAAGACAACAAACTGGGGTGAGAGTTTCGGACAGAACAGTGAGAAGAACATTAAATAAAAACAACTTGAGGTGAGAATTTATTTTTACAAGAACTTAAATAATGCCAAACCTTACAGCGCGTCGTACCTTACGTTTTTGTTTACTATCGACCCGGTATAATGTGTAAATTTCAACCCTCAAATAAAATGCTTAAACCACAAAAAAACTACGTGAAATAAAGATTCCAAATCCGCAAAAATCATCAAGAACTGTCAATCCAATGTCAAGTTATAGCATTTTCAAAATTTTGCTACCCAAATTTTATGTTGAGTAGTGTGTACAAGGCCTAAGGGCCTTAATCCAAAAACTGACAAAAACGTCTAGAGATATTGATGTTACCTTAGTAACGAACCATATGGCAACGACAAAAAAAATTTTTGCGGAAATTTCACTCCCACAAACTTTTTGATTTTTTGCATGACTTCATTGATCACCCCGTATATTATAAATCTATGGTTCTACGATAAATATACGTCATGCAGCTTAATCCGAAAAAAACTAATTTGCAAGCCGCGTTCAAAAATTTGCATTATTGTTGAAAATATTGAACTTTAAATTTTGCCTAAAAGTCTCTATGTGTAAGTTCGAGTGGCCAGCAGTGTAGATATCTTGTGTAGGTACTTGCGATATAGACGAATAGAACCTACGTTTCCTCAATTACAATCAACCACATAGTTTCTATTCGTAGCACACATTATTTTGGTTTTTGTATTTGGTGATGAGTTTACGTCTTCAAAATCGTCAATCTAATAAGGACAGGACGCACCGCAAATACTCCAAATAAATGTAAAATTTTTTTAAGTGTCAATTTACAATTTGAACTACCTACATAATTTTTCTGATTTTACCTTAATCATTAAATAGGTACTCGAATTTTCATTTAACCAAAAGGTTTCAATCTGGGTTCAATTGTCAAAACTTAACTGTTTTTTTCGCCTGATACCCGTTCGAATTTAATAAAAGACCAAAAATATAAAATTTAATGTACAGATTTGGTATTAAAATATACAGTCCCAAAACAGCAGTTTCTGCAATGGCCGGACTGGTATTGGCCTAAAATATATAAATGATATAAAAATTATAAAACAGTTAGTAATGTCATCAACTATATCATAATTTTAGGTTATAACTTTTAGCGGTAATTTTAAATTATTGGCAATATTTCGTTCTGAGAACAAAACTCCCCCTCCTGGAAATATTTCACAGTCATCATTATTAACGGACTTCTATCAATTTGAGCGAAAAATGGAGGCGCCGTGTGATTCCAGGAATTTCAACAATGAGCCATAAGTGCAGGTAGTCTCAAAATTCACAGTATATTTTTAAGTAACTATTGTAAGAATATTTTAGCGTTAAGAAGGTAAATAACGATGACAGCTTTTTCTTCTTGCACCTACAGTGGTTTAGTGTTGTGGGGTAGAATTCAGTCCTGTGTACCGTCAAAGCAATGGACTGTGTATCCGGTACATTATGTGGTGCATCGATTAATCATCGGCACTTTGCAGTTGAGAAGAGCGAAGATCACATAGTCGTACAAAAGTTGGATGGAAAGGGGCTAACTCAAATCAACAGGAATTTTCACTTGCATAAGTGAGCATATATTTTCAGTTACTCAAATTTTTGGTAACTCCTCGCCTCCCCTATTGGTCCTTTAGTGTCCCATTACTGTAACATTGTGCATATGGTGCAGTTTCTCCAGTAATTCCAAAAAAGTATTTCTTTATTATACAGTGCTTTCGAAAAATAACGAATAAATTCATTATTTTAGAAATTGAGAAGTTTTCGAAAAAATCCCCTGACACGTCGATTTTGTTTTTAAAAAAGGCACTTTTTGACATACGACCCATATTTGTGACGTCATCGTTGTTCGAGATATGACGTCATCGACAATTTTTTTAAATAGCAACCCCTAATTTTGACCACGTTATTTGAAAAAGCGTATCATACGCATCATGAAAAATTATGGTGTTACATAACAAAAATTTCAAGAAAATAATGTTTGAAGATCTTCAAATTTAATTTTCACAATACTGACAATGATAATGATTATGTAAAAAATCGACTAAATTAAATGTTCAAATTGTGCACCGTTGGCTGCCTGACAGTAGCCAAGACGATTAATAAATTCTTTTTGGACATTATCTATAACTTCAGGAGGTATATGATGTATCTCGTGACGAATTCTTGCTTTTAAATCTTCTAAATTAACCGGTCTAGTATACTTTGCTTTTTAATTATCCCCACAAGAAATAATCCAGGGGTGTCAAATCAGGCGATCTGGCTGGCCACTCAATCGGGCGCCAATTGGGTGCACAATTTGAACATTTAATTTAATCGATTTTTTACATAATCATTATCATTGTCAGTATTGTGAAAATTAAATTTTAAGATCTCAAACATTATTTTCTTGAAATTTTTATTATGTAACACCATAATTTTTCATTACGCTCTTTCAAATGGCGTGGTCAAAATTGGGGTTGCTATTTAAAAAAATTGTCGATGACGTCATATTTCGAACAACGATGACGTCACAAATATGGGTCGTATGTCAAAAAGTGCCTTTTTTAAAAACAAAATCGACGTGTTAGGGGATTTTTTAGAAAACTTCTCAATTTCTAAAATAATGAATTTATTCGTTACTTTTCGAAAGCACTGTATATTGAAATATTTTTTTCCAATGACACAGAGTGTAAAGTAAACTGGCAATATAACATTCCATGCACATTTTACTTTAAGGTTATAATGAAAATTTGTTTCAATAAGGCAAAAAGACTCTTAAAACATCTTTCGAGTCTGACAACTTAAAAAGTTGTAAATTAAATTTTGTTTAGGGAACAGTACCAACAATATTATGTAACGCCTATGGAATGAATGATGAATTTTTGATTCTTTGGTGACTACACGGCCTGTGGAGGAACCATCTTTGTTCGGAACCTGTTCATCCGAGTAAATCGTTGTGATTTAGGTGTATACCTACTTGTAAATGTATACAAAAAGACTGAAATGGTCCTTATATCGAATTGTAACACAGAATATAAGGCAAAGAATGTTCGGACAATGGATATTTTAGTCGGACAGAAAAGATATTTTAACCAAACAGAATTATTTTCTACATAACTTATAGATACATGTACAGATACTTATAAAAGTATACAGAAGGTAGTATACAGAATTTTGAGACTGATTTAATGGTATATTTCATTAATAATTTATCTCTTAGTTAACTTTTTGCCTTAATTCCTGTATAAAGAAAGATGTAGCTTGTGCCTCAGTTCAGTGTAGAGTAGTAAACTACATTGTTTTCGAGGTGGCAATATAGTCACTGAAGTCACGACCAGGTGTATTAATCACCCGATACGATGGAGGATAAATAACGTTTTTATTGCTGATTTCTTAATATCTTTAAGGAACTTCTTTTGTATAACCAGAAACTTGAATTTGTACAACCATATTCTCTTCTAAAATGTGGTTTGGATACATAAAATGTCCTAAAGGCTGAAGGCCAAAGAGCGTCTCCCCTAATTTTTTCTTTATATTAAGGTTACCTAATCTTAAATATTAATCAAAATAATTCCTAAATGTACCTCATAATACCTTTTTTAAGGTTTTTATTTCATTCTTTATAAAAGGAAAATTATAGATGGATTGATAAGTATGTTGTTTCACAGTAATTTTTAAATCTGTTTACCGCTTGCATTTCGACAGTGAATAAAGAAGGTAGATAATTTGTATTACACATCACACAAATAGTTGGAATAATTATGAAAGCGTAGAAAGACCATCGTGTGAAATAATTTTATAATTGTCAGTTTAAACTGCCAATTATAGATAATTGACAGTTTCAACTGACAATTATACATAATTGCCAGTTTAAACTGGCAATTATCTGTGAAATAATATTATAATTGCCAGTTTAAACGGTCAATTATACATAATTGCCAGATCAAATTGAAAATTATCTATAATTGACAGTTTAAACTGGCAATTATAAAAGAACATCGTGTGAAATAATTTTATAATTGCCAGTTTAAACTGTCAATTATAGATAACTGTCAGTTTGATCTGGCAATTATGTATAATTGACAGTTTAAACTGGTAATTATGTATAATTGACAGTTTCTAATTGTCAGTTTAATCTGGCAATTATGTATAATTGGCAGTTTAATCTGTCAATTATAGATAATTGTCAGTTTGATCTGGTAATTATGTATAATTGCCAGTTTAAACTGACAATTATCTATAATTGACAGTTTCAACTGACAATTATACATAATTGCCAGTTTAAACGGTCAATTATACATAATTGCCAGATCAAACTGACAATTATCCATAATTGACAGTTTAAACTGGCAATTATAAAAGAACATCGTGTGAAATAATTTTATAATTGCCAGTTTCAACTGTCAATTATAGATAACTGTCAGTTTGATCTGGCAATTACGTATAATTGACAGTTTCTAATTGTCAGTTTAATCTGGCAATTATGTATAATTGCCAGTTTAAACTGACAATTATCTATAATTGACAGTTTCAACTGACAATTATACATAATTGCCAGTTTAAACGGTCAATTATACATAATTGCCAGATCAAACTGACAATTATCCATAATTGACAGTTTCAACTGGCAATTATAAAAGAACATCGTGTGAAATAATTTTATAATTGACAGTTTAAACTGGCAATCATGTATAATTGACAGTTTCTAATTGTCAGTTTAATCTGGCAATTATGTATAATTGGCAGTTTAATCTGTCAATTATAGATAATTGTCAGTTTGATCTGTCAATTATGTATAATTGCCAGTTTAAACTGAAAATTATACATAATTGTCAGTTTAAACTGACAATTATCTATAATTGACAGTTTAAACTGGCAATTATAAAAGGACATCGTGTGAAATAATTTTATAATTGCCAGTTTCAACTGTCAATTATAGATAACTGTCAGTTTGATCTGGCAATTACGTATAATTGACAGTTTCTAATTGTCAGTTTAATCTGGCAATTATGTATAATTGCCAGTTTAAACTGACAATTATCTATAATTGACAGTTTCAACTGACAATTATACATAATTGCCAGTTTAAACGGTCAATTATACATAATTGCCAGATCAAACTGACAATTATCCATAATTGACAGTTTCAACTGGCAATTATAAAAGAACATCGTGTGAAATAATTTTATAATTGACAGTTTAAACTGGCAATCATGTATAATTGACAGTTTCTAATTGTCAGTTTAATCTGGCAATTATGTATAATTGGCAGTTTAATCTGTCAATTATAGATAATTGTCAGTTTGATCTGTCAATTATGTATAATTGCCAGTTTAAACTGAAAATTATACATAATTGTCAGTTTAAACTGACAATTATCTATAATTGACAGTTTAAACTGGCAATTATAAAATTGTTTCACTCGATGTCCTTTCTACGCTTTCGTAAATAATAGCACAGAAGCGCTAAAGATTAAATTATTACGTCAACATCAAAGAACTCGGTTTTAAAACAATCAAGTGAAATAAAGGGGAAATGATAATGAATGAAGCAACTATTACGAATGGAATTAACGTAAACGGTGTTTTTGGTTTCTGGTGGTTTTGTATAAAGTAGTGATTACCACATTTGATCAAAAATCCGGTAGGATTGCACTCACCGAGGTAACAAAATTAAATTTCCAATTATTGGCTAATTACTTTTTACTCGTTATTTAAATAATATGAACAAATAAATATTCAATGCCTTGTAATGCATATTGTGACGGTGTCGTTGAAACTTTATTATAATATACGCAAAGTTGTTTTAATGCTAATAAATCTTTTGCAACATCTGAGAATCAAGCATGAGTATATCTTTACAAATATAATAAAGTATTGGTAAATTAATACTTCAATATTAAAGGAGGTAAACGTTTTAAACACATAAAAACGGTACAAAATATGACATGAAGACTTTAAATTTACTCCCAGACACAATCTTTAATATTTGAAAGTATCACCTAAGAGAGATAGTCTTTCAGAAATATAACAAAAAAGTTCAAATGCAACGCAAATGAAAAATTACGAAACCATTTTAGGCGTTCCTACTTACAGACCGACCGATGCATATTTAGTTACCTATTTGTTAATATTCTGTATATTTTTGGATACTGAAAAATACTATAGAATAGAAACTACGATTTGCAAACGAAAAACTTTTATACGTTTCCCTATTATAAGTCTTCTAAATAAAGTGATCAAGTGGAAAACACCACCAACCACCTCTCATGACATTTTAAAATGCACCAAAAAATACTAAACTGAACGCCATAAACAACTTCCTCCATTCTTTATGAACTTTTCTCCGATAGCAAGGTCAATTCAACACCAGTCCATTTATACTTCTAAGGTCGTATAAAATATATACCTAGTAGGTATATTTTCGATCGGCCACAGCCCTAAACAAGAAGATGGGATACAAACTTAAAACAGAATGAATAACATATAGAACAGATTAAATTTCAAATTAGTAATTATTTGTTCTTATATACAAAGTCAGAGAAAGTCTATTTGAAAATCAGAAGTGGTTTTGAGCCACTTCTGATTTTCAGGAACTTCTGATGTAATGGGCAAATACTTTGAAAATATGTTACTAGCAACTATGGCACTTGGTAATCACTAATCAGTAAATCATAAGTCAATATCAAAATAAGTAATAAATGACCCAAACTATTTTGATGACTTTGGCCCCTGTCCCAAACTTTGGTATTATTTGTATAATAGTTTGTGACAGTCCGATCATGTCAATACCGAATTATGCCCTGCTGCAAGCTTTAGCATTCTATGTTTCTATAAACTCATAGGGCGATTGTTAATTGTAAGTAAATCCGACACCCTGTATATAAATTTTAAATAGAGATATGGGATATATATGTGGGGTAATTACAAAATAGAGCAGGAATCCAATAAATGCGTCCATTTTGAAAACGGCGCATTCGGCATTTTCTCGATTATTTGCCCTCGTAATTTTATTTTTTGAAAATGTATCGATTAGGAGTAGTTGAAGTGTTAAGCCAATCTTCATATTTTGTCAAGTTACTAAATCTTCGTGTTAGAATGATAATGCTCTAGGTATATAATTTATACAATAATAACCACATGTAGGTACGGCTCCAAACGAAGCAGCAAATCTTTAAATGAATACCTGGGCTCAAGAGAGGTTCACCTATAATACCGGAAGTCGTAACTGGTTCGAGCAATCAACGTGACTGTTCATGCCCGAAGGACGTAGAAATAATAATGAGCTTTCAAAGGAAATATTCTGCCGACAATCACACAGAAATCCAGAAGTGGACTTCATTTTACTCTTTCTAAACTGAAAACGGCGACTTGTTCTTGTTTTGTGACGGCGATCGATGGTCGATAATGTACTTATCGACATGTTTTTAATAAGAAATCTAAACGCATATATGTACAACGTCCAGTGTGTATACTACATATACATTAGCTGGTATGATTTCAATAAATTTTCTTAACAGAAAAAATAAAATTCATTTTTTGATAATCACCTTTCTGATTTATAGGCCAAAGTTGGAGAAAAAAAACACAGTTCCATGAGTCATATGACAGTCAAAAAGATTACGAATGAACAACTATGCCCATTTGTATAACGATACATGTTTTTTCTTAATAAGGACCTTTAAAAACATACATGTATTTAATGATGGCGATTTTTCAGCAACTATTTTAATTGCTATTGATATAGCATTTATCAAAACTAGTTTCGGATCTATTATTTTTAATTACGTGAAAACAAAAATGTCCAAGAAATATATTGCCTATTTATTCTAGTCCGCCTCTGTTGCCTCGCTAAGGTTGCTACCAGAAAAAACACCCGTTCCGTATCATCGGTAGGTTCACAGGTTCATTAGCTCCCCTGTACATTTAAAGGCTCTTCACTGAACGGATGTGGTAATTATTTTCTTACGGGTTTTTTTGTCAGTAAACTGATTGAGCTGAACCTGTTCACACAGTGAAAATAGGTAGTTTAAATTTTAATAACTTTGTGACACGATTCGGATTTGGAACGTATTAAAATGTACAGCTTAAATCGAGGCTAAAACATTACTTTTCATCCTGATATCACGAAGAAAAAATATATGCCTAGGTATTTATGGTTAAATAGGTATTATGGTTTACCAATCTTTTGCATTTTACCTACAGTTTTACCATTCTTTAACAGTAAATTTGTAAGGATTTAATAAAAGGATACCTATTTTATATTTTTAGGTATATTATATGTACCTATATTTATACAAATTTATACAGGTGGTCCAACGTGTAACAACCTGTATTTGCATACAATTTTTGCACTTTCGTCAATATTAAAGTATTCAGTGACCTTGGGTACTTTATTTTGTTTGAATTTCCTATTCCGCGTTACTCATCAAAAGACATTTATTTATAATATAATATATACCTATTATAATGTACCTGTGAAGAAAATATTAGGACTTTGAGTACCTACCTAAGGATTCTTTACGTAAACACACATTTGTTGAAATAATCTTTTGGACTGAATACAAGCAGGCATTTGATGACGGAAAACTTTTGAAAATATTTTGAGATTCAACAATTTCTAGCCACAAATATGTTGTAGACAGGCACACTTAAAAAAATTGATTGTAGTTCCCAAAGCAGTACGGGAGACCGGTCCAGCATATAAATGTCAAACAATTGGGCAACATTCCAACCGGTTTTTGTAGAAAGATTTAATAACGGACGGATATACCAAAGATATACCATCTCCTGGGCCCCTCAAAGGGTGCCTCACATATTTCAGGTTTTAGTTTTTTGTTTAACATTTTATTTTTTCATATTTTATTTATTTATTTATTTATATTACAGGTATCCTTGAATAGAGGTATTTTTATGAAGTATCTATCACTTTACTTGACTCATGACATGACGCAAAAATAAATATAAATTCTTTGGCATACAAATAATGGCATACTTTCTATGTTTTAAGTGTAGACTTCTTTACGTACGGATTAATGATAGTCTATTTACTTTATTACTAATGTTATTTATTTACTATAGTCACCGGGCCATTATATTAAAAATCATAAATTGGTATCAAGTATCCATATAGGTACATCATATGTAGGTAGGAATACCATAATCCTTGAACCGGATCCGGTTTTACTCATTTTTTGTAATAAATAACTTTGGAATATTTATGACATAAATTTCCCAAAAACATTAAATAGATTTATTGGGAACTAATAATAATTATAATTATTAGTTCAAACAAGAAGTCAAGCCAGCGCGAGTGCTCTTGGGGATTGGGATTTATTGAAATATTACTACCTAGACGAATTGCTACCTAAATATTGGCATTATCTCTGTTACTGAGCTGAGTGGAAAAAGGGAGATAAATTCTGAAAGAAGTATCCAATCAATTAACATATATTCGTTTTTCTTTGCATGACTGATTGTCTATGTTACTATTAGAGAGGTAATAACAATAACAATATTGAAGATAATCAGGCTTGTTTTCCTAAAATTCTATTTTACCTACTATCACAGAAAACATTGCATATCATTTCTATAACAAATTAATCAAGTTTCCTTCGGACTGCATGCAATTTACGTTATTTATATAACAAGGAACCTATATTGACGCATATTTTCAAATGATTAAGCGGAAGTGAAGTTCAAGTTCAGTTGAATGTCTTTTACTTTATTCCGAGAAAGATATGTGGGAATATCGTGAACAGGCTTTGTTCAGCCGATGGTGACCTCTCCCACCACGGTTCTACCTAAATATCCGTATTTATCTAGCTCCGAGTAACTTTTAAACGAAAGAAAATTGACACATTTTAAGGAAATGTAGAACTAGAAAACATAAACATTTAATAGATACCTACGGTCTTTTCTATAATTTAGTATGTATTCTTCAATATAAGATTGTTTCATGCTTTTTATTTTTATGTTATTGATTTGTTGTATATTATGTACAGTTGGTAAGAATTATATGTCATCCCTGGTAAGAGGAGTTATCCATTTTGACTGTTCTAAATTAAGTACAGATAATAGAAAAACGTGTCCTCTTGTATTCAAGGATAGGAGCGTTTGGACTTTGATTCCGAGAGCAGAACAGTACCACAAGCCACAACATAAATGTAATATATGTAGATGGAGGATTGTTTCTCCAACAGTACCGGTCTCAGTTCATCTACCAGTAACATCCAAATATAGCACGTTCTCATAGTTTTTAGTTTTTTAAGATAACGTCTTGGATAACTGAAACAAAGCCTTTGGTCGCAGGGTATAATCACAGTAGACTTTGGTATAATAGACCTTCAGGCACCTCTAAACACTATCTTAACAATCTCATCTCATCCTGGTTTTTATCTAGTACCTATAATTTACTGGATATTTGTACAACTTATTGCAGCTTATTTTATTAGGTTATGTTTCATGTCAAGTAGGTACTATTGTTTAATTTTTATTAATATTAAATAATATTGGGATGTCTCTTAAAGCAAATATATAGTGTAAAACTATAGTGTAGTGTTAAATATAGTGTAAATATAGAGGATGTAAATCACTTAAAATAACCTTTGTAGACAGAGGATTCCATCTTCTACTTCCATGGTAGTTTCAGATACCGGTAGCATACATAAAATTTAATATTCAATACTCGTATCTCTTGTAATAACCATGATACAGTCAAGTCAGGATCGTCAATTGTTGCCAGCAAGTATTTATTTATTTGTGTTGAGCTTTTCAAAGGTTTATGAATTATTTATTATATATGGTTAATACATTGATCCCGCATATTATGGCATTTAAAAATCATATTTTTTAACGGATATTGCAGGTATCAGCAGTGTAAATACCACTTTAAAACTCAGAAAGTTAGGATAGATTTGCGCACCAACTACAAAAATTGTTAAATGCTTTCTATACTAATTGGGGTTAATACCAATCAACAAATTTACTATTTTTATAGTTTTGAGAGTTTCGATACTAATAATAGTAAAGTACTGTTATCAGTGACAACCATCGCTCTGGTGTCCATAGAAATTTTTAAAGAACTATTTTTGTGTGGATAACATAACGGACAAAAAGCACTGAGCCTTATGCCGGGTCCAGACCAAGCAGACAAAAGTGTAACACAACTTTGAGTCAAAAACACGACAAAAAAAATATATTCAGGCAACACAAAATTGAGACAAACTAATTTAATTAACAAACAAAGTTAATTTTTGGAGGCTTATTGCTGATATAATGATAAATAACACGCATTTGCGTTTGTTTAACGTAATAATTTAGTGGTGGTGATTTTTTGGTATTACAAAGTTAAAAACGACGTGGTTAGTATTTGTACATCTTTATTTTACATTTTAAAATGGCATTCAAAAGAAATCAGCACAACACAAACTGCCGTGTTTATATGTGTCATTCCACAAAATGTCAACAGAAGTGTGTCTAAGATTGAAGATAGGTAGAAGTTTGGCCCTAGTATAAGAAACTGTTTCTCATTCATTCCTCCAATAGGCATTTAACAATTTAATAACACAACATAACTACTTTGTTGCAGTTTGTCTATACTTTTCTATTATTAGTCTGGTAAAAGCAGAATATATTTTAATTTAAACATTATTTAACAAAAAATAAGCACTAATATCACCATACAGTTTATCACACTTATTTTAGTCCAAAATGTAAGTAAACAAAAACTAGGGCACCTGTTTCAACCCAAAAAATTCATATAATGCAATGAAGCACTTATGGGACTACTTTTACCACTCTTTTTATCCTCTATTTCACCCTAACTACCACATGAAGTCACTATATTTATGGCAGTTGAATGCTAAATTGCTAGATGATGTGATACGAAATGCAAAACTTTTACTCGTCTTCCTACATATTTGTTTACAATTTGCAGCCCCCTCATCGGTAATTTGAATCGCCAATAGTTCTAGTTTTATCAATTTGCAGGTATTTGACTTTTTTCTCCTTACATTTTTTTTGAATCAGATTCGTGGTTTTTTATGTTTATCACATAGTCCACACTGCGCCGATCTCCTGAAGTTATTTTGTAAAATTTTGTATATTTTGGTACAATTTTGGCTATTTTTTGGGAGGTTACAAGTTGTTAATAATTAGATTCGCTATCTTTTATTTAAAATATAAAAAAATGATTAAAAAATTAACAGTTCTATAAATATTTAATTCCAACATAGGCCTGTGAAAATAACGCCTACGCCTCTGACCAGTCAACGATTTCTACCTATTGTACTATATGCTATTAATTCGAACAGATTCTTAGCATTTGATGATCCTTACCTGCTTGCACCTGTACGTACCTTTTTATCTTTTTAGGTTGAAATATATAACTTGAGGAATGCCCGCCTCCTTTCCGACAAAGACGATACGAATGCAGCACAATAAGGAAGGGGCTGGACGATTTCTCTCCAGTGTTAATTTATTGGTAAAGAAGCCAAATCTGTTCTGTTCCTTGACAATGACTTTAGTTTGGCCAATTTCAAACATCAATAACAGAAAGAAATGTCTGGATACCTAAGGCTGCCTAAGGTACCTAAATAACCTACATATATGTTACATTTTATCAGTTAGATGATTTTTGTAAATTAATTTTTGGCACCTTTTATAAATGTATTACATCAAACGCACCATAAGAGCGATGTGCTAGAAAGAGATATCGATTCATCGGTAGACACAGAACCTTTTTCAACCCATTGCTTTTATGGCCCATTTTTTTGGTCATATCTCCGTTATTATTAAAGATAGACCCATCAATATCTATATTACTGTATTCGTGAGACAACGTTCTATCCAAATATGTAAAAATATACAGGGTGTTCCGTTCAAATAACCAAAGTTAACATCCACCGTCATTTTGTTTGGATTTCATTTGTTTTTTCTACTATCATTCTCGAAAACTTCATAAAAAATCAGGCAACTTTTATATTTCACATTTTTTTTTAATTCTGTAAACAAGAAAGTTTATTTATTTATTTATTTATTTATTTAATTACAACATCCAACAGTTAATACTAATTACAGGATGAAGAAAACACAGAAAATGGAAAATAGTACAGACACTGATTAAAATCTTTAACTAAAATTTGTTTTTTTATACAACTTAAAGAAGTGTTAAAAATATCAAGCTGGCTACTTATATTATTACAGTTTTTACAAGCTCTGTACAGAGGAGAATTAATTAAAATATTAGTTCTAGGAGAAGGTAAATAAATGTAGTGACCAAACGAGATGAACCAAATCCTAGGAACATTAATATCAATTTTTTGTAAAATAGAAGAGTCATCAATTAAATTATGTAACACTTTGTATATGAATACAACAGAATGAAGTTCCTAGTAGCACTTAAACTATTAAAATTGTGTTTTCTAAGCAAAAAATCATGAGGTACGCCAACTTCAGGGTAAACTCCATCAGTTTTAAAAGACAAAAATTTGAGGAAGCGCCGCTGCACGCATCTAAGCTACCAGCATGTGTCTGATAGTGAGGACTCCACACTATCGAAGCATATTCGAGATTCGTCCTGACATATACATAATATAACGATTTTAATGTGTCTGTGTGGGAGAAGTATCTACTACTGCGAACTATAAAGCCTTACATACGGTTAGATTTCGCAATAATGTTGCTAACATGCGTATTGAAGGTGAGATGTGCATCGAAAGTTACTCCTAGATCAGTAAAAGTAGTTGGTCTTTGCATGGTAACGTTATTCAGGGAATAATCATAAAGATTCGGATGCTTTTTCAATGTGTACAACATCACATTGCATTTGGCAACGTTTAGGTTAAGATGGTTCAAAAAACACCATTCCTCAACTCGCCTAAGATTTGCAGCAAGACGAATACAATCGCTCTCCGACTGAATTTCACAATAAATTTTAAAGTCATCGGCATAAAGTAGGCAAAAAACGTCAATGCAGCTGACAATATCATCTATAAAGATAGAAAATAAAAGTGGCCCCAGATTACTTCCCTGCGGAACTCCAGAGGTAGCCAAATATTCAACGGACTTGAATCCATTGAACATCACGTATTGCCTGCGATTTTTAAGGTAAGATATAAACAGATTAATTAAAGGTAATGATAAGTTAACAAGAGGGGTCAAAATATAGTGAATCACTCTGTACTTGACAAAGGAAAGACTAGCCCCAATTCAACCAGAAGATTTATTACTGCAGTAGGTAACTGGAGACGCATTAATTTTGGTGATATGTGTGTTAATAATTACATATATACTAAAATGTCAGGTCTTCCTTTTTAACCTCGTTTCCCCCATTACGACAGACATGACTGGTAGCGCAACCGTTCCCATCATCAGCTGTTATTTAATAATACGAAATTGAGCACAATCATTGCAATACACTGAAGAAATACGCACGACCTTTCAGAACATCCATTACATCGTTATATAATGGAATAGTGTAATGGGAGATTATTTTAATCACACCGCAAGTATCTGAAAGCGTTTTTATATAAATTTACTTGTTCAAAATTGTGGTAATTAACTACTAAAAGATATACAGGGTGTTTCATAATATATGCGCAGGACTTCAGGATGTTATAGCTCGTCCAAAAATATGAAAAAAGTTTCTATTAACTTACCCTCTAAAATGCACCATTTTAGAGATACAGGGTGTTGAAGTTGAAAAAAAAATTTCGTTTTTTGCGAATATCTCCGGAACCGTTTATCGTACAGAAAACAGCTTTTGTAAGCATTTTTTATTCATAATAAACTATGTTTTCTGCGGAATATTTTTTTAAAGTCATAATTGGTGAAGGTTGTGAAGGGGTAGTGGATGTTTTTCTCCCCAACTTCTACGCTACTGGAAAAAGTACAATTTTGAGGCACCCACTTGAACCGCCAATGTTTTGTACATAAAAAAGGTATCTTGGTCATAAGCTCTAAAGTCGATCGTTTTCGAGAAAAATCAACTTTTATGTTGAAAAACATGGTCAATTTTTTGAAAACATGGTCAATTTTACCTTTACGGTTTGGAGAATTTTGAAAAGACAACTTTTGTATAATTTTTTAATTTTTTTTTAATTTTGCAATTATGAAGTTAACGTTTGGTTTTGTAACTTGTTCTAACGTTTAAATAAATTTGGTTTAATTAGTAAGAAAAAAATTTTATTTCAAAAAATTTACCATGTTTTTCAACATAAAAGTTGATTTTTCTCGAAAACGATCGACTTTAGAGCTTATGACCAAGAGTACCTTTTTTATGTAGAAAACATTGGCGGTTCAAGTGGGTGCCTCAAAATCGTACTTTTTCCAGTAGCATAGAAGTTGGGGAGAAAAACACCAACTACCCCTTCAAAACCTTCACCAATTATGACTTTCAAAAAAAACCCTGTACATTATGTATAATGTATATAGTACTTAGGACACAAATAACAGAGGACAGTATTTAGTATTAACTGTCATATTTTCAATAAACCATCATTTACCACTTAAAAAGTAAAATTTTAAAGAGTAAGAAGAGTAAGTAAGAAGTGAATAAAATATACACCCGTGGAAATTGGAAACGACTCACCTAAAACTATAGTCATTTTTGTACGGTTATATTTTCTAAACGGTGTTATAAATTTGACCAAATTTTTTTTTATTTCATTAAGCCAAGCTTGGGCTGTAATGTAGGGTAGGTCAGTTGTCATATAACACGGTTATAGAATATGTACAGGATGATGTGTAGGAACGCGTTTTTTTACCAAAATGTAAGCAGATATCTGGGATGCACGTAAAGTGGGGAAATAAATTTTATTGTGTCAAAAGATAGTTTTATTTATGCTACAAAAAATGTTTTTTGAAAATCCTTTCTATCTAGATTGGTTTCCAAATTATAGCGGTTTTTGTAAACCATTGCATTTGTGACTGATCACGTGCCGATTTTTTAAAATAAAATAAGTTGGCTTTGAAATGAAAATCGATCCTGTCACTTATCACATAGCAATAATCTTATTATAATAAAAAAATCATACAAAATTTAAGTTCTTATTTATTAATAAAATCAAAAAACACGAACTAGAAATGTTACAAAAAAAAAAAAAAAATAGGACTCTAGCCAAATAGGAATATCTGGTGGGGCCTCCACGAACTCTTATAATTTCATAACATCATCCTGATAGGTGACAGGATGGATTTTCATTTCAAAGCCAACTTGATTTATTTTAAAAAATCGGCACCTGTGATTAGTCACAAATGCAATGGTTTACAAAAACTGATATAAATTGGAAACCAATCTAGGTAGAAAGGATTTTCAAAAAATATTTTTTTAGCACAAATAAAACTATCTTTTGACACAATAAAAATTATTTCCCAACTTTGCGTGCACCGCAGATATCTGCTTATATTTTGGTAAAAAAACGCGCTCCTACACATCATCCTGTACATATTCTATAACCGTGTTATATGACAACTGACCTACCCTACATTACAGCGCAAGCTTGGCTTAATGAAATAAAAAAAAATTTGGTCAAATTGATAAAACCGTTTAGAAAATATAACCATACAAAAATGACTACAGTTTTAGGTGAGTCGTTTCCAATTTCCACGAGTGTATTTACAATAATAAATATATAAAAATATTTTAATATTACTAGCACAAACTCTAAAATATTGAGAACATTGTACATAAGTAGGTATAATAAACAAATTTGATTCTCCCTAATTATGTCATCAGTCATCACATGTTGCCTACTCTAAAGTACCCATACAGAATGACGTAATTTTCTTTATTATAATAATATTAAGGAATGCCTATATTATGCAATATTACGTAAAGGAAAAGGAAAGTAGTCCGTGTCCCGCATTCGAATATCTGCTCCAGCAAACTCTTGTTGAGCGTTGAGCGTCTTCCGGACTTATTTTAGCCAGTGTGGGATCGTAAGTAGTAAGTTAGGCATCTAGGTACCCAATATATTAAAGTAAGTTAAAAGAACACCCTGCAATGTATATTAAATATCGGATTTATTAAATTTTGCCGGATGTACAGGAAGCACTAAATAAAGATATTTGGAATGTTACGGTCTAATTTAAAAGCAGTGGAATGAACAATGAATTATAAAATGGTGTGTTATAAGTTTTAGTAAATACAGTTCTATCTGATTTTAATATATCACTGTACTAAATTGTAAGACAGATACATGTTCATGTTAATAAATAATATCCTGTAATAGGAGCTTGTTTGCATCAGCTCCTGCGTTAATAATTGAGTTATAAATATTCAGAGGTAATATGGTACTACCTCAATGTAAATATTCGTCATTATCCGCGGGAAAATGACAGGAAACTTTTCTTGCGTCCATAAACTAGCACTTTATTACGGAAGCGTAGAAGGGCCAACTAATTAAAAATATTTTTTTTCTTTAAATTCCGAGATAAAAGTCAGAATTCCGAGATAAAAGTCAGAATTCTGAGATAAAATTCGGAACTTTTATCTCGGAATTAACATAATTTTTACTTTTTTCTCAGAATTCCGACTTTTATCTCAGAATTCCGACTTTTATCTCGGAATTAACATAATTCTGACTTTTATCTCAGAATTCCGACTTTTACCTCAGAATTCTGACTTTTATCTCGGAATTTAAAGGAAAAAAATATTTTTAATTAGTTGGCCCTTCTACGCTTTCGTACTTTATTGGTACTTTTTAAGAAATTAAAATTGGGCCCCTCAATGTCACAATAAAATTTAAAAGAAATGTTGCAATTTATAGCCTCTATTAAAGACTATAGGAATTATTCGCAAAGTTAAAGCAATTATTCGTTTTACAAATTGTTGTTGATACGCCTATGTTGTGCCTATATTTCGTGTAATATTTTCTGATAAACTGAAAAGTAGAGTAGAATAATAAGAATTACCTACCTGTCCATTGATCGACACAGTTACTTCAGGAAATAAAGCAGACATGGTTCAGTGCTTTCATTACGTAGCCTTTTCTATTGGTTATGATACTATTAATCTTTTCTACAAAAGTTCAGGTATAGCAGATCACCTAAGATGATGATAATGGTCATATTTTTTTATTTAATAACAAAAGGAGTAGAGACTTGACATACCAAGTATCAACGAAATGATAAAATAAATAAGCCCGAAATGTTATTATTTACAAGAGTATTTTGAAACTTGAAATGCGCTGGTAACACTTCCGAATTCAGAGAAAGTAACTTAACAACTTTAAATTTTTAAATGGAACACCCTATGTATATGTTTGTAGTGGCGAGATACAGTGAAATACACTGCAGTGCCCTTTTTGGGTCTTTGCTACTACCTGTCTGACAATTATTGTCTAATTGACAGACAAACAACGATCTGCAGAAAAGCAGATGCCATTACAGCGACCTCTATTTGAGGAAGACAATCCTACTTAATTATTGGAAGGAGATGCTGAAAACAACTACTCCACGGGCAATATGCCCCCACTGGCGTTGCATTACATCAACATCTCCATGGGTGTCGCCACATCCTTCATCAAGACCAAATACCAGACAATGACCGGTTTCGATCTTATTATGGTCTCATCAGATTGCCATAGGTATCGGAATCGATGATGATCTGGCGACATTGATTGCCTAAGGGGCTAAGTGAATGTTTGAAGTGGCGAGATACAGTGAAATACTGTATTTATAAATATGGCACTGCAGTGAATTTCACTGTATCTCGCCACTACAAACATTCACTTATGCCCCTTAGGCAATCAATGTCGCCAGATCATTCATCGATTCCGATACCTATGGCAATCTGATGAGATCATAACAAGATCGAAACCGGTCATTGTCTGGTATTTGGTCTTGATGAAGGATGTGGCGACATCCATGGAGATGTTGATGTAATGCAACGCCAGTCGGGGCATATTGCCCGTGGAGTAGTTGTTTTCAACATCTCCTTCCAATAACCCTATGTATATATGTTAACTTGATTGGTTTTTGGAATATTTGAAAAATATTGAAATTTTGGAAATTCGTTTTTATTTTATTCTAGCTTTATTTGAGTAGATATTGAAAAAAGAACAACACTTCTTATAGCAAGTTTTTGGGCTCTATCGAATGGCATAATTATATTTTTCATAAAACTTTTTGTCTTTCCAGGGCCATCATCAACATTTTTTTTTAAATACAGCCCTGGAGGTTTTATTACATTTTTGAAAATCTCTATGAATACGTTTATTTCGTCAATTTCAAGCCGTCTTGAAAAAAAATATTGATCAACGCTTGGAATTGAGATTCCAAGCGGCTTAGATCGTTCAAGTCAATCCTAAAATATTGTAGGATTTACTTGAATCAAGCTGTTTCAGATTTTGATATAAACAGGATTGGAAATCAGGATCTAACTGCAGAAGTTTGTACTTATGCTTCACGTACTGAAGAATCACATGTTTCGAATGAAAAACTTCTTCAGTGATCCTGTGAAAACTAAAAAGTAATTTGTATTTAGCCGCGATGAAAAACGTTTTGATAGTTCAGTCATATCATTGTTAAAGGTTCTTAAATAAACTAGGTAATTGTTATTCAAAATATAATGGTGAGGGCACCCACATTGTTAAATACCTACTTAAAAATAGAATGCGGCCTTGCTTCAATTCAAGTGCCAATATAGTATTCATATATGTTTTACTTGACTATTTAAATTTATAAAATGACATATGTTTGCAATTCAAAATAGCTAAAAGAAGCTAAAGACAAAAGGTAACGATTGAACAAATTTCAGAATAGTCCAACCCAATAGTGGACCTTTAGAATATAAATAACTTATTTATTATATTATATTATAGGTATGTTATATAAAATATTACGTATTTACCGTAGGGACTTAGAATTGTTCATAAGATATTAATCATTAATTGCACAATGTTATGCAACTGGGAAACTTAATCTATTCAGCTAGCGCTTATCGCTAATATTCTCAGCGTGTAACTTAATACTGCAGCTGCATTTAGGCAGATTTGGAAGTCACCTTACTTTATTCCTAGAATCAAAAACTACGACGACATTAGCGTCGCCTGACAAAGCATTCCGAACTTATAAAAGGCAGTAAGGTACCTTTCAACAGGTTAGTTGTAGTTAACTCACGTAGTTGTAATTTTACCGTTGTAATTCACTCACCATTATTATACAAGGCTCTTCGAAGAGCCTCTGTGAACAAATAAATATTTTTTAAAAAATCAATCAATCAATTTACGATATAACAAATTGGCGCAGTCGGTAGGATTTCACGCGTTATTAGAACACGGATTTGCCTCACTGGTAACGTGGAATTCCAATTCCTAAGTGAAATATCGAACCAACGCAAGAAAACAAGAAAAATCAAGAAAAATAAAATTTCAAGAAACGAATCAACAAGAAACAAACAATTCAGGAGTCCAGTGCCTACTAGAACACGGAAATCACCCTCACTAGTTGCCGTTCTCTTGTGCCCGAATTCTACACCAAGTCCAGAGTATCCTGCTTCAGAACACGGACCTGCCTAACTGAACGAGAACCCTGAGACAAGGAAGGAATGAAAACAACAATTTGGTAAGTGCTCAAAGAATTGTCACGCTTTGCCTTACTCACTGTGTAAAACATTTTCAACGTTTACGTAATTTTAATTTTATTTTATTCTACTACGGAATATAAACCAACCTATTTTCCAACTTGTACCCAATTTCAATTATTAATTACCAGATTATTAATTTATTTAAATAATATTTTTATCTAAAACATTTTATTAAAATTAATTTACAAAATGCCTAATGAAATCGAAGTTAACCAGGTTGACGAAGCAGTCGTCGAACCTTATAAATTATCTGAAATATTTTCTATTGTACCGGAATTTGATGGAAATCAGATCTTCTTGCAAACATTTTTAAATGCTGTAAGATGTGCTTTCGATATGGCCATAGCCAATCAAAAGATTCTTTTAACTCTTCATGTTAAAAATAAGCTTCGTGGCAAAGCTGCCGAAATAGTCAATTCTAGGAACCCATCCACTTGGGATGAGATAAAAACTTTACTTGAAACACATTTTGGGGACTCTAGAGATTTAACCTCTTTAATTCAAGACCTCCAAAGAATTTCCCAAAAATCAAATGAATCTGCATTAAATTTTGTATCTCGATTGCAGACACATAATGCAAAAATGCATGCCGCTGTACAAAAGCAACAGCTCAGTGCTGAACAACGAACAGCACAATCTAATCTAATAGAAACTATGACATTGAATACACTATTAACTGGTTTAGATCCAAAATTAGGATTAATTATTCGTGCTAGTAATCCCGAAAATATGCTACAAGCAATATCGCGAATCAAACGAGAACTACAGTTATCGTACTTCGAATCACAGAAATTATCAAAGCCAGGTAATATTGTTAACACTCTACTGAAAAAACCGCATAACAACACTACTCCTATTACACAAAAATTTTGTACATTTTGCAAACGAAATGGTCATGTAATAAGCGAATGTCGTACTAGACAACAACAACAACAATATTCTTCGAATTATCAAAATTTTTCAAATCAAAATTATGCTCAAAAACCAAATTTTCAAACAAATCAATCATACCAAAACTACCAAAGACCACCTTTTAATCAAAATGGCCCAAGACCTCAGACTAATCCACAACAAAATGGTTTTCAGAATAGACCATCTACAATACAACCTAACCCAAATTTTAATCAACAAAGACCCTCTATAATTAGACCTAATCCAAATTTTCAACAACCAAAAACACATCATGTCAATGAAATAGCCGAAAATGCTGATTACCAATATCAATATGATTTCGAATCAAAATATGTAGATGATACTGCTCATCAAAATCCAAATTATGTCGATGATACTGCTCATCAGTACCAAAATTTTGATTCAAACGTGATGTATACAAATGAAGAATTTGATTACCATGCTACCAATTACTCTGACTCTTATCAGGATTTTCAATCGGATACCCAATTAGACGATCCGCCCAATCAAGAAATTACCGAATTAAATACCCAAATACAAACAATGAACTTAAGCGAAACGAGTTCATTCAACGAACAGGATTTCTTATGAATCCACTATTAACAGTAAATTCTAAAAATTTATATTACATAAAGGACGCCAGTAATGAATTCAAATTATTAATTGACACTGGTGCAGGACTTTCAATATTTAAACCTAAAACTTGCGAAAAATTTACAAAACGCTTTAAAGAAAATGTTATAATTCAGGGAATTACAGATCAAAAAATTTCAATTAATGAATCAACCTTTATCCCTTTCAATGCCAAGGACCCCTTCAAAGTGTATGTCCATAATATCGACATAGAATTTGACGGACTATTAGGATCAGACTTTTTGGAACATTACGAATGCGTTATTGACCTAAAAAACAAACTTCTCATAACAAATTTTAAAACTATCCCACTATTCAAGGTTACTGACGATTTACAGATACCACACAAAACAACTCAAATAATTTCCGAAAAATCTGGAAAAAACAAAATTTCTATTGACCCTCGTACGGAACAAATTTATAAATTTACTTGTAATTTAGTTAACACAGAAGCTATACTTTTAGGACAAGAAATAGAAAAAGTTCGTTTACCAAATGCTCTTGTTAAAATCAATAGTAAAGGAGAATTTTTTACATCAGTAATTAATGCGAATGCTATTCCAAAAACTATAGAATTTTCAAATATAACTTTAGAACCTATTCAAAATTTTAAATCAATTTTTAATTTAAATGAACGAAATTCGAACGATCTTACGTACACAGACAGAACAGACGAAATAAAAAATCAACTTCGACTCGAACACTTAAACGAGGAAGAACGAGATTTAATTACAGACCTTTGTTTAGACTTTTCAGACATATTTTATTTAGAAGGAGACAATTTAACTTTTACTAATGAAATCAAACACTCTATAGACACTAGTAGTTCAAAACCTATTTTTACCAAATCATATCGCTATCCTTATATTCACAAAGAGGAAGTCAAGAATCAAATGTCCAAAATGTTAGACCAAGGAATTATCAGACCATCAATATCACCCTGGTCTTCGCCTGTCTGGGTTGTCCCAAAAAAATTAGACGCATCCGGAAAACAAAAATGGCGTGTAGTCGTTGACTATAGAAAATTAAATGAAGTAACAGTCGGAGACAAATACCCTCTCCCTAACATTTCAGATCTGCTTGACCAACTTGGTAAATGCGAATATTTCACGACTTTAGATCTCGCGTCCGGGTTCCACCAAATTGAGATCGATCCAAAAGACATTTCAAAAACTGCTTTTTCCGTAGAAAATGGACACTTTGAATTTGTGCGCATGCCCTTCGGATTAAAGAATGCCCCCTCCACATTCCAGCGTGTGATGGACAACATCCTTTTAGGTATACAAAACGAACGTTGCCTGGTCTATATGGACGATATTATAATTTATTCCCCGACAATACACGAACATATTTCCCGACTAACCGAAGTTTTTAAACGATTAAGAAATGCTAACCTCAAAATTCAACCCGATAAATGCGAATTCCTCAGAAAAGAAGTCGCTTATCTTGGTCACCTTATTACACCTGACGGAGTAAAACCAAATCCCGATAAAATTAAATGCGTTGCTAATTTCCCACAACCAAAAAATCAAAAAGACATTAAGTCATTTTTAGGACTTTCTGGTTATTATCGTCGCTTTATCCCTCAGTTTGCCAAACTTTCGAAACCTTTAACAAAATTATTACAAAAAGACATACCTTTCAATTTCGACTCAGAATGTACCAAAGCTTTCGATCAACTTAAAGAGTCATTAACATCTACTCCAATCCTAATTTACCCGAATTTCGACGAGCCTTTTGTGCTTACTACAGATGCTAGTGCATTTGCAATAGGTGCCGTTCTCTCACAAGGCCCCATAGGAAAGGACCTTCCCATAGCATATGCCTCAAGGACGTTATGCTCTGCGGAAACTAAATACTCCACAATTGAACGTGAACTTCTAGCTATAGTATGGTCAGTTAAACACTTTAGGCCGTACCTGTACGGAAGAAAATTTAAACTAATAACAGATCATAGACCTCTCACCTGGTTATTTTCAATAAAAGATCCCGGAAGCCGCCTAGCGCGTTGGCGTTTAAAATTAGAGGAATATGAATACGAAATTGAATACAAACCAGGCAAAATTAATAAAAACGCAGATGCTCTCTCTAGAATTAAAATCAATCATTTCCAAAATTGTTCCAAATTTCAAACACGAATTTTACCATCAAACAGCGATGATGAATCAATACACTCTGAAACAACCGAGATCGCACCAGAAACCATCGTTCATGAATTTGAAACGTTTATTGACCTATACAAAAACAAATCACTAATCGACTATTCCAAAATTCTATTCACTAACGATCAACTATTAGACAAAAAACACAAAGACATAGTTACATTCTTCCAAAAAGATAAACTTGAGGACCTTCACTACAAAATAATCGAAGACATATTTGAAGAAAACCCCGATTTTCACGTTAATAAAATAAATACAGTCACAAGTAAAACTGTAAAGAACCGTAAATATTATATAGTTCCTTTACCCTTCGATCCCGAAGACGTATTAGAAACACTTTTTATTACACTTTACAGAGACAAAGATCTTTTTGACTCTTCAAAAACATATTTTGTCGAAAATAACTTGGACCTTCCTATTCTTGAAATGTTATCCTTTATATTAACCGATACAGAAGTAAAATTAACTATTTGTCAAAATTTAATTCAGACACCTGACATTGACCAAATTCCAATAATTTTAGATCAGAACCATACAGGTAAGACAAACCTCCATCGTGGTATCAACGAAACGATTAGGAGAATAAAAGATAGATATAATTGGCCCCACTTAACGAAAGATGTAGAAAACTATATCAAGAATTGCGAAATTTGTCAAAAAACTAAAATTTTACGTAAAAATTTAAGCAATCCTCTAGTCATTACTGAAACACCGAAAACACCATTTGAAAGAATCAATATTGATATTTTAGAAATCCCAACACAAAATTACCTTTTAACCATTAGAGATGAATTAACTAAATTTACACAAGCATACCCTCTATCGAATAAATCAGCCAAATCAGTAGTAAACACGTTACTTTTATACTTTCAACACTACGGTACACCCCTACGCATACATTGCGATTGCGGTAAAGAATTTGATAACACTCTACTCAAGGATCTATGTACATTGTACGATATCAAACTTTCATTTTCTAGCGTTAACCACCCTCAGTCCAATGGATCTATAGAGAGATTCCATGGTACATTATTAGAAATGATACGAGCCAATAAAACAGAGAATCCAAACGAACATCCATTAACAGTGCTTCCATATGCTGTTATATGTTACAATAATTCAAAAAATAAAACACATGGTTTCACACCATACGAACTCATATTTGGTCATACCTCTAGTCGCCCTCCTGAGACGCTATATAATCAAAAGGAGCTTATCTCAAAATACGTCCGAGATTTAAATAATAAAATATCATATTACTATAAAATTGCTCGTGAAAAAACCAATCTTCAAAAGCAAAAAGCTAAAACCCGCTTTGATAAACATGTATCAGGAAATCGTCCCGAATACAAGATCGGAGATAAAGTTTATGTAAAGGAATCCCAAATAAAAGACAAATTACAAAACAAATTTAATGGACCATTCGAAATTAAGGAAATTTTCCAGAATTCAGCAATCTTATTTAACCCAAAAACATCACAAACAAATAAAATAAATTTCGACAGAATGAAACCATATTTTGAAAGTTAAAATTTATTTTCAGGTTTCTCCTGCTGATCGGAGCAGCAGTCTCACAATATTCTATAACACCAATAAACAACACTGTTGGAATATATTACCACGAAGACAGTGGAATTGTCGTTACAAACAGACAATGGACCTTATTAGTACACAAAAACATATCATCCTTAAAATTAGCATACGAACACAATCATGAACTCTTAGATACTCTTTTAAAGGCAATTAATCCAACTTTTGAAAACATGAATTTATTCAGAGGTCAAGTTAAAACCCATGTTAGCTTATTAACCCAAATTTCAAACTCAATCCACGAAAAATTAGATGAAATTAATTTCGATAGTAAACGCTATAAGCGCGGTATTCTTAATGGTATTGGATCAATATTTAAATCAATAACCGGAAATTTAGATGCTGAAGATGGCCAATATTATACTGATGCCATAAACAAAATAACTCACGATGAACACCAAATAGAAAACCTATTAAAAAACCAAATCTCTGTTACAACATCAGTAATTCAGAATTTTAACACAACCATTCGGAAATTGCAAATCGATGAAGAAACCTTCAACCGAGATATAAAAATGATTTCAGATTCAATTTACAGAACAGCTGATAAAATAAAAATTATTGAAGCTAAATTAAAATTTTTAGAAAAATGTGAACTTCTCATGGAAAGTTATTTGTATATCGAGAATCAGTTAGATGATATTCTAAATTCAATCACTTTCGCGCGTTTAAAGATTATTCATACGTCAATAATTAACCCTGAAAATCTGATTACCTCATTGCAGGAAATATCACAAAATTTACATCAAAATAATTTACCACATCCCATTCGATTATCTAATGTTGGTAGATATCTAGACATAATAGAACTAGAAGCATTTCAAACAAACTCAGACTTAGTATTTGTTTTAAAAATTCCTTTAATCGATCAACAAAGATACACCCTCTTCCAATTATTCCCTATACCCATCCTAGACAATAGGACTGGTTTATATTACGTTTTATCGTCAAATCAAAAATATATTGCGCGTGATGACGATTCTTTGATGTACATCCCAATGTCGGATCTCAATGGATGTAAACCACTTTACTTAAACACAAGAATTTGTTCAAATCTATTTGCATACCCCATTGATGACAACGCAATCTGTGAAGCCCGAATAATGAGGAGCCTCCGAAATCTCCCGAAAAATTGCCAAACAGCCCTGGTATTTGCCAAAGGATATAACGTCCAACAACTCATAGAAAACATATGGCTAATAATAAATTCCGAACCACTCCAAATTACAATCAATTGTCGAGAAAGACCCTCAAAAACAGAAATTATCTTCAAAAATTCGATCCTTAAACTGCAACCTGAATGTAACGCATTCATAGGCGCTACGAAAGTACAAGCCAATTCAAGAGACATTTCCGAATCAAAAGTCAATACCCATCCAATATTAATCCCTTACAATTGCTGCGAAAGAATCCCAGACAATTTCGAACTACCAAAATTAAAGCCACTTAAGTTAAACGACCTGAACATGGAAGACCTAGAAGTCGCAAAACACAAATTGGACGAATATTCAAAAACTCTAGATGACTTAATCAATGAACCTTTCGTGACCAAACACATCTCCTGGTTCACTTATCTTACCATTACAACAATAATTGCTCTCGTTATACTGTATATCTTCTGCAAGTGCAAGAATAAAAGAAGAAGACTCGCAATCTCAGTCTCTTCTAACTCTCCACCACATCCACCTGGGGACAGACAAGGAATTAGTAGGTTCACCAGCATACTTCCCAGAAGAAGACCATCAATCAGACCCGAAGATCGACTCGAAGAAGAAATCGAACTCGATCAGTGACAGTGAACAAGTGAACTTTCAGTGAAAGCATTTGACATTCACTTTTATTGCTTTATCTTTTTATATTTTACATTATTTTAATATTTTACATCATTTTACTATTTTAGCATTAAGTCAGACTTTACACTCATATTTCACATACCATTTTACAAATTTTAAATTTTCAATTTTTAAAATTTTTTCAATTTATAAAAGTTGCTGCATAACACCAACTTTTATCATAAGGGGGGAGTTGTTATATAAAATATTACGTATTTACCGTAGGGACTTAGAATTGTTCATAAGATATTAATCATTAATTGCACAATGTTATGCAACTGGGAAACTTAATCTATTCAGCTAGCGCTTATCGCTAATATTCTCAGCGTGTAACTTAATACTGCAGCTGCATTTAGGCAGATTTGGAAGTCACCTTACTTTATTCCTAGAATCAAAAACTACGACGACATTAGCGTCGCCTGACAAAGCATTCCGAACTTATAAAAGGCAGTAAGGTACCTTTCAACAGGTTAGTTGTAGTTAACTCACGTAGTTGTAATTTTACCGTTGTAATTCACTCACCATTATTATACAAGGCTCTTCGAAGAGCCTCTGTGAACAAATAAATATTTTTTAAAAAATCAATCAATCAATTTACGATATAACAGGTATATAAATAAAATGTATATAGCGAATAGTTGTGCCTACGTTATGAAAATAAATACAAAACATTTTTTATAGGTATTATTAGGCTCCTTTTATTGTTATTTGTCATTATATTAAGTTAAGCATGCATGCAGTTTGTAAAGAAGTTATTACCTAAACTTTATGTTACATTGTAAATAAGTAAATAATATAAGTATAAATGACTAGAATTATTGATAAAAAATTGACGACTAGCATAGAAAGTGGCTCTATTAAAAATCTTCTTAATCCAAATTGTCGAAATAGTCATATTTGTACTGTATGTAGTTGTTCTGAAATTTAAAATTTATTTTATCAAATTATTCTAAAATGTAATTACAAATAGCACATTTTTCTGTAAGAACATAATTATTGTTCTATACATGTTTTAGTTAAAAAACTACATTATATATACAGGGTGGATTTTTTAAAGGAAAACACCGGTGTAACTCTGTTAATACTAAATTTACACTATATGTTCTTTGGAACGTTGGCCTTTATTTTAGAGGTATAGTTTCATTTGCAAAACTGTCTAGAATTGAAGGATAAATGACATTAAATGAAAATATACAGGACGTTCCATTTAAATTTTGAAAGTTATACTTAGTAATTTCCAGTTAAACGCTATAAGACAGTTTCGAAATTTTCATGAGAAAGTTTCAAAGAACGTATAGTGTATATTCGTATTAACAAGTGCATCCTTTGAAAAAAATGCACCATGTACCCTGTATACATTTTGCTAGAAGAATAGAATGACTACTCAATCCATAGGATGATAATCACTTTCCATTTTGATTAAATGGTATGAAAAAACATGAAATAACAACTTAACTCCATCTGAACACTGCAAGCTTGAAAAATTACGATTAATCTTTATGCAGGGTTAAGTATGTTATTCCATAAATCTTTATATCTTGGAGATACGACAGCATATATCATATAAAAAATGAGTATAAGGTGTTACATAGTAACTTACCATTGCATAAGAAGATCCATAACTTCCGTGTTCTTGCAAAATTCTTTGCAAACCACGAATGTAATCTATAGCATGTTGCAACGTTTTTACTTTGCTTATTCGTTTTCCTCTGTAATAGTTAATAAACATTAGTATATGTATATAGTAGGTATATAATAATTAACTATGGTATACTTATATTAATTATTGTATATAATAATTAAAAGTTTTGTCACAAAAACATTGTAGCGTCATTACCAAATATTTTTCTCTATCTTACGTAGTTATAGAAGAAATATGCAACCCAAATGAACTGTTATTAAAAAAATCAGGTTAGAAAAGGTTAACCTACGTACATTATATCAAGTCGCAGTTTTTAGAAAGTTTTTAAATAAGCGAGATATAGAATCCCACGAAAATGTAAAAAATATATTAGCTTATAATATCTCGGAGCAGAATCCTTGATATCTGATTTCTGTTTTGACAAATCAATTTGTCTAAGAAAATTGACATGCTATCAATCTTCTCCAATCTGTGCATCAATTACTGACTAAATTCCAAGTATTGGACAATAGTTATTTGCAATTAACTTATTGAAACTGATTAAACCAGAGTCAATTTTGTTACTTACACTTATAACGACATGAGTAAATAGAATAACATCAAAGAGAGATCTATGATTATATTTTGTTAAATACAGATACCTACCTATCTAGGTATATTTTTTCAGTATGAAAAATTTGCATAAACTAATAAATATTAAACAAAAACTTGCCCCAAAATGATCCGTTCGATGGAACTGATCTTTATTTCTTCAAAAGTATGCCCAAATTTTCAGTAGTATATTTAAATACATTAAAAGCAGGTAATTGGACACTTCTCTTTACAAATACACGTTCCACAAGACAAAACTTAAAAAATATCATGTTACCTAACGTTTTGAATTGGCACCGCTTTCCTCAATTTGACAAAGGCAGTATTGACAGCTTGAACTCGTCTTCTTTCTCTTGCATTCCTTCTAGCAACAACTTGCGGTGGTTTGTCTTTATGAGGCACGTGACGGTACGCACAATTTTTTTTATTCTTTTCTCTCAAAGGCTGCTTATCGGACACCTCCTTTGAAAAGTTGTCATCTGCTGGTGCCACGCGATGGTCATAGGTTTCATATATCCACGGATTTTCACAAGAGAACATGCAAGACGACACTTGAACGTTAGAGTGACAATATGACATTTTTCATGTTATCACTGTTTTTTTTTTCTACTGAGTATTTTTTCCGTATAGGTATACCTAGGTACTATCAATAATGAGGTTGCCCTATGACTGAAGATGGTATCATGAAAGTATCTTTTAATTTAAATTCGCCCGCATGCACCTGGTGGAGGCGGGGTTAAAGGTAGCGACTTTTTAACACTTTCAGCTGTTCTTTGTGCTTTTACTCATATACTTAATTTACAAATGAAACCCTATGGTTAAGTTATGATATATTTGAGGGATTGATTAATGTGTGTAAGGATTTTATGGATGGTTACAGGAAGATGTCCTATAAAGAACGAAAATTGAAACGTAACATGACAAAATTAGGAAGTCCTTCCAGTGTGTAAGTGGGAGTGAAACAAATACATATTATATAATATTTAAACTTCCGTCAAATAGTGATTCTAGTCGAATAGTGAATCGAGTCGGTAGGTCTGAGTTCAATGTCTCGATCGATCAATACAGAGGGCGCGAGTTCGAATCCCCATACCGTCGGGCAATTTTTAATTAAATTGTGTACTCGCAGATTAAGGCTTGTTTGCAAGATGGGTTGGCAACCATAGCGTGCATCCTAGGATGGGAAGAATGCCAGCTTATGGTTAATGTGAGCGATTAACATCTATTACCTAATCTTCCTAATTAATAAGGTTTTGTAGATTTCCCTCATTTCAGCACTGAATGGTGGTTAGGGTTTACCAACATGTCGTTCCATAAGATAGGAATGTGCAAACCATTTTGCTTGATCTCAAACCGTTTAGATTTTATAAGGTGTCAAGGTTACAAAATGTCAATATTCACCTGTCAATATTTCAAAAACAGTTGAAGATGGCTGTAGGACATCCTACATGAAATGTGTTTAGAATATCACCATATATTTAATACTACTATATCGCGTATTTCCTATGTTAACCCATAAGCGGTTTCTCCGAAAACACCAAAGGACAAAAGATATAGTGCTATACTCTTCGAGAGAGTCTTTATTCGATTTGCGCATGCGCAGATTTTGTCGATATCCATGGTTACGGAAGCTGACACGTTGTTTATAGATTAACAGACTTTTCAACTTTCAACTTTTTTTTAAAAGAAGTCGGTAGACAGAGATGCAGTATTTATGCTGCATTCTTATTGGATTTTGCGATATTCGTGCGCATGCGCATATTTGACTAAGGTACTCTCGATAAGGATAGAGATTGTATGCCGGCGCCGTGGTGTTTTCGGAATTTTTGGGCCTCTACCCGCGATATAGTAGTATTATATATATGAATATCACGTAGAGTTCAATTGCAATAATATACAGGATGTTCCATTTAAAATAACGAAGATGACATCAACTTCCGGTATAACGGGAAGCGTTAGGTGGACGCCATTATTTTAGTTGGGAAGGGCATGCCCGAAAACACTATTGCCCAAATTTTCAAAATTAAAATCGAAGTAGTCTCTGAAATATGTCTAATGACTCGTCACCGTGGGACACCCTGTATATTATAGGTAAAATATTTCACCCTGATAATTGAATGCGAAGGCGGTACAAATCAAAAATCATCTGCCTTTCAACGATATAGGTGATTATATGAAAATCTTACCAGGTGGTGAGTTAACAAAGATTTTTCAGCTGTCCAGTCAGCATTAAATAGCTTACCAATAATTAGTTTACAGCCGTACTATAATTATTCTTATACTTACTAGATGAAGGGTTGCATAATATCATTTAAATAGTTGTCTAACAACTTAGTATGGGCCGTTTCCACATCTTTTTTTTTATTTGCTTATTAGAAAATATATACTTCGTTATGGCTAAAAAGTATTTTTTTAAATTTTTTTCTTCGCCAGATATATTTTGAAAAAATTGTTAAAATTACCATATATTTCAAATAACGCGCCATTGACGTCATACTCCAGTTCGTTGTTGTCTGTTGGCTGCCCTGCATTTTGGGTTCTGTCAAGTGAAGTGTGCTTAACCTAACTTTCGTTTTGTGTTTTGATTAATTTGATTTAAAATGAATAAAATTGAAGAGGAATATCATAAGGCTGATTCAGACAACCTTCCAAGAGTTGACAGTGAAATGGTTAACGATTTCTACGTCACAAATATGAACTTTCTAAGTGCTGAAGTGCGCAATGTTAAGAAAAGAAGGTTAGTTTTTATAACCTATCAAATCATCATTTAGTTGGTTCGAGCATAGATTTTGCAGTGTTGTCACCTTTAGCGAAAAATACCTAAAAATTATTTTGCTCAAGTGATAAATTGTAGAATAATTATGTTCATTTGCTTTAGTAATATCTAATTTATGGTGAATATTTCACCTAAAAATACATACTTATTTTCATTTCGCAATTACCATTTCACCTAAAAATACATAATATTTCCGTTTCAAAATTACCAGAATGTAAATTTAATCGTTGCCAAAAAAAAAGTAAGATTTTATGTGGCAACGTGGAGTCGTTCTTTAACTTGTCTACATTTTATTGGCTACTGGAGTGTGATGTCAGCGAACCGCGCAGTTTAAAATGATTCATGAAGATCGGTCACTTTGTACTTGGATAACTTCGCTTAATTACAATTCTTTAATAAATTGGGTTAATTCTACCTTTACTTTTGTACCAGTATAACGTTTGATATTAATAAAATAGTAAAATTAAATTTTGTGGAAAAGGCCCATTTTAAGTATATTTTTTTATTATAAGAAATTTGTTACAAAATACGTTTCACAAAAATATTTTCAAATATTTTAGTATTCAGATTGTTAAATAAAATTTAACTCTGTTACAGGCACTTGTGAAATTTTATGAACGGAACTAAAAAAACTTCTAACGAACGGTTTCAATTACTCACCCGGTATAGGTGTACCGTGGACTGTGGGCTAAATAAAACTGCACCATTTATGGGAATATCTTTACAGCACATCGTTGTTAAAAAAATATCGAAAAATTCATAATTAACTTGAGTGTGCCTGTACAGAAACATATGCACATGCACGTATTATTAGGCTGATCGAAATTCACGGACTGTAGTTTCCTGTTTAGTGATGTGATGTGTACTTATGTGTGGGTATCTAGATATTATCAAACATGCACATACGATACTCACAATAAGTTCTCAGTAATGTCCTTACATGGCAAGAAATGTATATATTTTTATTTTTTTGTTCTATGCCTTCGTCTAAGTAAAATGTTCGCGTCAATCCTTTGAGAATGAAAATGTTTGAAATGTTCCATTTCTGACAAACGAAAATTCGTCACTGCATTACTGCATTATTTTTAAATCAAATATCACATCTTTGCATTTATAGAAAAATGATAAGTCAAAACACATGATATAGATATAAAAACATATATTATATAAGCATAGGTACCTCCTATATATTTGAGGGTTGCAAGAGGTGTAAAGATGAGATGTAAATCTCTTTGATAACTAATTTTATATATGTAGAAAATTCCTGTTTGCTTTTTAACAAGTAGAAATAATATAACGTGTACTACCTACCTTCTGAAGTTAAAATATCAAGTCTAGCAAGTGAAGCAAGTCTAATGTAAAATGCGTAAGTATATGAATAGGTGCTGAGAGGCGCCCACCAATCTCAGACCCGTTGCTATCACGTTGTTTGCGGTAAGGCATTTTGTATAATCGTTGATATTCTTTCAATGATTACTTCATTATCTTTGATTGATCACTTCACGTTTTGTCACAAACATATCTTGAAATAAATATTTCTAACATGATACTTCAATATTTCTTAATATAACAATTTGAAATGCGTATTAAAATATTTCAATGATGTCAAACTAAAAACTGTATTCTCATCTCAAGAAGGAAGTCAGAATATTGATTCTGCCCTAAATACCACAGCCTAAGGAATATAAGATATGAGGAGGAAAAAGCATTAGCTAGGAAAGGCGCATCGAAAACCTTAGAAGTTACCTAATCCTCTATCTAGTTAAGTAGTACTGATTCAAACAAATAGGTATCATTGACGAAAAAAAGAAAAGGTAAATCTCAGAACAGAACAATCTATTAAAAACACAAAGGACCTACTATGACAAAATAGAATGGCCATTGTCGAGTGCGTTCTAAAATCTTATAGGATAAATCATGAGCTAAGGAAGTATTATGCAGATTCTGCTAAAAAGTTGAGAAGACCCGTGCGTCTGTTATGTCAGTGCGAAGAACAAATCATCCATTAACCTTTATAATGATATACAGTGCGAACGTTTAGAATGGAAACCGTAAATGAAATGCGCCCTGTAGATTTTTCGCAAAAACGCTCGGACACGTAAATTTTTAAATTCAATTGCGCTTCTTTTGATATCATTGTTTTGGATATGACGTCATTAGGTAATTTCTGTGACGTCATCATGATATTTTTTCAAATGGGAATGTCCAGTTTTTTCATTAAATTTAAATAGAGAAAATATTCCTGAAAATGGCAATATACGACACTATGGCCTTAAAGTGGATAGTTTTTGACGTAAAGGGCTTTGAAATTTGAAAAAAGAAGAAGTAGGCAAGTCAAAAAAAAATTTCAATTATTTGATCCTGATCCCCTGACCTCACACCCCGTGATTTCTTTTTGTGGGGTTGTCTTAAGTCTAAAGTGTATAATAATAAACCACGGGATATTAACAAATTAAAAACAAAAATTCGAGATGAAATTAGAGCTATACACCCACACACAATCAATAAAGTATTATACAAGAATTTCAACAGAGGCTTGCCTATTGTCAAGAAGCACAAGGATTACAGTTCGAGCCCCTTATTTAACTAGTTTTCATTGCGTTTATTATCCATTTGTTAGTTATGTTGTGATAAACAGTTTTTTTTGGCTAGCCTACTTTTTCTTTTTTCAAACTTCAAAGCTCTTTATCTCAAAAACTATCCACTTTAAGGCCATAGTGTGGTATATTGCCATTTTCAGGAATATTTTCTCTATTTAAATTTAATGAAAGAACTGGACATTCCCATTTGAAGAAATAACATGATGACGTCACAGATATTACCTAATGATGTCATATCCAAAACAATGGTATCAAAAGAAGCGCAATTGAATTTAAGAATTGACGTGTCCGAGCGTTTTTGCGAAAAATCTACAGGGCGCATTTCATTTACGGTTTCCATTCTAAACGTTCGCACTGTATATATAACATAAACGAGACCCGGATATTTAACATTGGACAAGAAATAACAAAAAGATGACCGCTAAAATCAAGAAATCCTATTAAGGCTGTGGAATGAAACGGTACCTACCTATAAGGAATAAGCGACCATTTAGGGAATTCATGGATAGCTATTAGAAGTATTGGGAAACACTTCCCGATCTGTTTGAAAATTGAGTAGGGTATAAGACAAATAGATGAGAATATCTCAGACAGACGACCCTGACTTTTATGTTGCTTACTACTACTTGTAGGTACGTCATTTCCTTGCGCGGTTCCACATGTAATAATTATTTATACGCGGAAGAAACTGTAGATATTTCTTTTTAGTATAAACGTAATTCCCATTAAGCCACCAACGTTACAAAGAAATTAATTAATATTCGCAAACGTACATTCAAGGAACACAAAGCACATATGTAGGTATGAATAAATGAACATAGGCTTGGTGATAACGTGCAGTCTTTTTTAGATTTTCTCACGTACAAAGGACATCACTCATAAGGCAAGGACGTGGATTTAATCGGTTATTACGGTTTGTCAGTTTAAAATTCATACTAAATCCGATTGTGTTGTTCACTGCTAGTTTTGCATTCTAACAGGAGTGTACTAAGCACTTCCATTATTATTTAGACATAATGATTTTATAAACATGCATACATGGATACATTACATTGAATGCCAGCTATGTCGAGTTCTTGTTTTGCACAAAACCTCAATTTCGGTTATGTAGGATTTATTTATTTCTATCTACGGGTCTATTTACATATGATGAAATATCCTATACGTAGGTACCACAAAATATTGCAAGTTGAAGCAAGCCATCCATAGACTAAGCAATTTGTTGCACAATCCATCCAGGAATGACCGACGACTTGGTCTGGTCATTAGAAGAGAATTAGATTAGGAATAGAAAAAAAAAACAAAAACAAAAAAACACCTAATTTAACAATAATAAATTATTATGAGGCTTTAGGATAGGATGCAAAGCGTTTTGTATTCATCGTTAAGAGTACAATCATTTGTCCATTTGCGTTTGATATACTTAGATGGCTAATAACTTATGAGCCACCTAAGTATATCAATCGCCAATAAAAATTAAAGTACCTACTTACTTTATTAGTAATAAGTAGGTACTGTAATTTTTATATTTGCCGATAAGGTAGGTACTTAGTAATATATACTGCTAATGCTAATGTTTATGATTATATTACCTATTTTATTTTATTAATATAGGTAGTGTTCATGTATACTTAGTGTTTCAACTTATGTTTATTGAAATCTATTACTAACAAGTGTTTCTTAGAATCCGGCACTGTGTATGTACGTGTAAGAAACAAGAAACAGCACACTTATGAATGTTTACATCCTGTTAAGTTGTGATGCCCATGTAATAATTATTTTATGACCAAATAATTAACGGAATAGGTATATGGTATATGTTCCTTCTACCTACAATACCTGTTACTTTAACATATACCTACATTTGATTTTTCTAAAACTATTATTTTATTTGTTTGCCAGATATTCTCTATCCGAAATATGTATTTTATGGGAAAATACTTGCCAATGCTACCCATTTTATGTGATATTATTCGACCGCATATGGATATTTCTTCACAGACAAGAAAGTAATTTATCTGTGATTTCACTCAAAAAAACTTACAGGTAACCCTCCCCTACCTAGTTACATCAAGCTAATGACGCGGGATCCGGTTGATACCAATATAAATTCCTTGGTTGATACTCGGTTCAATATTAGTTCCCGTAAACACAAACTGCCACAAACACCCACCTCATATTCTAGTTAATTTTTGTTATCAATATTATATTATGCATACCACATACTACATATTATATCATGTTTTATATTTTCCACGCCACAGACTACCTAGCTACTGGTTTTTTAGTGAAGATATCAATCAGACCACCACATTTTTTATATAGAGTGTAAATGTGGAATTGTTAAAACAAAACAGCTATATTGATTGATATTTATATTTATATTGATCATTAATTGAGATAAAATTATCAAATTTGGTATCCTGCTTAGGTCTTATATGCTGAACCCGCTGCTGTAAATTAAAACGAGGAGGGGGGGGGGGAGGTGGCTGTAAAATTTTACCCAAACTTTTTTGTGCTTTGGCTTTTTCAATTTTTGATTAGGAAATATGAAATTTCAGTACTTATTTCTTACTAAAAAAAGTACACTAGGTTCGTATCTATAGGATGCATCGTTTTCGAAAAAAATCGCATTCATTATTCTGCGAGTTTTCTACGTAAAAAAGATATTCTGGTTGAACATCGATAATAATAATTAATGCACCGTTTTGATATAAAATCAATTTAGAAATTTTAAGGAAGCCATTTCCGATTTTAATCCGTTTACAAAATAATGTGTCTGTAGAGTAGAAGTGCCTAGACTGTAACACATTACAGTAAACATTTAAGTAAAATACTTAAAAAAAACATAGTAAATTTAGAACATTACAGTACTGGCTAGTTTGTTTAATAAGAAATGGCACTTAGGTAAATTCCGACATTCGAATTTGTTTTACTTTTTAATTTTGAAATTATTTTAAATAAAAACTAAATGCTTTACGTGTATTCTTCTCAAAAAACATCCTGTATCTTGTAAACGGTAGGTGTAAGTAGCAAATCCCCAATATGAGGTACTATTATACTGGGAAAAAGTGGGGATTCCACTTTAAAATACAGAGAATTGGATTTAAAAAAAAATGTATGATCATGTTACAACTCTGAATAAGTTTCCTATGCCAACAAACGAGGATGCTTTCGTTTTTCGTTAGCAGTTGCAATTGCAAATGTGAGCTTTCATGCACTGTGAATATAAATGCTGATTACTGTCATCTATCGCATAGTATCAAAACTAATGTAACACGATGGGTTCCAAGCACAGTTTTCTGCTTCTCATTTCTTATTTGCATAATTGTTAATACGAGCATCGAACTATAGATGGCGGTAATGCTCGTGTGGCAATATTTTTCTATGGAATTACGACCTCTTATTTGGTATTTGTAATTAATAGAGATGAGCTAATTGGTGAATTTTCGGTATCAGTTGCGATTGCGAATGTGAGCTTTCATGCACTGTGAATATAAACGCTATAGCTATTTTGATTAGTCATCTATCGCATAGTATCAAAACTAGTGTAACTCGATGGGTTCCAATTCCAATCCAAGCGCAGTTTTCTGCTTCTCATTTCTTATTTGCATATTGTTAATACGAGCAGTCGAACTATAGATGGCGGTAATGCTCGCATCCCAATATTTTTCTAATGAATTACGACCACTTATTTAGTATTTGTAATTAATAGAGATGAGCTAAGTCGCGAATTTTCGGTAGCTGTTGGGATTGGGAATGTGAGCTTTCATTCTCTTTAAATATAAACTGCGATAGCTATTTTGAGCAGTCATCTATCGCAAAGTGTCAAAACTAATGTAACTCGATGGGTTCTCAGCACAGTTTTCTGCATCTAATTTCTTATTTGCCATGGGGAAATATTGTTAATACGATCAGTCAAACTATAGATGGCGATAATGTTCGTGTGGCCAATATTTTCTATGGAATGGAATTACCTTCTATTTGTAATTAGTAGAGATGAACTAAGTCGCAAATTTTTGTTAGCAATTGCGATTGAGAATGCGAGCTTTCATTCACTGCGAATTGTAAGTGAGTACAACAGCTATATTGAACAGAGTCATCTATCGCATAGTATCAAAACTAATGTAACTCGAATGGGTTCCTAGTACAGTTTTCTTCAAGTCATTTCTATTTCATTTCAAGTCTCTGTGATATAAGCAAACTTTAGATGAAATCATTGGAATTATGACATATGAGCATATACCCATGACAAATATTATGATTTCGTTTTCAGGAGGTTAATTACACTGAATTACACGTAACCATAGATTATAAAATGCACCTAACCAAGGAATTGCACGTAACACCAACACGTGTGTCGTGTCTTGTCAAAGTGATAAGAGAGGTGGAATATAATATACCATACCATATATTATACCATAATTAATTACTTTTGTATGGTATTACAAATCAAGAGAATTACTTAAATCACAAAATGGTAAGGGTTTAGAATCATTAATTTTAGACACTTGGTGATTAATTATTTTTAATATTAGGTAAGTGTAGAGAGAAAGGGAACCTTCAAAGTGGAGTACCTGCAAAAAATTGAACGAGATGTTCAAAGGCGTTGGCAGAATGACAAAATTTATGAGGAAGATGCACCTGCAGCTCTAAGGAAATCTGATGAAAATAAATTTTTATGCACCTTTCCATATCCCTATATGAATGGCCGGTTACATCTGGGACACACGTTTTCTTTGTCGAAATGTGAATTTGCAGTACGATACCAGAGATTGAAAGGAAAAAGAGTTAAGTTCTTATAGTATTAATTAATTGATTAATTAAAGTTGCCCGTTCGTCAGTTCTAAAATACTAAAAAACATTTTTATGTTATAGGTATTATTTCCTTTTGGGTTTCATTGCACAGGCATGCCAATAAAAGCTTGTGCAGATAAATTAAAAAGGGAAATGGAACTCTATGGTGTTCCTCCAGAATTTCCTGAAAATGAGGAGACAATTGTTGTGGAGGAAAGTAGTAATGATGGAATTCCGAAAGATAAAAGCAAAGGCAAAAAGGTAGGTAACTTTTAAACAGTACCTAAGTATGCATTAGTATTAGAAAAAATAAATTCATGCAAATCTTATAATATCTATTATTCTTGCAGAGTAAAGCAATTGCGAAAACGGGTTCAGCGAAGTATCAATGGCAAATTATGGAAAGTTTAGGTTTGACACATGAAGAGATACAAAAATTTGCAGATGCTAATTATTGGTTAGATTATTTTCCTCCATTAGCTGTCCAGGATTTAAATGCTTTTGGAATACATGTATGTATTTCAGATATAAATACAGTCCTATTCATGTACGGGAGCATGTTTTTGGAATAAACTGGACTAGAGATTTTCTGAATATACTGTTAATTTAATTACAAATGAGACCAATATTCTGAAACTATTATTGTGGTGTCTAGGGAATGAACTCATGCCGAAAGTGCCCGTGAATTTAAGCAAGTGCTAAACCGGGTTTATCCTTTAAGTTATATTTATATGAATTGGTTAATATTTATATATAATTGATATCTCTGTATAATAATTGTTATCCAACAGTTTATTATTAGTTAAAAAAATTAGTATTACTAGCGAGAGGATTCTGTATGCAATCTGTTTTATTGCTTGAGGATTAAACCCCAATGAATGAATTATAAACAAATCGATTTGCAATCAGTTATAGACTAGGGTGGGAATGGCATGAAAGGGATCATAAGACTAGTATTATTTATGATTTTATATACATTATACATTCAAGATATTACGAATTCACGGCATTTTAATCTAAGGAACACTGTCTGATAAATTTGTTGTAATTTGTTTATTTTATCTAGACTGATTGGAGACGAACATTTATAACTACGGATGCAAATCCTTTTTATGATTCCTTTGTGAGATGGCAGTTTCTAAGATTAAAAGAAAGAAACAAAATTCAGTTTGGTAAACGCTACACAATTTATTCAATTCGCGATGGTCAACCATGTATGGACCATGATAGAGCTTCAGGAGAAGGTGTTGGTCCGCAGGAGTATACTCTTATTAAGATGAAAGTTTTGGAACCTTACCCATCTAAACTAAGGTATGTTGTAAAGTAATATCATTTTTAATCTGTCTGTTTAAAATCTTATAGATATATATCTATCTATTGCATTCTATTTTAAAGCATTGTTCCAATAATGTTTTACAAATTGCTTTATTTTTTGGATACTATTCTAGTAAGATAAAAAAGAAACAAGTATACCTAGTAGCAGCAACTTTAAGACCTGAGACAATGTATGGACAAACGAACTGCTGGATCAGACCAGATATGAAATATGTTGCTTTGGAGCTAAAAAATGGAGAGGTATATATTTGCACTCGAAGAGCTGCCAAAAATTTGTCATATCAGGGATTTACAGAAAATGAAGGCAAACTTAATATAATTTTGGAATTGTTAGGGCAGGTAAGTTAAATTATTAATAATGGTAAAAAAAAAGTTGCCCCGAGCGAATAGCGTTTTTTTTTTTTTTTTTGTTTCTTTACAACATTCAATGTGTTCATTCGGTTTTGCAGTTTCAAATTTTTGCATAAATTATTAAATAATTAATATGCTTTGATATTATTTGTTGAAAATATTCTAGGACATTCTGGGATGCCCTCTAAAAGCACCTATGTCAAAATATGAGGTTATATATGCACTCCCTATGCTTACCATAAAAGAGGATAAAGGGACAGGCATTGTCACTAGCGTACCTTCTGATGCACCAGATGACTATGCTGCTTTAGTAGATTTGAAGAAAAAACAACCATTCAGACAAAAATATAGTGTTTCTGATGAGATGGTTTTACCATTTGAGCCAGTACCCATTATCGAAGTACCAGAATTTGGAAATCTTTCTGCAGTTACCGCCTGTGAGCAGTTAAAAATTCAGAGCCAAAATGATAAAGAAAAACTTGCACAAGCCAAAGAAATGGTGTATCTAAAAGGTTTTTATGATGGGGTAGGTAATATATTTATATTATTTACATTAAAATAATTTATAATCTGTGAAATAAGTGCTAGTAAAAATTTGACTAAGGTATATTATTGAGCTTGAGAAGTTTAGACATTTGTTATGTGACAATGTTGCATGGAGCTTATTTTGCCTATTGATTGATTTTTATGAATTTCCTCAATTTATTTTAGAATTGTATAAATAATTGTGGGTTACGGAATTGTTGAAAACTGTGGTATAGATTCTCATTTCCAGACTAATTCAATGCTGATCGAATTGTATGTCAACAATACAAAACCATTTTTCTTCCAAGCAATATTGTGACATCACGGATGGCAGATCTGCTCGAGCTGTATATTAATACGTGACGTAATTGTTTTCAGGTTATGCTTGTAGGGGAATTCAAGGGAAGAAAAATCATGGATGTAAAGAAGCTACTTCAAAAAAATTTACTTGACAAATGCGAAGCTGTCGTGTATTATGAGCCAGAAAAAACAGTAATATCTCGATCTGGTGACGAGTGCGTCGTAGCACTCTGCGATCAATGGTTTCTTGATTATGGACAGGAAGATTGGAAAAAGCAGGCTCATGTGGTACTCGATAAGTTAGACACATATCATGACGAAGTTAGAAAGAACTTCATTGGTTGCCTAAACTGGTTACATGAACATGCTTGCTCCAGAACTTACGGACTTGGTTCAAAATTGCCGTGGGATGAGCATTGGTTAATAGAATCATTATCAGACTCAACAATTTATATGGCATATTATACAATAGCGCATTTGCTGCAGGGTAATAGTTTTAAGTAAGTATTTTTCCGAATTTGTGAGTAATATATTTTATTATGAATATTTAAAATTTGAAACTTTTAATTTTACATCCAATATTTGACACAAATATTTTTATTTAATTTATTTTAGGGGGGACAAGCCAAATTCCTTGGGAATAAAGGCGGAACAACTTTCTCCTGCAGTATGGGATTATGTCTTCTTTAAAGATGCAAAATACCCCACTGACTGTGGCATCAAGAAGGAATCTTTAGATCGCATGAAGAGAGAATTTGAATTTTGGTACCCGGTGGATTTGCGAGTATCTGGGAAAGATCTGGTACAAAATCATTTGACATATTTTATTTATAACCATTGTGCAATGTGGCCGAATGACGAAAGTAAATGGCCGAAGAGCATCCGCGCTAATGGCCATCTCCTTTTGAATTCCTTGAAGATGTCCAAGTCGGACGGAAATTTTCTGACCCTTAAAGAAGCTATTGGTAAATTTAGCGCAGATGGTATGAGGTTATGCCTTGCCGATGCCGGTGATTCAGTGGAGGATGCCAATTTTGTGGAAAGTATGGCCGATGCGGGCATCTTGAGACTCTACACTTTCATTGAGTGGGTAAAAGAGGTGTTGGCCAATAAGGATCAATTCAGGTAAAATTGTAGTATTTTAGTTGGTCTAATTTTCATATATGTTTATGTATTTATTTATTTGAATTAAATTAATTTTTTTTTCAGGACTGGTCCATCAAGGACTTTCAACGATCAAGTTTTTCAAAGTGAAATAAATCTAAAAATACAAGAAACTGATGAATATTACAAAAAGCTGTTTTTCAAGGAAGCTCTTAGAACCGGTTTCTTTGAGATGCAAGCTGCTAGGGATAAATACAGGGAATTATGCCTGGAAGGCATGCACCTTGATTTGATACTCAGGTTTATAGAAGTACAGACAATATTGATGTCTCCGATTTGCCCTCATGTCGCTGAACATGTTTGGGAACTATTAGGAAAGGTTAGTAACGTATATTTAATTGCATGCTTTAAAAAAATGTATCGAGGGCCCTGTGATCGATCATATTTCAAAAGTGTGATCAGGAAACATTTTAAGAGTTAATTTTGTTACTAATTATTTTAATGACTTAACATAAAAGGAAAAGTACGAAGGCGTAGAAGGGCCATGTCAAAAATTTTTCTTCGCTTTCATAGAATTCAGACTATAAACTTTAAATTCAGACTTTAAAATCTGAATTCAGACTTTAAACTTTGAATTCAGACTTTAAACTCTGAAATCAGAGTTTAAAGTCTGAATTCAAAGTTTAAAGTCTGAATTCAGAGTTTAAAGTCTGAATTTAGAGTTTATAGTCTGAATTCTACGAAATCGAAGAAAAATTTTTGACCTTACCCTTTTACGCCTTCGTAGAAAAGGGTATATTCTATAAATGTTCTATTCTCATTGTAACTACTAGGATTAATATGAAAGTCTGAGAGTTCTGAGTGGGTGGCATGTTATTATTCTGAATGACTTGGGTTGGTAAACCCTAACTACTATTTAGTGCAGGAATGAGGGCTACCACCTGGAAAGCCTCATTAGTTCGAATACATATTTATATTAACCTGCATTAACATCTGGTAGGTGTGCCCATCCTAGTTTTCCCGGAGAGTTAGTGGCGAACCCATCGGAGCAAGCTTTATATACCTAGCTTTTTAGAGGTGACTTGATGATTCTCTATGAGCTGGCTGCAAATGATTGTGATGGAATTGCTAATTTGTTTGCAGATTTTTTTAAGTATATATAAAAAAAATTAGGCGAAAGTGGTGTGGTTGTCTAGAGTGTTGTTACATGCTGGTTGTTAATCATAATTTTAAGCGTTCTTCAAGGACAAGTATTGAGTATTTTTAAGCGTTATAAGTAACAACAAATAGCTGCTTTTAAATGCTTAAAAGTTCAAAAATAATATGTCGCTTTAAACATTGCAAATGAAATGCCAGAGTTGTGCAATTTTTAGGTTGCGAGATTCAAAGAATGTACAAGTATGTGTGAGTGCCATGAAAAAAAAATTGTACCTTAATGGTATTTTATTTGCGTGCAATATATTTTCAGAAAAGCAGTGTTGTAAAATCTTCTTGGCCACAAGCGGGTCCTATAGACGAAATTCAAATAAAAGCTTCCGAATATCTTATGGAAACTGCTCATTCATTCCGTATCCATCTAAAAGCTTACCTGCAGGGTGTTAAAACTAAATCTCATCCAAATCCGCCACCGGTGGAGAAACCGAATGTTGTTAACATCTGGGTAGCAAAAACATTTCCTTCTTGGCAAAGCTGCATTTTGAGCACATTAAAAAATTATTTAGAGGTATGTATGTTCTGAAATTAATGCTTGACTATGTCTGAATATTATTTAATAAATGAGTTTTTTTCCAGAAAAATGGTGCCTTACCAGATAATAAAACATTATCATCCGAATTTGCGAAAATGGATGTACTGAAAAAGCATATGAAACGTGTTATGCCTTTCGTACAGGCTACACGAGAAAAAATTAACCAACTCGGTATTAAGGCCTTGGCTTTGACTCTTGAATTTGATGAATCGGAAGTACTAAGAAACAATAGTATTTACTTAGCCAATACTCTAGATGTAAGTCATGTCGTGAATATTAATTTCCTGCAGTTTTTTATTCTTGTGGGTGACAGATAGTGATTGTATTTTCATTAATTTGATCACATCGTATTTTATCCAGTTTATTATGTGAATTTCTTTGTTTAAGGTTGAAGAAGTTATAATAAACTTCACCGATAATAAGGAAGCAACCGAAAAAATGAAAGAATGTTGTCCTGGTTCACCGTTTGTACTATTTTCTACAAAACCAGGTGTAAAAGTGGATTTTATAAACCCGTTGCCTTATAATGGATTGTTTTCTAAATATGTAACTATTACCGATGGAGACAGTTATTTTGCAGTTGTTCAAAGGTTAACTAAAGATATAAAAGTTATTAAAAGTAAGTCAGTTTTACTTAATTATAAAGAATGATTTTTTGTACAACTGCCAAAAAACGTGACATTTTTATGTTGCTGTAGAAAAAAATAGGTGGGAAAAAACTTAATGTGATTATCTAATTTGCAGTCAGTGCAGTTTATATTATATAATTTTTAAAAAAAATTCCGACGAGCATGCCTAGGTAAATGATTATTATTTCTATTTGTAGAGCCTAATTCAGTCCAACTATGGAGATACCAGGATGTCATATTGGGACCCTATAAATTACCCAATTTGAATGAGCCCAAGAAAGATAGAGTATTGATACCAACAAATAGTATTTTTAAGGTTGATGTTCAAACAAAGAAAGTAGGAATCACTATAGGGAAAGAAGTTGTTGATGTTGGTACACAAATTTCATACCTAGTTGTGTAAATACCATATAGAAGTGGTATTACTGTTATTATTTATTTTTTTTTAAATATCAACCATTTGGTATTACAACTTACTAAATATGTATTACCATAAGATTATAAAAATGTTGTTTAATATACATTGCAAAAACCTACATTATTTTCCTTTCACCTGGTCAAAAGAAAATATAAACAACTGGATTACCCTGATTTTTTTTTTAAGGAATCTACAATTACAATAATTTTTTTATCAAATAATTGTAAGAAAGATTTTTAACATTTTTATTCTAGTGAAATTAGAATTTATTCATTTTCTAGCAGTAATTTTGAAGGAATAATTTTTAGTATTTCAGTATTTATATAATCGGAAAATCAAGTGAAATTTCACAGGAAATTTTAAATTATTTAAAGTTTCAGAGCGAAAATTTCGAAATGACATTTTTTAATTTATATTTTATTTTTTATTATTTCCATCTCACGGTAAAATTTTGACAGTCCATCTCCTAGATAAAATTTCCTTTCCATTTTCCATCACAGATTATAGAGAGCTACTTTCCATCATTCCATCACAGACTTATCTTTCATAATCTAAGAACACAAAACACAACTTATATAGGTATTTTATCTATGATCACAGAAATAAAGACAACAGAATGGAGAAAGTAACGATTACTGTGACTACAACATGGTTTCTCAGTTCGGTGAGGAGTTTGCGCATTGAGCAAATAGGTACTATATATGTTACATATAAAACAAGCAAGTTACATATAAATTACAAGCAAGTTACATATAAACTACAAGAAATTCGATAAACTATTGAGCTCTCAAAATAGCGTCTCATTTCATGGTGTGTCGTCCGAAATTACAAGAAAAATGCCTACTTCCGTAATCTAACGTGAACTGCGCAAAATCCGTACCGGACCGAATTCTTCATTTCCGGTTTTCAAAATATCACAACACAAATACTTGTACCTACCTAGTTGTAGATAGATTATTAAAGATTAAAGAATTGTTCTCAGTGTTTCCAAACGAAATCAAAATAGATTGACAAAAAATACAGGTGTAAATGCATTAATCAGCACCTCGTAGATTGACTCCGTAGCAAGGAATTTAATTCCTTGCTCCGTGGTCCGTTTTTAAGCACGTGCTGGTGATTCCTCTGTTTTGTTTGAGTGATTGTCTGTAATCTACAGTTACCAGTTAGTACATAATATACAATTTATAATATAACTTAACTAACTGTAATCTGCACATATTTTTATTATTAGGTAACTTAACAAAACAACCTATTTGATATGCCAAATTTTAGTTACCGGCTAAGAGATGGCGCTGAATGAATAGTTTTAAAGGCATTGAAATCATGTCTAAATGCGGCTAGATAAACTTCATAGCTTCATAATATATGGAAATACCAAAGAGAATTACTTAAATCTTTGGAAATACTTGGTATCAAATATCGATTAAGAAAAGATAGATGATCACCACAATCAATTAATCACGTCGCCCGCTCTTATTCCTGAGCAGGGACCAAGGGACTTGATCAAGCCGATTATGTTCCTACATTATTTGTCTATGGTTCCTACTCATGGTCATTAACAGAGGCAACAATATAATAATATGAATACATGTATATTACCATGCAGAGATTAGAGTTGCGACTTTTTACAGGCCAGGCCAGGCCCGGCCCGACAGAGTATAGGCCAGGCCAGGCCAGGTTAGATAAACTCACCGAACGTTTGGCACAATAATTAAAGCCAGACCTCTTGACGGTAATGGCCCGGCCTGGCCAGAACTGGCCAGACCGGGCCAAGCCCGGCCAGAATGGGCCAGGTCCGCCAAGAACAGGCCAGGCCCGGCCAGAACAAGCCAGCAGGCCAGGCCAGAATATGTCAGAACCGACCAAACAGATTAAAGTCTGGAACAACAACGGGAAAATTACAAAAACATTTTATTAGATCACAGATCACTCCATTAGAGATAGGATTTGAGTAGTAGATGACAAAGTAAGGGAGGCGGGTCCGGGATAACGCACCGAAATGAAAAATAATGTCATATTTATTGCCACTAGTGACTTTTATAATATTCATAATAAAATATTTCGTAAGACGATACTGCACTTTTGTTAACATTACCAATAATCATTTTTGGTACTAAAGTTAAAATAAATGAATTATGTTGATTGAATGAAAAATCTTGCGGCTTAATTTTTCAATAGTAAATATTGATGCTTATATTGGAAAAGATACATATCTAATGCCTATCCCACTTACATGAATAAAATTTTTAAATGTGCTTAAATAGGGAGTAATACTTATAATAGTTATTGTTAAGTATAATTTTTCCATTTAATTTAAGTAGTATTAGTGAGATTGGCTGTAAGTGGTCAGATAAATGAGTGAAACACCTCACGTTATTATGAAATCAAATTCCTCATACGAAGAACAAGATATAGTATTTTAAATTTGTTATAAGTTATACGGCTAACCGGTTAGCTCAGGTCAGGTCTGAACCGGTCCGAACCGGCCCCAACCAGCCAAGCCCGAACCGGCCGAGCGAGGCCCGAACCGGCCATGCCAGGCCCGAACCGGCTAAGCGAGGCCCAAAGGCCCGACTCGGCCAGTCGGGCCTGGCCAATTTAATTGCAGCCCGACCCGGCCAGGCATTACAAAGCATCCGGCAGGTCCAGCCCGGCGAGAAAACTCACTGAACGTTTGGCACAATTAAAGCCAGACCTCTTGACAGTAATGGGCCGACCAGGTCCGATTTCGAGCCGGCCAGGTCCGATTTCGGGCCGGGCTTCTGGCCTCAAATGCCAACTCTAAGACACAGACAAGAACGGTATCGTGAAGTGCGGGAGTTGGTCGAGTTCATAGAAGACAAAGACAAAAGTATTTTAAAAATGTGAAAAGAAACAAAGACATCAATACTACTTGTGGGTTGAAGCGTGCGATGATCATTTCAGTGCGGTGTAACTATACGTTTTTTTGAGCGATATCTGTCTGCCTATATAGTAGATATAACCATCTTCTGGATGGTTTTCATTAATTTCCCGCAGTAAGTGAAGATGATTTGATTAATTCCTTCTGAGGTACCATTCTTTACTTCAAAATCTCTTTTGCTTTCTTGTTTTAATATCTGCTTCCTCTTCCTCTTTCATACTGAAAAGTAGAATAGCTGCCATTTTTCTCTTCTTCATCGACGCCATATTTTCACTACGCCTATGAATATTCTAAGCTGGTAGAAAATTTCTGATAAGTCGGAAACCAGTTTAAAATTGTGTTGGACCAGGTTTTTTAATTGGTTAACTATGTTCAACAAGTTGTAAATTGAAATTAATGCTCTTTTGACTGAAAATGTGAGGGGACTAGTCGAATGGTGAACTTCTCTCTGGATTGGATCATTAGGTATTAGGTCCATTATCCAGAGTATAAAGGTTTCTCATAATAATATGCATTACAGATAATGCTGCAAAGTTGGATATTAATGTCTTATAAAGATAAAATAGCGATTTAAATAAGAATTCTGGCTTTCACCTTTACAAATAAAGAGTTAGCGATGTTCACAATGCGATGTCTTAAAGTCACATGACGCAGGGCATGTGACTTCTATAAGATATATGTACTAAACATGGAACATTGATTTCCATCAAGTGAACTCCTAACAACTTAACCGTGATGTTTTCGTGTTTAATGGGGAGTAGGTACCTTCTGCAAATTGTTGGGTGTTTTCAGTAGTTTCCAAACATATTTATTTATGATTAAACCCAAATGTGTCCCTTAGTGTTGCAGGCCCTAGACACCCTTATTAATGCAAAATGTAACTGAGCCTCTAATATTTACTAAATATTTCGATTTTAAAGAATGTAGAAACGTGAAAGGTGTGGACAGTCTCTCAGTGGGGGGTTGCCTAGACCTTCCTTTCTGAACCCACTTTTACAACTCCAGTGGTATACACAATCAAGCGGCAACATCTAATTTAAGTAAAGCAAAATGAGTGTAAAAGATTATCCCAGAAATTTGTGGAATAATGGGATCTTTCAGCACCATTCCCCGAGGACAAACATGTCAAGCTATTACCAGTTACTAATTCTATTGTTGCAGTTGCAAAACTAAATCTGAAATATATTGTGCATGCTTTTTATAGCATCGACAATAGTGTATCACATTGTTAATATAATAGGTGTCCTATTAACAACATTTTTATAGATGCCATATTGCACTTAAAATTAATTTTTTCCACGGTCGGGAGTAGAAATCAGTTTCTATGACATCAAAATTGAAACAGAAGTAGTCGATTATTCCCAAGGGAGTATAATGCTCCCAAGGGAGTTTACATTATGGAGAACGTTTTTCATGCAAAAAAAGAGGTAACATTGAAATTATTTATTGACATTTAAATTAAATGTAACATTTGTACAATTTTCAAAATTAATATTAGAAGGAATATTACTTTCGCTTACATTTAAAGTTTTTGTGATTGCGCTAGTGTGGTACCTACTAAAACGTGATTAGCAATTTTGGTCTTATTTTCAATGGAGTTCTCGACATAACCCTCAGCGACTGTCGTTGATTTCCAACCAGCATGACGCTTTATTGTCGTGATATCCACACCAGCATCTGCCAGTAATGTCGCTGAAGATCTTCGTAAGCAGTGACCAGTATAACATGCAGCATCAGGTAATTTTAAATACGAAGCTACTACACTAGGAATTTTTCCGATGGTATTCTTGTCAACTGGCTGCGAACTACATTTTCCTGCTTTGTAGTACAAAAAAAGGCGCTTATGCTTGACGTGGGGAGAACGAAGGGACAGGTATTTTCGATACAATTCAAGCATATTTCCCACATCGGTAACCACAAAGGTTCGTGGAATCTTTGTCTTAGTGTTTAGAATTTTTACAATCAAGGATGAGCCTACATCCTCAATATCATCTACAGTTAAATTGACTAGTTCATCAGTTCGACAAGCTCCGGCAATCCCCAGAATTAATACAACCTATAAAAAATCAAAATACTAAATAATTGAAATACCTAACAACAAAAGTAATCTTACCTTAATCATTAAGAATTCTTTGTCATCTGCAGTTGATAGAAAACGGTCGATTTCACCCTTTGTCAATATTTTCGGTTTTTCCGCTTGATATCCGTCACCGGTTCTTTTAAAAAATGCGATCAGTTTGGGGAATTTGCTTATATCTATGTTGTCGTAAATTATCAAGCATGACTTAACCATAGAATATTGCGCCCATAATGTGGAAGACTTGTAATTCTTTGCATTTTCACTGAAGTATGCCAACAAAACATTCTCGCTGTATACTTGAATATTTTTCTCGGCGCACCACGTTTTGAACCGATTGTAAGCTATATCGTATAAAGATCTTGACTTCGTAGGTAACAAATTGCTTATTGCAATATTTGCAGCCTCCACAATCTCTTCCGACTCACAATTAATCATTGTGCACTAAACAAACTGTAAACTAAACCAAACTAACATCTTAATTTGACAATTCTTTTTGTTTATTTTGTAGTTATGACAATAACTCAACGACTACTAAATAAATGCTCAAATCCGAATACAATAATTCTGGTGCTACTTACTTCATAATAACAAAATATGTGTTTTTAAGGTAATGAGACCGTGAAAAAAATAGTATATACCATTCGGGAGAAATGCTATTTTGTCCTCGGTGCATTGTAGCCCTCTGGCTTCGCCCTCGGGCTTCAAATTGCACCTCTGCCAAAATAACGCATTTCTGTCCCTTATAGTATAATATACTATTACAATTTTCAAAAGGTTTCAATAATATCTGGTAATTTCATTAATAATTTATCTCTTAGTTAACTTCTTGCCTTAATCCCTATATGAAGAAAGATATAAATTATTAAATAAACCAATAAATAATATTAAAAATATACTATAACAAACACAAAGAAATTGCACACAATCTTCAGCTTACCTATATGGTAAAAATTTGAAAATATACTAATAAAATAATAAAGTATTGACTCATATCAGTGATATAAGTTAAGGTTTTTGGTATCCAGTTATTATATTGAAAACGATTACAAATATCATATATAAATTGATGTGTACCTAGGGATATCATTAGAGGTAGGGTAGGTAGGGTTAGAGTAGATTTATCATTTGACTAGGTCGCCACAGCTTGTATACCTATACAGTTCAGGCGCCGCAGTTCTCAGGTTTACTAGGAAACAGTAAATGAGGGTAGTTTATTTTAAGAAGTCTGACTAATCTTGAAAGGGTTTGGAACCTTTGGTGTGAAGATATCACTGACGTAGTTTTCCACATCAGTTTTAATTATCTCCAGATGATGCCAACTTGGTTGGCGAAACGCGCGTCGAGTGCAGTATAGCGTTTTGGTGTTACTAATGAGGTTTTCCAGGTTTCCCTCATTCCAGCACTGAATGGTGGTTAGGGCCTACCAACGTAATTCGTTCCTGAGGCGCAAATGCGGCCCGCGACATAATAACATGCCGCCCCCTCTCACACACAAGTCTCAGACTTTCGGGCTAATCCTTGTGATTAGAATGAGGGGTAGAGCAGTGGCGTAACTACGCTGGGGCGGCAGTGTGCGGCGCATAAGGGCTCAAGAGCTCGAGGGGCCCGGAGGGGCCCAGTCCGAATGAGAAATAAAGAAGTTAACTATTTCAACTTTTTTAAAGCAATAATTAATTAAATGGGAGGGGGCCCGAGAAGATTTCTGCACAAGGACCCAAAAATTCTAGTTACGCCACTGGGGTAGAGATATTATTATTATTATTATTATTATTATTATTATTAAGAGCGCCTAGCATAAAAGTAGGTTTATCAATATCGTGTGATCCTACTTGCGTACATCTTTAAACCATTGGCAATGGAAATGCTCATTATTTGGTCCATACTATGTATTTAAAGTTTTTAAGTCTACTTAATCTATTCCTAAAGAATTATAATGCCAACAGCAAATACGCACGTCAATAGAAAAGTTATTATCACCATTATACATGTAAAATGATATTTACAGAACTTAAAAATGTGTTATAAAAGACAATATGTAATTTATGATAATGTCAATTTTTAGTTTCAACATAATCCAAAAACTAGCACGATTGTTATTTCAGTAAGAGTAAATCTCAACACTTTGTACCTACATGATTATAATGAACCTTTGTACCTACATGAAAATAATTTATGATAAAATTACATTTTCAAAAAAAAAATAAATAAATAATTTGTACCGCTGTATCCATCCTTTTATAATATACAAACAAGAGATAGTAGTTTCCGAAGGATTTAATATTATTTTTAATTATCTACACTACAATTTCACTTGGTCATAAAAACATATCTCTCGGAAATAAGAAAATATGGAATAGGAATAACTTTTTCTTCTTGATTTAAAGAAGTAACAAAAAGCAACTTATTTATACTTAACAGTGTTCTAGACATATCCTACGTAGTCAGATACCGATGATATATCAATTAAAGGGGAACTTATCGTACATTTCATAAAGTTAATTAAAAAATACTTTTCAGGGAAGGTAAAGATTCCAAATCAAATAAATATATGAAAAACTAATGTGCTTCGTATAGCATTTGATACAACCAAGACCCGGCAATATTGAGTATATTATTATCACAAGTAGGTATAGTCTTTATACTTTTGTGTTATTATATACACAATAATGTTATTTTTCTTTTTCCCTTAAATGCAAATAATGCCTAATGATTATAAAATATATTTAATATGTGCATATTAATTTTTATATTATATTGTTATCATTACAAGTATTACGAATTATTGTTAAGATTATTATGAATTAATGATTCATTGTGTAGCAGTCATCCTTTATTTTTTCTAAGCTATATATTTAGTTATATATTTTAGTATTACTATTTCCTATGCCTATAAGTAAATTCAAATAAAATTTAAGATACTAATTAAAATTAGAAACATTTACGTTGTATACACGTCAACTATATAATCTCAAAATACATATTTGTACTGCGAACATATTTATTTTTATACATAAACCTAGATAAAGAATGTTGCTTCATTCGAAGAAATTCATCCGTCACCAAGCTAGGTGTTAAATAAATAAAATATCAAGTCAAAACTAATTGCATTTTGATTATGTTCTTGTTATAATATTTCACTATTTTTTTTAAAAAGTGTATTTACATTCAGAAAAAGAATTCAAACTATTGTTGTTATAGATAGCTTTATTTTCAGAATATACAAACATGAGATTTTTCCAAATAGAAAAATGGGTCTAGATGAACTAAAACCGCTACAACACAATCTATTTATTTACTATTTGCAGTACTATACAGGGTGTTTCTCGCCGACCGTTAATTGGCAAATCGTGGAAACACTTATTGAATGTTCTTCGTGATAATTTGAATACCTAAGTACATGGGTTTTAAGGATTCTTGAAATCATTAAAAATATTTTTTTCTGACGCACTCATGGTAGTACCAGAAACTTCCTCATTTGAAATGAGACCCCATATCATATATAACATTTTTAATCTACCTATCATTGTAAACTTTAAATAATGTATTTAAACCGCTTGTTTTTATTTGTTGAATAATAGCTTGAAATAATTTATTGTGCTAATAAAAAAAATAGCCGTTTATTCGGCTACCAATTTATTTAATGCTTGATGTAGTATTTGGAAATGTAAATTCAAAGTAACTATAAGTACCACCCGAAATTTTACATCAAATACTAAACGAAGGCCCTAGTTTCTATTAATAATAATAATATCTCTACCCCCTCATTCTAATCACAAGAATTATCGCGAAAAATCTGATACGTACATGTGTGTGTGAGAGGGGGCGGAATATTATTATTTCGCCGGTCGCATTTGCGTCTCAGGAACGTCTAGGATTAATAAGTCCTAACTACCATTCAATGCTGAAATCAGGAAATCCCCATTAGATAGGGGGGCTGTCAAACCTCAACTGGTTTTTATCTTTCACAATAACCCGAAGCTGATATTTTTCCCATCCTATGCCGTCGTCGGATGGTTGCCAGGATTGGAATCCATTCCTGCAAACTGAATGCCTTAATCTACGAGTAGACAATTTAATAAGAATTTGCTGGTGGAATGGGGTTACGAACCCACGACCTGGGTGAGGCACTAAACCCTAAGCCTAGCATGCTAAACCCTTTTCAGATTCCGGGATTCACCCCGGGATGTACCCGAATTCATGAAAGAGACGTAAGGCGTTAGTCGGACTAACCTTTGCGCCCGACTACGCCTTTTATTTAAACCCGCACAATAGGGGGGAAAATTTTTCGCGTAACCTTTGCTACTCGGACTAATATTAGGCCTGTTGAATCCGTATGTGAGCCACCGGACCGCAATTGGTGATTATTGGTAGTTGAAAAAACACCATGAAAGTAAAGTAATATAAATTTCAACTCTTTATGCAAAAAATTTACTTTATCATTTCTAGCCTTAAAAAATTATAATATCTAGCTGAGGCAGTCCATGGAAGTTGTAGAATTTGTGCCACCGTATTTTTTAATCTGTATTTTTGTTTTTTGACCAAAAATCTACGTAATTCGTGATTGTGAAAGTTGACCTACTTCTAATGCAATCGAATGGCAACATTTGTCATAATAGCAGTGACATTTTGATTTTATATTTTTTAACAAAAAAATCATATTTATTATCGTTGAATCTTCTAGATATCTATCCTTAGTAGAATCAGACCATAAACGTAGTATTGACAACACTTCACTGTAATTTTTCGTTTGCATTCTTTTGGCTGGTATTCTTTACCTAGGTTCTTCTTCTCCTTCTCCTTTCCCCTACAGGTCGGTTCTTCTATAGTGAGTCCCAAAGCACTGCGGTCATATCTGGGCATATTGTGCATCCCGCCGATCTTCTATTCAGCGAGCAACTTTTTTCTTTGCATAAAGTCCAAAAGTCTCCTCGCTGAAATTTCCCTTAGCTCGCAAGGTTTCAAAAATGGTTTACCCAGGAGTTTTAGCCTCATACGAGCATACCCTTCACATTCACTTAGAACGTGAAGCGCAGTCTCATCTGCATCATTGCAGATATCGGGCTTTCTGCTAATCTTAAATTATAGAGATACTTCTTGAGATGGCAGTGCCCTGTTATAAGCTCTGTCATGCTCCTGAGCCGAGGTTTACTCATGCCCAGTATTTACAGTTCTTCTCTGTAAAGGACCTTCCATGAGTGCCTTTGCATGATTTTGTCCTGGTTTTAAAAACCAGTAATTCCTATGTTCTAGTTCGACCCATTTTCCCAGAGCCGTTCTGACAGCACTATAAGCGACTCTCCAATCTGGCTTTGGTCCCATGAAAGCTATTTCAGATCAATTTCTAGCAAGTTCATCTGCCCGTTCATTTCTTTCAATGCCTTTATGACCTGGCACCCAACACAGTCTCACCATATTGGTATTTGCCAGTTCCACCAGCAATTACAAACAAGCCTCGAACTGATCTTGTTTGAGTTCAGAGCCTTTATTGCGGCCTTACTATCAGAGGATATATAGATGAGTTTGCGTGTGTATTCTCTCCTCACATTCTCCGATAAACATGCCATTATTGCAAAAATTTCTGTTTGGAATACCGTGGGATAAGTCCCCAGACTATAGCTTGTACGCCATCTAGGTCTCAGCCAAATACTCCAGCCCCTGTTCCTCTCTGCTTTGGAGCTATCTGTGAACCATACAAGGCTCCAAGCCTCAAGAGAATTTATCATTCATTGCATTGAGATATCTCTATCATTCTGTCAGATATCATCTTTAGGATAGGCTTTCACATCAATATGTTTCCTATCTTGGAGTGTTCCCTTCCTTGGGAACCACCTATCCAATCGTTATTGTTCCTGATTTCGGAGTTTCCTCGGTATGCTGCTATCCTTGCCTCTCTTTCTCTAGCTTAGTAATAACTATTATTTTCGTTATTGTTATTGATTATTAATTACTAAAATTTGTATTTTAAATGGATAAATAGTCAAAAAAATAGCAGTTGGTAGATTATTTATTGCTGGTATGCTACGTTTTATAACAAGACCTATTAAGCTTCGCGATTTGTGGTACCTACATTGTTCTGTAAGCAACAAAGTCCGATCGAGTATGTATTCTAATTGGCTTCAATAAACTCACAGCGTTACGAAAATAAAATGGACGGGCACTAACATAATTATCTTAGTTTAGATCCATTGGGTTAATGCAGTACTGCAGCATACTAAGGTTCGCTCTTTTATCTTTGGTTTACTGCTCATAATTATTTTATAGCAGCAGTATAAGTCAATCAAGTTGCTCATAATGCAGAACAGAATGCCCTCTGATATCAATTTTATGTTGTAGGTGACTACCTAGCTGTTTGCATATAAATTTACATACATCAGGGCAGCAATATTATATACAGGACGCCTAGCTAAAAGACAAAAATATATAAAAAATGTAGTGGTGTTGAAGTAAACGAATCGTCAGATATGTCGGAAAATAAATTATGCTTGTTTATTAGATATGTAATTTAACTTTATAAGTTGTGTTGAAGAAGGTGCTGAAAGTTAAATTTAAAATATGAAAATAAACTATTTCATTAACCCTATTTTGAAAAATAATATTCTCCGATGGGTTTGATGGGTTGTGCTTTTTTTAATTTATTTTTTATTTTACTTTTTTGTTTTTTTACTTTTCGTTGATTTGGCAACTCTGACTTCGACCCACACCAAGGCATATTGTTTTTGTTTGGCATATTGTCTTACTTTTTCATTCGCCGTATGTGCCGAAGCGTTTTATTGCTTCGTCCGGTGCATGTTTCTTTAGGTTTAAATGGATCTCTTCACACATTTGCGCGTTTTTCTAAGGGTTTGTGCATTACATTGTATTTTGATGCTTTCAGCGCCAACTGGTTAAACAGCTTCGTGTGTGTCGTAACAGTCAGCGGCCGATTCGGTGGACGACTCGGCGAAACCGCCCAGTGCGTTTTTAGCCATACTTTTTAACTGCATTAAAAATCAACTGCGCGTGCGTCGTACTGTTTTGACTGGTGCTTGAACAAAGCTAATATTAGTAACTAAGAAATCAGGATAGACTAATTCAGTTAAGACTTGTTACAAAATACAGTATTCTAGATGAAAACTAAGGCCAGAAACAAATTTTATGTTTTTTTTTTAATAACAGCAACGCAGCATACCGAATATAGGCAAAACTATTCTGATTTACGAAAATTACAAAAAAATGAAGATTTTTCATTTAAGAGGAACTCTTTTTCCGACGATAGCGCTACTTTCGGCCCTAACAGCAACAGCTAATAATGAAAAACCATTAAACATAATAAAAACATTCTGTTTACATGAAGCCCTCGATTTCTGTATATACTCAACTAACTTCATTAAAACTCTGATAGAGGTCACATCAGAGCGGGATTGAATATCTACATAGAAGGACTATTGGAATCTCCAGAAACAGTCTATCAACTTAATATAAACTTAAGTACTTACTTACCTACATAGGGAAGGATGCAAGGAAATATAAATTCCTTGGAAGGATGTTGAGTTGTAGTATTTGCCGGTGCTCCGTGTTTACTTAATTTGTATAAGCTAATATTGTCTTTGCCATTTCTTCCACAAAAAAAGTGCAGAGAAAAATAGGTATACTATATGGGTTCTTTAAAAGCTATTATTATGTTTTTTAGTCGTATCGTTATTACAGCAAACAAGCTGCAAGCTGCAAGCTATTGAATATTATTTAAATAAATTTAATACATTACAAACTTAATATTTCCAGAAAATATTTTTCTGGCACTCGACAAATAAATATTATTTAAAATATTATGAACTGGGGAACGATTAGAACAATTTTAGATGCCAAAATAAAAAATCTTTCAAACATTTCATATGCATGTTTCATTATGAGAAAATACTACGTGGCAGATATTCAAAGATGAAATGAAATAATCAAAACTATTACAATTAGAAAATGTTTTGATTTACTTATAAGAGAAACTTCGTTTTCATAAAGTAGATGTCTGCAATGTTAAACAGGTAAAAAACATTTTATACTAAAAAATTCACAGAATACAAACGGTCTAGCTCAAATTAGACTATGCCGCCCAGCATCAGCATTGTGGGGTTATAAAACTTATACCTTTAAGGGTACAACGCCTGAATGACGGAAAGAAAGATGTCTGGCCGACAACTTAGGGAGAACGATAATAAAGTCTTCAATTCTTGCGTACCATAAACTTTTATTTCAATTTAGGAGATAGAATGAAAAAAGATGGGTTTTATGGAGCAGCGGCGTTTTATAAAGCCTAAAATGAATTTTAAACGTACTTACAATATTTAAAAAAACTTCTATACTAGATACTACACTCCACTAGGTATTACACTATTCACTACAAGAAAAATACCAGTAATTATAAATAAGTCACTAATTTAGATGAATATTTGATCAAATAAGATCTGTAGTCTATTTAGCATAGTCTCTTTTTGTTAAAAAAAAACTTGCTGAATTTAGCAAAACTTATGTTCTTATTCTGGAAATCTCTCGGACATATATCCCTCGTTATCCTGGTTAAAATTCGTGATATTAACAATTTTTAAAATTGGATTGGATGATTTTAATCTCTCAATATTTGATACACTCGAGTTATTTGGTGAGAAAAATTTTGAAAATATTTATGGATCATATCATATTTTAATCAATTTAACTTGATGTAAGATATAACGGGATGTACCCCTTGAATAAATGTAGGTACCGATGAAATATAAAATTTTATATGAATATTGAACAAAATCGGAATTCATAATAGACCCAAACGATGCAGGAATGTGTTGAACAAACCAATATGTAAAGATTCCGATAACGAGTATTTATTATAATTTAATATAATAAATATTTTATTACAAGTCTGTATTCAGTTGCACAAAATTTGACGATTGATAGTGTTTGGATTTCGACTAGCACCAAAGTTTACAGAATATAGTCATATTCTGTAAACTATGCTAGCACATGTAAGGCTAAACTTAAAAATAATTGAGTGAATGAATGCCGGTTGTACCAGAACCGTAGAATTTAATTGAAATTTGGTACAACGGTGAACAACGTGGAACAAAAATCGTTGCACCAAAGAAATTTGTAAGCTTCAACGTGTTGTTTGCTTTTGTTCACTAGATTTAACTAATAGATAGTTGTTAGATACATACACCACACGTAAGTTATAGTATATACTGCATATTCAAAGTTTCATTGTTGGTACTGACAATTGTTAATTTAGGTACTCATATTAAGGTTCAATTTTTTTTTTAATATAATAATTTTTATTAATTGGCCTACTTATGGTCTTGATATGTCACATTTTGTTGTTATAATTTACAACTTTCTGCATTACTCATGATAAAACCATGTGATCAAAATTCGTTATTTCTATTCGACGTTTCTCAGTGATCTAAATTGTTTATGGGTTGTGGCACGGTCTTATTGGAATTTGGAATTCCATAGAAAGAAAGTCTTCATGTTTCGATCCTTCACGCATGATAATGTTTACAAAACGTTTATCGACGCCATACATGTGGAGTGGAGATAATTATTAGTTCGCGGATCTTATTAGAGCGGATTAAGTAAGATCTCACAAAAAAATAAAGGACGATAAGTAATTATTTCTGATGTGGAAACTCCACACCAAGCCAAGCATTACGCGGAAGTTGCAGTTGCTTGTCATATACATGGTATATGAAAAACATAATTATGATGTGTAATATAAAATAATTCACTAGGTACTTATTTTATTATTTTCAAAGATTACGGGATGCTGACCCATTATTTACTAAGCTTAGCTCAAGCTCATGACACAATGGACTGATCTGTTCTTTGTAACATGGCTCAAGCAGTGGAGAAAACGTGCACCCCCTGCATTGTTATATTTATTAGATTGACTCAGTTGTTAGAATTACCACTTCTTCTTATTTGTTTATTTCAAAGATTAGGTTTGAAAACTATCTAGGTATACCAATTGGTTTATTGTATTATTGGCTAAATCACGCTACCCATGAAAATTTCATCCAACTAGACTGTGGTCTATTAGGCTTATTTCTGCAGCAATCCCCAACTAGTCAGAAGGATTGCGATAGGTTGAAAACAATTAGGTGATTGCTTTGGAATGATTTGATTGGATCTGACTTGTTTATAATTCTTCCAGGAACAGGGCTATAATATCAGATTATCCTTGCGCAAAGGTTTAGTTAGTAAGTAAATACTGTACCTGCCACGTTTTTAAAGTATTGCACCCCCACCCACAATTTGGAAAATACCTTAACACAAGGGTAGTTTATAATATAATGCGATAATATATTTATTGACGGACTTTGTGTTCTATAAATTTTTACAATTATATAGGCAGGTATTTGGCAAATAATACCCTCTTATTAGCTAGTTATATACACATTTTAAAAACAGTGGCAGAATTTATACAACTTTGTATATTTACTGTTAAACTGTGAAATAACCATAAAATAATCTAAGGAAATACTCATAAATTTTATATTAATTTACTGCAGTAACTACCAAAGATGTTATAAAAGTAAATACACTTACACTATGGATAGCAGCGTCTGGAAAAAAGAACTTTTTTGAAATGGATGACCACATAACGTTCATATTTGAAAATAGACTCGCTTTGGAGCACATGAGAAAAACAAAACAATGCATTGCATTTGAAAAAATTAAGATTTGATACTTTGAATTAATAATTATTTTACGCATCCTGAAAATGGTTTTGCAAAAATGAAGTCAGTCGTATAAAGCTCATAGGTCGTCCTAGCATTGTATCACTTTTTTTATTTCCAAAAGGCTGCAGCGGATAATTCAGTATTATATAGTCTGAAACCTAAAAAAATTTAAAAAAGTTCAAATAGGTATCTCAAAAATGGATTGAATGGATTTGGGTACCTATAGCGACATAATTCATATGAACCGTACTGTCAGGTGGATTTCCTATCCCACTTCTGAACCTGTAGTGAATCACTTGTGTATATTTCCGTATTTTTACCATAGTGTAAGCATAAATAAATAAATAAATAAATAAATAAATAATATATGACGAGAAAAAAAACATATATTCAAACAAAAATTCATATTGAATGGATACTCTTAGGCTATATCTCAATTTCCACGGTTTGTGGAAATAGCAAAACAGGAGGAATAAAAGTGAAAATATTCAGTATATAACTATGCAATAACTAGCAAAGTTGTTCTAAATGTAAAAGAAACGCTGTCGAGTTGTCTGTTAAGGGCTGGAGTTGAGAGGTCCCCAGGGTGCCGTTTCGAGAACATTTCAGTTTTAGAATTCGTCCGCTGAAATCCCTGAGTACAAGTTACATAGAAAATATGTTTGTTAGGAGCAGGATTTTCTTTGTAAATATAAGGTTTGCAGATATAATTATCCAGAATTCTATTATATTTTGAAATGTTCTTGATTTTTATACTATGAATTGTAACTGCATTTACCCATTTTTAAGAAACAGTTATTAATTTTTTTATGTACAAAATACAAATAGTTGTGTATTTCGACTTATTTCTGGCTTTATCTTTTCTGGAAATAAACAATGATGTGATTGATTGGAATGTTTGGCCTATAAGATCACCCCAATTAAATTTCTTTTTAAGAAGCCGTTTAAAATAAAATTTATAAAAACAATTTATAATCTTGTCTTCAGGAAACCTTCAAGGACCATTCTGGGAAACACGCGTTCTTAATCTTTCATGTAATTTGTTAATGTTTAAAGAATTGGATTATATGTAAAAAGTTTTAGGTAATACTTCAGTAGATATTCTGTGCTGTTCAATATTGTAGTAAGATACTTTAGTAAGATTTGATTTTGTTACTTAAATTAGTATAATTTGTCAGAGCAAAACAGATAATTACCGGAAAATATTTATGTAGAAAAGGTGGAATTTTATCAGGACCACTGCTAGACTTAGGTGTGAGTTTTTTCACAAAACGTAAAGCTTCATTCTCAGAAAAGAAGTGCTTGTCTAAGAATGTCGCATTATATTTTTTAATACCTACTATAATTAATATTTTTGGCCAACACAATCTTTGTCGACCGCTGGAAAAAATTAGCAAATGTATTAGCTTTCAGGACTTCTAAAAGTTAAATTTTCAAAATCCATATGATCAAGTATATATATGCAAATCTTAGCTTTATATTTAAAACAAATTCGAACATTGATGTTCAAATACTTTTAAGTGTCTGTGACTTTTTACGTCTCCTCTATAGTAAATGCAACACCTTTCCATTATTATACATTATTCAAGTTCCACTTCTACTTCAACAACAAGCATTCCATGCAGTATGCAGTCTATAAAGGGAATAACAGAGAAGCTTCAGTATGACGACTAGTTACAAAATTATGTTTAGGTATTAACGACATTTCATGCTGATGTATCAAATAAGATATCAATTCCTGTAATATTTCGCCGACAAAGCGGCTTGGGATTACCTTAATCTCTTTATCATCCTTTTGATGTTTCCAATATTCCAATACATCATAGAACTGGATAAAATTATTAAATAGCGCGTATCAGTTTATTTTGACTAGGATGGAATCAATTATTAGTACAGATGGTTAGCGTCAAAACTTTGCACTTGTAAAAGTTACAAATGCAAAGGCCAAATTAGTGAAATTATGAATCCCACTTTAAAAGAAATCATCTGTTTTTACACAGAAAGACAATGACATTTACTTTGTACCAAATATAGTTATGTTTTAAAAATCTGTAACATATTTTTGTGACAATTCATTTTTAGCCTCAAACTGAGGTCATTCACACACGTCTAAACTTCGTTTATCGAGTCTACTACCTATGGCACTCTGATGAGCGCATAATAAGCGCGAAACCGGTCAGTGTCTGGTAGTTGGAATGATGTGGCGACTCCTCTATGGAGATACCGAAGAACTGCAATAGCAGTCGGGGCACATTGGCCGTGGAGTAGTTGTTTTCGGCATCTCCTTCAAATGACAGAAACAATGAAGATCATATCCAAGATTTATTCTTCACTATTAATGAACACTTGTTCTAAGAGTCAAATATTCCATTTGAATTTGTTATATAGAGCAAATGATGTCCTGTATGGACTGAAGTTTACACTACATGATAATAGTTTGTCATATTTAGTCTAGTTTGTGAACAGTCTTGGGTTGGGTCTGTAAAGTCATCAGGAGTTCGGAACCCCTCATGTGCATGGTGCGAGATCATGAGGTGTAGGTGCCATTTTATTCAAGGTAGCTTGCATGAAGAACTTGGTCTCATAGGACCTAGATATCACATACTATTTCTGCACCTTCGACATCTTCAGTAAAAATATAACCCAGGTTTATCCGAACCTTCGTTTTGCACCAACAAGGTTTAATTCTAAAGCTGAAGACTGCCAGTGCTATATTAGCATCTTAAACATTCATATGAGATAGACGGGGCACCAATGCTGTCTTATGTTCCAGGGGATAGGGGATATTGATTCCAATATGGAAAAGAAGAAAGTCCTAGTTTATTTGATTTACTTTTTTCCCACCATCAGCAAATACAAATTAATAAGCCTAACGTTGTTCTCCTAGATTACCATCTCAAATAACGTTTGATGTTGAGTTGTTGGCACCTTGTTGACCATTGCCTGGAAGGTCCAAAAAGCGGACAAAATATCGAGAGTTGATCTTCGATCTCTGCGAACTTTACCACAACCATATTGTTAAGATGGTGATAGAGATGACTGCAGCTTTTGATGGGGCGAAATACACTGCTTTCGGAATTAAAACCATGTTGAACATCTGGAGGAAATCAGCAAGCAGAATGCTGGAGACAAGGAATTCTTAGCTCGTCAATACTTAGAGCACATGGATCTCGATCGTAATAACCATCAACCCCATGGTTTGAAGAGTTATTCCAAGTATTACCAGCACGCTTATTTGAGTATGGGAGTCACAGAGTAAGGGACTGGTTTTAATTTAAGTATAATAGATGCTTCCATGTTGATAATAGAGATTTTTCCAATAATTATAAATATGCCTTATTAACATTAAAGAGAGGTTGAAGAGGATAGCACATAATAGGGACATGAGCCTGACCATTTACGTTTTTTGAGAAAATCTCAATGGTTTATAGCCGACTTAACAAGTAAATTGGTGAGAGTTGCGTTCTAGAAAATCGCTGTAGAAACATTAGCGAAACTGTTTTAAACTTTGATCTCGAGTATGTGATGATGTCCTACATTTTACTCGAACTATTAAACTTGTAACACTCGAATTAATAATGCTTCATAATTATTCTTATGGCAGTTATATTTGAACAAGCTATCGAACTAATTACTCTGCTTATTTAGCTCCAGATAAAGGGGTTTAGGACTTTAAGATAATTAACCAACGTTTATCAGTGATAACGTCAATTTTTTAAAAAGTATAGTTGATTCTGTAATCCAGGATTGTGGATTTGTAAAAATTACTTACCTTGTTAATCTTTAATAAAAAAACAAAAATACTTAGTTCATTAGTTTTGTCCTCGAATTTTTTTTATAGCCATTATATATGTTTTAAAATATATTTATAGTGTTATGTCTCCCTAAACTACCTATAACTACTCGTACCTCGATACAACAAAGAAAGGAAATATTACCTATATAGATTACAAAGAATGTTGTGCCACAATATGGTATATACAAATGATAAATATATTATAAGGTAAAAGAGTTGTCTGATGGATTTAATAAGACGAGCAAGTGAGTGGAATCGAGATTTTAGTCATCTGAATTTCTCCAACAATACTGCAAATTTGCCAAGGAAATTTACTGTTAAATGACCAATTATTGGTATCCATTTCTATATAAAACAACAATTTAAGAAGAATTGTATTTTTTTCTTAAAAAATACGTTGTATCAAAAAACTCGATTCCACTCAATTGCGGTTCTCGTCAAGTCCCTCAGTCAGCGGTAAAAATTCAAAACTTAGAATGGAAATAGCATAGGGTAGGAAATTTCAAAAGTATAAAGCTTAAAGCTTTGCTTATCTTACACAGAGTGGTTCACATTGATCGGTTTTCAATAGTTACCAAGGAATCTGTCATAGATAGAGCAAATCTGATAACAAGTCTTGAGCTCTTTTTTTCTAAAAAAATGCAATGGCGTAAACCGCATTTTTCTGTCTTACCGTTTTCGAGCTACAGGACGTTTCTCGATTTTTGGCTAAACGCACTGGTGCCATTTTCTCGTTTCCTTTCAGTATATCTTAAATCGGTTTGAACATTCTACAGGTACTTTTTAGACATACATTCGATGGCATGAAAATAAATGTGATAATATTTTTAGTTTTCGTGGTATGACCACAACTTGTGTTTTTTTTATATGGAACACTTTGTATTATATTTCCGAAACGGAAAGAGGGCTAAAAATGCTTTGAAAACAAACACGTTTGACGTTTAACATTATTAGAAACGTGTTAACACAAATCAAAAATGGTTCGTTACTCAAATGAAGACAAATACAATTTAATAAAATGTTTTAATCTAAGAAATGAAAATGCAGATCTAGTAACGGATCTCTATCTTCAATTGTAGGTATTATATTATGGGAAATAAGTGGTTCCTAATAGCCAAAATTCCATTGCAGCAGATAGTGATACAGACCAAAACATACGAGGTATTAAAACATTGTAATCGTGATCGATGGGAGTGATTAATTCGTCGTGCTTTCATTTAAAAAGATACAGATACAAATCAAGATTGAATATTGCCCTAATTTTTTATGTAGGTATTATTTTAAAACGTCTCATTATTGTCTTCTAATCCTACGACACAGGCATATAAAGCGTTTATTTCGTATGTCGAGTTTACAAAAATATACATATAGGACGTACAGATTGTTGAAAAGTTCTAACTTTGTAACTTGGTGTGACCTTTAAATTACTTGAATTGAATATTTCATTACCATATAAGTATATATATAATATACTCATCAAACAGATTGATGTCATTGCACAAAACAGCATTTTGGTTTTTATCCGTTTTTCTCGTGCATCTGATTTTCTACAGGGTGATTCTAAAAGGTGCATGAAATATAATGAAACCCTGTATATTTCTACAGATTCGGATAGAACGTTGTCTCACGAATACAGTAATATAGATATTGATTGGTTTATTTTTAATAATTACGGAGATATAACCAAGAGTGGCTGGCCGGTTTTTTTTTATGAAAAAAACCGGCCCTTAGTCGCTCACTGCATAATTGACTAGTGAGGGATTTAATTAGACTCTCTACTGACTATATAGACCAGGGGTGGTCAACCTGTGGCTCGCGAGCCACATGCGGCTCTTTGAAGGATTATTTGTGGCTCTCGATAAATGTAACCGAGTTCCCTTTTCATTTTTGTGCTATTATATTTTAAAAAATTGTTATCCGTTCCGTATGTGTTTCAAAATGTCTTTGAAATTACTGACGACAAACATGAAAGACTAAGTGCAACGTTGTAACAAATATCATTTCCGTCCAAGAATCATATGACTCATCGAAAACTGCGCGAACGAACATAAACAGTGGCGTAATCGCCAATTATTCACCAAATTTTGAAGAATTATCAAGAGAAGTGAAATAAATGTGTTTAATTTTTAATATTTAAATTCAATACACATATTTTGTACTTTCATTTATGTTTTCAATAAATATAATTTCTGTAAAAAAAAATACCTTTAATACCTTTTTTGCATATCTTTTAAATACGTATTTAATTGCGGCTCGCGAAACATTTCACATTTTGAAAAATGGCTCGGACTATCAAGGAGCTTGGCCACCCCTGATATAGACTATAAGACAGAGTGGAATCGAGATTTTTTGATATATTGTATCGTTCAGACAAGTATACAAGACGAGAAAAAAATTATTCCGTATGGAAGCGGTTATCAGGTTTCACGTAATACGAAATTTTGTTCGCAAATCTGGAGTACCTACTTATTATCGGAGAATTTTAGATGAGTGAAATCTCTATTGCAATCAGTTAATCAGTGTCTTAATTAAATTCTTCAGTCAATGCTTATAACTTATAACAAATGAGTTACAGGATGTTACAGCCATTATATGTCTATGGTTACAGCTTTCTCATGTTTATGTTCTACCATTATTTGCATTCTATTCTGCTTCCCTGTGTTTTTAATATGATTATTTCACGATGTCGCCTTTTGGAAAGCTTTTTCTATCGTTATCATTTTTTGATAACTTTTTCAAGTGGTTTCAAAGTTACAGCGTGATATGATACAGTACATATATCGATAACCTGAAACCCACAAGTACAGAACGTACATTTTGTTTGGGTTACAATTTATCTCAGTTTCTGTCAACTGCAGGAGAAAGCCGATTGATCTCTACAAACTCAACTGTCAAAATCAAAATCTGACATCTATTCACATTCGAATATTCGAGGTAACGCGTATATTCGCTTTTGAGCTATACCTGTCCTAACTTTACGCTTTATACCTATTTTAGAACTGTTTTAATGGAAACCATAGTAGGCTTTGGTAGTACTGAAACCTTTTTTATACAGTCTAGAATTGATTACATAAAGAAAATGTCGAAAATAATTACATTGCATTCAAATTATTACTAGATTGGCAGTTTTGTCCGATAGATACTATCATATAGACCAATAGAGGGTCATCTACTGTATATCTGTGTAGGAAATATCTGTGAAGTATGGATTTGCTGAAAATATTAAATATTAATAAAATATTGGTAGTGGTGAGAAAAACACCATATTGCCCTCTTTGGGTCTTTGCTACTATCTGTCTGACAATCATTGTCAAATTGACAAACAGAACGACCTGCTTTTTCGCAGGCGCCATTATAGCAGTGACCTCTATTATCTTCCATGAAAACAATGCTACTTATTTATTTGAATAATGAGTAATGCAATGCCAGTCGGGGCACATTTTCCGTGGAATAGTTGTTTTCGGTATATACCTCACAGGTATAATACATACGTAGGTACCAAGTCAACTGAAGATATATGATTTGCAATTTTGAAATTCTGACCAAAATTATCTATCTTTACACACTACTGGATTAATTTAAAAAAATGTATTCATATTTGAGTCAACAATTCTTGGTGGGTAATAGGAAATCTTTCATTTATTTCTGTAAATAAATGGTTATAACTACTAGATTTAGAAATAACTAATCCAGATTCTTACATTTTTAGAAAGCATAAATATAAGCAGCTCAGTGGCGCCAAAGCTTTAATGTTTCCATTAAAAAACATGTTTGGGATATAGTTGAATAAATACTTGGAAAATTAAAAATAAAAACCACCATCACTTCTGCGTCCGAAAATTCATAATAGCTGTATTTACACTGGTTCTTTTCAAATGAGTGAGATATGAAACATCCAAAAATGACAAAAAGTGACAACATGTTATATCAGCTTAAAACACGAAAACTAATTAAGGAACGAATTTATGTTTTGAACCTTGAATTTATTTAAAAAATAGACAAAGAATGTGCCATCAATTTTCTTTACAAGTGACAGGAATTGAGATATCTCTGGGTAAGATACAAAATAAAAGGAAAATTTCATACAGATACACTATTATGGGTCCGTGCAAATACCTTCCTAAAGGATAATAAAACTCTAGGATAGTTTGAAGAGAACTAGGTATATTTATACTTGACTCAACATATTTGGCACTCAAAAATTTTATATTTGACTTGCTTCATTGGCATATTATGCACGATGTCTATGTAACATCCACAGGTTTGTTCATCTATCCTTTTCAGAATTTCATGCCAATATATTTTTGTCTGCATACCTGCTGCGTTATATAATCAAGATAATGTTAAACCGTCCCTTTATATGACCCGACGGATTAGGAAAACATTTCTATCTTATGTTTACTTAACTAATAATTAGTGTAGAGATTAGTGGATACGTTATAAATTACTTAAATTTTACAATTATCTTAAGAAATATAAAGTTTATCCCAAATTTATTTCTCCTACGCAAATACTGGAATGTGTATTTTGTTCGTTGTTTTTCCAAAGTTATTACAGGATTATTAAAATTAAATACAAATCGGAGTAAAGACATTACCAACACGTACGGAGGAGTTTCCATCCTACCAGGTTTTATAAACTGTTTTTAGGAATACAAAATAATCACACTTAGAATTGTATTAATGAAAATTGTATCTCCTTCATAAAATTCATGGCTTTTTTTACTTTCAGTTACTTTACATGTTTTCATAAAATATTTATTTGTCCATCATGTTTTGGAACAGAGTATCGTTTCTATCAAGTGACGAAATGTCTGACTTAAAATTTTTTAAAATAAAGATTGTAAAATATAATTTTATAATTTAGTACTGCGTGTACTACTGCACTATACACGTGCACTATACAGCTTTTTGAGTGTAGTATAGTGTTTTGGTGTTATGTGGAAACTACGTCAGTGTTAATTTTTTACAAGAAACTATCTCATATCTGTGTATATATTTTCAGGTCTTTTTGGCAAACGACCAGTCACACTATTTAAAACTTATCTACTTAAATCATACTACATAGTTCTGAACAATATCTTGGACATTTCTGACTTTTGTACAAGTAGGGTTGTTGTGACCAGCGCGTTGCATCAAGACCAGCTTTGCCTCGTATACCTAGGTACTTCGTATTGCCTTCGTAATATGACGATTTCAGTTTCTTCTGTATCTTTTTCTCTAGCAGTATAAAAAATGTCATTAGTACATCATAGGAATGTCTTTCATCAATAATTATATAGGTACCTGTTATAACTTTTGCAGACTCATGCAACTTAAGCTTTTCATCCTTCCAAAGTGTGCTTTCGTCTAAATACCGCGTATCTCTTGCGTATGACTGTGTCTAAAACAAGTAGGTATTCGCCTCCTAATTCTAATTCCTAATTCTCCTTTTTTTCGATTTTGCTAGAGGCTTTTAATTAAATTTTTCGGTGTCTATTCATCTGGTCTACTGTAAATAAGTGAATCTCCGGTAAAAGTAAATCTAAATCCGAAGTTAATTTCAGGCGCGTATTTTCTTTGAAATTTCAGAACATTTGTTATATTTAGTTATAAATAACATCTGTTAACCTATTTTACAACAGAAAAGCGTCTAATAAATGCATGTTAGATTTGTAATCTGCATGCCCGCCCTCGATACATCCCCATAAAGAATAGGGGAGGTGCAGTACAGTTAAAATGGCGGTAAAGGGATGGTGAATGAGGACAGGCGCGTGGGTCGTTACCTCTTCAGCAGATATGGTTAATAAAGAAATTTGTTTTAGTATAAGTGGAAGATTTATCCACACAGAATGAAATAAATGAATTGAGACACCCAACCACAAACCTTTAAATTCTTCCATTAATTTACTGAAAACATAAGCCTATTTTGCATCAGGTATACAACCATTTACAATTATTGCTATATTTTCAAATTATTTTATCCATATTTGGCTTATATTAGGTACTTACCTATATTTTTTTCGTGTTAAGGAGCCAAGAAATTCACTGGGATAATACCTGCGGTGTTACTTTTACCATTTCGCATAATGTGGCACATCTTCAGTAAATTCCTGGATAGGAATGGTGGAAGATACCATCAATGTCAGAAATGCCATGTCCCACCATGAATATAACATGACCTAAGTAATTTTATTTCAAAAAAATTTCAAATATCATAGTAAAGAAACAAATATAAAAAAGTTTAGTTTCATTACTTTTCTACTATGGTCTTTGTATTTGTTTTAAATGAAATCGCTGGATAATATCCAGCGGATAAGGATAATGAATCCTTAATATAAACCGGAAACACACCTGCAACACAACCCATCACAGAATTTGTAGCGAAATCAAGTCCATTCTCTCAAACTCCTTAGCGTAGTTGAAATACCGACATATCGGAGAACGCCTTGTACTCTATACGCCACGGAATTAGCGATGGAAAAGTGTTGCTAGTGTATTAGAGCCTTTAGATGTCAAATAATGTGAAGTAATTATTTGTTGATAGTTATTAATTATTCTGCAGTAAGTTATTTTGGAGAAAAGTATATATTTTCAAATAATAAAATGCCATAAAATAGTGCAATAAATAATTTATTCCATAATAATTAAACGCTAAAGTGACATTTTTTATTAAGCTATTTACATTACATATTGATACATTTTTGTAACATTAACAAGTTTGTAACATTGTTTAACAATGTCTACTACTGTAAATTATAATTATAAATATTAGAATTTATTATATTTATTTATTTATAGTCACAAACAAACCATTTTTGAAAACAAAAATACTCAAGGATCAAGGTACATGGAAATACTCAGAGGGGTGGTAATTGGGGGTGGAAATCTAATACCTGTGCTCGAGCCCAACTCATCTAGAATAGGAATAAGTGTGAAACCAACACACCTGTCTTTTATTTGTACGTGTTTGTGTTAGTTTCAATCGTAATTGTTTTTTGTTTTTAGTTGTCTACAAAAATTTATTTGAGGAATGCTGGTGTGTTACTGCTTAGATACGTATAATACATGTTGGCGTAGAACTAAAATATTCAAATATCTTCATTCATAAGAATACTTAAGAGGCCAACATAGAATTGTATAATCAATATCTCTACCAATAAAATAGCAAAGCATAATTCCTTCCTTCAACACAATTCATTAAAATATTGATCAAAAGTAAAAGTGGACCTGAACTAACGGATTGACTGTGCCTAATTCTTTCTATTTATCACATAGGTATAACAGGCTTTCCAACTTCAAGTGGCGCAAGGGCCGCTGTAAATAAAATTTCAGTTGAGAATGCCGCATCATATAATACTTCGTATGCAACTTCATCAGTGATTTGTAATCAGTACAAAAAAACTCGTTTGTTTGTATAATTATTTTTATTTATTCAAAAAAATAACAAATATACAGAAAATGTTAGTGGGAAGTTTGGGAATGTTGGTTTTCACTAACCAGTGTATCAATATTAACATTTGTGTTGAGAAACGAAGCAACTGAGTAAGTGACTATCAGACGGGAACACCTATATTTTGACTTCATAATTTTCATGTTGGAAAAGCTGTTTTCGCAAATATACGTGCTTCCCAGCATTGAGCCCATTATAAGGCTTAAGTTTCTCAAGTTGGGGTAACGTTCTCTTGGCAATAACTTAAAGAAGTCCACTAACTATTAAATTATTAACTCTGCCCGTCCCGCTTGACTGAACCTTCTTCTATGCGCGCGAATGACCACTTGAATGTTGGAAAGCGCGAGATTTCCAATGTTCGAGTAATCTCGCTGCGGCCTTCTATCCATCGCCAGTGGCGTTCGTTTTTTAGGGATATTTTTATATTTTTGGCCGCAAAGAATGTCATAGCGGGCCGCATGTGGCTACGGACCTCATGTTGGACAGCCTTGGCATAAACAGTTAGATGTTAGTATTTGAAATCTCATGTGCTCAGAAATAAAAGAGACTATGATATATTACCTAATGATAATGAGATGGAAGGAAAAGTTTATAAAATTAGGCAATTGTATAATAAGTATGGAAAGGTCGAAGGACTCCATCTTTCAAACAATTTTCAGTTCAATGTCAGTAGACGTTGGATATCTGGATACCTACAGTGTCAGTAGACGTTCAATATCTGGATAAAATAAAGATCCAGTTCAAGATTTTGATTAAGAGCTCCAAAAAACTTTGTTGAGAGCTGGATAAGACGATCTGAGTTCAAACTAAGCTTCCAGCTCTCTCAGTTTAGTCCGTGTAAGTTATTTAGGAATTAGCACGTCTGAATACGTTTCTCGTTGCTACAGATTCTGAGCTGATAGCTTATCGAGTCCGACCTATGAGTAACATTAAAACCATAGGGTTTGAGCGACTTCTATAAGACAGGCGCTGTTGGTTAGGGACTTTAGCCTACTCAGTGTCTTTTATCTTTGACTGCTTACTTTAATATAGTCTTACTTAAAATAGTCTTACGCCACTAACTAGAAATGTATAGTAGTAGGTCTATAACTGTTTATAAACCTTTAACTAATTTCTGTTCCCAAATGTCTCCAACCTAATATTACACATTAAATCTTACAATATACAAGCAAGCAGAAATTAAGTTACTGGCATAATAACTAACACGATACCACTCAAAAGTTCTTTACTCTTACAATCACAGGAAACTAGGTGCAGGGACCAACGACACTGGTTGCAATTGCCCATCATTTTGCATTTGTTGCTGAGGCAAGATGTGATCCGGCCTGTGGTTGACTTCTCTTTTCTTAACTTGCTTTCTCTCTTTGGCTCTTCTGTTTTGAAACCAAATTTTCACCTGTCTCTCACTTAATCCCAAGTTTTCTGCGAGTTCTGCTTTCCTTCTTATCGTGATATAACGGCTATAATAGAATTCCTTTTCCAATTCTACACGTTGATAATCTGTGTAGACTATACGGTATTTGTCTTTTGTTCTAGTTTTACCTGCAACCAAAAAAAAAAAAACATTTTCAACAAGGTAATTAATGAGAGAACTGTATCTATGTACTATGTTGTAGTTTGGGAAACAATTCAATGGATTTATGATTTATCTAAACACTCTCAGTGGCGTGCGGTGCAAATGTGTATATTATAAATAGCGGAAATTAAATTATTTTAATATAATGCGAACAAAACTGACATTTTTTGCCTCTTGACGAAAGCAAGGGAAGCGGTGCTTCCATCGCTTCCATGGACCGCACACCACTAATTAGACTATCAGAAAAACTAATATATGCACCCTTCGTGAGCCCGATTTGCCCGATTTAGCCCGAAGGAACCGAATAATTCATACTTTTGCAAGAATTTGTTCAAAGAAAAAGGATTGTTCTAGTGTATCAAATGTCGAACCATATATTGCAGTTACTTTTTTCTATATATCTAGATATTTGTACATTTTTTTTAAGTTTGTATGCTTATTAGGTATTGCCTTTTCATTTGAAAATAGGAAATAACTTATTTATTTGAAATAACTGTTTTTGATGTTGTCAAATATGACATGAAATATTTGTTCCCACCGTAATCAGAAGCTGTCGGCTACAGTCAGGATTCTGTGGAGAACGTTATTGAACGTTCCAAGAAAGTTATGTGATAGTTTAGTGACTGTTAAAACAGTTTGTTGATTATCTTCCAACCAATTGTTGGAGAATGCATATAAAGATGCAATAATTCATTGATGTTTCTTATTGTTGTAGTTTCAAGACGCCATGCAATATCCTCAGTTCATAATATAAGTTGTGTTTATTCTTTTAGATATGTTATAAACTTCTGTATCAGATATAGTTACTAGAGAGTTATTGGAAATCCCTTTAATACTGTCGCGCAGTATTAACGATGATTTTATTTGAATGTGAATATTCGAATAACTACCGTATAGTCAGAACCCATTTTAACTATAACCACGTTTTTTCCAAATTCAAGTGAAGTTAAAGATATCTGTTGAAAGCAATTTGTTAGTAGCCATTATAATAATCAAAATGGCCTAGACCAGGGGTCGGCAACCTGCGGCTCGCGAGCCACATGCGGCTCTTTGGATGTGAAGCTGCGGCTCTTTAGTTCCATACGCAAATATTATTTATTTTATAAAAAAAAACATTTAAAAATCGTAAAACAAAATCTCAAATGTATGTTATTGTTTTTTTAATTTTAAGTACAAGTTACATTGTTTAGTAAAGTTTAAATTTTCTACTTGAATAACCATGCAAAGCCATCGCTACCATTGAATTTGCATCAATTGAGTTTGCTCAATTGTTTGTTATTGAAGTACAAGTCTAGGTAAGTAAATGTTTAATTGTTTTAATTTTTTACTTAAATAATATGTAATTATCTAATACTGCCACATATATTATCTAATTTGTTGTGAAAGACTCTACTTATATATAAATAAATAATAGATATTTTTTATTATAAATAAATAGATTATTTTTTTTTTATCAAAAAACTTTATTTATGCGAATACCTACTATTTATTGTTGGCAAGAAAAAATTTTGTGGCTCTTTAAAAACTTTGAAATTTTGTAAATTGTAATTTTTGACTCTTCCGACTCAAAAGGTTGCCGACCCCTGGCCTAGACAATTATAGTTCGAGTTATGCTGATTTAACGATGAGAGTTCCACAGGGTTTAGTTTTGGGCCTGTACTATTCTTATTATATATAAATGATATTGGCACTATCTCCTCTAAAACTCATTTTTCTATGTATGCTGATGATACATCTTTGATCATTTCCAATAAATTAGATCAGATCTTGGAACATGGATGTGAGATTTTATTGAACAACTGAAGTGATTTGTTTTCTCGGAACTCATTATATTTTAATGTTGAGAAAACTAAGGTCCTTAGGTTTCATACTAGTCAGAAACGCACTGTGATAAGTTAAACTTATATATTAATAATACTCCTTTGTCTACTAGTGAAGGAGCAATACAGTTTTTAAGTTTAAATTTGGATAAAAACCTCAATTGGAAGTATCATTGTGAGACTATTGTTTCTAAACTGACATTTGTTACCTATTTGTTTCGAAAGATATGAACTGGTTCTCTGTATAGATCAACTTCTAACATCCTTACCTTACCTTAGCATATATATATTTTTTTGAAATGTGTATTTACGTTTTTAAAAATCAGAATAAATTTATTGTTAATAGTGACTATAATAAGATAAATACAAGATTATTATTTGTGGTTTTGCACATTATGCAGATCCCAGTTCTTTTCTGGTTTACGTTTCTTTGTAGACGGGTTAATACGAAGTCTAACATGAAATTATTTTGGTTTAGATTTTACTATATTACATGTATTAATATGGCTGCTTTTTGTGACTGGATAAATACACTTTTTTCGAGGCTAAGTTGAGTGAGGTGTTTTATGAATGATAATACCCATCACCGATGAATGATAAGAGCTTGTTTCTATTTTCATATTAATTCTATTACTAATTGTTGATATGTTGTAGATATATTTTTCTATATTTTTTAGCTATGTTTTGGCCACCTGAGATTTGGACACTGATAATACCTAATATATCGAAAACACTGCATGTAGTCTGGTGTTTTGTTAATATAGGGTTGGACAAAAGTTCCGGAACACCTCGATAACAGCCTAACACAACATTGTATCAAATCCGGAATTTCGGCACTGTAATCTACATTTTTTAATGTTATGACGTGTATTTTAGGTCCGTGATGTCATCATGTACTAAGGTGTGACGTACACGTCAGTTTTTGATATAGAACACCCTATAGGTATATTTTTTCATATTTCAATACTTTTAGCAGTTCCGAGTTCAAGAACATAAGGTTTGTATATCAGTCAATTGGATTATTATTTAGTCGTAACATAATATTTTAAGGTGGATTAGTATCCTTTTTTGTTAGGATCGTGAAAACTACTGGTATTTTTGTTTAGAGATTATGTGCACTGAAAAGAGCAACCTCAGTTACGGGTATTACAAAATCCATTTCGGCAAAACTGGATATCTGGTTTTCGTGATCCAAAAGGGACAATTGTGCTCAGTTGGGGGTTTTAAAGAATAAAAATCAGATTATAAAAGACATTGTTTATTAAAGGCAAAGGAACTATAATTATAAATGTTACGGAAATTTAATATAATGATATACCTAATGGAATCATACCTAAGCATGGTGGTATACTTATATCGAATAGATAGGTGAACCTGCCGGACTACAAAAATGAAATAGATAGTATGTCCGGTGAATGTATGACTAATTATCATGTCTATCTCACAAGTCATACATTGCGGTATAGGGGATGACCGTTCTAGGTTATTAAGTAAATTCAAGTACTTATCGTATAAATAAATATATATAAATAGAAGCCATCCGTTTTGTGATTAATAGTTAATAATCATATAAAACTTATAAAATCACTATAGAGTACGGAATTTATTTACATTGGGTAAAGCTAAAACAAACAATAAATACCTAAATCTAATTTTAAAAATACAAACAGTAAAAAATAAGTTTTTCTTATTTTTAATCTTTTTTTCTTTAAAAATTAGCTATTATTCTTTCCTGCCTTATTTTGTTTATGTAGACGAGTATAATCCTTCTCTGTTAATAAAAGACGTAAATTCTGCTTCAAGTTTCTGCTTCAGGTGGATTCTGCTTAGTTCGAATGTAAAATTTGAATGGCATTGTGATGAATGAATTTTGGTAAAAATTTTGCAAAACTGGTAAAATTAAGCTTTAAAATTAACACATATGCGCTAGTAGCAAAATTTACAGAATAAATAAATTTATTCTGCAAACTTTGCTAGTAGTTAGTGTAGAGCATCGTTCTACATCTACTACTAGCGTGAATTGAGGTATTCAAGAATAGCAACGTGGTCCAAAAGCGTGGTTCTTAGATTGGGGATGCCTGGTAAACATTAAAATAATTTCGGGAGTTTTACACTGAAAACCGTACAGGCTATTCAATTTTAGGGCTGCGTATCTTCTATATATTTCTAATTCATGGCTACTGGCACTCTAAGTAGATTGTTTTCATAGGTACCTATTCGTTTAGGTATTTAGGCAAAATACCTAATAAATAATACATTATAATAAATTTAAATAATAAAATTATTTAAATATTAATATGATTTGACGAGATACGGATATTATTTTTTCTAAATATCATTTTAATATTACTTATATCTATCTTAAAAGTATTTAATATAAATAAAAACTAATAGGTACTATTTGTAATAATATAAAAATATAATTCATGGTTTCATATACAATTATGATACTGATAATACTAAAAAAATATATAGAAAAATAAATATCTATAAGGTTTTTTTTAGGTTTTTATAGATAGTAGGGAAAACAAATGCATCGTTATAGCCGTTTGACACTATCAATAATTCTCTACAAATTTTTAATAATAATTTTATTCTATCTACATTTCTTAGTTGCATACATGAAAATAAATAACCAATTTGCAAAAGAATTTTGTTGAGAAATTTTTAGTGAACATGTTCTAAATTTTAACAGAATCGACGCGAGAAACTGCGCAGTGTACAAATTCTGCAGGCTGGGAGCTGCCCGCTCGCTGCTCGATCGCCGGGCGCCAAATTTGCCCAAACATAACCAAACAAAACCTGTGAACAGAGACATCAAAGCAATAACCTGTGATATTTGTTATTTTTATATATTGTTTGCCTGAGAAGCATAATCTTATGCTAATTTTATGCTAAGATGTCTTGGAGTCGTCAAGAAGTGTTAGTGATGTTAAAAGAATATAAGAAATGACCAAATCTATATAATGTTAAAAGCCTACAATATAAAAATCCTAGATTAAAAATCAAATAAAAATCGCCATATGTGACAAACAGCACTCGATGCGCAGGCGCATGAACAGAAACATTATTTTATTTTTGAGGAAGTGGCATACATAAATTAACTAAAATTTCACATTTATTTGCAACACATTTTTGTAAATAATTTTTGTGATAATATGTAATAGTGTCAAACGGCTTTTAGATGATAAATAAATAATTTCAATAAAAATGTTAATATTTTTCGGTATTTTGCGCTAAATATCCAAACAAATGGTGTAATATTTATAAAATCAATAATGTAAACAAATATATAACTATATAGCTCTTCAATTGCAGAATTAACGGCTGGTTTCACAATTATTTTAACCATCAGTTTAGTGACTATAAGTTTAGAATATGACACTTTATCTACAACTATATCATTACTTAAACTATAACTCAAACTTATAGTTATAGTTGACACTGGTTAAGTAATGCTAACAACTATTGTGAAATCAGGCCTAAGTATCCCATGCTATACCTACTTACGTTGGAAAAACTTTCGTTAAAATTATTCAATAACATTCGTTATGACCCTTCAAATCTTTTAAATGTAATTCATAAATTATTGTTTCTTTGATGGTATCTATTACATATCGTCATTTTGAATCATGAGTTTCAAAGGATTTTAAATTTCCGTGTTTAGTAATTTTTACAAGCAAAAAAAAAAAAAGATTTCAAGGCACTTTGGGACCATTTGGCAGTTGCGTATAACCATATTTTTACAAAACAGTTTAAAATATAACACCTAAAAAAAACAGAATAAAAATCTGTTAATTTTCTCATCGTTAAGACCTCGTCCTCGACGTAAAAACATCGATGAGATGTTGAGATGAGATGTGTATCTAAAAACGACGTAAAAACGTAAAAACATCGACGAGATGTTGAGATGAGATGTGTATCTAAAAACGACGTAAAAACGTAAAGATGTAAAAACATCGACGAGATGTTTAGATGAAATGTGTATCTAAAAACGTAAAGACGTAAAAACATCGACGGGATGTTTTTACGTCTTAAAAACGTAAAAACATCGATGAGGTGTTGAGATGAGATGTGTATCTAAAAACGACGTGAAAACTTAAAGACGTAAAAACATCGACGGGATGTTTTTACGTCTTAAAAACGACGTAACAACGTAAAAACATCGATGAGATGTTGAGATGAGATGTGTATCTAAAAACGACGTAAAAACGTAAAGATGTAAAAACATCGACGAGATGTTGAGATGAGATGTGTATCTAAAAACGTAAAGACGTAAAAACATCGACGGGATGTTTTTACGTCTTAAAAACGACGTAAAAACGTAAAAACATCGATGAGGTGTTGAGATGAGATGTGTATCTAAAAACGACGTGAAAACGTAAAGACGTAAAAACATCGACGAGATGTTGAGATGAGATGTGTATCTAAAATCGACGTAAAAACGTAAAGATGTAAAAACATCGACGAGATGTTGAGTTGAGATGTGTATCTAAAAACGTAAAGACGTAAACACATCGACGGGATGTTTTTACGTCTTAAAAACGACGTAAAAACGTAAAAACATCGACGAGATGTTGAAATGAGATGTGTATCTAAAAACGACGTAGAAACATCGACGAGATGTTTTTACGTCCCTAAAACGACGTAAAGACGTAAAAACATCGACGTAATGTTTTTACGTCTTAGCCTATAACTTATTCTAAGCTTTTAACATTAAGTCCGGTACACAAGGAGAGCGATAATAGAATATGCGTACCTATATTATAGTTTTTAAATTGGTACTTACTTATATTTTCAAATGTATTATATTACAGGAACTGCAGACGCGAGTATTTTCCTTTTATTTTTAATAGGTACCTACCCAGTGCGTCGTTATATATCGAACAGATAATATTATACTGCTTCCTCCCAGGCAGAGTTTTGACTTTAGCAAAAAAAAAAACAAGGTTCTGGTTAGATAGTCACAAAATATTTAGAAGATAACTGTGAATTTGGACTTTTGAATGAAAATTGTATATAAAATTTTCGTTGGGACGCATACATTTCTTGAACTTTAATAGATGGTTTAATACTAATAAAGTATTTGTAGTAGTTGTAGTTGTAGTTGTTGTGTGTAGTTTACTCACACTTAGAAATGTACGGGCAGCTATCACCCAAAAGGGGTGGGATATTCTTTAAAATATCTCTGGGAGAGCAAATTCTGATATACGCTGATATAATATATGGCCTGCATATCCTTATATGTAGGTATTATTATTTCCAGTAATTTTCGTGTTTAACGTATTCTCGAAATATATTAAATATAATATAGGCTATATAATCGCTCTTCATTCGTACGGACTTTACAAACAGTATTAGCATGTGATAGGAGACCTTTTTTTATAAGGTTTGGGTCATCGGTTCGCCTACTAAAATAATATATACCACCATGCTCCTATAAGACAAACTATAATGGCTCAATTATCTCACTAAAATCATTGCAGGACGCTACGTACTGGTTATAAAATTATTTAAACTTATGCTATATACATACATACACGTGAATCATGACAACTTAAAAGATCTAAGAAAATATAACAGATCACTCACACACACACATATATAATACAATATATATTTAACTATTATAAACTATAACTTAAATAAGCGAAGTACTAGATATAATCCTCTTTTAGAGTTTAAAATTGCACTCTGAAAAAAATTGCACTTGTAAAATCGGACGGCGACAAAACACCCATTTCTGGAAAACGAGTTTTTACATTCAGTTTTAATTTAAACTAGGGAAAACAAATAAAACATTTCGTTCCATGTCACTAGGCGTTGTCATACATTTATAGATAACAGATCTATAAGATGCTCGAAATTGGGTATAGGTCCTCAACCTATAATTGTTCATTTTCACTGCTCTCTAATTTCATAGAGTTATTTTCCATGAATCTTTGCATGACCACGGAGGACGGAGGTACAATATTAGGTAAAATTGTCTGTTGGCTTTGTAGATCCAAATGTTGGATCTGCTGCTGGTGCTGATTTAGGATATTTTGGTAGGGAGTGTTTGTCACATCCATTTGATTTTTTTCCTCGACTCGCTTCTTGTTCTGCTTGCGCTCTTTCGCTCTCCGATTCTGGAACCATATTTTAATTTGTCGTTCGGATAAACCTAAATTGGAGGCTAACTCTGATTTTCTTCTTATGGTAATGTATTTGTTGTTGAACGTAAATTCCTTTTCCAATTCAATTCTTTGATGGTCTGTGTAGACGACGCGGTATTTATCTTTGGTCCTTGTTTTTCCTGGAACAAAGTTATAATTATTGATAAGTGTACTGGCCTTACCAATACCTTGGCACCATATGGGAAATTTACCATTTATTGATTAGCAAAAATTTATTTTGTAACCTGTGACAAATTTTAACGAATAAACGTAAATTAAGAGCTAGATATATTTATTTAGTAGTTTTCTGATATTTTAAGTGAAAATAGTTTTTCTTTTTTATAAGGGTAAATCGTTTTTTATTTAAATTTTACTTGTACAATATGTATATCTCGGTAAAATCTTTTTAAATATGTCAAATTTGACACCCTAGAAGTGAATTGTTAGGTTTGGATATTTTTTTTGTCTTTAGAGAACCTGTGCGTATACTAATGATTGCCGTAATAAGAATTTAGCCAAATCAATAGATAAATATATTCCCATTTGGTACGTAGGTACTGCCATTATCAATACAATTAATAAACTATATTATAATATTAAAGTCAACTTAAAATATTGTTTCCATATTTTACCGTCCAATTGTAATCCATTGGTCTACATCGGTCGATGCACTACTACACCAAAAATGTTGATATTTACGTTTATTATTACCTTTAGTTTAATGTTTGGCATACGCTTTCTTACGTTTTAACAATAAGAGCATTAAAAGAACATATATATTTTGTGTACAAACGAACTATTACCTATTTTTTTTTGAAGGAGATGCTAAAAATAACTACGTACTCTACGGGCATGTGCCCCGGCCGGCGTTGCATTACTCTGACATCTCCATGGACGTCGCCACATCCTTCATCGAGACCAAACACCAGACATTGACCGGTTACGCGCTTATTATGCGCTCGTCAGAGTGCCATAGGTAGTGAAATCGATGAATGATGTTGCGACATGATTGCCTAAGGGGTATCCTGAATGTTAGCATTGGTTAAAAGCACACCGTAGGGCCCTCTTTGGGTCTTTGCTACTATCCGCCTGACAATTATGTCTGCATGTCAATTTGACAATAATTGTCAGACGGATATTAGCAAAGACTCAAAGAGGAAACTACAGTGTATTCCTCACCACAGCTAATAAACTACTACTGCCTATATACAACATAATAATTTTTACTTTAAATAAACTGAGACTGAACTCAAAACTTTGAAACTCAAATAATGTATACTATTCTCTAAAAAAATATTATATAGCGAATACTCTGTGAAAACAGTTTCTTAATTTTTTAACCGTCAACTTTAAAATAATTTCAACATTAAGTTTTCTCTAAAGACGTTGTTTGAAAAGTCAAATAAAGAAACGTGTTTTTTTTCAGCGTCGAGTGTAACATTTATCTGCCTTTTCTGTTGAGAGAATTCTTATGGGAGAATAAGATAAGAATATCACACATAACCTAGGTATATGGCAAGGTAAGTATCTACTTATATAATGAAAAATATTTTCTAGATTATAAAAAATCGAATTTGAATAATACCCATCGAATTTAAGGTATACGTATGTTACATAAATAATATATAACTAACAACAGGGTGTTTTTAAAATATTACGTTGAATTTTTCAATGCATAATTCAATTTACCACCCATACAAATAAATTTTGTGAACGTTGTTCAATGCGATTGTAATTATGAGAAAGACAAACCATGGTTTTGTGTAAATCGATTACTTCTATTTTGTGCCGTGGTAGAAGTAATTTCACAAATATTTTCGCAGAGAGAAATTTTACATATAAGAAATACACAATTTTTCAATATTCTATTTTTTAATTATTATGTTTCAGTATACTAAAAAGAAATTAATAGTGTATGAAAGTATTTATTTGTGGCATTGTTTATTTGGGTATTATGCCACCACTGAAAAATACAAAAATATTTTGTATAAACAAACGTTTTTAAGTGATGTGTTTGTTTAATGCTACATATTGTTAATCTGCTTTTTACTGTGAGATTTCTTGATTAGGCAAAAATATTTTTAAAAAAACCAACCATTGACTGATCCATGGGCGCAGAGGTTGATTATTAATTTTTTGTATTTTCCAGTCGTGACATATTACCCAAATAAATAAGAGTAAAAAATTGATGTTACAAAGGACCTCAAAGATATAGCAAAACGAGAACAGTGGTGTTACCAGAATATTACATCGAATATTTCAAATTAACCACCCGTAGGTATACAAATATCCTGTGAACGTTGGCTAAAGAAATTCTAATTGTGAGAAAGACAAATCTGTTTTTGTGTAAACTCCATACGTCTTTCTTTACACGGAGGTAGAAACGAGAGATAACGGCCCCGTTTTCCAAGTCTGTCGACTTCCCTATCTCTCCTTGACTGTCGGATGTGAAAATATATAATCCTAACTTAAACAAAACATTTTGAAGTAGAATGGAACAGTGCCATGTCCTGTTTTGGTATTAGGACAATACATGTGTTGTCAGGTGCGTAGAAATAAGTCTTATCAGGAATAAATACGCCGCCCCGTCTCATCTTACCGACTGCTAATCCCACTCTAATCAACTATCGGCTCTTATCGTACTTTATACCATAGATATGTAGATATAGCTAAATAGCGGCTGTTGTTACTTATTTACTTTAAGGCTAAATTATCATCATTAATATTCTGCAGTAGGTATGAAAGGAGACACTAACGGAATTTACTCAGAAGGTGGCGATTTAAAGTAAAGAGCTTCATTAATACAACAGAAAACAGAAATATATACGTATTATTATGTATAAAGTACATGCCATTGCTACTGAATGTAATTGCTACTTTTACCACTTAATAAATGTTCATTTATTTTGTTTATTATTAAAACTACACATAAAGGGAGTTTTTTAGGTTTGATAGAACTTTACACGACAACTACTATCAGACTGAACTGTTAGTCTGATAGTAGTTGTCGTGTAGTTGTTAGTCTTGAAAACACCAATGCGTCGAAGGAATGTACGTAATCAAAGGAATATTACCACTACGTGAAAGTGTGGTTGCAAACAAGGTTTGGTGACAAATTAATTTTGAGAAATGGACCTATCCACCCAGGTCGTGTGATATAACGCCCGCAGATTATTTTCTGTGGGGCTATGTCAAGTCATTAGTTTATGCTGATAAACCAGCAACAATTGAAGCCTTAAGCACGGGTCAGACTAGGCTGGTGCCAGCTGCTGGTGATCAGCGGCTGGTAGTAGCACTAGCAAGCAGCGGCTGGCTACACGGTCACACGGCCAGCTGCTACTTACCATTTTCGGCTGTTATTCGCTGGTTTATATTCATTAGAAGTAATACCAGCAAGCATGGCACCCGTTTGTCGAAAAATAATTAAACGTAAAAAATTAGTTAAGAAGTTGTTAAATGAGTTTGTGAGGGAGGTTTGTTTGGAAGTGCTTAATCAGCTTTCATATAACCGCAATCAGAGGCGATGATGGGTTAGGCCATGGATAGAAAGAAGGGAAGAGTTGAGAGCATCTTCAATACTTTTCGAAGAGCTGAAAGAAGAAGATCCCGAGACCATAAAGTCACTGTACCGAGACCTATACTGACCGCTGGAGCGCTGCTGATAATATAAAATAGGATTTTGTTTGGTCAGACTGCGCTGCCTGCTGGCGTCAGCGACACGTGACCTATTAATCGCCGCTGCCTGCTACCAAAAGTTGAACATGTCCAACTTCGCCAGCAGCTGACAAATACTCGCCGGCTGGCGGCGTCAGTGGCGAATTTTGTGGTCACACGAAGCTGATCGGTGGCTGACAGTAGCAGCTTCCTTAATTCGCAGCTGGCACCAGCCTAGTGTGACCCGTGCTTTAGAAGCCAACATTGTTCGTGTTATTCACGACATACGACCAGAAGTGCTCGAAAAAGTCACCCAAAATTGGATCAAAAGAATACGCTATTTTGCGGACAGCCGCGGTGGCCACATACCGCAAATAATTTTTAAATGTTTAATGTAATAGATTGTTTTTTTTAAATAATATTACTTTTTCAATTACAAAATATTTTCTTTAATATTTTTTTAAAGTTTAAAGTTATCATCCTTAAAAAAACAACAACTGAAAATTTAATAACGTAACAATTATGAATTTATTTTTATTTGATAGGTATAAAAAATTTGGTTCAGTTCCGAATATAGCTCTGAAAATAGAATGTCTGTGAAAATACGTGCTGTTTAATCTATTAATAAGCGAGGAATTTCGGTATATATAGGTACTCTTTTTTTAATTTCGAATTTGGTTAAAGCATACCCCAAAGTCTCAGTAAAAACTTTGTGTAGACTTTTAGTTTCACTACCTATACCTACTTATGGAATCATTCTTTTTGAAGAGGCATATAACTCCCTACAATTATTTATGAACACCTACCTACTAATAGAATATTTCTTCAAACAAGCCAATAAAACTACCTAGTTTTATTGGCGACAGTGAATTCAGAGTATTAGACTAATATTTTTATAACATTTTCAGATAGATAATGTTGCCAAAAAACATAGTTACCCCATACGCCATCAAAGACTGTTTCCTTGTTCTTTTCTTGAACAAGTAAGAAAAAAGTTAAAAACAACTAAGATAGCAATAAAAGTAATCAATTTACAAAAAAAATATTATATCCTAAAACTAGTAAAAATACACATAAAAATCAAAATAAAATAATGTACCTATATTTAAAAATGCATAGGTGCATTTACTTCCAAATGTGGAAAAAATTCGCCCACACAATCAACGTTGTTTTCTAATAAAAATTATTTTAAATGGTTTCTGGAAAGCCCAAGTGTGGCCACGTTTTTTAATTTAGTATGAAGGCGATTAAATGCTTTTAATCCTATACTTATTTGGAGGCTTAAATATTGCATTATATTATATGTCAAATGCTGAGTATCTCTGCTGTGAATATTTTGGTTTTGTTTGTTGAGATGTCTCCACAATAAGAAATCCACCCAAATTCTAACACAAGGTACCACTGAGTGGCCAGCAAGGTCTCCAGATCTTAAACCGTTGGATTTATTTTTGTGGGGACATCTCAAGAGTAAGATTTACATTCAAAAACCAACATTGATGAGCTGAAGGAAAGAATAAGAGATAAAACCAGGACAATAACACTGGAAATGTTACGTATTGTAAGGGACGAAATGTATCCAAGATTAGGATGTTGCCAACAAGTGATTGGTGCACATTTTGCCCTCAACCCCTCAACCCCTTGAGGGTTGTAAAATTAAATGTGATCAGTACGGTGGATTCGTCTTTCTGTCACCTTTACAATGAGGGGTCACACTCCATAGTGTTGCACTTAAAAGTACAAAGTTGTGGGTGGTTTCCCCTCTCCCTGAAAGGCTATATTTCACATATTAATTGGAAAGGGTAGGTAATTCAAACGTTAACGTGTATCGGGAATTTTAGAAAAATTATTCAGCTCCCCGGTTAAAGTCTTCACCCTATATATAAAAATAGTAAATTTCGAGCAGAATTAGTCTCCAAAGAAAACAACTACCCAGCTACAGATAATGATGTTTCAGAGTTCAGTAGCGTACCTCAAGGAAAGGATCTAGGATGACATAGATCTGCAACAAAACTCGATGAAAGTTGACAGACCACACCGCTATGGTACTCCACTTACAAATATATTGATCTTGCTCCAATGGTTTGCTTTTTTCAGAATTTATTTTAATTCTCGATACCTGTTGGATAAATGTGCGTTGATATACTATTGTATGATGAAAGTTTTGCTTTTATTGACTTATACAGAGATCCTGTTATCAGTTGTCACTTTTATTAAAATTTAATGCAGGCATCCATAACTACTCATTTAAGCTTATCTCCTATTATATCGATCCTAACGAAACATTCCCGGATATGACTTAAGTATGGGTATATGCGAGTTTTCTAATTTAAAATATATTATTTTGCATATGCCTGAACTACTTTACAAATTATAATTGTAAAGTATGTTCAGATTGTTCAAATAGTAGTACGATACATTTTGTATACGTGATCGGTAACTCGTCTACTGAACTCTAATAAATTAAGGGAACCTTAAATCCCGTTCTACTGAAAGGATTTACTCATGTGTACAAAGTACATCATCGTATGTAAAACAGGAAGATTGTGATCCAATGATTTCATAACTCTTTTGCTGAAGAAATTTTCGAAAAAAAAGTTTTCAGCGTCACCATATATGTAGATACCTACATACATACTTACACGTATTTACTTACGTACTTCAGGAAGGAACACTATTAGAGCGTTTGTGCCAATTAGACATGCTACAAGGAAATCAAAGACTGCTAGTAATTTTACCTAGTTCTAGTTTAGTGTAACGCTAAGATCCTTTTCAGTCGTTTGCTACTGTTTTGACACGCCTGTCGGCGGAAAGCAATGACGAGAGATAAATTAGTTCTGAGACATACATCTGACGTCTTTGTTGGGAAACGTTTTGTGTTGTAACAACAAAAAGGCGCATAATCGTATTTAATATGGAGCTCACCCAATTGAACCCAGTCGTGTTTTGACATGCTTGGTGACTGCTGGAAGATAAATGACCCTAGACAGTAAGTAAGGATCAGCTCCGTGGAACTAAAAGGACATGAATTGCCGTAGTATAGTGTGTACCTATTCTTAGATAACTTGTAGAATGAAGTGGCTACTGAACTAACTAGTGATCAGGTAGAAAATATATTTTCTTAACAGCAAATTTATTTTTCTAATTAAATCAGACCAACACTATATACTTAAATTAATAGTAAAATGTAGGTTGTATATACAAGGCGAGCCATAAAAATCAAGGGTATGATCAATTTTTGTTTCCATATAAAATAATGTCTGTACTTTTATTATAAGTACTTACTTCCCCGATGTAAACAAAAATCTTTTGGAAATGCGCTACCACTGACCTTTATTTTGAAACGTTTTCTCCCTATTTTTTATTATTTACTCATTTTTGACGTATTCTCAAGAAAATATTTGATGAATCACATAAAATAGGTATATTTACTTGATAGGTATATGCTTGATAGGTAATAGTGTAATATTGATAGATATATCCAACCAGAAATTCTTTAGCGCAGTCGCACCTGCAAAATAATAAAAAAACAGAATAGTAGAACTATGCAAACTAAACTTTATAGTCACTTTATTGGGTATTTTCAATTTTTTGCTTTTTCGCTTACTCTATACACTCAAAATTATACTCCACTTGCTGAAAACATATGCTGTTTGATTTCAACAAAGAAGTATCAAGTTTTGTATTTCCAAAAAATTCTATAATATACCCACCTGAAGATAATTCGGTTAACCTCCCCCCCCTCCCCCGCCTTTACTAAGATCTTGCCTACACCCATGGGCATTAGTTGTATTTATTTAACCTAGCTACGAGTTTCAACGACATAAAACAAGGAGATAAAAGCTAACGTCTGCCATAGAAATTCACCACTAGCCGAGGGTTGGAAGTGGCAATCAAAATTATAACAGTTGGTGTCAGGCCCATTTAATTTGCGAATGGGACGATTTGTTATGGGCCAAAACGTTTTGATTTTTTGTGTCAGCATTTTGATAAAGATCACACAAGAAGGGCGTCTACGAAGCGCTATTAGTGCAGGCCGGAATACAAAGGAAAACTTGATATAATGTATGATATTGGCAATGTTATAGAATTTATTTCTTCAATGAAAAACAAAAAAAGAGGACTTTCAGCCAGATACATGGACAAATATCCTACGTTTCGTCCGAGTTTTCGGACTTTTTCAAGGTTATTTAACAGCTAAAAGTAATGGTTTTACATACCTGTAAAGGGCGGAATATATGCAAAGTGCATATACGCATTTTTTGCAAATTTTATAAATATTCACGAAACATTGCATACTTCTAATATAATTATATTATTGTGCATATTTGCGTATTTTACGTATTAACCAAGAATTTGGAGAGCCCCACATGTCCAGTTTTGTTACATTTAAATGGCATTTATTGATGGTTTCAGGGATTTCCAGATATATTGTTAGATACATACCAATAAAGTAGATATCTACCTACCACCTATAATCTAATTAAAGGATTTTAGTAAAATTTCCCAGTAATATGTTTAAAATTACCTGCTCATAATAATATATTATGTCCCTTTCACTTCAGTTTGTCCATTGAGTTCAGTGTGAAAGTAGTGTTTTGTGAAGGTGAAATAGATATTTGATTTCAAAATGTCCAAAATGCAAAAGGTTTCTTCATGGAATATAAACATTTTCCTGAGTTGGAGCTTAGTGTAGATAAAGTGTTTTGCAAAGCTTGTGCAAAAATTGTAAGTACCTATCGTTTTATACTTTTTCTTGTGTTTTGCAACTTTTAGCGTTGAAACTATAATATTCGCAGTTTATTGTTAGTTGCAAAGTGGAGTTTGGAAGCTTGGTTATTTAAATCAAACACTAGAAACATCAAATACGTTTTACTACTAAAAATACTGAGGAAACTACTTTCCAATACTCGACGCTTCATTATTTGCTTTTATCAGGACTAATAAAACAAGGAGTTGGTATTTGGTGTTGAAATATGTTGATTTTTTCTTCTTGCATACTTAAATGATTTTTGGCTTCAGATTGTATAGGTATGTGAAAAGAAGATCCAAGTAGATCAGCACTTAAAGCCAAGTTAAAAAAATTAAATCTGGGCCTGTCCAGCACTCTGTCAAAATAGCATTTCAAAATCTTGGGGACAAAACAAAAAGTGTTTCATCAAGACTCATTGGGGTGTTTCATCAAGACTTATGTAAAGCTTTACTTGCAGCAAACATCCCTTTAAAGAAACTGCTAAATACCCAATTCAGAGAATTTTTACGAAAACATTGTAACCAAAACATCCCTGGCAAGTATCACTGGACGATAACATTTTTTATATTATTGTAGATGAAAGCACAGATGCTTGTGGTCGATATATCGCACATCTTATGATTGGAGCCTTAAAAGAAGATGAACAAAGAAAATCATATTTAATAGCTTCGAAAGAGTTAGATAAAACTGACAATGCTGTCAAGAAATGCTGTTATTTAGATCAAAACTGTCAAGAAATGCTGAACAATCCGGATGTAGCTAAACAACTTGTTTTTATTAAGGTTCATTTTAGTTTTATACCAGACATAATAGTTTCCTTAGAAAATAGAAATTTAAGTTTAAGTGAATCGATTAATTTTGTTCAAACACTTTCCGCTAAATATAAAAAGGTTCCCGGTGATGTAGGTGTTAAAATTAGATGCTACGGTAGAAAGAATGAGGGGTTCAAATCTTTAATGGAAGTAAAAAGTATTTTTGAAGGTGAATCATCCAACGATGATACACCTTGGTCTTATGCCGCATTGCCCAAATTACAGTATGGTCCTATTACATCGGTAAATGTTGAAAGAAGCTTTTCTATATATAAACATATTTTTACTGACAGAAGGCAAACATTTTTATTAGAAAATTTTGAAAAACATTTAATTATTATATATAATTATTATATAATATTTAGTTATAAATTCCTATTACGCTATTTCAAATTAATATTTTTTTGTAATTATGTTTTAATATGTTTTATATCTTTATACCACTTTTCTTTAATAAATATTTTCTATAAAATCATTTTCTGTTTGTTTTTACGTGTATTTATACATATTAAATAAATGAATATCATTACATATTTGGCCAGATAAATGCATATTACTCCATATTTTAAATAAAAACCATGCCTAGATTTCAAAATATAGGCATGGTTTATATGCATAGCATATAAACCATGCCTAGACATGCAAATATTTATGCAAATAAACATGTGCATGTTTATTTGCGCATATGTATATGCGCAAAATATGCGCATATTTTGATTTAATTTTAATGCATATATTCCGCCCTTTATACATAAGTATTAGATTAGTGACAGAATAAATATCCAAAAAAGTGTTTTCTTACCTAATATCAATTTCCTATTTTGTTTTCATTCAAGAAATAAATTGATATAATTTCTATACAGTACTGCTGTAAGAGAAGCATTAGTAGTTAATTACCTGCAATTACACGTTGATAACTACTGGCCATTAATAAACATTAATCTCTTTTTTAATGGTCTAAATCAGTTGTTACTTTTTGTATTCTGAGTATACAGTTTCATTTGGATTAAGGGCTAAGGTATACAGTCAAGACTGAAGCGAGCGCGTTGCTCAAGCTTCTGAAAATGAAGAATGCCGATAGATGGCGGCGGTGCGTTTCGTCCCGACACACCCATTGGACTCATCAGTAAGGTTTCGGGTGCGTCTACCTTATACACCTGGTGGAAAACTGCTGAAATTCTGTAGTGGTGAGATGTAGAGCGATACGACCGCGATAGAACCGCGTCGGTCGCAGGTCGCTACAAGACACAAGACTATTATCAACTCATCATTTGAGACATTTAGTAATATATGATAAGCCTTATTATTTTTTAGTTTTGATAACTTAAATTTAAATTAAAAAAATATTTTTAGATACGGTTTCACATATCCCCAATTCCTTCACAATGCAGGCCACACTGGCGGTGTTTATATTAGGGCCTGGTGAGCAGGCAGCCTCAGAATATTGCTTGATAATTGTCAGGGTTGAATCCCAACCCCCGTAGTTCGAGGTTATGTTTCCCTAGGGCTCCATTGTAGCTATTACACTGTCGCGGTTATTTCCCTCAACTATACTACGTTTCACGCGGTTAGCCACTGCTAATTTTATACATACGATTTATGTTATATCACCCAAGTCCCTCTCTCGTATTAGTTTGTATTATTCGCTTTGTTTACGACAGAATTCTTCTTTACCTACTTTATTTAATTCGGGATGAGTACTCCAGATAAGCGCTTTTGCGGAAAATTAACGTATTTTATTCATATTCCTTATTAGTGATCGAAATAAAGTTCTCCTTTTTAGGTGTGTATATGTATACCTACAAAAGGTTTTCTAAGGACAAGCGCTAACTTTAGGAGCAAGCAGGTTACATAAATTACCCATTCAATTTACTTACTGATTGGTGCTGCATAATTTCAAATATTGTTAAATTATTTAATAGTTATTATTCGGCTTGAAATATAAAATTCTGTACATAGATGCTGCGTGTCTACTCGTTGGTACCGATTTGCTGAAAACTGTTTACACTACGTACCTGCAATTAATTTTCCTTTGTATACTTAGCTCCTCATATAAATTACGTTGACTGTTTGTCCAAAGTAAGTAAATATTTACGATTTTGCACGAATAAATTTGTTTTGGCATGCAAAATCCAAGGAATTTTTTCAATATTAACCAACTAGATATATTTGCAAATGTTTTACCTAATTTGCCGTTTACAAAACTGTATTCAAGGATGTTTAACAAAGTTTATAGAAACTTAGAAAAACTGCACGTGCACTGAAGCTACTTACGTTTTCTTAGTGATACATGTTTTATTATTTATTGCCTGTTAGCTAGGCATTTACCCCAAAAATAAACGAAATAGATAAGTAGCTGTATAGCTAATTAGTTGTTTAAACTATCCTAATAGATAGTTCATAGTATGGATAGTCGAAAAATAAATATGAATAAGCAGGTTATTATTGCATACCTACGTAGCCTGATTATTCAAAGCAAATTAGATATTTATTTTTCTTTCTTAATTTTCAGTTTGATATATTATTACTAAATACCTATAGTGTATCTTGATGCATCTTATATCTTAATTTTTCTTATTTATTTAGAAGACTTTGTTGTCTTGCTCTCTTACATATTATGATTTTACTATATTTTTTAAGCATTGGCCACTCGATTTTACTCCGCCATCATAATTAGTAAGAATCTGCTCTACATTAATTTGGAGAGTTAATTCAATTCGCCATTAAGATGCCCCGCATTTTCATTTTTATTTTTCTTGGGATTATACTAACTTTTTCATAAGTTTTGCCATCAATTGATATAGGTTTAAGAGTGTATCTCTTTCTTCTATACGACGACATTTTCCTTGGTTACCCTGAGCTTTGGGATATTCATTTGTCAACCATATTTTGTTGTTTCACTACAACCGTGTCAGTTACAGCATATGTGGAGCTCTTCTAGATTATTATATATTTCTTTAATTTTTTTCAAATAGGTATAGTGTTAACTTTGCTCTGCATCTTATCTGTAAAGCTTTGTCTTTTCTAATAAATTTTCCTGTACTGATTATATTGGGAATGTTACTGCTCCTGACGTACTTACTTCTGTCCCCCAATTTCATTGCTCTAAGTATTTAAGATGCGTGAGTGTTAACAATATTTAGTATATTACAAGTGCCGTTAAGATTAATCTTAATAGAAAACAGTGAAGATGTATATAATATACCTAAAACGAATTCAGTCTCAGTCGTTTGCGAAGAGTCGTGCAAATTACCATAATGAAATTCATAATATTTATCAGTGTTTTAATGTCCTTTACTAGAAATGGGAGCCCTACCGGTGGTCCAGGCCTGCGGCCTGGGGTAACCCTTCGGGTGACAAAAGCATCTAGAATAATATATTATTTTTAAGAAAATACATATTAAGAAATTTAGTATCCGGAATGATGTAATTATACCTAAGTACCAAACTTTTCTCAATATTTTGATGAATTGTAAGGGTACTCTATTCTTGATGGTAAAACATCATAATTTTGTAGGTGCTGAAAGTAGTAAGTATTTTTCAGTAAACATTTTTATCAATTTTATCAATAGGACCAAAAATATATTGCTGTCATAATTGTAGCAGCAAATTAATATTGTAGATATTTACTTTTGTAAGCTAAAATGATGAATTTTACAGACTGCCAAAAGGAAGGAATTAATTCCAAACTAACACTAATAAATAACTGAAATTAAAAAGTGAAAAAAAAGTTAGCCTCCAGTGTGACTCGAACTCGCGAAATCAGCATTACGATTTTTAGAATCGTACAACTATCCCATTGCATTACCGAGCCTGTTGTCGCAAATTTACCTTGAGATATTTAAGTATGTAAACTGTACGTGTTATCCTAAAAAAATAATTTTTACCGATTTTCTAATTGGAAAAGCATTTCGCTTCAGTATTTTGGTAATCAGAAGTGTTTGGCGGTCAGCACTATCGATTCCGTTAGCAATATTTCTCATAGGAAAATAATGAAAATAACCTATCTGAAGTTTAATTAATTTGACAGTTTTCGTGGGAGGTGCTTGTCTCGTTAGTGCAATCTCACATCGCCAGATAAAATGAGAAAGAAGTAGAGACGGATGCGACTCGAGATTTTCGAAGACGAAATAGACGTAGATGGAGTCGACGTACGGTTTCATAGTTATCATTCAATGTTTGTAGTTCGATCTTTCATTTTTTTTATTTTATCTGTGCAATGATAGTGCCATGCCTGTGTTTCCAGATACTTAATTGGCAAAGTTTTTTATTTGAGAGTTTCAAATATTTGTCTCTGTAATTCATTTAAATTGTGCTTGCACTGGGATCCGTAAAAAATCCCATTTTTTAACAGAAATCTTTGATTTCACGTTTCGACATAAATCTTAAACTTTAGATTATAAGATCATGCTATACTGTATCTAGGTACCTGCCGTTTTTCCTGAGTAAGCATGCCAAAATAAATTCTTTCGCCTCTCTCATTGTCATATTTCTTTTGAATTTGAAAAAAAGTTACTTTAGTTCTAGAGCCTGGAGAAGCCAATAGTGGAGTCAAAAAAGTGTATGCCTGCACCTGTACCTACAGCTACAGTCAATAAAAATAGGTACCTACCTAATTATTTCATCTATCCTGCATATATATATGCTGCATGGAACTACGTACCACATTAAAGGAGTAGGTGGTACAATGGCACCAGCAGTAACAATGACACGGCCAATTTTCAAGTTTATTTAGATCAATACTTGGGTATTGATTTCTACTTGCGTATTACTTAAATTCTCTCCAAGATGTAAATTTTCAAAATCTGCGGCGCAATCAGAGGCAATGTATTCAATAAAAGAGATAATGCAGCCTCCTGGTTGCTGTAAAAGCTAAATAGACATCAGAATGCTTAGAAAGGCCATAAAGCGTGCGGTCGACTCTTTATGAGGGTCTCACGTATCAACCACCGGGCCAATCACGTTCCTTTGAACACACCTCTCGAATCCGACATTTTATGGCCCGATTTTCACGTAAATTCCAAATGTTATGTGTAGCGTTTAAACACTAAAACGCGATATATTAAAATCATTACCTCGTTTTCGTAGACATTATACGACTTTATTTCTCTTTTCTTTGGTACAAAATATCACACTTTATTTAAATTATCGTTGGGTGTGGTGTGGTGTGGTATCAGCGGGTGTGCATTTCTTCAAATAGGTTGTTATTTCCCAAGAAATTATGAGACTATTATTATTATTATTATTATACTCAAGAGTAGAGCAAGGCCTATATTGCTCAACTACAAAATTAGAAAAATCAATGCAACATGCGAAACAGAAAGCAAAATATACAAAGTTCTACAAAATAACCTTCTAACAGTTTTACAAAATAACTACCACACTGAGCTCATATATAATCGTGCTCCACTGTATAAAGTTAAAGTTAACCACATTAAATGATGATAACCCACATTAATTGATGTAATTGTCATATTTTTTAATACATGCACACCACTTACCGTTACCACATCACCTGGGAGTGTGTTCCAGTTGTTAAACACTCTGTTTGAGAAAGAATGTTGCCGTATTGTTGTCCTAAAGTTTTCCTTCTATAATTTTCATTGATGGCCACGTAGTCTCTAGTCTGGGTTTAGGGTCAGTAAGTTCCCGATATCGTCCTGGAAAGACTTTATAAGTAAATATCATTCTTTTCTTAGGTCTTTTCTGTACCTTCGTTCTGACATGCGAGGAAGATTCATATACTGTAAATGTTCTGTGTATGATGGTGTATGGATCTGAGGAAACTTTTTTGTTGCTTGACGTTGAAGGTTTTCGATATGTTTGATGTCTTTGATGAGATGTGGCGACCAAATTAGTGCGCAGCATATTCCAGAAGTGCGGTCTAACATAAGTTTTAAAAAGGATACGAAATAATTCGGGTGTAGGATTTTGAAAAACTTTGAATAATAGGTAACAAGTTTGGTTGGCTCTTTTTGATATTTTGCTAATGTGAGTGGACCAGGAAAGCTTGGCATTAATAGTGACACCTAGATCGACTAAGTGGATCCGCAGTGGAATCCAGGACTTCACTTACTCGTTGGTTGAAGTAATAGGTTCATTATTAAGCAAATAGAAGTGGTGGGGGTTATTGTTACCCATATGCAATACATGTATGTTCGTTTTCTTTTATTTAGTTAAACTGAAACCTATTTCTTGACAAAAATCCATTTTATAGGTATACTGAAGTAGTCGATAATACAAAGATTTTTGTTTTTCAGTTCATCCTGAAACTGGTTCCAACTCTTCGTCATCATCAGGGAAACTTATTTTATCATTTGAGCGAGCTTGAGTTTCACTACTGGTTCATCTTCTGTCACATACTATGTTGTTCTACAACATACATATTATGTTGTTCTGTATCTATGTTGTCTCCGATTATATCAATAATAAGAAGATGGTACTCGGAATGTTCCACCATTTAGATAAAACCTGATCATTGATGTTCTCTTAGGTTCTCTCAATTAATAATAATATAATAATAATAATAATAATATTTATTTATTCACATACATCAAATTTGCACATAAGTATAAAACATTGCAGACATGCATTTGGAAGGTAACTGTAAATAAATATTCCTACTCGATAAGTACTCAAAGTACTTGTTTCGAGAGACAAAAATGAAGTGTTACAATACAATTGATTTAGAAGTTTTCCTGGTGATGGTCAGAAGCTGTAACTAGTTGCAATTGAAATAAACTTAGTAAACATATTTACGATTTGGAAAACTATTCGAATCTTTCAAAACTTTATACCTAGGTAGGGATAACATTTTCTTTGGTTCACAATAAACAAGATGCTAAAGGTAATTATATGCTAAACTATACTTAGATTTTAGATTTAGAGTTTCGGTTAGATCTCCGCCTATTTAACTCCTGCCTCGTCTTAATTGGCTCAGCAGTTGACCAGTTAAAAGGCAATGTTCTTACCTTTTAAATAATAAATGTCTGATTTTACGAATATTGAGGGTTTACCTATATTACATGGTGCTGATAAATTTATTTTACCTAATTAACCTACTACACTGAAGAAGCTCTAGATTTTATGTATAACGGTCTTGTGTAGCTCGCTATACACTCCTCCCACTCTAATCCCCAATGCGCAAAGCAAGTCCATTCTCTCGTTGGATTTAGTTATTTAGTTTAGAAGGGTAGCTGCTATAACCTACAATACTCAACTAAAAGGAGGATGCAAGCTAAGTAACCAGAATCCCGAAGTGGGTGCTAAAATGAAAAAAATAGCATAGTAAGTCAGTGAGACCTAGTGTTTCAAGTGTCTAAACTACTCTCCAAGTAACCCTTTGAAATGGTAAAAATCTACAGACAGCAGACGAAGTTTACGAGTTGTACTCTGTAAAATTTGCTACAGACGAGATCTTATTCATATTTATATCGAAACGCCATGAATTTACGATTCCAAGAGTGCGAGCGAGAGAAAATCGGAAAAAGAGAAAGATAACTGAATTACGTGTTGAAACTTCTTCTAGGACAGGATCTAAGAATAAGAGGTCCCGAATTTCAAGCAATTACCCGCTTTCTGTGATCTTATGCCGAAATTTTAAAATCCCCTAATAAAATGTCAGGTTGTTTAACAATAACTGGAAGACCAAAACCAACTTTAGTACTCTAAATAAAGTTAGTTGTAAAATTATGAACAGGCTAAATTTTAAATTTACCTAACCCAAGTCGGCCACCCTTATTTTTCAGTATATTTGTAGTTTAGGAAGGATTTATAGACTGTACTAGTCTGTATAACGTGCCATACGCTGGACAGTTTTAATATGCAGTTATTATACAATATACCTACTGTTAACAATGCTACTGAAATATTCATTAATAAACCGAAATTAAATAAACAATGAATGAGTTACATTTTGCATTATAAGAATCATACAAAACTATAATAATGTAATCTTGAAATGGGTTGGAACCTTTGGTGTGAAGACAGCACTCACGTAAACACCAAACACTATACTGGAGATGATTAAAACTCGATTTTAATCATCTCCAGATAATGCCAACTTGGTTGCGAAACGCGCGGCGAGTGCTGTACAGTGTTTTGGCGTTATGTGGAAAACTACGTCAGTTTTATAATAATGTATAAAATGTTAGTAGACCTCACCTAAACAGCTGTTTCACATAAAACTGTTAACATTTCAAATTTGCATACCACCACCATATTCATTATGTTTGCAAGTTTGGTGCATTTGGTATTAATTAATGAGGTAAAACGAGAATAAGGAAACACAAGTAGGTATATAAAATTGAATAAAACTACCAAACCACCGTTATGGGAAAACTAGAAGTGCTTAATTTATTCGAACCACCTTTTTCCCACGCTCAGGTGGAACTAATAAGCCTAATTTAGTCCCCACCGATGACCAGCGTAAGGCAATGTTTATTACAGAGTTCTTAGGATAGAAAATATCAAGATTTTAGAAATCCGCATACTTGCTCCGTACGACACTATTACTTAAGCTAGTGATACTGATTATTGGAGCACTTGGTATACCATACTACCTCAATTCCTTAGTGGCATTGGCATGCCGAAATTAGGCAGAAATCACAGCGGGCAGAATACTGTGTTCCTTGGTTCGTTCCGCTTAGCTTAGGGCAGATGAATCTAGGACCAAGTAACCACTAACCCCATGGTTTGAGGTAACCAGGTAACCTTCTCTTCGAACTCCGCAGACTCCATCCAGGACATACTGGAAAGCTTGTGGTACTGATTGTAGCAGCCTTCGGTGGAGCAAGAGATAGGTACACTCTTTTTGGAGTTGAAGATAATACCGTCATGCCGAAATTTGGCAGATCTTCTAGCCGGAAGAATGCAAAAGGCGGTCATTCTGGGTTCAGTAAGGCTACTCGGGGTACACGATTCCCGGACTCAGTAGTTATTCATCCCACGGGCGTAGGGAATAGCTGCTGATAACTACCAGCGCCCGACCCTGAGAATCGGAACCAGGGAACCGGTCGACTGGATTTAAACAAAAATAATAATACTGAGGTAACCTAGTAATAATAGGGTAATCAGTAATAATAGGGTATTAAGAATCCTCTTTTGTTTGCCTGTATATAGGTACCTACTTAAAGTACTTTCGAAAATTAAATCTTTCGAAGACAACAAGTTTCGGTTTGAGATTTATAGATGATACCTTTATATTAAGTCCATTTCGACAATAAAGGATTTGTTTTGATAGTCGCTTAGTAGTTCCTTTATTGTACCTAATATCAACATCTTTCAAACTTTCTTGATGTATGAATTATGTCTATTCAACATTATGTAATTAAACCAAATTATCTTCTTTCCTACGCCAAAGTCATTAAGTCATTTATTCATTACTTCGCGTAGTTTTTATGGTAGTGTGGGTTTACCTATATTTCCTAAATATGTCTAACGCCAGTGAAACCTTCATTTATATTCTCATCCAGATATTGCAGTTGCACCTACACTTTCATCTTCCTTAAATTAATTTAACCGAATTATCTTTTAATTTTTTCTAGTTGTGTTTGTTTTAGTTTCTGAAGATATGATTACTCAGTAAATTCCGCATTATTCAGGTATTTAGGTAAATTATACGTTCTCCTGTTTTATAGCTGGAATGTAGTTTTTTAACACGTCATATGAGTTTTTGTATTAATAATTTATATATAATTTTAATAGTTAGGTATAGAGATTGATAATTTATTATTAATATTATTCACTGAACATTTTTAATTTTTCCTTTTAATAGTAAATTTGTTTTTATAAATTTTTCAGTTAGTTACCCTTTCGTCACAGCTTTCGTCGACTGAGACCTAAATCTATTTTAACTTTAACCCTTGCCGTTTCGCCTTCTACGGGTGAGGCTGGTTAGATTTTAGTAGAACTTAGTTTCTTAGTGCTTTTCGAGTTTGAAATTGTTGAGTCGAAAAGAGGAAAACCAGTGATTTTGTATCTCGGGTATAGGCTAACGCTTAACAAAGCTTACCAGAGCCAAAACAAAGATGGACGTACCTATAGTACGTCCATCTTTGTTTTGGCCAGTTAAAACCAGTGACCATACATGTGAACCTAGCATTGCCAAAAACGAAATTGATATGTGTATTGCTAAAACCAAAAAGAGGGCCAGAGCGAAGAGCGTATACCGATCTCTCAAATATATCATCAAGAAATGATAAATGTTAAAGACAAGGTTTAGATTTTGTGACTCAAATACCTAGCTTAGTCTTAGTAAAACATTCGTTATACTCGTATAATGCAAGATATTATAGTGCTCTGGGCATATATATGGGTATCCTTCCATCTCGCTGCCAAGATATTACCTATTATAAAAATAAAAATTATCCCTCGATAAGTTGGATCAAACATTATTCTAGATCCTCCGAGACCTTTTCGATGATCGTGCAACTGTAGATCAAAGAGTTCGAAGATTAGTATACGTAGTATCTTTTGACGAAGCTGCACCAGCTCAAATTTGACATAATTTGTATTTTACCAATAGTTATTTTTGTACATATGCATAGGTATATATATATTTGCCCATTATTATGACAAAGCAAAACTGTGGATTAACTTTTAAACACACCAAAGTAATAGCTTATAAATTTCAAACCAACAGTAAATTCACAACCTTTTCCTTTTACTGTCCTAAGTTTGTAAGTATAAATTGTGAAGGAAAGACTTTTGCTCTTGCGTAGCGACCAACATCTAGCGATTTATAAAAAGAATAAAATTTAAGGAATAACTAGAAATGGGAGAAAATCGCTACCGCGATTTTCGTTCCGATTTCTAGCCCTACCGAGGGACCAGGCCTGCGACCTGGGGTCACCCTTCGGGTGACAAATGCATCTAGAATAATATGATTTTTAAGAAAATACATATTAAAGAAATTTTGTATCTGGTATGATGATGTAATTATACTAAACGATTTTTCTTAATATTTTGATGAATTGTAAGGGTACTCTATTCTTGATGGTAAAACATCATAATTTTTTAAGAGCTGAAAGTAGAATTTATTTTTTAGTAAACATTATTATCAATTTTATCAATGGGACCAAAAATATTGTAGATATTTACTTTTGTAAGCTAAAATGATGAATTTAACAGACTGCCAAAATGAACGAATTAATTCCAAACTTTACGTTCAGAAAGAATAAAAGCTACGGATAATGAAAAAGAATAACTAAACACTAATACTAATAAATAATCCTATCTGAAGTTTAATTAATTTGACAGTTTTCGTGGGTGGTGCTTGTCTCGTTAGTGCAATCTCACATTGGCAGATAAAATGAGAAAGAAGTTGAGACGAACGCGAATCGAGATTTTCGAAGACGAAATAGACGTAGACGGACTCGTCGTACGGTCTCGAAAGAAAATCTCAAAGGATGAGAGAAAGGACGGAACTTTCGCGTGAAGCGGTTCTCGAAGCCGTAAAATTAGAAAAAGGGTCTAGGGAGTCCCGCGAAAAGTCGGGATTTCGGCAGGCGTGACGGGGCCATTAGGCGCGAGGACAAACGCCGGTGCTAGCCGTATCTCTCTCGCCGAACGACGATCGATGAAAATTTTGCAGAGGTTTTTTGAAAAGGCGTTTAAATTGTGGATTCGGCGGCAAAATTTAGAGCGAGACAGAATCGACGCGTTTTAATATACATATATGGATTAATAAATTTCTATTTCAGATAAAAAGGTTTAGAGAATCGACGAAAGCGGAATTATGAATGACACCGATGTATTGGTTAAAAGGCCAGTAGACGACGGGAAATTTTCTTACAGCTGACAAAACAGGAATCGACGAAAAACAGTAATGAATCTTTATTTCAAGCAAACTAGTAGTTTACTTGCACTTCTATTGCGGTCGCGCCTAAATACCAATTTGATGTGAGTGTGTCTATATCACTTATATTAATAGAATTTCTTTTTTCCAAAAGAAATACTGCATAATAATTCTTTCTTCAGAATAATCAGTATTCAGAAAGCAATCTGCCCGATTATCACCTTCGCGTTAGTAGAATTAGGATTCTGTATCTGGATTAGCTATATGTATGATTTTCCTTTAGCAATTTTATTTAAGAATTTTTGTAATTGTTTGAGGAACATTTTCAAATCATAGAATTGATGTTAACAGTATGTAGCGTAAAAAATAAGTAGTAATGCATTTTCTACAGTAGAAAAAAACTAATATTCTAAAAGTTTTTCATAATTTTAGTACCGAAATCGGATGTGGTTCCTAACCTCTAGCTGGAAATTGGTTTTCTAGTTTTGTAAATTGGTTGAAATTTTATTCTGATGTAGGGAAGTATACCTACTAATAATACTTATTTATAAACATTTCGAAAAACGAAACCTGTTATATCTACTACTTCAACACAGTTTTCGTTTTAAAATTATACTTAGAAATAAAAATTTCATAAATGAACAATTTTTTACGATTTTGTCATTCTCTAAGGTCCTCCTAGAAGTTGCATTTTTTTCAGGTAGATCAGTAGGAAAGGGAAACTCTATAATATCTATACTTCGTCATTATGGTCTTTTAAAAAATAATAAAAAAAATTGAGTAGGTATTGATTTCCCAATTGAAAACTAGATAAATTAATATAACAATTTTTTTTATAATAGTTACTAGTTATCAGCATTTTTATTTAGAAAATATATATCTATCTAATAATTATATATAAATAAGTACAAATAAACACTTACACATAATATACCTTCCTTTATATAGGAGTTAAGTTAAAAAGTTAACTAAGAGATAAATTATTAATGAAATTAACTAATATTATGGTTCAATAAGTTTTTATTTTCCTTGTTACCTACAACCCAGGTACTCAAAGGAATACCCCTATTTTATAAAGATATGTCGAAAACAACTACTTTGCGTCCTATGTGCATCCCCCAAATTGAATTACAAGGGCATATCTTGATATAACCTCAACTTATTGTCTTTAATACATATTTCTTTTATTAAGAATAATTATTTTTGGTCACATACCTTTATGTATTGAACTTTAATGAAAAAATTATTACAAAATTACTAATGTTAATTTTAAAACCATAACGACGGAAATGTATAATATTGTGATAATATTTAATCCCAAAACACCCATGTATATTTACTGAAGAAACTAGTTTATTTCTTGATAATACATTTATTGTCCTTTAATTTATAAACTGCAGACAATAAAATAATTAAAGCAATGTAATAAAGGAGTTCATAAAATTATAAATTTTATTATACAGATATTAAATCTATAAACTTAAATCTACTGTTTTGAATAGGTACGAGTATATCTATTGATGGATATACGATATACACCTTGTCTTATAAATCTATGGATATATGCACTATCCAACCACATCTATGGGTGGATTGTGTAGTGTTAGAAAGAAATATGAGAAGACTTCGACAACTCCTAAAGTCGGGTGTCCAACGTAAATTTACACAGCCGTTGCAATTTGTAGAACTAATTTTCACATTTTAAGAGCTGAACAGTAAAAGTAAATACATTCTCGTTTTATTTGTTTTTATGTAAATATTCCCTTTGGCGGAATACTTTGATCTTTGATATTATAAGTATGTATACCTATACCTGAGATACTAATTATTTACGATGTATACTTCTATTTTGGCCATTATAATAACAATATTATAATAGGTATACCCTACTTACTATTAAAAATATAAATTAAAAGTACTTACTAACAATTGCTCTAAGCGGTTTACAGGGTTGAAAAGTTAATAATAATTAGAAGAAAAGTAGGTACATGAATTTTTCAATAAATGTGATAAATTAAATTGTAGTTTTGAATTCTTGGTAAAACGATTAATGGGTTTGTGTTAAAAGTTAGAATGGGACTTGTGTAAGCATATAATTGCCAAGACGATGGAGCAGATTGAAAAAGACAATTTAAAAAACACACCAAGCACAGAAATGAAGAAACCTCCCTTCTGAAAACTTGTGTAGATGGAAACTGAATTATTTTTCGACTAAAAGTTATACACTGCGCCAATAAATTAGAGAAACACAAAAAATATTTATAATGCGGCAATTTAAAAAAACACTACAGAAATGAAGAAACCCCCCTTCTGAAAGCTTCTGTAGATAGAAAATGTATTTTATTTCTACTAAAAGTTATACACTGCGCCAATAAATTAGAGGAACACAAAAAATATTTATAATGAGGCAACTTAAAAAAAACACACCACAGAAATGAAGAAACCTTCCTTCTGAAAGCTTGAATAGATAGAAAATGTATTTTATTTCTACTAAAAGTTATATACTGCGCCAATAAATTAGAGGAACACAAAAAATATTTATAATGAGGCAATTTAAAAAAAACACACTACAGAAATGAAGAAACCTCCCTTCTGAAAGCTTGTGTAGATAAAACATTTATTTTATTTCTACTAAAAGTTATACACTGCGCCAATAAATTAGAGGAACACAAAAAATACTTATAAAGCGGCAATTTAAAAAAAAACACACTACAGAAATGAAGAAACCTCCCTTCTGAAAGCTTGTGTAGATAAAACATTTATTTTATTTCTACTAAAAGTTATACACTGCGCCAATAAATTAGAGGAACAGAAAAAATATTTATAATGCGGCAATTTAAAAGAACACACCACAGAAATGGACAAACCTCCCTTTTGAAAGCTTGTGTACCTAGATAGAAAATTAATTTTATTTCGACAAAAGTTATACACTGCGCCAATAAATTAGAGAAACAGAAAAAAATATTTATAATGAGGCAACTTAAAAAAAACACACCACAGAAATGAAGAAACCATCCTTCTGAAAGCTTGAATAAATAGAAAATGTATTTTATTTCTACTAAAAGTTATATACTGCGCCAATAAATTAGAGGAACACAAAAAAATATTTATAATGCGGCAATTTAAAAAAACACCGCAGAGATGGACAAACCTCTCTTCTGAAACCTTGTGTAGATATAGAACATTAATTTTATTTCGGCTAAAAGTTATACACTGCAATAAATTAGAGGAACACAAAAATATTTATAATTTTCTTTATAGTTTTATGAAAGCTATGAAATCTAGTAGGCTGATGGTACCAAGCACCGATTTCACAGCTTCTACCCAAGAGAAGGGCGTACATTATTAAGTTGCCCTGCAAAATATTGTAAAAGCTGTATCCGTCTCCGATTTATCACTCAATATGGCTCTTGCTACTTAAACTTCACTTAGGTATCTCTTGCATAAAAGATTTTAATACCAAACACAAAAACTACCAAATAGTGATAAATAATCGGCACACTTGATTTGACGTATTTTTTGAGAATTAAGCTATTGAATTTAAAAAGGTGATTTTCTCCGTGAATTGTTTCCCATGTTTTATATATTTTTTTTTTGAGATGATAAGGTTGGTTCAAATTTCATTAATCTTACGATAAAATAACCAGCCTCAGCCTACTACATACTTCCCTGCTTTTATAAAACTATAAAGAAAATTACAAATATTGTTTTAGTGTTCCTCTAATTTATTGGCGCAGTAAATAATTGTCCAGATGCATTCTACATTTTATAGAATGCCCAGAACCCTCTGTGTTTCTTCGTGATGACAGATAATAGGTATTAATGGCTATGAAAACATGAATTGGAGTTACAATTAACTATATACCTATTGATCTATACATATATATATTTTTAAATATAGATTTAAACGCTTTAGCATGTGCCTAATTGTATTTAATACTAATAGTATTGAATTAAACAATCCCATTAGAGGACCTTGTTGTGTGTTATTGGATATAAATATATGTTTTATCTTTACTAAAATTGAAAATTTTGGAATGCGATTGGTTGTGAATAAGCATAAGGCTGGCGACGGCCAACAAATCTATGCTCCTTACTTATGGTATACATTTAGAATACCATCGGTTGGGATTTTTAAAGTTTCCTGGCAGTTAAAACCATCAAAACATATTTAATTGATCAAACATACAAACCTAGTCACTTAGGTAACTGTATTTGTTTATAACTTGAATTTTTCAGGTAGGTTTAGATATGTTAGACCTCTTGTAAGCATATGAAAGACCAAATGGTAATTTTAAGGTACCTAGATATAGGTATACTTTAGATATAAAAATATTCGGACTTATAAACAATATTTAAATATTATTCTATACCGTATCCCATCTAGGTACTTTAAGTGAAGTAAAATATAGATACGACAAAACCTATCTTATAAAAAAAATACAAAAAAGGAAATTCATATCGCGGTATAGTGGATTTTTCAAGGTTTAGCTTACCTATTAAAAAGAGCATACATATTTACAATATATATTATACCTAATTTGTCATATTTCATAATCACAGTTAAAGGGATATTGTCTATATATGTATAGGTTAACGACTTTCGAGAGTCTATTAATTATTAAAAAATTTACCGTCCAGCACAGAAAATTGTATGTTCTATAGTTTAAATTTTTAATACCTAGATATAGAGACACTTGGGTACCAAATTACTTTGTTTTTATTGCAAAGTAAATATGTAGGTGCAATGATGTAAGTACACTTATTGTTTTATATAGGTAAAAATATTATATTATACCAGTGGCGTATCAAAAAAAATCTTTGAGTGAGGCAATGTTTTAGATAATTACGGTTATTAAAACGAGACTTATGATATATTCCATTATAATATTTTAAGACTATACATTTTAACTTTAAATTAAATATTATTGCAGTACCAGTATAATGGTTATTGTTGGAGATTTCATTAGAAATCAGTCTTTTGAGACAAATAAAATTAGACGCTGTTGCAAATGTTTTTTTTAAGATCTGGGGGAGGGGATCATGGCCTCTTGACCCCCAACTGTATGCCCACTGTTTTATATTGTTTATGTATGGCAAAATAACCTATAGATGACTACTTTGATCTATATAGGAAGAAATATGCATTTTCTTAAATGCAGTATAGGTACCTATATTTAACAATTATTTCGAATACAGTTACAATTTTCGATTTACAGTTAGTTAATTTTACGATTAATTTTCATCAGATAGTGAAAATAAAAATATATTGCACGACTAAACTTTTGCACTTTTTCTTGTTGGTCAATAATATATTTAGAACTATCCTTGATTTATCTTTTAATAGTTTAGTAAATACCTAGGTACCTACTCAATTTTTTCAAATAACATACTTATTGTAGGTGCTTAGGTATAAAAGACGACGGAAACTGAATGCCAGCAGGATGACAACTCAATTTCACGAGTAAAATTGTAAAATTTCGACAAGTTAGATACACATAGTTTTGTTAAAAGAGTTGAATTTCTTGCTATAACTTGTAGTTAATTTAATTTATAGAAAAAACATGCTCTTAGAAACAAATTTCAAGTTGACTCGTATTCGGTAGATAAAATAGACACACTTACTTACGTACTTACCGGGGTTTGGTTGAGATTGGTAAGAGGTCTTTTTGATCCATTCGTACGGACTCCTGGCTTGTGCCGGCCTTGAATTTTGTGTGTGATTATGGGGTGAAATGTTACCACTTTGAGCCCCAGGACTAGACAAATCGCTTCCAGACACAGTTATCGGAGGCGAAGGCATTTGGTTTTCTGGATCGTGCGGCGGGTGCTGCAACGGCGGAATTCCGCTATGTACGAAGTCCTGGAAGTCATGCTGAAAAACACTATGTGGATGGGGCGGGTGGTGGTGCCACATCTGTTGTTCTTCCTGGACACAATACGAAGCTGGGGGCGCCGTACCGATTTGGGGACTTTGGTGGTAGCCCGCGTACCACGAATGCATTGGGGAATTCGCTTGGAAATGTCCATTGGGGGCACTGATTTGTTGCTGGTGACGATACATAGCTGCCGGACTATAGTATGACACCATACTCGGTATATAACTAAAGTTTGAAATGTTCTATCACAATGTTTATGTTTACACTAATTACCTAGATAGTTTTCGCGTCACAACACCGAAATTAATTTATTACGCCATATAAAAGTAATACGTCCAAAATGTAGTAATATGCAACACCCTCACCACTCGAATAACTTGGAGCTCACTGATAGTGTCACCTGAATATTACTGTTGACTGAGTGGAAAGTATCGGGCCGGAGGTAATGCGATAAAAGGAGATAAAGATTAGCAGCAGAAGGCGGAGCTACGGCCCTATAATCCTCCAATGGAGTTGCTCCGTTCGGATCATGGCTGCAAATGTCTAACGACCAACCAACAGAGCTCTAAACACCAACCTAATTATTAAGCAACATTTAATTAATTACAGTGTGAAAGGACCCTGAATTTTTACGCCTACAGGTGTTTTTGTTTTCTGTATTCTGGTATTTATTTAAGGATATTACCTATGTACGTATCTAAATTTTCTATACCATATGCTTCAGAAATGTCCTGCAATTCTTAATATCACCTATGTGGTGCAAGTAACACCAATAAATTGATACGAACCTATATTGAATTCACCAGTGCAAAGAAAACATATGTTTGTAAAATGTTGTCTTTTTGAAATGGGTTTAACCTTTGTTGAATACAGTTACTGAGTAGTAAATGGGAGTTATTTCCCTCCCCATAAAAAGGGGTCCGTATGCCCTCACCATAAACATTACCTACCTACATATTATGTTTTCCCTGTTGGGAGTGGCAAAATATAACATGCACAATGGAATAATTTTACATTATAACATTTATTTTAACTACAGAAGGATTATCTATTGTTATTTATATCCACCAGCATTAGCAACTCTTACGCACCTTTTATATACCTATTCTAAAATATCAATTAGGTCTTGGCTTTGACTGATGAGGGAATTTAAGACGCGCAAAACACTGGTCGCCACCTGAGAATTATACCTGCTGTTCTATCTGCATTTTTAAAAATTGAGTTTGGTTTTGTTTTAAATCTGATGCATATTGTTCTATCTGAATATATCTAATTGGGGTAGAAATTGTTCAGTTTAAAGATACCTATTATCAGCAATGTTAGAGTGTTCCATCTACCTACATGTCCTAGGTTATTTTTAGTGTTCTATCTGATCAGCCAATAGATTCACAGTAAACAATTTAACACCAATTTGTCAGTACCTATTGTCACTTGTGGCGTGTTTACAAGTTTACAAACTGTGTGTGTTTCTACAGAATAAATTAGTTGTTTTGTAAAAAAGTTAAATGAGTTGCAATAATTGTAACTCACCCTGTATTTTGGTCCATAATTTTTATTGATTGACATGAAAATGATGAATTAATATACTTTAATGAAGACGATAGTGATGTCGATCCTTTCTATGTACGAACCCGATACAAATAATGAAGATGCAAGGCTGTTGAAAAGTTATGATTTAAAGAATGATTCTGATAGTGAATCTTCCGACTTAAATTTGAACAGCCTGTTACCAAGTACTGTAAAACTTACCGAAGTATGTAAACTTTTTAAATTTATGCCTCCAGTTGAATTTATTAAATCCCTCTTTTAACAGTACAACGATCCTCTAATTTTAAGACGACTAGAGAAGAGTAAAAAAAATATGCAACAGTAGACCAGTTTAAGAAATCTAAATATGCAGATTATAAGATTGATGAACTTTCGACATCAAAAAGCACAAAGTCAAATTCTATCTCAAAACGAAAGAATACTTAAAAGGGTGGTTCCTTCAGTAAGAAAAAGACAAAAAATCGATAGGCGTTAAGATATTTTATTAAGCAATATTACTTAAGTTTAAAGTGTGTAAAATAATATTGTTTTATTAAAGAGTAATCTATAGTTTTACTTTTATTATAATAATATTTAAGCAGATATAATAGAAAAGTATTTTGTTTTAAAAAAAATATAAAATTGTTCTGTCTGCAAACTTTTTTTCTGTAACTTTTCTCCAACAAATATTACTAAAATGATATTAACACTTCTTATTGGTCTCTTTTATGTACCTATATAAAGTTAAAAATTTGCTTCAACAAACAATATCATCTGTATACTTGCACATAAACATTCAAATTTTTAAATTGTAATTCCCTCGAATTATAAAAATATCAAATAGAACACTAAAATTCTCAGGTGGTATCGAGATTTCTTTATATTTTGTACTTAAAAAAAAAGAGGAGTATTGAAAATTTATATCTCATATCGAAGTGTTATGTGTCGCCAAATTAGCAAGCCACAAATATAAATAAAAAAATGTAAAAAAATCTATATTATTAATCCAGAAATATATGTAGGTAATACCTACCTAATATAAATATAGAAAATTGTATATAGGTACATACAATAAAACAAAAAATATATTTCACTTTCCTAAACCAGGCCTATAGGTACCTAAAATTTTGCATATAGGCGCGGGCAGCCTCTTACTTGGGGTCTTCTCCTAGACCTATACCTAGACATACCCAGCTACAACTATAGTTTAGGATACTTGAAAGATTCCTCATTTAAATTCCACCTATTTCCGGTTGCTATTTCCACCTAAATGGGTAATCAGTTGTAGAGAGTAGGTAATCTATTAGCAGAATCTTCTAGATCTCTTTTAAAGTGACCATCTGTCCCGATTTAGGCGGGACAGACCCGATTTTGAGCAACGAGTCTCGGTTTAACAAGCGTCTCGCTTTTGTCCCGCTTTCATCTTTTCCTAAAAAGATATACTTATATTATTTGCAATAGTTGTTTAACCGTTTACGTTTACCTATTTCATTTCATCATATATAATTGCGCCATAATTTCGTCGCAATTCCGTTACGGTGTGTCTCCGTGAAAATTATAAAAAAGAAAATTTATAATTTTCTTTTTCATTTTTGTTTGTTGTGATAGCCTACAAAAGATTCTCTTTTAAACAAGGCATCTCAAATCTCAATGTGGGTTAAACTAGGTTTTAATAAATTTGTGTCCGGCTTTTTGACTTTCAAGATCTGGTCACTTTACTAATTACTAATACTTATTAATTAATTACTTACAAACCAAGGTTTGTAAGTAATTAATTAATAAGTATTAGTAATTAGTTAAGTAATTAATTAATTAATTACTTACAAACCAAGGTTTGTAAGTAAGTAATTAATTAATTAATTAATTAAGTAAAGTTAGGTATAGTTTGTATATAAACCTGGTTGGTATTAGAAACCTATTTAATTAGTTGTCTGGTCATTAGGTAGGTATCCCTAAATATGGGTATAAACTAATGTATACCTATATGGGGGTAATGCCTTAGACTGAAGTAAACCTGAGTACCTACCCGTGTAGGTAGACATGTAGTCCTACCTAATTTGGACATGTTTTTTATGTGAAATTAATTCACATAATTAATTAATTGAAAACCTGTCTTCAAAACATGTGGGTATTTGAAAGCCGTTGATAGGGTATGAATTGTATATGCACCCACTTATAGTACAAGAAGAACAATAGAATAAAAAACTTATAGTACAAGAAGAACAATAGAATAAAAAAATATATAACAATAAAGGTGCGGATGAAATAATTCCTGTGAGCCAATTCTCAATTCTCTTTTCTATGAAACTATATCATTAACAAACACTATAAGTTTTGATCACATGTATTCAGATATCATCCAGGGAGGAGTTGATAGAGGGCATTTATTTTTATAATGTAAATATACAGGGTTATCCAACGAAATAGGAAATAGGAAATTAAATAAGCCCTTTTATTACTTTGGAAAATAATATACTGGGTGTCCCATAAAAATGGAACAAACAGATTTTATCGTTTTTTAAATAGAACACCCTATATATTTTAACATTTTTGGAATCTGCTTATTCTTATGATTCCAAAATGGTATGTTATAACATTTGTTTCTTCTGTTTTTATGGGACATCTAGTATATTATTTTCTAGCGTAATAAAAGAGCTTATTTAATTTCCTACAACTTTTGTTTGAAATATTTTCTTCTACCTTGAAATATGAAGAAAATACAGGGGTGGGCCTTTCCGTTGGATAACCCTGTACATGTACTTATATCGGAAGTTGATCTACCTGAGTTATTTCAAATAAAATGATGATGTACTTTTCATTGCATTTCATGGATTCTATATTAATTAGGCTTTTTAGCGGAAATTTTAACAACGATACCTATACTTAAATTCAAAAACTTTTTCAGCTAGATATTCTGGTTGGTGTATTATTTATTTATTTATTTATTTTATTTATTTAGTTACAATGCCCAACGGGAAAAACCCAATTACAGGACAAGGTTGAAGCATACAAAATATTAACATTACTTAAACCTAACAAAATGAAAATATTGTAAATGACAGTACGGGTACAGAAAACCAACGGGATAAACATATAAACAGATATTATATACATATTATACATACATACAAACAATAAGCAATTAGGTATACATAACTAGTTATAATTTATTAGACAAATAAGCATTTAATGGACTTTATAGAATCGAAAAATATATCGAGTCGATCTTCAAACAACTGGTAATTAACAACCATCTGGTAGAAAGGAGATGCCGTTAACAAGTTGGTACGAGGAATCGGTAAATGTAATACAGAACTAGTTCTAGAATTAAATCTAGGAACGCGATAGACAATTTTAGATACCAATGAGGGTGAGTTGAGTAAATTATTAATGATTTTGTGAAGAAAGATCAGCGAGTACGTAACGCGTCTACTTTGCAGGCTAATTAAATTCAATCTAGACAACAGTATATCCTCAGGAATACCCCGAGTTGGATAGACACCAAAATTAATGAAATGCAAGCTCTTTAGATACTTCCGCTGTACTCTCTCCAATTGTAAAATGTGAGTATTGTAAAGCGGACTCCAAATAACGGAAGCATACTCCAATTTACTGCGAACAATCGTATTGTATAGAACATTCAACGTCCCCTCATTCCGAAAGTCCTTGGAGTTACGCAAGACAAAACCAAGACTTTTAAATGCGGCATCACTTACCACGCGAATATGAGCATCAAAAATAAATTACAACTAAATGTAACACCGAGGTCATGGAATTCCGAGACTCGATTCAAGATACTTGAATCGAGAGTATAGTTAAAAAGGTGGATATCTTTGCGACGGCAATAGGACATACTGTTACATTTATTTATGTTCAAAGGCAAATAATTATCATTACACCAACGATACAAATTGGATAGATTATCTTGCAATTTTAAGCAATCAGAAGAAGACTTAATTTCTATAAATAATTTTAAATCATCCGCATACAGCAGATAGTCAACATTAAAAAGTTCTGTTAAATCATTAATAAATAATATAAAAAATAGAGGCCCCAATACAGATCCTTGGGGAACTCCAGACAATTGCGGAAACTTATTAGACTGAAAACCCCGGTATTGAACAAATTGAAATCTATCGTCGAAATATGACCGAAATAACGATAAAAAGTTATTTCGGTATTATTTATATTATATATAAATAATGCATATCTAGGTGTACCTACCTATCAATATTTAATCGGAAGTATACCTATACCTAGGTACCTATAAGTTATACCTAAGTGAGGTATTATATAGTCACAGACAAGAAAGTGGTCTGTGGTATAGGAAATTATTTATTTGGATGTTTCATTTATTTTTGGTATGAACGAACTAGTTAGGTATATATCTGTAAAAGCTTAATTGATTGATCCGGGATTTTACCCCATATAAATAGAGTTCATAAATATAGGATAGGAGTTCATGGGATAACAGGTAGATATAGAAGAGTATATTTGCCTTGAATGTAGGTATAAATAAATTCAGTGGTAGTCAAACCCTTCTAAATATACCTATTACTAAATTTAAATTCACAATCTGAAATGTAGCCTATATTACAGTTTAATGTGGTTTCATTTGAAGGAATAAATACCTTCCGAAATTACTGTAGATATGGTATGAAATGTCTGTTTCATTTTGTGTATATTTATTTGTGGTATTAGGTATCTAGATAACTTTGTTTTTACTGGATATTTTATCACATTTCTGAAACTGTAAAAAATATAAAAAATAGACCTCTGAGCCAAAAGGAACACCCAGCGACTGTTTTAAAACTGCTTTTGTCTAATCAAAAATAAAATGGTCAGGCTGAAAAAAATGCCGATAATTATTATTAAACACAAAACCCTTCTTTCTGTTGACAAATCGAAGTGTAAGTAGGAGAGATAAATGCAGACAACAAAATAGAAAATTGAATATTGTCGAAAAAATAGACCCTTGAGAATTTTGAATTTGGCCTGAATTGGTGGGGTATTTCATTCAATCACTGGAACACAATGACATGTAGCAGATAGCTTATGATGAAGCAAAGAACTTCTGATTTGCCTTTTAATTAAATATGTAGGTACTTATATATATGTAGGTAGTTATAGGTAGGTACTCATATCATACATACTACGCTTGTTAGCTTGTTTACCAAAGTCATAAAATTACTCAAGGCCGTAAAAAATAAGTTTCCCGTAGACTCACCGCGAAACGGATATAACTTATACCTACACCTATTTTTTATTATACAAATACGAGTGTTATTACCTATTCAAGGACATTAAATTCTTACTCCTATCCAAAATACATTACTACTATTTATTTATCTTTCTACTACATTTTACGTTTTATGATTCAATTTCTGAACCAGCTTTTTGATTGCTAAGATGTTCTGTAGATTTTATTTGAGTTTGCATCTTACACTTTTTATTAATTATAATTTTATAGTGTCTTGATAAAAACATAAAACACACCACAGAGCCTCCCTTCTGAAAGCCTCAGGCTTATGCAGAGGGGGTATCACGAAAAAAACGCAGATACACGACCATTCTCTGGGAGAAGTGTATGCCATTTCTCCACAGGCGAAATTCGAACTCGCTCCGCAATATACCATTCTGTTAGTCACATGCTATGATCACCCTGCACCTACAGACCGAGCAATCGCTACGGCAATATTTAGTTAGTTCATATTCTAGTCTACCTACTAACATTACTTTTAAGTAGGTACGTTTTTTAAACAAAGAATACACTGAAAGAAATGGGCGAAGATATCTTAAAATTTTTATAGTAAGTATACAGGTTTTATTTTTTTTTTCAAGTCACTTCCATAATCATTATTCAATTAGTTTCACTGAAATAGGTTGACTATACATTATACAAGGTGAGATAGGGACTATAAGTAATAACTTTCAAACACATTATATTTTATATTTATAAGGTAAGATTTGTTGTATAAAGGAAATCACCACAGATCTATATAAGGGCTGTACTAACAGTATTACACTCGTTCATAATGGTTATATTTCGCGTTTTAACATATAAACTAATTTTAAGCTTATTATTACTCATAGTCTCAGACACAACATGATTGACGATTTGGTACCTGTTGTTGTTGTTGTTGTTTTCTAACAAATACTTAATGTGTGCTATGGTAGACATTAAGTATTTGTTAGAAAAACAAAAAACTGGTAATGCTCTAAAGATGAAAGGTGGTTAAGTATTATAGTTCTTCAGTGCAATGCACTTCTTGTATATGCACAGTGTGTAACTCTATTATATCTGCTAAGCTATTTAACATGATAAGCCAATGATGCAAAATATTCTTCAAAGCGCTTGACAAAAGCGGGACAACTTAGATTTGTTTTTTTTAATGGTACACTCTATATTTTGTATGCGGAACTGATTCTCCTGTTCGTTGTTTATTCAACCCTACTTGAAACTTTTGTATTTGAAGTGTTTCTCTAATAAAAGAATTACGCATTGAATGGACTATTTAGTACATCCTATAGTCTTATAAAGAATATAGAATAGTTCTATACGCTTTCTACTACTAATTAATATTAGAATTTCTAATAAAGAGTAAGAAACACTTTAATAATAGTTACAGTTATTACGTCACACAGGTAAACCAACGATTATGTACCAGCTACTCAATAATTGAATTAAGAAATTTTGTTAATTAGTTTAAGGACCAATTTGACTATTCCTATTCAATTGTATTGACCTACTGGAAAATGAATATATTATTATTAAGTGATCATAATAATAAAAAACTTAACACTTAATAATAAAACACAGGAGCGAACCTTTCGGTACCTGCGTTATTGTATTATCTTGCCTTTATTAAAGTGCATACTTATAATATAAAATGCGCCCGAAGTACCAACATTTCAAGCCACTGAAATTTCTTCCGGATCCGGATAAATTTTGATAAGGATGCACTATTAGGGTAAGTTTATTTACACATTGGAACGGCACGGACATTGGCACGGTTCGAATAAAAGGGAGTAGAATTAGTGAATTAGAGGAACCTTGTAGCGGAATCAATTAATGCCCCATTCGAGTTTTAGATGGAAACCAAATCATATCGACAGTTGTCGCAGGACTCTCGTTACCTAAAGTAGATTTTAGATAACTACCCTTAGTACAATACATATTCCATAGTCCATGTGTAAGTGCGTAAGCACTGCAAAATAAAACAAATATATTATATACAGAGTGATCCATTAAAAATGGAAACACTCGCGTACAAAAATTGTTTATGGACCGATTTAAACCGGATATTTTTTTTAAAAGATAGATCTCCAAAATCTCTGTATTGATACGAAATTTGAAGACGAAATTTTGATTTTCAAGGCCTACTACGAATTTTTTTTTAAGTGAAAAGTAGCAAAATTTTGTTAGCGATTTTTTTATAAAAAATCTGACTACACCACTGGATTTAGGAGCCCTTCGAATGTATTTGTACCAATTTTTGTGAAAAAAATTTTGTTCCTAAAAAAGTTATGACAATATCGTCATCACCAGTGCTTACCTTAGTCGGCGAACCTATCCTTTTATAAAAATCGAATAGAACCCAAAGAGAAACAAAATTAAACAACTTAAAGACTGGTGTAATTAATAATGAGAACCATAAAAACCAGTATACACAAAATAACCAACAATAACTCTAATATAAACAACAATTGATAAAAAAAAAAAGTAATGATTAGAAAATTACATTTTTAAAAATGAAAAAGGAGCCTGTCAAATTGATTCACACTTTTTGAATAAAAAATTATAATGTAGTTATTTTTTATCTTGGAAGGTAATATTATAAGTTTTGGCATAATAACCACGAAATAATAATAATTTGAAGAACTTACCTATCAATCGTTGTTTATATTAGAGTAATTGTTGGTTATTTTGTGTATACTCGCTTTTATGGTTGTTATTAATAATTACACCAGTGTTTAAGTTGTTTAATTTTGTTTCACTTTCGGTTCTATTCTAATTTTATAAAAGAATAGGTTCACCGACAAAGGCTAACATAACTTTTTTAGGAACAAACTTTTTTTCGCAAAAATTAGTACAAATGCATTCGAGGGGCTCCTAAATCCAGTGGTGTAGTGGTGTAGTCAGATTTATAAAAAATCGCTAACAAAATTTTGCTATTTTTCTTTTAAAAAAAAATTCGTAGTAGGCCTTGAAAATCAAAATTTCGTCTTCAAATTTTGCATCAACATAGATCTTTTGGGGAATCTATCTTTAAAAAAAAAAAATCCGGTTCAAATCGGTTCATAAACAAATTTTGTACGCGAGTGTTTCCATTCTTAATGGGTCACCCTGTATTTGAAGGAAATGCCGAAACAACCATACTCCATACGGACTATGTGCCCCGAATGGCATTGCATTACTCCGGCATCTCGATAGAAGCCGGCACATCCTGCATCGAGATCAACACATCAGACACTGACCGGTTTTGCACCTATTCTGTGCTCATCAGGGCATATGTTATATTAGCAGTGGTGATAAACACACCGTAGTGCGCTCTTTGGGTCTTTGCTACCTACCATCCGTCTGCGAATTATTGTTACTAAACCGATCAGGGTCTGGTGAATGATCTCAATGAAGGATATACCTTCGTGGAAGGTGATTTCCACGAAGATACCGCCAATATCCATTGACGCTGGTCATGATCTGGGATGGTTCAGCAACCCACATCACAAAAAGTGATAGGTGTGGGATCGTGGGATCTCCTCCTGTCCTGGCTCTACCCTGGGTAGGATCTTCTGGCGCTCTTCTGTCTTGTCTTCTTTCCTCGCCTGCATGTCTAACCCACCTGGGATAGTCTGTCCCGGGCGGGAGCGACAAGTGCCGCTCTCGTCCAGGGGTGGTGGTTTGGGGTAGGTCAGGTGCAGCCAGGGATGCACCTCTAAAGGAGCCATCTGCGGCCCTTTAGCTTTATGCAAGGCAAGGCACGAAGATGACGAAGTAATAAAATGCCAGTCGGGGCACATTGACCGTGGAGTAGTTGTTTTTGGCATCTCCTTCAAATCAATAAGTAGGATTCCCTTCCTCAAAGACAATAGAGGTCACTGCTATAATGGCAGTTGTTGAAAAAGCTAGTCGCTATCTGTCTGTCAATTAGACAATAATTCATGAATTCTCTGTAGCGAGTAGCGAGCTATGAACATGATAGGTAATGTCCGTATTAAAATCTGTATACAATAATTAGGTTTCAGTAATAAACTAATTAACGGTTTTCATTAATCACCCTGTATAAGGTATTCGCAATTTCCAGATTCTAATTACCAGAAGTGCTAAACCCTGGCGCCCCCATCATCTGATGATAAAATTATACTGCACTGTCCAACTGAGTCGTAAACTTAAGTTCAGTAGGTATAGTACAGACAAAACAATTATTGATTTTATTATTAGTACCATTTTTCTCTTAATTCTAATTTGCTTATTATGTAGTTTTCGGTAGCTCAAGTAACATTTCCTTTAATAAACATTGATTAAGTATTAATAATTACTTTATTACATTTATTTTATTAACAACGATTGGTTGTTCATTTATTTACTGTATTTTATTTAGGTAAATAAAAAGTTTATTGTGTACCTATAAACTATAAATTAATATAAAGTACTAAATTAAGAAATATTTTTTCAACTATACTTCCGGCTTCGGGCAACTATATTTCGGGCTGTTTTACACTTTTCAACTGAGACGAAACGCGATCTAATGAAATATGTTACAGGTCTGCTCTAAAGGCGCGTACAGACATGCAACAAGAACTTCGTATCGTAATACTGTCGCCCAAAAATTTTTTGGTACGCATCGAAGATATATAGGTTTGTCAAGGATTTATGCGTATCAATACCTTGTTGCGTATCGTATGAGCAGTATATACTGTCGTTCTACCTCAGAAGAATTAATATTGCGTTTCTTGGAGAAGTAAATTTTGTTACAATATCTCGGATTTTTTGTATATCACGAAATTTCTTTATTGCGATAAATGTTTATGAAACCAATGGTAAATTCTTCCGTCTTCATTGCAAATAACTGTGAATATAAAAATAAAACGGCAAATAAATCGCGACTGTTTCGCAGATTTGTCCAGACATGCAAACAAATGGTGAACATCCGCCCGTGCCATTTCTTTGATGCGACGGCGAAATACCGACAATCGATGGGACGCCTTGTTTATGATGCGGTGTAACGCTGTAAAATTATTTTCAGCCGTTTGGACAAGTTTGGATCGGATAGGCAGTCCCGTTCAAACTTGTCGCGTGACGGTGTTACGCTACGGAGTTCTGTTGCATGTCTGTACGCACCTCAAGCTAGGACAAAAATGCTATCTTCCAGCGCCGAATTAAGAAAACTTAGACGTCTAGATATAAAAAACAGGCAAACGGACAAAATAAAAAATACGTGCGTGG